>CAWUFW010000286.1:3992500-4670000 GCA_963921515.1 Calotriton arnoldi | reverse complement strand
GGTAGGTAGATGTTAGTTCAAGGAAGTGCCTTTTACGTATTTGGTGTAAATTGGTTTAGTAGTTTTTGCTTAATTTAGGCCGAAAATTATAGTGACATATCTGGTCGCGGATATTTCGCGACGGTTTTGCGATTACTAGCGAATGCACGCGCCAAAGGGAATGCTCTGATTGGCCGGATGGAACCTGAACAGAAAGTTGCAGCCACCATTTTATTGATCGGGAACGGTTCCCGGGGCTGAAAATGTCTGAAAAAGCTAACATGAGGGGTCATAGTAGAGGTACTCTGACCTCATGTTTGAGAAAAGAGGGTGTTAGTGACCCAAATTATGTGTCCAAAATAGATTTTTTTAATTGTGCGTGATATTTGCTACGCCGCCGCGACCACCAGTGCAGCCCCGTGTACCGTCGCAGGAATGACACGACTAACACGAGGTCATCGCAAATATTGGTGAAAATATAAAAAAAATATATCCGTGAATCATTAATACGCATTGTTATAGAGATATTGAGATTCTGATAAATGTTTTTATAGAGTTATTTATATAGTGAGTTATCTGCTGTGATGGTTAGAATTAATTATATAGTTATAATTGTTGAATGTGGTGGTGGCTATTGAATTCCTGCTGTTGCTTTCTGCTTTCGCGACGTAACCGCGGGGATCACGATTACCGACCTCATTGTGATCTCTGGCCTCCCCGCGAAAAAGAAAAATAGGTTTTAGAGATGGTTGTTCTAGAAATACTCTAGAAAAACATGAGTTTGAAATGTACAGTAATAAACCATTAGTGTGTAAAATACTGTAATATGTGTGCATATATGTGTTTTCACTTTATGGAAAAGGCGCGATCGTCGCGGTTAACGGTGACGTTGCGATGTCCCGAATAAATGCAAAACAAAATCGGTCTTAAAGATGGTTTTTAAAGAAACTTAGTACAAAAATATAAGTTTAAACATGCTTTGAAAGAAGCATGTATAGAGTAAAATGTGTAGTGCAATGTTCAGAATGGATATTTTTACATATTATTTTTGGATGTGTTGGTGGTCATTGAATGTCTGCTTTTGTTTTCCATTTTTGCGACGTAGCCGCGGGGATAGCGACATTGTCGCGAAGATCCTCAAAAACTAAAAAAAAAAAAACCTTTAGGAAAAAACTTCACAATATTTAGGGTACTGGGGTGGCTCTGACAAGAGCTGTTGTGTGTATATGGCTGCTACACAAGTCCGGATGCAGAGTTTCAGGTTACTTAGAAACACCCTGTTGCCCCATCTGTAAAATGCACTCCATCATTTCTATAAATTCCATGCATGTCAAAACGCAGATTGTTGTTATAGATACAGCCCATGCGATGGTCTCTGAGAAATGCAGAAACAGTTTTATTAACATGTTTCCTGGCTTTGTCAGTCTGTAGACAGAAATTATTTGACCACTTCCATTTCTGTATCACGGCCCGTGGCTCGCTTTCCCCTTAGTCTCTCTTTTCTCTGCACCTTTTTTGGGCTACATTTCTACCCTGTTCTTTACCTTACTTTCGGGGTCCTTTTTCTTGTTTCCTTCATTCCGGGCGACTGACGCCTCCTTGATTCCTGGTTCCGCTTGAGGAACGTTCTTGGGCGCAGCCGCAGTGATGTTCCCTGTACGTGTTTGCGAGTATTTAGGAGCCGCCTACCTGCTTCTTGATGCTTGGTTTCATTTCCGGTTCCTGCCCCGGAAGGACTCTTGCCGTCGGCATTCCGCTGACACTGCGCTGTTCCTCGTCAGCACCTCCTTGGACTTCTTGTTCTTCGTTTTGCGGGCTGCCACTTCACTCTTCAATTCTCTTCGTCTGCTGGAGTTGGAGGTATTTTTCTTATGGACTAGTACGCACACCAAAAACGCTGGTGTCGGTGAACACCCGAATTATTGGATTCTTCTGTTTTGTGTTTTCGCTCCTTTTTCAGTGCATTGAATTAGTTGTCGGATAACTTTAACCAGGACTATTTTTATGTTCTTGATTTTTGGAATACCTTGCGGGTTTTTTGCCTTTGCGTTTTTTTCCCGCTTCTCCCTTTTAGTCCTTCGTGTCTTGCCAATTGGGAAAACATTGATTCCTATTACCCCCTGGGATATGGACATTGTGGATTTCTCTTCTGGATTGTTTATGGGACTTCGCTATATGTACAAAGGGGTGAGCTGAGCTTCGAATGATGTCTACAAATAGTTTCTCTGCTTTGAGTGGGGAAATTTCCTTGGCTTATCTATTTCTGTTATTAATCTTTCTTATTCTTTCTCCTTTTTAAGATACTTGTGGTTGATGTCTGGCTCCCAAGGTACCCCGAAGAGTGATATCAAGATCCGACACATACCCTTTCCTTGTTCCCTTGTTTACCTGCCTTCCCTTGGTGCGTTTTCCGCTCATGTCTGTTTCAATCTTGGGCATGAAGGGTTAAGGCACAGGGCGAGTGGTGGGACATACTTCGTTCCCGCAGTACCTGGTTTTCAGGTGAGTGGGGGCGGAACATTCTGTCTTTGGCATATATTAGAGTACACCAAGACAGTGTGAAGGAAAAGCGACATCAGTCCTGCAAAGGTTTCTTTCATTAGGATTTCCAGCTCTACCCCAGTCAATGTGCCTAGGTCATTGCCACCACAGTGCACAATCATGAGGTGAGGAGCTTGGCAATCCACAATGGTTTTAACCAAATCCAGCAACTGATGAAACTTTAACCCTCTCTGGCCAAACCAAGTAATCTCCACATTTGACAAACCCAAGTCCCTGTCAATACCTCTCTTTTTTGCAGCCTCTTTAGCCCAATAGATATAGTTGTGGCCCACAACCGATACTCTAAGCATTTTGAAGTGAAGAAGCAATAGTAGTCAGGAGAAGGCCGGCGCTGAATGAGGTAGTTTTCCAAAGGAAAGGCAGGTAAAATGGAGGTGTTTAAAAAAAAGATATATTTCATTGGATGCTGTCAGCATGAAAGTAAATAAAATTAAGTAGTGTGTTGGATGCCTTAGCAAGTAGTCTTATTATTGGCTGTTGTTTAAAAAAGGAAATGTAATACAGACATGGATATGCTTTTGAATCTATGGAGTAAAGCACACCTGCTGAATCTTATTTGGAAGTGGAAGGGTCCTTCTAGAATGTGCTGTGAACTTGTGACCTCCTGGTTCCACTGGGTTGCTAGGTCCACTGAGCTAAGAGTGTATTGGGGGGAGGGAGTTAAAGAGACAGAACATTTTTTTTAAAGTTGAGGAGTGATGACACAATTTAAATAATGGCAAGCTTTAATTTCCAACTCAGGACTGTGTAATAAACTGTTGTTCAGTATTTACATTTTTTTTTAAATGAAGCTAGCTGTAGGTTTAAACTTCCGTTTTTCTTTTTGCAATTACTCCACGATGATCGCGAAAAAATCACAAACGCGCCGACAGGAACCTCATTTTGAAAGAGGGAAAGGGTTAATAGCTAACTATTCACAAGTGGAGATCCAGTAGTCTAAAATGAAAGACATGATTTCTTTTGGTGCCTATCTCATGACTCCGGACTTCAGTTGTTTTATTCATTCAAAATCACTCTATTTTTCTACTACTGTTGTGGGCTCCTTTTGTGTGTGCGATTTCACTGTGGTAGTATTTGAAGTGTCTCAGAAATACTTTACACATTGCCTCTAAGTTAAGCCTGACTGCTCTCTGCCAAGCTACCAGGAGGATGAGCACAGGTCAATTTTGAGTTTGCTTGTGTCTTAGCTTGACAAGTATTATGGTTGCTGCTTGACCAGGGGATCACACCCCAGTCAATCAGCAACCTAATTTCTTAGTTACCCAATGGTGGTCGCCACTGAATAATTATAGTAAGGATTGCTTATCCAAGGGAAATAAGTATTTTGGTTTGCTAATAACTTTGGCACCGTTTGACGAATGTTCACAAAACCTTCCAATAAAAAAAATCAATTTCAGTTTATCTCCTTGATCCGTCAAAGGGGGGGAAGAGGGCAAAAGATCCAATTTCCCCATGCATTTTCAAAAGACTTCTTTAGGCAGAACTACAGCAAAAACTGTTGAACGAAATTACACCAAATTTGGCAGTAAGCTAGGTCTTGGTGTGCAGATTGTGCTTGTTGTGATTTGGTGTATGTCCATTTAGTAGTTTTTGAAAAATAAAGGTTTAAAGATATTTGTATATCTGGACCATTGGGTCCATGAGAGGCTTGCGGGAGCTCCAATTTCAAAATAGAGCGTGCTAATTGGCCCAGGGAGCTTTTTTTCCCTTGGGCGCTTTCATGGAGAGTCAACCCTTGCGGGTCTCTAAACCTCCTCGGACCTCCTTTTTGTTGTGGTAGACGTTTTTCTTATGTTGCTGGCAGCCATTACAGGACTCGGGTACTTAGTCCCATGTCCTGAACTTCAAAAATAAAAATAATATAATGGGGCAGGGTAGGGTTACCAAGAGGGAGCCTATAACAGCAACAAAAATCAGCCAATTTTGCAGCGATTCTTGAGAAGTATTGGCGGCAAAAAATAAATGGCACCCACCATTTATGATATGTGTATATATATATATATATATATATATATATATATATATATATATATAGAAGGGGGTGTGAGTAGGGCCCCCTTCCCCAGCTCATCTAGGGCCCCAGGGAGCCCATCCCCTGGGGCCTCATTTTATATGTAAGAGGAGGTGGCCATGCAGCCGTTTTTGGCCCGGGGGACCCCATCCTCCGGGACCCAAACCATTTATTAAGGGGAGGGGTGCGTGCCGTTCCCCTCCACGAGCCATTTTCAGCCCCGGGAACCTCATCCCTCGGGGCCCAATGTAACTATTTTGGGGAGGGGGCGCACAGCACCCCTCCACAAGCCGTATTTTGCCCTGGGGATCCCATCCTCTGGGGCCCACTGTGTTTAGTAAGGGGAGGGGACTGTGCGACCCCCTCCCGGGCCTTAAAAGGCCTTGGGGGCCCCCGGGTGCCACTTAAGTTTAAAGGAAGGGGACCGTGTGCCCTCCCCCACCCCCTCTGAGCCTTTAATGTCCCTGGGGACCCCATCCCCCGGGCCGTCTCATGTTCTGTGTTCCGGGGAGCCCACCCTGGGAATCAGTGGTTTCCCTGCCCTCACCGGCGTGAGCAGGGAAACATGTGCTGAAGCAGGCAGGGACACAGAACAAGATATTGCTTCCCCCTGGAGGGAGCAGCATAAATAGCTGCTCCCTCCGGGTAGGAGCAATGCCGGGTCCCACACCATGTGGGGAGCTGACTGGAGCTGCGGGGGCCATGGGGCTCCCCCCACGGCTCCCTACCTTTGCATGGCGGGTTCCCTGGCTGGGCACCGGGGTACCCACCTATTATAAAGACAGGGCCTGGGGCACAGGGTAACTGGGCCTTAATAGGTTAGGGGAGGGGGGCCACACAGGCCCCCTCTGCTTTTAAATAAGACACAGGCACGGGATGGGGGCCCCAAGGCCTAATAAAGCTCTGGGAGGGGGATCACATGGCCCCTCTTCCCTTTAAAGTAAGGCAAAGCACCGGGATACGGGGTCCCAATGCCTATAAAGGCTCAGGGAGGCGGACTACACGGCTCCCTCCCCTTTTACTTAAATTTTGATCCCAGGGGGGATGGAGTCCCCGGGCCTAATTTGGCTCAGGGAGGGGGCTGTGCACCCCCTTCTCTTTATTAGTTACCCAGCCCAGGGATCGGGACCCTGGGGCCCAAAAAGACTTGGGGAGGTGTTTTGCACATCCCCTCCCCTTTTATTTACATTTTGGCCTGGGGCCTAATTAGGCTCAGCGAGGGGGGGCTGTGTGGTCACTCCCTTTTATAACTACTCCGCCCTGGGGGATGGGGTCCCCAGAGCCTAATAACACTCAGAAAGGGGGCCTGCACACCCTCTTCCCTTTTTTATTAAATTTGGCCCCAGGAATGGAGTCCCCGTGGCCCAAGAAGGCTCAGGGAGGGAGGCAGCATGCCCCTCCCCTTTTTTAATTGCCTTTGACCCCAGGGGATAGGGCCCTTGGGGCCTGATAAGGCCTGGGGAGGGTGCCAAACTGCCCCCACTCCTTTTAAATAATAAAAAATAAACTGGGAATAGGGAGCCTATGAAGGTTCAGGGAGGAGGTCACACAGCCCCCATTCCCTTTTTATTTTATTTGGCCCCTGAGTATAGGGTCCCCGGGGCCTAATAAGGCCTAATGGGAGGGCCTAATGGGAGGGGGACTGCATGCCCCCTTCCCTTAGATTTTGGCCATGGAGATAGGATCTCCGGGCCCAATATGGCTTGAGAAGGGGCCAATCCCCTTTTTTATTGTATTTGGCCCTGGGGATGTGGTCCCGGAGACCTATTAAGTGTCGGGGAAGGGGACTGCATGCCGTCCTCCCCTGTTTAATTGTATTTGGCCCTGAGGGATAGGATCCTGGGCCTTTTAGAGCGTGGGGAGGGGGTCACATGGTCCCCTCTCCTTTTGATTGTAGCTGGCCCCGGGAGGATGGCAACTGTCCTTCTGCTGCTGTTCAGTCAAGGTAGAGAAGAGAACAACTCCATCTACTGAGCCATCTGTGGCATTGCTTGACAGAAGGTCTGTCACTTTCCTGGTCTTCCCCACCATCTGTCACTAAGAGCATAGTCATGTCAGCCCTGTCATGGTGTGGTTTCACCCGGTTAACATGGATCACACTGTGGGGGGGTGCCTGGGGTGCCCAGATACACCAAGTAGGTGACCTCCCCTTTCTTCTCCAGTACCGGTTAAGTCCCAGTCCATTTCTCCTGGAGGGCTCTAGGAGCCTCGGGCTCCACCACCCACACCTTTTGACATCAGTGGTACTCAACCAGGGTTACCTTTTGATCATACCAATGTTTCAGAAGCTCCTGGCTGGCCTCCAGATTTATATTTGCCTTCTTCATATACTCTACTATGTGTGCCCGCAGGCCTAGATCATACTCCACAATATCTTGCTTGGGCTCTTGGAGAGGTTTCTCCCAACCTTCTCTAGCCAAGCTCAAGGGACCTCTCACAGGGTTTCCAAACAAAAGTTCAAAGGGGCTGAAGCTCTCTCCCAGTAGGCAAATTGCAGGCATGGTAGGAGAACATCTCATCTTCTCCTGAGTTTGTCAGGCACACCCATGATCATGCCTTTATTGGTTTTGTTAAATCTCTCAACTAAACCATTTGTCTGGGGGTGATAGGTGGTGGTGAACTTGTATGTGATACCACATTCATTCCACATAGCTTTTTGGTATGTGGACATGAAGTTGGTGTCTCTATCCGATATGACATCCTTAGGGAACTCTACCCTGGAGAACTTGCCAAATAACGGCTCTAGCTACTGCAGGTGCAATAACTGCCCTAAGGGGAATAGCTTCTGGGTATCTGGTGGCATGGTCTACTTCCACCAAAATAAATCTGGTCCCAGAGGGAGTCGGTGGGTCTAGGGGGTCAACAATGTCAAATCCTACCCTCTCAATAGGGGTTCCGACCACAGTTGGTGGGATTAAGGGAGCCCTTGTTTGGCCTTCCTGCCTTGCCACTGGCTTGACAGGTGACACAGGAGCGTCAGAACTCCTTTACTTTCTATGACATCTAGGGCCAGTCAAAATGGTTGAATAACCTGTCCCAGGTTTTAGTCTGCCCCAGATGTCCAGACAAGACGATGTCATGTGCTAGGTTAAAAAGTAAGGCTCTGTCTTGTTGGGAGACCACCAATCTCCTGATTGCCCCTGGTTTGGGATCTCTTGCCTCACTATACAATACTTCCTCTCCCATGTAGACCCTGTGGGAACCACTGACATCTCCCTTTTCTTGTCTTTCAGGCTGCTGTTGAAGGCCTTCAAGAGGAGGACTTGTCCTCAGTCCTTGGGAAAAGTCCTCCCTGGAGGTTCCTCCTCTTCCTTGCAGCTCTCCAAGCTCTGGCAGGACCTTCAGAGCAGCACTCTCCCCTTCAGGCTCCAGGTCCTTCCTCTGAGGGTCAGACTTCCCTGGGCCTTGGGATTTTCTGAAGTTGGTATCCCAGCCCTATTGTCACTTCTCTTGCTCCTACTTGCCTAGGCCATTATTCCAGGCTCCAGGTTTTCTTGACTTCACTGAAGTGCAGTTTGGTCCCTGGTGACCACACACACATATTCAGGGAGACCCAGCATTTCAGATTTCTGCATGAGTCCTACTTTCAACATCTGCCCAATCAAAGGTTTCCAAGTCATTCCCCAGCAGATACTCTACTGAAATGTGGCAGGGGACAGAGCTACCTTCTTCAGGATAGTAACCCCTCCTCACTCGAAGTTCACCATAGTTGGGATACCGGGACATGGCTCTGATGAATGCCCGAGACCCTGTGGCTCGTAAAAGATAGGGCAGAAACATGTTGGCAAGATAAGTCAGCGGTACGTGATGGTCATGGTAATCATATACGTCCTCTGACAATACCTTTTGGTTTTTAAACAAGCCCAGGATACCACTTGAATAAAGGATACTTTGTGGTTTATCCTAAGGCTTTTTTATTTATTGAGCTGGCTCCAAGTTTTTATCCAGAAAAAGAATAAGTAACTTCTAAGAACTCCCTCAGGTCAGCCCCACCCTGAGGTTGAGTCCGCCCCAGTAGTACCACCTTACCAGGGTGGAATGAGGTGGCAAATGATGAAGCATGTCACATTACGTGAGTGAGCCTAGCTCCAATTCTTGGAATTGCCCCCGTTTTTTTCCTGGAGGGAGAGTAGCAGTAGGTGATGAGATTGACATTATGACAGGCGTGTTGAAAAAACTGTTTCAATCAATCGTTATATTTGTAAAGCGCGCTACTTACCCATGAGGGTTTCAAGGCGCTGAGGTGAGGGGGGGGAGCTGCTACTGTTCGAATAGCCAGGTCTTGAGGAGTCTCCTGAAGGTCAGTAGGTCCTGTGTCTGCCGTAGGTGGAGGGGGAGGGTGTTCCATGTCTTGGCGGCGAGGTGGGAGAAGGATCTGCCGCCGGTGGTTGCTCTTCGGATGCGGGGGACGGTGGCGAGGGCGTGGTCGGCTGAGCGGAGCTGGCGGGTGGGGGTGTAGAAGTTGAGGCAGCAGTTGAGGTACGCTGGTCCGGTGTTGTGGAGTGCTTTGTGTGCGTGGGTGAGGAGCTTGAAGGTTATCCTCTTGTTGACGGGGAGCCAGTGCAGGTCTTTCAGGCGGGGTGTGATGTGGCTGCGGCGCGGGATGTCGAGGATCAGACGTGCTGAAGCGTTCTGGATGCGTTGGAGCCGTTTGAGGAGTTTCGCCGAGGCTCCGGCGTAGAGGGCGTTTCCGTAATCCAGTCTGCTGCTGACGAGAGCCTGGGTGACCGTTCTTCTGGTTTCGGTGGGGATCCACTTGTCCTGCGAAGCATACGGAGGGTGTTGAAGCAGGAGGAGGAGACGGCGTTGACCTGCTTCGTCATGGAGAGGGTGGAATCGAGGATGACCCCTAGGTTGCGTGCGTGGTCGGTGGGTGTGGGGGCCGTTCCTAGCGAGGAGGGCCACCAGGAGTCGTCCCAAGCCGAGGGGGTGGACACGAGGATGAGGACCTCCGTTTTGTCTGAGTTCAGCTTCAGCCGGCTGTTTCTCATCCAGTCGGCGACGGCCGTCATTCCCTCGTGGAGGTTGGTTTTGGCTGTGTGAGGGTCTCAGGTGAGGGAGAGGATCAGCTGGGTGTCGTCGGCGTAGGAGATGATGTTGAGGTTGTGCAGTCGGGCGATGCGGGCGAGCGGGGCCATGTAGACGTTGAACAGCGTGGGGCTGAGGGATGAGCCCTGGGGTACGCCGCAGATGATCTCGGTGGCTTTGGAGCGGAAGGGAGGAAGGCGGACGCTCTGTGTTCTACCGGAGAGGAAGGAGGTGGTCCAGTCCAGGGCCTTCTCTTGAATCCCTGCGTCGTGGAGGCGTGCACGTAGGGTGTGGTGGCAGACCGTGTCGAAGGCGGCCGACAGGTCCAGGAGGATGAGGGCCGCGGTTTCACCGTTGTCTAGCATGGTTCTGATGTCGTCGGTGGCGTCTAGGAGGGCTGTCTCGGTGCTGTGGTTGCGGCGAAATCCGGACTGGGACGAGTCCAGAATGCTGTTTTCCTCGAGGAACCTGGTTAGTTGTATGTCGACGGCCTTCTCGATGACCTTCGCCGGGAACGGGAGCAGGGAGATGGGTCGGAAGTTTTTGAGGTCCTTTGGGTCAGCCGTGGGTTTCTTCAGTAGGGCGTTGATCTCGGCGTGCTTCCAGTCCTCTGGGAAGGTCACTGTCTCGAGGGAGCTGTTGATGGCCTTCCGGAGGTGGGGTGCGATGACGGTGCTGGCCCTGTTGAAGATGTGGTGTGGGCATGGATCTGTCGGGGATCCGGAGTGTACGGAGTTCATGATCTTGATGGTGTCGTTGTTGTCTATGTTGGTCCAGGAGGTCAGGCGGTTGGTGCGAGTGGTGGTCGTGGGTGTTTCGGTGGTTGCCGGGGCGGTCGCGGTGTTGAAGCTGTCGTGGATGTCCGTGATCTTGCGGTGGAAGAAGGTGGCCAGTGAGTCGCACAGTTCTTGCGAGGGTGGGATGTCGTTGGCGCTGGAGTTGGGGTTGGAGAGTTCTTTCACGATGTTGAAGAGCTCTTTGCTGTTGTGTGCGTTGTTGTCTAGGCGGTCTTTGAAGGAGGCTCTCTTGGCGGATCTGATGAGGTGGTGGTGGTTGCGGGTGGCGTCCTTGTGAGCTGCGTAGCTTTCCGGGGTTCGTTCGCGGGTCCAGTTCTTCTCTAACTTACGGCAGGTTTTCTTGGATGCCTGGAGGTCTTGGGAGAACCAGCTCGCTTTCTTCCTGGTGTGGCTGGTGGAGGGTTTCTTGATTGGGGCAAGGGCGTTGGCGCAGTTTTCGATCCATTGTCTGAGGTTGTGGGCTGCGGCGTCCGGGTCGGTCGGGTCTGCGGGTGGGCTTTGGGCGAGGGTGGTGGTTAGCTGGTTATCGGTGACTTTGCTCCAGCAGCGGCGTGGCATCTGTTGGGTGCGGTGGGGTGTGACGGGTTTCCGAAAGGTGAAGTGGATGCAGCGGTGGTCGGTCCAGTGGAGTTCGGTGGTGTGGTTGACGCAGACGTGGGTGCTTGCTGAGAAGATGGGGTCCAGCGTGTGGCCGGCGGAGTGGGTGGGCGTCGTGACGAGCTGTCTGAGTCCGAGGTTGGCAAGGTTGTCGATCAGGGCGGAGGAGTTGGGGTCGTTGTTGTTCTCGAGGTGGAAGTTCAGGTCCCCGAGGAGGATGTAGTCCGTGGAGGCGAGGGCGTGCGTGCTGACGAGGTCGGCGATGAACTGTGGTCGGGGACCGGGGGGTCTGTAGACGAGCGTTCCTCTGAGGGTGGTGTTGGGGTCGGTGTGGATCTGGAAGTGCAGGTGTTCGGCGGTGCAGAGGGTGTCAGCGTCGTTAGTCGAGATGTTGAGGGTGTTCTTGTGGATGATGGCGATTCCTATTCCGTTGGTGCGGTCCTTGCGGATGATCTTGTAGCCTTCCGGGATGGCTATGGCGATGTCGGGTGCTGAGGAGGAGTTCAGCCAGGTCTCGGTCAGGAAGGCGACGTCAGGGGTGTGGGTGTCGAGTAGGTCCCAGAGTTCGACGGCGTGTTTCCTGGCGGAGCGGGTGTTTAGGAGGATGCAGCGAAGGTGGTTGGATTGATTGGCGGGAGGGTTGGCGGGCTGGATGCTGGTGTAGCTGCAGTTTCGGCAGGTGAAGGGTCCGTGGGTGCGTTTCGGGCGGCCAGGTAGCAGGTGCTTGATCGTCCGGTGTTGAGTGCGTGGAGGGTTCCGGTGGCGTAGTGGAGACGGGGTGTTGTGGCGGTTGCGGGGGCCAGGGGTTCTGGCGCTGGGCGCGGTCCAGGCGCGGACGAGCGCAGACGGGCTTGCCTTCGGCGCGCCAGCGGCGCGCCCGCTGCGCGCGGTCGCTTTGCGGCCTGCAGAAGAGTGTTGATGGGAGGGAGGAGCAGCTGGGTGGCGGGAGCGGGGCGGCGAATGGGCTGTCAGGGGGGCGGGGCCGCAGGGAGGCAGCGGCGGGAAGAGTGCGGCGAAGGTGACCGGCTCAGCAGCGGCTGGGACCGGGGGCAGGCAGAGGCAGCAAGCGGGCAGGCCAAGTCAGCTGGCAGCAGGAGACAGCAGCAGGAGACCAGGGTGAGCAGGCGGCAGCGGCAGCGGCGTGGGGGCGACCTAACCTGTAGGCAGGGTCAGAGGTCGCTCCCTACGCTGCTACGCGTTCTCCTTAAGAGTGCTGATGGGAGGGAGGAGCAGCTGGGTGGCGGGAGCGGGGCGGCGAATGGGCTGTCAGGGGGCGGGGCCGCAGGGAGGCAGCGGCGGGAAGAGTGCGGCGAAGGTGACCGGCTCAGCAGCGGCTGGGACCGGGGGCAGGCAGAGGCAGCAAGCGGGCAGGCCAAGTCAGCTGGCAGCAGGAGACAGCAGCAGGAGACCAGGGTGAGCAGGCGGCAGCCAACATTAGCCAAGAGTATCACACCAATTTTTGTGTTGTGATGGTTCATTAAAGGCAGGCGTGAACCCAGGAGTGCCTTTGTCTCTCTGTGTATTATATGAGGATCAGGGCTGCCACAATGTCTGTGGTGAGACACCTTGTCCCCGATGCCTAGTGTTCCCTAGTGACAGCCAAAACAACTTTGAGATTACATTGTCCTCCCTCCTGGCATGAAGATGATTGTGGGTTTATTAGCAAAGAATTTTCTGAACAAGACTCCACATATCACATGCAAATCCATGCAATGGTTGCAGAGAAATGTCAGTGTAACACCCTTCTGATGAATACTTCTAACTGCAGATCGCTCATCTTTAGAATATCCCCAGGCTCCACACTAGATCCAGAAGATTTACCTAGCAATGCTACCATTTGCCGGTGAGTGGCGCTGTGTGGCTCCGCGTTGACTTCGTTCTGCCCCGGAAGTGATGACGGAGCTACTTTAAATCGCCACCCCTCGATGTCAGTTCCTTTCTTTCTGTGCCTTCGTACACAGATCTGGGGCTCGCTCACACTTTTTTCTTGTGAATTGATGAGTATTTCTCAAAACTCAGCTATTTTCCAGGGTGGAAGGGAACTGTGTCCCCTCCTAAAACTACAGGGTTTAAACCTTACTTTTAAATGTCTGTGACAGACACTCACGGGGTATGCATCTAGTGTTTGAGTTTGGGGCATGGCTCCAAGTCCTACAAGGAGTGTGCCCTTATGAATCAGAAAGCGATTCAGGAACATGAAGCAAAGCTGTAATTCACCAAACGCCGAAAGAAGTCATGGAAATCTCACTCTCGTTCGAAGTTGAGGGGGTGGAAATGTTTCCACTCTGGAGGCCATTGTTACGACAGGTCCTCGTCATGGTGAAAGTCTTCCGGCATGTTGAAGTTGAAGCGGAACCACAGGAACGTCAATTACGAGGACGTCGGGGTACCTTCTGGTCTCGCTCTTGGTCCCCTACTGAGGGGTCCGCCCTCTGCATCATCTGTACCTTTTGACCCTGCATCGGCTTCTGCTTCGGCATCACAGAAGTTTCCTTTGATGATGATGATGGCCCCAGCGCTGCCATTAGAACACCCAGTCTCAATGGTACAATCCGGCTCCGAACCAAATTCGTCCTTGGCCCGACTGACATTGCGTCCCAAAGTCATGCCAAGGTACCCAGCACCAGTTCAGTCTGACTCATACATAACCATGCCTCTACCTTGGAGCCGCAACCCAACGCACAACGTTTAGTTTCCAACTCTGATCAGAGTCAACCAGCTTCTGAAGTGACAATGGTAATGATGGGAATTATTTTGCCCAAAGCTATAATGATGACAATCTCTACTTGAACTTGCAGGATGCCAGCGGTTTGGATACATCTCCAGACACTGGGTTGTGTTCTCCAACTGGGCCATCAATGAAAGAGATTTTCTCCTTTGCTGTGATGATGAGACGAGCAGAGGTGGTTTTAGTCTTACTGCTGCCAACAATGGAAGTTAAACTACTTTGTTAACAGAAGATTTGCAACCTGGACAGACTTCCTCTATATCTTTACTACCACTCAGTGGAGTCCTGACTGACTTCTTTTTGGGCGCATGGTTTAAGCCTTGCTTTTGTCCACTGGTGAACAGGCAGGTTGCCAGATGCCACTGGTTGGCACCACGCAACCCTGACTTCCAGACACAGCACCGTATGTTAGAAAGTCTAGTGATTCAAGCTTCCACCAATAGGGTGAACCCCAATTAATTTCCTACGACTCCCCCGCCACACAGAGTTGAAGATAATGGGAACATTTGGAAAACAGATATTTCCTTTGGCCAGCCATGCCCTCAGGTCAGTCAGTGCCAGATGTTTGCTGGGAAGATATTGCCATTCTTTATGAGACATGGTTGGGGAGATCTTACCAGCAGTTGCTGAGGAATTTAGGACTAACCTTTCTCAAATTATTTAGGATCTTCAGGATGCGGCCAAATACATTATCCATTCTGGGATGGACTCTACTGACTGCTTGGGCAGAGCAGTCAGCACTAGAGTGGTGCTTTATCGTCACTTTTGAATGAGATCCATGGGCTTCTCTGGTGACGTGCAAGCCTCATTGATGGATGTGCCATTCAGTGGATCTTACCTGTTTACAAAAAGGCTGAATCAGTCCTGGAATGCTTCAGATAAAGCTGGGCCATGGCACATTCCTTAAGTCTCTCAATTACGGCAAGACAGTACTCTCAGCAATTTCGCCCCTTACAAGTCTACTCCAGAGGTTTGGCATACACTGGTACCTCTGATCATTGTTTGGCTCTGCGTCTGAGGTCGTGGACAGAGTCAAGAAAAAATATGGCATTTACTCTCAGGGATGGTGCTTATATGCTGCTACATCTTCACTTCTGGGGCAGAACTAAGTCAACCCAGAGCTACATGGTGCCACCAACCGGTGCAAGGAGTAATGCTGTTTAAATCATCAGCATCCAGTCTGGCGCCCGGGGATATTCTTAAAGTGAGGAGTCTGAGGTTAGGTATATTATATGCCAGAAAGAGCATTTCTGAAGGTAAGAAACTTGTTCTTCTTTGCACAAGCCCATTTGTGTCCCCTTGGTGCTAGTGTTCTCCCATTATCGTAAAAGTCAATCATGTTCTGTAGTATTTGAGTGATTGGCTTTTGAGGTGTTGTGGCTTGAAAATATTCCAATTGTATATTGCTGTATTTAAGATAATAGTTGGTAAAAGACTGTGACATAAAAATCTTAGAACCTCGTTTGGTGGTTTCTAAGATATCTCATTTTGAAAGATATTGCCCCCCAGTGACTACTGTACTGTGATAACCGAACATTACACTGCAACCTTACATTACATCATATTTATGTGTGCTATTGAGTTGCTTGAGTAGAATGAAGTACTTTTCAATTTTAAAGCAACAGCGTTGGCTGGATTGGTAGCATTATTGATTGTTATTATCACCTCAGAGTTTGTAGCCAACAGCATCTTCTTGAGTAAGCCGTAGACTGTTATTCCTTGCTATCTTGAATGTCAAGCGCTAAAGGGGTGCATTTGATGCTCAGTTTTGGGTCAAATCGTAAGGCCTCTCCTCCAGGACACCAAACGTAAAAGCCTCCAGTTGACAACATTTGGAGACCAGTAAACTCTTTTTACCCTGGAAACACCCTCCCCAAAAATGTTCTCACATACCTCCTGTAGCCCTGTACAATGTAGCACTTACAAAATGTACGTTGCAGCCCTCTGCTCTGCAGTGTTTGTAGCCCAGCATATGTTAATGATTGTAACAAACTGAGCACCAAGTTACCTCTGGCAGGTATGAGGGTGCAATATTTATAGACTCACCTCCTGCTCATTTTGTGAACATTTCAGTGGAAAACGTGATGCCTGTAAATGGCAATGCTTTACCACACCACGCTTTAGTCATATATTTGCAACAGCAGGCTCCAAAATGCACCACACTACATACCACACCGTTCCCACCTCCTGAAGAAGGGCGTGTCTCCATTGCTACACTTGTTCTTTGTGTGACGCGTGGATTTTCACAACCCCTATGACCTCAGTGATGTAACACTGATGGCAGCACTCCCACTCATTCAAACAGATTTTCCAGACCCCAGCCCACGCCAGAAACGCGCTAGTAAGGCTGGAATTCGGATTAAGCAAACAATTTTATGAATATTGGGCCTCGGTCATCCGTTATTATCGAGGGACATGCGCCGCCCCCCCCGCCCCCCCCCACCACACAATGAAAGCCTACCCTGAAAGAAATTTTTACGAAAGGGAAAAACCCATGTGCAGACGCTTTATCAACCGCCCTCACGGAGTTGCACCTCGATCTGTCTGACTTGGGCTACTTTATTCATCAACCGGGCCTGCTTAAAACAATTCTAAGGAAACAAGTAAGAACACTATCGAAGCAGGATAACATAGAGACTATAGAGTCCTCCAGCAGCAATATTGGGACACTAGTAAGTTCTTATAAGGACAAATTGAGGCAGCCTTACCTTGACTCAGCTCTGAATAAACCAATATTAAAGCAAATCCTTTCGGTCAGACTCATGGCGATGCCAATAAAAGACATTACCTCCCGTCCCTCCCTCGCCTTCCTTCAGCACAATTGAGGCCCCGCCTCCCATCCAGACCCACCCCCAGCATAAAAACTCTGCCCGCCCCCACCTCCACCTGTTTTTTTCTGTCTCCCTAGTGAGACTTACCTTCAGTTCCTCCCTGTGGCGGTGCCGGGAGTCTTCGAGTTGGTTCTCTGCGACGGCGGTGCCCTCGACGGAGTTCTCCTGGCGATGCCTCCTCTCCTCGTCTCCCTCGTGGATGGGGGCGGAGCGGTGGCTCAGGAAGCTGCTGTGTTGTTTGGCGGTCCTCCTGTGGCTGGGGCTGTGTTTCCGGGTCGGGCCTGCTTGGCTGCCTTTGCTCCCGGACTGCACTCATCACGGAGACCTGGTAGGCCGGGTTTTTGACCCGGTATTTGTTCCTTTTTCCTTTTGGTGTACCATGTACTGTGACTTGCTGTTTTCTCTTGACGGGCGTGGTCGTCTGTCTGCCTTGTCTTGGGGCTGCTGGGGGCTATTTTTCCGCTTGCTGCCCTGGGTCGCTTGAGGTTGTCTTCTTCCTCTGCTGCTTGGTCTCCGGTCCCCTGGGGTGCCCTAGACGCATGGGCTCCGCGGGGGTACGGTGCCTCTCATGTCTGTGGCTGGTGCGAGACTTGATTGAGGCTGCTCTGTCCGGTGCTTACGGGCTCGGCCGCTGCCTTCTGGTCCTTCCCGTCCTCGTCCGGCGGATCCTGTGGGCGGCTGGTTTCCGTCTGGGTCCTGGGGTATTGGGCCTTCTCCCGCCTCTGGCGATGCCTTTGGCTCCGGGGGTGTGGAGGGTCGCTTGGGCTCCTGTGCTGTTCGGCTGGGCTTTCCTCTTCCTGCTGGGCGGGGTCTGTGGGATTCTTCCTTGGTGTTCCCGGCCCTTCTGGTTGGGCTTGCCCTGCGGTCCCGGTGTAGGGATTGGTGCTGTGGGAGTGGCGTGCGTTGCCCGTGCTTGCTGTATTTCGTGCTCTTTTCCCTTTTTGTGGGGATTGTACTTGCTGCTTTCTCCACTGTGGCCCGCCCCGGCTGGCGACTGTTTGTCTGTTGCCTGCGGAGCCTGCTGTGTGCGATCTTTTTCCTCAGCCCTGAGCGTTCCTTCTGTGCTGTGTTGGTCCTGATTGGTTTCAGGTTCCTTCACGCCTTCTTTTGCATCAGTGGGTTTTTCCTGCGGTGCTGCGGGTCCCTTGCTTCCTCCGGCGGCTTTGCTTGTTGGGGGTGTTCGCTCCTTTCCTCCCTTTGGGTTGTTGGACTCTGTCCTGACCGCACTGCTTGGCGGGTCGGCTGTTCTGCTTGGCTGGTGCTGTGGCGCTGGCCTGTTCTCGGCTTCTTCTGCGCCCTCCTTGGTGTGGGGTTTCGTGGCTTTGGCGGCGGCTGTTAGGGCCTCCGGCCGTGGTGCCTGGTCCCCCCCCGCTCTTGTCCGGTCTCTGCTGTTCGGCGGGGTCAGGCCTGGTTCGTGCCTGGATGGGTGGCTGCCTGGGTCTTTTCGGTACTGTGGGCTGCATGTCCTCTGTCCTTCTGGCCGCCTTGGGGCTTCTGCGTGCCTTTCCTTGTGTGGGGCGTCCTGCCTTTCTGAGGTGCCTTGTCCTGGGGCCTCTCCTTTGTCCCCGATGTGGGCGTCTCCTCCGCCTTTCCGGTGGGTACGGGTTTTTGGCCTGTTTTCACCCTGGCTCCCTGCTTCCTCGCCTGGGTCCCTGTCACTGCTGTCTGGATGGTTCCCTGCGGTGGGTGGTCATCTGCGGCCTTTTCTTCCTTGGTGGCGGTGGCCCGTTTTCTGTTGGCTGGGTCCTGTGTACTTTGAGGGTCGTCTTGGTGCAGGTTCCTCTGGGTTCGGGGGTTCGGTTGCCTCCCCTGCCTGTCTCCGGTCCCCGCGTGGTGGCTCTGCTGGACGGGGTGTCCTGTTGGCTTGCCCTGTGGTCGGTCTGCTGCGTTCCTATCGTGGAGCCCGGGCCTGGGGCCCTCTCCGTTCTGTTTCTGGGGTTGGGGGTGTCCGGCGGCTTCGGCCTGTCCTGGCTCTCCTGTGGGTCTGCTCCTGCGTTCGGCCCTTTCCCTTCCTGGTGTTGGCCCTTTCGTCCGTCGCTCCTCTGGTTCTGCCTGACTTCTTTTGGCGTGCCGTGGGTCTCAGGGACGCTTCTCTCCGCTTCCCAGTTGCCGCTTCTTTTCTGCGGTTCGCTGTGGGTGATGCCCTTTCGGTTTTGCGTCCTTCCCTTCGGCCTCCGGCCCTCGCCCTGGGTCTTCCCGCGGGTCCTGGTGCCTCTCGTGGCTCTCCTTCATGCGAGGGTTTTTCCTTCGTCCTTCTCTGTCAGTCGGCCTGCTGTGTGCGGCCGGCGTGTCTTTTTGCTCGGTCTGTTCGGGGGACCTTGGTGGTTCTTCTGGGGATCGGGTTTGTTGGTGGCCTGGGGGTGTCTCTCTGGTCCCCTCTCGGGGCTTGGTGTTCGTTGGGGCTTGTTTTCGGCCTTTGCATGGCCATGTTCCCTTGTCCTGCCTGCGTCTGGTCTCTGTTCCTTCGCTGGCTCGGGCCTTGTTGTCCGGGGGTGGCTCCTCCGGCGGTCCTGTGGCTACAGGGATGGGGCTCCTGGCTTCTGGGGGTTTTCCAGTTCCCGGGGCTCGCTTTCTTCTTCTCCGCCTGGCCGTCTGGATCCTGTTGGGTTGGTCTCTGGGGTCTTTTGTCCCCGCTGCCCTTTTAGGTCCTTGTCGGGGGAGCTATCCTGGTGGCTCTCCCTCCGTCGCTTTCTGGCTGGCTATTTGCTGCCTCCTCCGGCTCCGCTTGTGGTGGCTTGGCCGCCGGCCTGTCCGGGTGCGGGATTGGCTGGGGTCTGTTCGGGTTCGGGGTGCTGTCCCTGCTGGTCTCCCGGTGTTCCTCCTACTGGCAGTTGTTGGGGGCTTGCCCCGGTGCTCTTCGGGGCTCTCTGCTGGGCCCCTGGGGTGTTGGTTCGGTCTGGCGTTCTGGGGGCGTGGTCCTCTGTCCGCCCTTTGGGTGGGTCCAGGTTCTGGTCCTTATTCCTTGTTTGCCGGTGTCCTGTTTCTCTGGCTCCGGTCTGGGTGCTGGGACTGTTGGCTCTCTCCTTCGGCGGGTGACCTCTGGGCTGGCGGATCTGTTGTACTGGGTCCTTCCTTTTTCCCTCGTTTCTCTCTTCTTCCCTGTGTGGCCTGCCTGTTGGTGGGTCCTTGGGGCCTCCCTGTGGTGGTCCTGTTGCGGATCCGGGAGGGCCTTGTAGGCCCGGTTCTGGTCTCTGGGCTGGGGTCCCGGGGCTTGGGGGGTCGTTGGCCTTCCCTCTCCTGTGCCTCGGGATCTTCTGGGGCCTTTCTCCCCCTTTTTTCCGCTGCTCGGGGCCTTTCTGGTTCTGGTCGGGTGGCTCTGTGCTCGGGGGTTGTTGGTTGCTCCCCTTTGGCCTGGGGTGCCTTGGTCTCCTCTCCTGTCCGACTTCTGTTGCGTTCGGGTGTGGGTCCTTACGGTGGTTCCGTTCTCTTTGATGTTTCCGGCCCTTCCCCTGGGTTCTGTGTGGGGTTTCACCTGCTGCCTGGTGGTGCGTCTGGGCTTTGCTGGGTTGGGGGTTCCTGGTCGTTTGGCGGTTGCTTGGCTGCCTTCCCGTCGGTCCTCCTCTCTGCTGTCCTGGGCTTGGCATGGGCGGTCCTTTTGGACTGGTGTTCTGCTCTGGGTGTTGTTCCCGTGGTGGCTGGCCTATGTTTGGCATGGCGATTCCTTCCGGGTGGGGTTCTTCTGGGTTTGTCGGTGTCTCCTCTGCGGGTGCTGTGGGCGGCTCTCTGGCTTCTTGCTGCTCCTGGCGTTCTTGCGGGTTGGCGGGGGTCTGGTGCCCCTCGCCCTGTCTGGTCCTTCCCTTCGGGGTCTTGGCTGCTGGTATTGGCTGTCCTCCCTTTGGTCCCCTTGGGGGTCTCGGGTTGCGGCTCTTGTCTTTTGGGCCTTGTTTTTTGGCTGCCATCCCTCTGCGCTACGCTTGGGGGTGTTGGCTCGGCTGTGGGTTCCCGCTTTGCTTTGATCCGGTTGCGGTGGTTGTTTGGCCTTCCTCTGCTCTGTTGGGTCGTTGGTTTTGGTCCCCGGTCTTGCTGACTGTCTGTCTTTTGGGGGTGGTTCCTCCTGTGGGGGTCCGGGGGTGTTCCTCTCGCTGTTTGGCGGCTTCGGTGGCTGCGTTGCTTGATGTCAGGCGTGCTTTGCTGCGCTCCCTGCCGGTTGTGGTGTCCTGTCGGGTGGGCTCCTCTGTGGGATCTGTTGGCCTGCGTCCTGGTCTTCTCCCTCTCCGTTTGACTGGCGCTGTCCGTTTGCGTGTCTGGGACATTTGTCTGCTGTTCTGGGCCGCTGGGTTCCTGGGATGTTGATCTGCTGTGTTTGGGGCACTGTTTCTGTTTTGGTGTTCTCTCGCACTCAGCTGTCCGTCTCTGTTTTCTTCTGCTTGCTATGTCCTCAATTGTGCTGAAGGAAGGCGAGGAGGGACGGGAGGTAATGCTTCCATTTCTAACGATAATGGCATTACTCCTAGTCCTACTCCTCGCCTTCCTTCAAGGACCCTCCCTCCCTCCCGGTCCGGTTCATCTGAGTGCTAGCTCGGCTTGTTTACGTACAGGTGGAGGTGGGGGCGGGCAGAGTTTTTATGCTGGGGGTGGGTCTGGATGGGAGGCGGGGCCTCAATTGTGCTGAAGGAAGGCGAGGGAGTAGGACTAGGAGTAATGCCATTATCGTTAGAAATGGAAGCATTATTACTCGCTGGAAATCACTAGAGGTGGTTACCTCCTGTAGACTCTGCCATCAGTTCGAGGAGTCCCTGGCCCATCTACTCTGCATTTGCCCTGAACTGAGTCTCACAAGTCGCATTTTATTAAAACCCTTGTTTTTAAAATACAGCATACGTACTTGCACGGACGCAATGAAGCATTACAGGGGCGTCTACAGCCCTGTACAGTGCAGGGTTTGTAAAGTTACCTACTTCAGCACTGACTGTGCAGTGTTTCAAAACATAGCCCTGCACAGTGCGGTGTTTGTAAAGTTATCTCCTCTGCAGCCTAACACAATGCAGTGTCTGCAAAGTTGTCTGTACACAGTGTACAGCACTGAAAGTGCGGCGTTTGTAAAACGAGCCCTGCACACTGCTGTGTTTGTGAAGTTGTTTGCGCAGCCCTGCACAGTGCAGTGACACCCTGCAGCGGTCCCCTCTGGCACCTGTGTACAGCGCACTGTTTGTAAAGACACCCACGGAGCCCCGTAGACGTGAGTGGAAAGTTCCTTCCACAGCCCTGCTCGTAGCAGTGTTTGCAGTGCACCCATGCCGACCCGCACGTGGCAGTGAGCACTTCAGGTTATACATGGCATTTCCTGGTAGGCAGGGGCACTCACTGCCTTCTGGCCCCAGAGCTGGCACCATTGGCTGGACACAACTCTGCCCACACGGAGTTTGCAACACTCGGATAGATATAGGAGAGGATGGGGTCCTACGTAACCCCAAGCCACGGGAAGGGAGGCTTGGGGCAGGAACAGAGTTTATAGAATAAAAAGGTGGCAGATCCAGCAGTGAGGCGTGAGATCCTCGTGTGTGGGGCGCTGTGCGGGGGCCTCACCTCCGTCATCTGTTATCCTGACTGTCGTTTTCCTTGGCGCACCTTCCCCTGGAAAACACCCAGCACCCCTTATCCACGAGTCCCTGCTGAGGAAACACCCTACCCGACCCACAACTCTTTCTTTAATTCGGGATATTTGTATTTTTAGGTATCAAAACCTAGCCTCGCCAGGAGTCAGCGTTCACTGACCTGTCCCTGTCACTTCCTCTTAAAAAGCGAATATATTTGCCAGACACAAAAAGTGTTTAACAGTCCCACGAGCTTTCAAGGCGATTAGCGTGCATTAAACGTCGCGCTCCAGCAGGAAGAAAGTAATATTATCAAAATATATCTCTTTATGAGACGAAGGTGTGCTTGCATATAAACTTTTAAAGGCAGGGGTTTGCAGGCCAGTAAAACATCTCCTTGACAGAACGAATATTTCTAGAATTATTGAAAGAGGCACAAATATGTGTATCCGGACGCCAGAGGTGGATATGAAACTGTATTTTTGTGGAACAAAAATAGATATATCTATAGGTGTGGTGCTCTGAAATATGGACTTGTCGAGTTCAGAAATGCGCACCTCCGTGAAATGTAAAGTTATATATAATCTTACATTTCTGTCAGTGAAACTAAAAAATACACCGTCGATTTTCCCCACTAATTAATAACATCGGTGTGTGCCTCTGCTTGAACGTGCTCTCTACCGACGGGGAATAAAAGGCGTGCACCTTTTATTCATCTCTCCCCTCGGTTGTGTGCGGTGGGCTCCCAGTGGGTGCTGCAGGTGGATGTCAAGGTTTGTGTCCCTAGAAAACACACGGATTTAGGAGTCGTGTCTGTCAAACGGGGCTATTTTATATATACACATTAAATTACTTTAAGAATTTGATGGAATTCATTGGAAACGAACGTCACACTCTTTTATGGTGGGCGCCCTTTTGAGACGCACGGTTTTAGAACAAAATTCTGTCAGATGTGTATGCAGTATTTTCATTAAGTATCAACATCTGACGTGTGTTTGAACAGATTTTATAACTTTGAAGTTTACCACATGCGGCCGTTTTCGGTGTGGCCTGTTTTGTCGTGTGGAATGTGCGTGTGAATTTAAGGTACTGCACCTCTCAATAAATGTGTTGTATTGTTTTACACCGTAATGGAAAATTTTTACCGTATCCTCACACGTAAGTAATTACAGGCTACGGGGCGTGACATTTCTCGCATTTCGGCAAACCCGTGACCATTGTAAAAGTGCAAGGAGAGCTTTGGAACTGGGGAACCGGGTTGTAGTCTCGGCGTCGGCTTACCACCCTGTGATTCTGGGCAAATCTCCCCGTGCCCAAAAACAAACAGCAAACTGAATGTGTCCTTATGTAATTTAACCAGTGCTCGTCCAAAGATTTTCAATATTTTCGAGGCGAGTTCATGCTATATAAAACTGCCCAAAAAAAACACGGGTTGCTTTCTGCGTTTTCAACGCCTCTACGTCGGTTTTGCTCCCGGGAGCAGACCGAGCTGGCCGCCAAACGGCTCCAGGCGGCGCAGAGAGGCAAAGAGGTTTGTGGCACAGGTTCATGCTGACTTCGGAGAGCCTGGAGACCCCTGGAAAGGCCGAGCCGTGGGGTCCGCCTCCTCCCCACTGTCCCAGCTCATTCGTTTCACCAAACCAATTGAAATAGTTACAGAAACGAATCCGTACCTTATTAGGTGTGTGCGACATTTTGCTATATCACTAGACACAATCAAACAATTGGATATATGTGTGTGTGAGTGTGGTTATTTGGGTGTGCTTAGAGATAACTATAGCTCTAACTATAAATGTAAAAATGATTATTTATTTGTCTATATGTATACGCATATCAGTACATATACGGCAGATACACATTAGTATCTACATGTGTAAAAGCTATACGCATATAACATATTACACATGCCGAATTATTTATATATATGTTCACATTTATAAGACGTGTGGGCGTATGTATAAATATGTTCGTTAATTCTATGTGCGTGATTTGTGTACTTTGGTGTGTGTTTTTATATAAAACAAAGCGTAAATAATTAGTAAAGACCTACAGCTCCAATTATGATGGGTTTGTGTTTCTGTTTGCCATGTTCTGAAGTTCCATAAAACGCGGTTTGTAATTCCGTGGAAAGCAGTGCCCTTCGCCCGCTTGAATAACGCACTGTCAGAGATGCTTGTTTGTGTTTTCGCATTCACTGCCCCCGGGTCCCTGTGAAAATGTTCGCATTGCAGGCAGGCAGCAAAGGACGCTGCCATCCCGGGGGCGGCAGGAGTGAAGGGGCCCCGGCTCCACCTGCGCACCGACAGCACGGCCGCACTCCCGTGCCCTGGGCTGGCACCTGCCGCTCCACACCGGGGCAGGGGTTCAACAACCCGCCGTCCGATGCGAGGGCACAGGATGTATGCGGGGCTCTGCCCTTTGCTAACCTGTGCCACGCTTGGCGCTGGATGTAGTAGCAAGAGCTCCAGACTGCTCCCCGCGGGACCCCCCCCCCCCCGCCCCCATCCATTCTCCCGCCCATGCACCACGTCTCATCTAAGCAGGTGGGAAAGCATCGCAAACATCCTGGATACCAGTGAAACTGAGAGGGAAACGGAAAAAATCAAAACCAAGAAATGCGGCCTCGCTGCTGAGACCCTTGTGCCCTTGACCTTGGGGTCCGAAGAACGTCTGGGCTCCGCTACCCGCCCCCACTCCCTCCCCTTCACAGCTGTTGCGTGTCCAACTATGGATACTTTCATCAGGTCCTCTACGGAAAGCGCTCTATGAACAGCTCAAGGCGCTGTAACAGTCTACTAGGTAACTTGTTCAGCAGTTTTGCAAAAACAAAAAAATCTGCCATATCAGGTTTAAGTGGCAGGTAATGTATTTCCTGCACATTGGTTTTCTGGTTCACTGCATGTTCTCCGCTTTTGCTACTCTGTTTCTGTCCTGATTAACTTTTTAGCCTTTTAACCCTCTCATTTTCTCGTTTCTTTTACTCATTTTCGTCTGACCTCTCTTGCCCTTCCTGTTTCTTCTTCTTTTCTTCCATTCTGTTCTTTGATATTACCCTTGCTTCCTGTTTCACCTGTTCTTTTTAGTTTCTTTCTTTTGTCATTTTCTTTCACTTTGTATTTCCTTTTACGTTCTGTCATATTATTTCCCCTTTTCGCGTTTTCTCTTTCTTTTCCTCTTCCATTTCCTCTATCACTTTCTGTCTTGTTCTCTTTCTTTTATTGCATTGTCATTCTCGTTTGGCGCCTATTTTGCATTCGTTCTTTGCTCCCTTCCTTAGTTTACTTTGTTTCTGCTTGTTTTTATTCCTTTTCTGGCTCTCTAGATATATATATTTCTCGCTTCTTTCTTTAGTTACTTTCGTCTTTTCTTCTGCATATTTCTTCCTTTCTAATTTCTAATTTTTTAGCCTCATTTGTCTTTTTCATACTTTTCCTGTTTCTTTTCATTTTAGTCACTCCGTAGTTCATGCTTTCTTTTCCATTCTCCTCCCCTTTAATTCAGTTTTTAATTCTTTATTTCACTCCATTTTCTTCCTTACATTTTCAATATCTTTTCTTTATATTTTCTTATTTTCCCTTATTTACTACCTACTCCGCCCCCCCCCTTTTTTTTTTTTTTTTGCAACACTCCCTTCTCTTTTTCTTCCTCATTTTTCTTTAACAACCATTCCATGTCCTTTTCTGCCCCGGGAATGAATAGAAGATTGCGTTTCTTGACCCCTCTCAGTACTTTGCTTCAGACTCAAGTTCAGGCTGGAGTGGAGCCGCCCGGCCTCTTTGCCTGGAAGATGTCTCTCTTGGCGGGCGGCCGTAGTCGCTGTCTACTGCCCACGACCCTGTCCGCTCACGAGTGCTTCGAAGTCCTAATATGGCCGCAGAATCGGTGTCCGGGCTCAGGGTGACAACATGAGGAGCTAAAGGCTGGCAGGTCCCCTGGGTCTGGCAACCGGGCCTCTCTCTGCAAAGGCTACAGAAACCTTTTCTGCGAGGACCGGACTTCATTGCGCAAACCACTTTTGTATAAGAACTACAGGGAGCCCCCAGAATCCTCTGGTCAGACCCCAAACCCCCTACACATTTTCTTGAGTCCAGCAGAAAACACCGCCACTATGCATTCTCTGGGCAGAAGGAGGGACGAGACCAGCGCATTCATCCCATTTGTATTTTCATGTAAAGGTCCGAGCAAGTGGCTCAGGGGGAGGAAGGGCGTCAGGGCACTAGGCCTGGCTCCTTGGTGGGCAAACATCTGTGAGACTCGGAGGCCTCTGTCATCATTTTGCGTTACACCACTGCCATGAGCCTGCCATGCAGGGCTGAGGTGGATATTCGTCTGGGGTGAATAACGCTGGATATGCCTTAGTGGAGATGGATTGTAGTAGATGCCATCTTTCACAGCTTCAGCAGAGACTTCCTCTGGCTGAATGAGTCAGCGGACAAGTAGCACTGTTTACTAAGAAGGTGGCCACTGCCAGTGGTGAAAAACTCTTCAATCCCCAAAGAAGAGTGCCCAGACACATGGTGCACGGCTCTCCACAGGGCCGAGGAGTCTTCCAAGCTTCCAGGGGAGGGTGCGCCATGAAACAGTTGCAGCAGTTCAGAATGTCACCAGAAGAGGGTGGAAGAGCCCCAATCCCCCCAGGGGACGGTGAAGAAAGACACTGAGGCTGCTTTGTATACCTCTCACCGCAGGGGCGAAGTAACTTCAAGCTCCCAGGGGAAGGGGTGTGCAGCAGGGACACAAAGGACGGATTACAACATACCTCCAGACAGAGGGGCTGCAGTGCACAGCGCCCCCATCCACACTCCCACAGCAGGGAGCGAAGATCTCTCCTCAGCACATGCAGGTGCTGCAGTACACAACTCCTCCAGCAAGGGGGGTAAGCTCTCCAAGCCCCCCGGGGTGGGTGTAGGGCTCCAGTGCACCGGGCCTTATGCAGAGGACGAAGAGCCCTCGAACTTCAGAGCCTGCAGGATAGGGTGTACAGAAACAAAAGGCCTTACGCAGGGCCTCAGGGTAGGGGTTGTGCAGAGACGCAGGTTGTATAGTACTAGTACACCACACCCTGAGAGAGGTGCGAAGACACTGCCCAGGTTGTTACAGACATACACGTCCTGCAGTGCAAAGTACCTCCAGCAGGGGGCGAGGAGCTTCACGGAACACGAGAGCCAGTGCACCCCCTCTCGCCCTCGGGACAGCTCTTTGAACTCCCCACTGGGGCCTGTGGGTGTGTAGAGACACGCAGGGGCTGCAGTGCCCAGCGCCCCAGGCAGAGGGTGTACAGCCTTCCAAGCCCCCTGGGAAGGTGCGTTAAAACACCAGGGCTGCTGTATGAGGGGAAGAGCTCTTCGAGAGCCCAGGGGATGTGTGCAGGGAGACGGGAGCTGCGGCGCAGAGCCTCCAGGAGCACGATTTATTCCTCGCTGTTACCCCCCCCCTCCCCCTAAAAGCGTCTCTACTCCACCTCTGCCCAGCGCGCATCCTATAAACGGCCCAAACTCAGAGACGTTTTAAGGCATGGGCAAAGTGGGCTTTGGCCCCAGTCTTTCAGGTACAGCCAGATCTGTTCTGCAGAGACTCTTGCCTTGATGACCTTTAATAATTCTTAAATAGATTGTTTTAAATGCGGTTGTCATTTAATTTATTTTTAGTGTGGGTGATGTGTGAGTCTATTACAGACATTTTGCAGAGAAAGTGTGTTTGTGTTTCATGCAACATCCAAGAAAAGTTTCTTTTACATCAAAATAGGACCTCTGATATGGGAAATCAAATGGGAGGGTGTCCCAGAGATTACTTGCAGTAATATTAGTGAGCCCTGCCCAAACTTACTCTATATACATAGTTATCGTTTCTTCATAAAGCAAAACTCGTTCTGTGACTTTGCAATAATTCATCCTGTTTGACAACAAAACATGTATGCTCTGATGGGAGAGACCCCGATCCCCAGTCCCTGACTCCACACAGCCTGCCATCGCATCACTGGGCAAATGTAGCCCAAACTCCACTCTGAGTATAACAGACAGTGTGGACTTCTGCCCTGGGCAGAGCGAGGGCTTGAACTGCACTCTCTGAGTTGGGCTTCAATCTTTTGTGTAATAAGAGCTACTTATGTTAAACGGAAATTACTGCGCGCTGCTATTACTATTAGTGTTGTAATAGTGACCACGTCAGACAGGGTTGCATTAGTGACCACAACGTCCAAGATTACTCGGTGCATCAGAAGGGTTGCCAGCAGTCACGTAAAAAAAGTGTACATGCCTGCCATAGCTGCAGTACCCCGGCACAAAAGTAATCATATTAGTAATAAGTCTCCTCATTTGATTTATCACTCAAAAATCGCATTTAAATATATTTCGGAAATTCAGCCATTTTTGTCCAAACATCAGCTTTTGAGTTCTGAAAATGCACACAATTCTGTCTTACATATGTTAATTCAGTCGAGCCAAAAGGTCAGTTTCGAAGGCTGTAAGGCACACGGGAGAGAGACTGAGAAGTAGCGGGAGAGTTACCAGTAAGTAGCTCAGGGGCTACTGGTTGGAGAAGCCCGAGGGCTCTGAACAGCTCCTGACAACAGATCCGGTGACTGTACCAGGACAATCGAACCGGAGCAGCATCCTCCTCTAGGGACCCCACATTCCTACCAGAACTGTCACCGACCACCTCACCCCCTGTCTGGCCTGTACCCAGGGCTTTAAGTGGGATGAAAAAACTGGAGGGTCTCTCAGAGGGGCGTGGCCAATGTAATTAAGGTCGTGGCTTAAAAACACATAAGCTAAAAATCTGTGCTTAGCATAGTGGGCCGCACGACTTGTAGTTTGCTATTTCTGTCATTGCATCCAGATATATGATGCAAGTAACATCATACCTACAATAAGTCAGTACTATTGGCTTTGTCAATGGTTGTTAGTTGCTTAAGATAATAAGCAGCAACTATGGCTTGTATATAATATTGAAAAAGCTTCCACTTAAAGCCCTGGTAACACCACCACAATGTTGCTGCTCCTGAGTGTTCTCACTTCCAATTCAGCCTTGAAAGTCTTAATAGTGTAAAGGTGTTGGGGGCGGGATATTATATCCTCTTTTTTTGTTAGCTTCATGAAAAAGCTGTTTGTTTAATTACCCAGATTTTTTTACCCAAAATAACGGGAACTTTGTATTTTTGCCCAGGACACAGGGAGGTGCCAGAAACGAAGGCGCACTTTATTGGGAAAAGAAAAGGGTGGGTTGGTCAGATGCTGGGTGAAGAACGGCTGTCGTTACTCTGCCCTCCCCCGTGCCCCCCAGGCAGCTGGAGCTGGCGTTACGGCATCTTTGTGAGCATTTCATCATGTTTTTGCAAGAAGTAGAAATGTCTTAATTGCAATAAAATTGACAGAAATCGCAAAGTGGAGCCGAACATCACTATGCATTTCGCTTTATCCTCTGCCTGCCTCGAGTTTTGTGTCCCTTTCTTACTCTTGCTTCCCGCTCTGGCTTCTTTAATGCTATCTCTCTCGTGCCCTCTCTTTTTTGTATTGATGGTCGTTTATTCCTTTCTTCTTATTCTCAATATTATTTGTCTCATTTAATTCATTTACATCAAGTTCCTGTTACTTTCAATGTTCTCATTGTTCCCCCTTTCTTGCTTTTTGTTTAATTTGTCTTCCTTTTATTTTGCTGTTATTTTCTTCCACTTGTTTGCCATTTCTTACTTAATTTTCTTCACTCCTTTATCTATCCTTTTCTCCCAATTTTTTTTCTTGCATTGTTGAATCCTTCAGTTGTTTCTTGTTTTTTTTTATGCAAACTCCAGCGTCCAGGGTCAAAGGTAGCAAGAGCAGGGCAGACTCCTGGACTCTTCGCTGCCTCTCAACGTGTACTTTTTTGTCCGTTGACCACTTTCTCTCCTCAACTCCACTGCTTGTTTCTTAGTCCCCGCTCTTTCTTCTGTCCTTGTGTTCTCCATTAATAACTTGGTGGTTTCTTTCTTACTTTCTGCCACCTTACTCCACTTTTTCTTTCTTCCGCTGCAACGCCCCACCTCCATATTTCTGTGTAGCCCCCCCATTACCGATTTATGTATAACATACATTCCCACTTTCTCTATAGTGTCCTCTTTCTTAATGACTTTATTCATTGTTCATTTCTTTTCTTTATTCCTACGTTCTCCCTATCTCTTTGTCTCTTACCCGAGGACCTCCATCACCTAAACTTTTCCGTAAGTTTATCGTTCTTCTTTCAGCCGCCTCATGTCTTCATCCACTCACAGCGCCCCCCTCCCGCGTTGACCTTATGGTGCCCACTTCGCCATGTGCTCCTCGCCCCCCACCTCTCATCAGACCCCGTTCCAATCCCACCCGGCAAATGTCGATGCTGCATTTAAAATTCACTCACGGCCTCGGCTAAGCCCGGCTCCTGGGTCTGGGTCCAGAGTTGCCCTGCCAAGGGACCCGAGTGCCCCAGCGAGAGGGGCGCCCCCCTCCCCTCAGAGAGCAGGGAGCCCCTGCAGAGCCGGACTGGGGAGAGCGCGCTTCCTTGTCCCTGGCTGGCTGGCTCTCCCTGCCTCGGCTTCCTCCCCCTCCCTTAAAGTGCATGGCAGAGCGGCAGCCGGGAGACTCTTACAGCCGGGCAGGGTGCGAGCAGGGTGGCAGCCCTCCAGCTTCCAGGACCCGCCGGCGCCCCCGCGCCCCCACCAGAGGCCCTGCACAGCGCCAGATCCCGGGGCTCTGCCACATCGCTCTTTCTCCTTTTTTTTATTCTTTTTTTGGCTTCCGGTGCAAAAAGGAGGTTTCTTCTTTTCCATCCCAGGGAGAAACTTGAGGTTTTTTTCTGAAGAGCGAGAGGAGAAGTGAAAGTCTGGTCTGCGGCAGAGCTGCCTGCACCACGCTGGTACGTGCTGTGTGAGTCAATACGTGTCTGTTATCGATCCCTCTGCTCCTGTCAGTGCTGCGAGGGGTGGGGGCAGTTGTACCCTCTGAGCACTTTTAAGAAGGCTGGGCGCGATACCACCACCTCATGTGACCCCCAGTTACATTAGCGTGTTTGTGTTGTAAGCACCCTATGAGGGATCCACACGTGTTAACGTTTTAAACCCGAGCCCTCGTCCTGCAGAGAAGCACTGCACAGCCTCCCACCTGAAGCTCCGTGCCTTGTCATATGTCTGCACCCACTTGTAACACCCATACCTACCTCCGTTGTTTGTTTGGAAGCTCGATGCTCCTCCTCCATGGTGCTCCATCCTCTTTTCTGAACATATCTTCACATTCTTGTATTTTCAACAGAGCCCCCTCCTGCAAGATCTCCCACACTCCCTCATGAACCCCCTAATCATAATGTTTCTGGGTTCGAGCGCTGTATTTTCCTCCTGCATGGAAGACCGAACTCTTTTGCTCCTTCTTAGATCACCATTTCTGTTTTCAACCGTTGCACCACCCCTAGAGCAGTGCGCCCCTTCTAACCCCCTTACCATAAAATATTCAAGTTTTCAACCCGTGGTCTCCATCTGCAGTTGCCCATGCTTCATTCTGAACATGCCATTTTTGTATTTTTAAGCAGCACTCCCTCGTTCAGGAAGGCCTATGCCCCTTTTTGAAAGTCAGTCACCTTGTGTGCTCCTCCCTCGCACCCTTTCTCGGTGTCCACACTCGTTTAGTATTCCTGCGTTTTCAACAAATGCTCGGCTGGCGCTGAGACCCCTCACTTCCTCTTACCTTAACATTTATATATTTTCAATCTATGCTTCACTTCTTAAGGAATTCCCTCATCCGTCCAAATTCTCCCTTACCAAACCTTTTTGTAGGAACACCCCCTTCTTCAGGGAATCCAACCCTGTAACCTTCTTACCATACTATATCTGTGTTTTCAAATTGTGCTCCATACTGAAGGTAGCCCCACACTCCCTTCAGAACTTTATTACCTTAGCATTTCTGTGTTTTCAACCTGTGCTTCCCTCCTGTATGGTCCCAATGCTCCCTTCAGAACTCTACCTTAACATTTCTGTTTTTAAAAGTTTTGCTTCCCGCCCTAGTGGACCAGCACACTCTCTTCTGAAGCCCCTGCCTTGACATTTCTGTGTTTTCAACCTGTGCTTTCTTCCAATAGGGACCCTGCATTCCATTTAGATCTCTCCCTTAACATTTCTCTTTTTAAAAGCTGTGCTTCCCTCCCTAAGGGGCCACCACACTCTCTTCTTGACCCCTTACCTAAACATTTCTGTATTTTCAGCCTGTGCTTAACTTAACATTTCAGTTTTTTCTTTTTTTAGAAGTGTGCTTCCCTCCCCAAGGATCCACCACACTGTCTTCTGAACACCTTACCTTAACGTTTCTGCGTTTTCACCCTGTGCTTCCCTCCTGTAGGGACCCCACATTTCTTACAGAATTCTTTCTTAACATTTCTGTTTTTAAAAGTGTGCTTCCCTCCCTAAGGGACCACCACACTGTCTTCTGAACCCCTTACCTTAACAAGTCTGTATTTTCACCCTGTACTTAACATTTCTTTTTTTTAAAGTGTGCTTCCCTTCCTGAGGAACCACCGCACTCACTACTGAACCCCTTACCATAACATTTCTTTGTTTTCAACCCGTTCTTCCCTCCTGTAGAGGCCCCACATTCCCTCCTGAACTTTCTATTAACTTAAGATTTCTGTTTTTTAAAAGTGTGCTTCCCTGACTAATGGACCAAAAACTCTCTTCTGAATCCATTACTTTAACATTTCTGTGTTTTCAACCTGTGCTTCCCTCCTGTAGGGTCCCCACATTCCCTTTAGAAATCTCCCTTGACTTAACATTTCTGTTTTTTCAGAAGTGTTTCCCTCCGCAAGGGACCACCACACTCTCTAGTGATCCTCTTACCTTAACATGTCTGTATTTTCAAGTTGTGCTTCCCCCCTCTGTAGGGACACCACATTCCCTCCAGAACTCGCCCATAACTTAATATTTCAGTTTTTTTAAACTGTGCTTCCCTCCTTAAGGGATCACTGGACTGTTTTCTGAACCTAGTACTTTAACATTTCTGTGTTTTCAACCTGTTCTTTTACTCCTGTAGGGACCCCACATTCCCTTTAGAAACCTCCCTTAACATTTCAGTTTTTAAAAAAGTATGCTTCCCTCCGTAAGGGACCACCACACTATTTTCTGAACCCCTTACCTTAACATTTCTGCCTTTTCGACTCGTGCTTCCTTCCTGTAGGGACCCCACATTCCCTTCATAACTCTCCTTTAACTGAACATTTCAGATTTTTTAAGAGTAGGCTTCCCTCCCTAAGGGACCACCACACTCTCTTCTGAACTCTGACCTGAACATTTATGTGTTTTCAACCTGTGCTTCTCGCTGTAACTACCCCACATTCCATTCAGATATCTGCCTTAACATTTCTGTTTTTTAAAAGTGTGCTTCCTTCCCCAGGGGACCACCACATTTGCTTCTCAATGCCTCTTAGGTTAACATTGCTGCATTTTAAGCATATGCTGCCGTCCTCAAGAGAGCCCCACAACCCCTTATGAACCGGTTCTCCTACGTTAACATGTCCATGCTTTAAACCTGAGTTAATCTCCTGTGAGAGACTCGACACTCCCTTCTAAACACCCCTTGCCTTAACATTTTTATATGTTAAAGCGGTGCCTTCCTCCTAAGGGAGTTCAGCAGTCCTTTATAAACCGCCCTCCCTGCCTCATGGTTTCTGTGTTTTAAACCCTCCCTAATGAGCCCCAAACCCTCCTATGGCCTCTTTACCTTCACATTTCTGTTCTACGTCCGAGCTTCCCCAACACGAGTCCCACACACCATTCTGATTATCACCCAACCTTAACCTTTGTGTTCTAAGGCTGTACTACTCAGCTCTGCCTAGTTTCCCAGATCCATGCAAGACTATCGTCTTCAGACCTTTTTTTTAGTTTGCATTGAGGGACTTGTAGTTTTGTTTATCCCATTACCATAAAAACCCACTACAAGCCATTGAATGCAAAGAAACATTCTTATCTGGAATTAGACGCTGAGGGTCCTGGGAAACCGGGCAGCTGTGGCTCCCGTCGTACAGGGCGCCCCATACTTCCTTCCGAACATCCCTTAACCTTATCATTTACTGTCTTTAAACTGCGTCGTACCACCCCCCCCCCACCCCCCCACACACACACACACACTTTCCTGCTGGGAGCCCAACCCACTTCTGCCCCATCTTCCTCCTCTGAGACATTTCTGTGTCTTAAACCTCTGGCTTTGAGTCCCATAGCCCTCACCCCACGACCCCTGTGTTTGATTCCGTTTATTTCTCAGCCCTCCCAGGCCATATCCTGTACCTGCTCTTGCTCCATTCCCCATGTCCGGCTAGATGGGATTGAAATACAGCCTATCTTTCAGTAGACGTTTCTGGTTTCATAAACCTTTGTATTTCTTAACTGTAAATATGCATGCATATGATGAACGAATGTATAAATATTTATGTTTTTAATTTACACCACTGTTGTTTGGAACAGGCACTGTGTAAACAAACAGCCTGTTATCTGTTTATGCATTGTTTCCTCTGCTTTCGAGTGTTTATTTACTTATTGCATGTACCAGCGATATTCGTGTGTGTGTGCGTGCATGTAACATGCATGTGTTCTGTACTACAGTGAGGGATATACAGCGCGCTACATAGCGCAGAGCCATTTTTATTGGCCTGTCTGAACATCCATCGTCTAGTGTCCACAGTCTAACCGATTTAGCTGAGGTGGTGTTTTCTCTGTGTTTCTTTATCTTGTAATTTTATAAAGCGCTGCATGCCACCTTTCAGTTAGTTGAGAGCACTGATATCCCCCATAGTTAAAACAATCAGTGGTGGCAGAGGAACTAGACATATCTCTTATGGTCATCAATGCCAAAAATTGTAAAACAACGTCATCAAAATTTGTTCAAGAGTGCACAATCTAGGAAACCATTTTTAAGTGGGGCCTAGAAACGACTTTAGCAGTCTGACCAGTCTAATTAAAAAAAAAAAAATCATAATAAAAATGCATACCTAGATAAATAGAGGGGCTTTCTGTCAGCCCTCCTCATCCATTTGTCCTTTCAAGTTTCATTCATATTTTGCTTCCACCTACCCACTCTGGGTACAGCATGGGGCATTGGGGCTGGTAACTTCAGCCATTGGCTCTCTTCTTTGTGAGTCACAGCATTTTGCTCTTGCACATGTGCACATCTGCCTAGAAAGTAGTTCACTTCGATTAGAACCATGAGTTACATACTGATTGTGCTATAATTTTTAATTAACAAAAATTTCCATCAACATTTCGAAAATAAAATGGTCTAGTGACTTTAATAATAAATTAACGCATCTGGAAAACCAAGACTTAGTAAGTTCAATATCTCTGAGTTTCGGAACCAAAGACCAAGTACTAAAGGCATAGATACACAAAAGTGAATCGGGATTAATCTTGACCTTTGAATTCCTCTCCATCAAGGAGAGTAATCGTCACCCTAGATTCCACAAGTTAGGAAAGACCAATCAACATTGCTTGAAAAAGATATAATCGGAAATAGATATGATCTCTATTAAAGGACCATAGGTCAAGCGAAATTAAATATAGAAAAACAAAAAGAGACTCAAGTGTAACATACAGGAAGCTGCATGGACAAATCTTTAAGAAGCCATTAAATCAGGATTGGTACAAGTGCAAATAGAATGTCCAGTGACTATTATATATCAATAAGAATTTGGAAAAAATATATAAATGAATTATTTGCAAGCAATGTTATTTCACTGAATGATACTGAAATGAATCCTGATAGCACATTTTGTATGACTCAAGCTGAAATTATCGATCTAATTCAAAAGAGTCACTCCTTGCAAGCTGCAGGACCGAATGGAATTCCAATTGCAGTGATGAAATATAATCCAACCTTATGAAGCACTCTTTTAATAAGTTTGTTTACAAATGTGTTAAGAACTGGACAGATTCCACCTTTGTGTAAAGGCTTACTTATTGAGCCGATCCATCAAAAGGGAGCAAATATCAATCCCAAAGTTATTGGCTCATAGTTCTGCTTGATGCTGAGGGTGGATTATTCGCCGAATTCTTACTTAATAAATGAACTACTTTGGTTAATGCAAGTAAATTAATATAATTTCACCAAACTGGGTTTCAGACTGGATTTTCTGCCATTGATAAGATAGTTGCTCTCACATTATTTATAAAGAAGACTGAGGGAACTAAGAATAATAACCTCTATGCATTTTCATATAGACTATATCATGGCCTTTGTGGTAAAAACTATTAAACTGGGGCACTGATCATTCACCTCTTGATAGGATTGCACAAAGATACGGGGTGAAAAGGAAACTCATGTAAAAACAGTCTGCCTCCTAAAATGTACATGGACAATGGAGTACTGCAGGGCTGCATCCTTGCTCCACTTTTGTTCTCATTATATATTTCTGATTTGTCCGAAAACATTATGTACAGGATGGTATAGCTCAAAAAATGGCAAATAAGGCCATTGCTCACCTGGCTTATGCTAGAGATTTGTTGTTTTTTTCCTCGAACATCTCGTGGCTTGCAACAGCAACAGTCTCGTCTGAATGTATTTAATTCTGTAAATCAGCTAGCTGTACACTCAACAAAGACCAAAATGATGGTATTTGGTAGAGGCAACAAACAGCTATCTTGGAAATTAGGCACAGAAACCATAGGGCAAGGAAATAAGTATGACTACTTTTGAATAACTATCAATAATAAACATTTCTGGTTTGATCATGTTTTCTCAAGAAAACAAAAAGCTAATATCATTACAAAATCCTTGAAACGATTCACAAGCATCTATAGAAGATGAGCCATCAGACCATCAATTATAGTCATTAACTCTATGCTCATTATGTTCCTTCTATATGCTTCCCCAACACTTGACTTGAAAAAAGTGCTAATCCTGGACACAATTGACAATCAAAATATGATATTTATTAAACCGACACTCCCCCCAAACCTCCACTCTGCACTGAAGTCATTGATCAGCTCTCATATTGCTGCAACAGTCAATTACATCTGCAACCACAGAAACGCTAAAGCAGATACTCTAAAATAAATTATATCAAAGGCATTGATGTTAAAATCATTTGGCGAGTGCGAATTAAACATAACCAGGATTTGTAAAATTATCCAAGAATACCAGCTCCCGCAACTAGATCTACTTGTTGCAAAAATCGACTACAGCACAAACATATTGTAAGAAGTTCACTGTGAGACATCGACTTTAAGAAAAACCTGCTCACATTCTGGGCATACAAACCCATGGAATTTACATTAGACTCTTACCGGGCAATCAGAGAAAAGTACTTTGAGGCAGGAATAGGGATAAAGGACATTAGACTGAGGTTATTATACATTCCATTGGAACAGTTTGAGGGATCTTGTAAAAATCTATCTATTGGTCTAAGTGGATGCAGGTTATGCAGCTATAATTTAGAGTGTCTGGTACATTTTATTTGCATATTTCCAAAGCTAGTAAATCATCACAAAAAGTATCTGGACACTTTATTTTATGAATCAAAAAAAGGACCGTGAAAGAGACAACTATCTTCTGTTTTATGTCACAGGCTAATATTTTCATTAGTCGACTCAGTTTTGCCTATAAGATGCTGCACTTATCAAATATGGACTGATAATCATTGTTCAATGGGGAATTAACACTTTTTTTGGAGGGTGATATAGGTTTGAAAAGCGGGTGACTCCATTATATTTTATGGAGGATTTTTCTTTGTCAGGAGGGTGCATAGAAGTAAAAAGGGGGTGTCACCTGTCAAATAAGTTGACAGGTTTGAGTGTACCAAATGATACCATTGCAAAAACAAAACAGTTCACTTGAAACCAGATATTAAATTACAAATAAATACATAGGTGAAAGGGACAGTTTGGCAAAAGTCATGTCCTGATGGAGGCAATTGGTCAAAGAGGGTGTCCCTGAGTGCCAGCGGGCTCCTACAGCCTCATCTGAGTGCCCCGAACCGAACCCTGCAAGGTGTCGGTGTGAATCCGTGTTAGACTTGGCATCTTTTGGCGTGTTTCCCCTGACTTTTTGCTTTCTGACCTCCTGGGTTTGACTGTTTTTGCTGGTGTAATGATTCTGCGCACTTTCCTCACTGCTGTCCAGTGGGAAAGTGCAAGTGCTCCTGTATAAAATGTGTTATGGATTGGTGTTTCCATGATTGGCCTATTTGATTTATGTGTCAGTCCCTTGTAAAGTGCACTGAGAGTGCCAGGGCCTATAGATCAAATGCTGTTGGTGGGCTGCAGCACTGGATTGTGCCACCCACGCAAACAGCCCGTAAAGTGTAACTCTGGCCTGCCATTGCAGAGCCTGTGTGCAGCCTGGGGCTGCCATGTCGACTTGGCAAGTGCACACACTTGCAAGTCCCTAAACCTTCCCTTTTCTACATGTTAGTCCCCCTAAGGTAGGCCCAAGGTACCCCTGTGGGCAGGGTGCATTGTATGTGAAAGGTAGGACATGCCCTGGTGTGTGTGGCATGTCCTGATAGTGAATTACAGCCTATTTCGTTTTTCACTATTGCAAGGCTACCTGTTCCCCATAGGCCAGAATGGGCAGTTTTGATTATTACAGCTTATAATCCTAACTGGCCCAGGGAACATGGTAGAAATTCGAGTTTAGTATGCCTGGACTCAGAATGATAAAATGCATCTTTTAGTAAAGTTGGTTTTAACATTCTGTGTTTGAAAATACCACTTTTAGAAAGTGGGTATTTTCTTGTCTAACCATCCAAGCCTGCCTCTGCTAGGTTGTGTATTCCTTGTCTGGAGTGTGAGTGACAGGGGCTGGGGGATGCCAGGAGACAGGGTGAGTCAGCACAGGGCTGAATAGCAAGATCTACATGTAGATGGGTGGGAGGAGATGCACCTGGGACCTGAATAGGGCTGGGCCTTCCCTCCACAATGCTGGCTCCACCTCCTGTGGTGCGTCTGATGTCCCTGGCCTGCACTGTGAAAGGAAAGAAGGAGACTTGTCAACAAAGTGCTCCAGGACTGACCAGAACTGGTTTGGACTAGGCAAAGGCCTCTCTGCCTTCAGAGAACAAAGAGAAATTGAGGATAAAAAGGGGGACCCAAACCCCAGAAAATTAGATCTCGCTGGAATCAAGGAACCTGCCAAGAAGAAGAGCTGGAGAACTGCTAGGAGGAGTACTGCCCCTTTGCTGAGTTGTTGCCTTGTTGGGTTGGCCTGCAGTTGCTGCTTCTGCCTTGGGCAGTGAAAGGACTGGACTGAACTTTCTATTACTTGTGCTGAGAATCTCCAAGGGCCTGGAACCGAGCTGGCCTCCTGTTAAGAAGTCTCAGGGCCTGCAAAGACTTCACAACCCTCTGGGTACCGCTTCTGGAACCGCTGTTTCAGTTGCCACAGAGGAAGGGAACCGCAACCGACTCCATCGCTGGCCCGGTGTCCTGTTTGCACCGCAGACCGCACTGTCCGCATCTCGCACCGCAACCCTGGTCTCACCGACGACGTCCGACGCCATCGCCACCGAGCCGCTGCTTGCACCGTGACCTGTGGGCCCCGCAGTTCGCATCGCATCGCTTCACGGTACCAGCCGGACCAGACCGACGCTGTCGCTGCAACTGGCTCGACAATCGTGACCGCATCGCAGTTGGGGCACCGCTCGCACGCGTCGCGACGCACCGCTCCGACTCGCTCCGCTGTCCGACGCCAGCTCCCGCACTCCGGCTTGGTCGCCTGCATCGCAACCTGCCAGCACCGCATCGGCGCACCGTCTCACCCTGTCCCGCACGCCTTGGACTCACCGACTCCGTCTGCACGATTGTCACCGAGCCGCTGCCTGCACCGCATCGAGAGGACACCGCGCCCTGCACCGCTTCCATCTTGCACCGCAACCGCGACGTACGCCGACCGGCTCACACACTCCGTGCCCGCCACAACGAGAAAAGGTACTGTGACCGAGTCTGTTCACGACTCTGCTGGCCCGTATCGACGCGGTCGGCTGGAACTGTTAGACTCTGTGGTTTTCAGCATCGCGGTAGACTCGGACGGAGCTACCGACTCGTACGAACTTTGTTTTTGAACTATTCCTGCAAAGAAGTTATCTTGCAACGTAATCCTTTTTAAAGTACTGTACTGTGGATTTTTATCGTATTTGGTCTTGTTTTAAAGTATATAAAAATATTGGATATTTTTCTAAACTGGTGTGGTGTCAGTTTGTAGTGCTTACACTGTATTACTGTTGGTTATGTGCAAATGCTTTACACACTGCCTCTAGAATAAGCCTGACTGCTCGTGCCAAGCTACCAAGGGGGTGAGCAGGGGTTATTTTAGGAGTGTAACTCCCTTACCCTGACTAGGAAGAAGGGTCCCTACTTGGACAAAGGTGCAAGCCCTTGCCAACTAGAGATCCCATTTCTAACAATCTGCATGTGCTGGTAGCATACCAGAAGCAACGTGCGCTCTGACCGGAAGTATCTGCTCTGTAGCCTACTCGTGATGTGGAGCAGCGGAAGGAGGGATGCGTTCCCCACACATTTACTGAGAAACATAACAAAACACCTTGCTAACATTAATCACATAATTGACAGTATATGAATTAACTCAGAGAAACAAAGTAATCCCCTGAAACACCCAGAAATAAAGGGGTGAGTAGGACCGAGATTGCTGGAGGTCGGGGTCCGAGGTGGCAGCAGGTCAAAGCTGAGGGCCCTCTGTGGCTTTGGGTTCTTAAAACCTCTTTGGTGCTGCCATGAACTCCAGAAGACTTTTGTGTGAATTGACAGGGGTTGACAACACACCGGAAGCTGCGTGAGCACGTGCCGACCAGGCAGGTCAGGCTGGTGATGTGGTGCAGAAGAAAGATGCTACGTTATTTTGGGAGCTTCACACATGCCTGTCAACCTCTTGCCTCAAAAATGCATGTGAAGTCAGGAATTTCAGAGAGTGATGTGTTCCCTTTAAGGTCGACGGAGGATAAACACTTTTTTGAAGGGTGATATTGACTTGAAGCAGGCAACTCTAGTAAAGTCTATGGAAGCATTTTGTTTGTCAGGCGGTTAAAAACCATGACACAGGTCAAATGCGGGTGAGTTGACAAGTCTGCTAATGTGTGCACGTCTTCTCATTCTGGCAGTACTTTTTCACGGGCTGCCGAGTCGCAGAGAAGTACTCCTTACTCCCATCTAGGAGCCCTCTGCACCTTTTAAGGAATAGACCCGGACGCTCAAATGTAAGGCGCTCCTCTCAAGGCATGCGTGCCACTCCATTTTGCAGCCCATCCCAATCTGCTAATCAGCATCTGTGAGTGGGAAGACAAGGTATTCCAGACATAAGACATTATCGGTGATGTGCAATCTAAATAACTGTAGTACAGGAAGTTTGGGCACACATCTGGGTATACTATAGCACAAATAGCGAGTAACGTAGGGCACTACTCACAAACGTTTGTGCACACGTCTGTGTAACTACGGTGTGCTAAAAAAAGTGCATAGTGCACTTGTAATGGTTGAAAACCTATCAGTAGGACATATTTTCCAGCATTGTATATTACGGCGAGGAAAAAGAGTGTTAATGGGGAAGCCTGCACAATGTAGTATAAATAACTGCAAACCCTTAAGTATGCGGGAATTCAGAAACATTTTGCAGGTAATTTTGCAATACTGAAATTAACATGGAACTACTTCTGTTAACAGCTGCAGTAAATACCTTCCCAGAGTGGAAATGGGAAGGGAACTGTGTTGGAAAGTGCCCCTTTTTACATGGTTACCCCCCACTTTTTGCCTGACAACCGATGCAACCTAACTTGATGTGCCCTGGGTCCCTGCCAATCAGGCTCCCAGGGCCTCTGTTTTTTTTCCAAAACTGTACCTTTGTACCCACAATTGGCACATCTCTGGCCACAGTTAGGCCCCTTGTAAAATGTACCATGGGTACCAAGAGCACTGTGACCAGGGAAAGCCTCTAAGGGCTGCAGCACCTATTGTTCCACTCTTAGAGGTCCTGTACCTAAACACCCACACACTGCCATTGCAGGCTGCATGTTTTGGTGCAGAGAAAAGTGAAGAGTCGACATGGCACACATCCCTGTGTGCCATGCCTGCAACCCACGGCCTGAGGCCTAGGTAAGCCACTCCTCTGGCAGGGTTTACTACCACTCAGGCAAAGGTATAGTGTTATGAGCCCTGTTCCCCGTACAGCGTCTAAGTCCATTCTTAGACATTGTAAGTGTAGTAAAGCAATAAAGAGTATATGGTCTGGAAGTTGGTCATTACGAACTCCACAGCTCCATAATGGCTTTACTAAAACCTGGGAAGTTTGGTAGCAAACTTCTCAGCACATTAAACCCACACTGATGCTAGTGTGGGATTTAATGTAAAATGCACTCAGAGGGCATCTTAGAGATGCCCACTGAAAAACGACCAGCCCTGGTGTGGTTCCTGAATGGCTGCCCGCCCTTTGCCACCACTAGACAGGTTTCTGGACCCCTGGGTAGAGAGCCTCCGCTCTCTGGGTCCAGAAACAAAGCCCATCCTGGGCAGAGGTGTCATGCCTCCTCCCCTAGAATGGGCTGGGTTCATGGAGGGGAAGCTTCAAAGGCCTGCCGTCTTTGGAAGCTGTCCCTGCCTTTTACTGCCCCCAGAAACTGAATCCCACTGGTTCTGCCGCCCACTTTGGGCGGGAGAATCGTCAGGAAAGCCAAGCTAGGAGGAGAGGTGTGCCCACCTTTGCCATCCCCACCCCTCAGGTGGGGGAGGCGAGGTGAAGCACACATCTCAATCCCTTCCATCCTGAAGATGAGGGGACCCAGCCAATTAGGGAGAGGCTCATGCCCCCTTCCACTTGAGGGTGGCATAATAGGGGGTGTACCCACCCCAAGGAAGGGACAAATTGGTCCAGACTTACACTTTAACACCCCTACATTTAGTATTTAGGGGCAACCCTGACCCTCGCCTCCTCAGATTCGAGGAAGAAAGAACAAGGACCGAAGTGCCGTGCTGACCCAGGAAGAAGAGGACACCAACTGCTATGGCCCCAGCCCTACACGCTGGCCCGTCCCGACTCCGACCTGCCTACAGCGAAGAAACCGGCATAGCCAGCTGCCCCCAGAGCCCGTAGGACATGCCCTGCACTCAACTTACAGATTCTGTCTCCCATGAGCACCAAATTTGCTCAAGTCAAGACTCAACCACAGAATCCGGATCCAGGCGGCTCCGCGATTTTGCACCACTCTGCACTTGACGCCCACGGCCTGAGTTCGAGTAGCCCAACACCATGAGGAAGTCTCCTCAAAGATCCTGGTCTGGGATCTGGTGATCCCCAACTTCCCTCAAGCCTCAAGATGACGCCTGCAGCCTCAGCCTGAAGGGTCCCCCTTCGACCGCAACCGGAGTTGGTAAAGAAACAAGACGCCAGAAGACACCCCTGCACCCGACGCCCCACGGCCTTGGGTGGCCCAACCGACGGTGTCCAGGCATCCCCTAAGACCCCAACTTACCTCTCCAGCCGGTGGCCCCCTTCAGGAAGTCTCCCTGTCCGAGCCTGCAGCAACCTTGCCAAACCGACGGTCTCCATTGGAAACCACAGGGTCCCCGATGTCCTTTAGGGACCCTGCACCCGGCGGCCCCTGTGCCGCTGGTGGTGCCGCTCCTGTGCTAATCGTTGGCCCCTGTAGTGCTGACCTTAACCTTAGAAGCTTTGCTCCCACACTGCTTGTAAGCAGTCGCTAACCGAAGGCCCCCTTAGACCTAGCCGGTGGTGCAACTTGAGTGCCTGCCTAGACCTTGGGGAACCTTGGTCCTAAGCCCCCAAACTCCCACTTGTGAGACGTTTGCTTACCTGTGAAACCAATAACCATTTTTCTCATAGGAACCCATGTTATGAGTTTTTGGGCCTAAAAGTTCTGTGTTGAACTGTTTTGTATGGAGGAAAAAGTCATTATAACTTATTCCAAGAATAGTCTTACTTACCTTGTATTGTGAGATCCCTCGGTGTGTTATCTAGGCATACCACCCCCAGTAGGCAATGTAATCTAAAAGTAATCAAAAAGTATTCTAAAAGTAAATACTGTGTAATGTAACCTGCTTTTTGAAACCATACCAACCTGTAACAATTGCAAATCCATTTCCAATGGCATTTCTGGGTAAAGGTAAACAATTGAAAGTACATTTTACCTACCTGTACCTAGTCCTACTTGGTTCTAGAAATAAAACATAAGTATACCTTTTTATACTTACCCAATGGTCTGGATTCTATCTCTGAGTGTGTGTGATCAGTCCTTGAGGGAGTGAATACAATAAGTGCTTAAAACAGCCTCTGGATAAGCCTAACTGCTCGCCCACACTACCACAAAGAGAGCTGTTAGTACTTACCCAATTTAGCCTCTGCTATGCCTTTAGGGACTCCCTGGACTCTGTGCACAGTATACCTTACTTTGGTATAGTATGTACAGAGCCAGCTTTCTACAAACACTCCTATATTTAATTGAGTTCTAAGGGATAGGGTTCCTCACAAGGAATAATATCTTCTCTTCTGAAAACCAAAATGTAGAAATTTTGATGTTTCACTTATTGGAAGATTCACATAATCAAATTTAGTTTCAAATGTACTCATAGAATGATTTGTGATCCCCAGAATGTCATAAATCTAGTCCAAACATGGGCGTTAACCCTTGCAGTAGATCTCTGACTTTTGCTAGCTCAGCTTGGTGAATCAGCAGTTCGAGTTAGATTGCCGCTTTTGGGGGTAGAACCCAGACCAGATGGAAAACTGGCATGGAACATAACTTGAGAAATTCTCTATGGTTAAGGCCGATTCAAGCATTTCCGTCCATCACTTTTGAGCTGCCCTCATCACAGTGTGCTTCACTCTGTTAGTCTGCCTCTATGGCTATTGTTGCTTTTTCCATTTTCCTTGTCGCTCTTCCCAACTCTGTCTATCATGCTATTTAATTGACAGTCTTTGGTTATTTTTCTCTCTTTAGGTTTGCTACCATCGTTATGTTTCTCCAGCTAGCTCTCTAATCTGTTTGTGTCACTTAAGTGGCCTGTCTCTGTTCACCACTCTTGGCCTCTCTCTGCCCACCACGATGTGTACACCAATCTCTGTTCATTTTCTTTTATTCACCACTTAACACCTGTCCATCGCTTTCTCTCTGTTAGCCAAGCTCTATCACTATGTTTATGAATCATTACCTGTTTCTGTCACTACTACCTACCTCTCTGTGTATCACAATCTTTCTGTGTTCGTTACTCTGTTCATCACTCCAAATGTCTCTTTTCACCTCTGCATCACTCTGTTACTCACACCTTCTCGTGTCCTCTAGATATTGCCCTTGTTTTTACTCTTTACGCCTCTTCATCCTTTAATCACGCTGTCTGTTTTTGTGTATCTTGCTCTCCCTGGCTATTCACTCTCTGCTAATGTGACTGTCTGACACTCTGAGCATGTGCAAGATGTCAATCTTACTTCTTACCCCAATTCTAACCGTTCCTGCTGTTTGATAAACTTACTTAAGCCGTCTCCAGAGGGACACCGTTGTGTAACATCTGCATAGAAAGGACCAGAAAGAAAACCGTTTGTCACAATCACCCCCCTTGATTGACAGTCTTAATAATCTATCAGCAAATATGTATGCAGCCAAATATCGCAAAGTTATGAAAACGTATTTCTACAGTCAACATGCACACCCTTAAACAGAGATACAAACTCCCATTGCAGACAGTCATATGATTCAGCCCTGAGCTTAAACAACAAAGAGCCAGATGGAGAAAAAATATGAAGAAAATGATCACATTCTTCACAAAAATCATAAGTGGCCCAACTATCAGGAGGTAATCAAATACCAGATCATTGGGCAGGCAAACGGCCCAGCCATTGATTCTACCATGCAAACAGAAGTGTGTAAAAATTGTGAAATAGTTTAATGCTAAAGTCACCAGAATAAAAAACACATGAATGACATACCAGGCATTGCCATATATGCAGTGCCAAGAGAATAAGTGAGTAAGGCATTCATCAGCACTCACTTCTTTAAACAGTATCTTGGCATTAGGACTGCCCAAAAGGGTCTAAATCCAAGGGGAAAGAGATACCTAACAAAAGAGACAGACTATAAGAGCCCTTAGAAAGGTACCACAATTGGAAATTTAGCAAAGCGTTAGGGATAACTGATTCCAAGTCAGCAGAACCAGTACCGAAAAGGACCTTCCCCAAGTCAGGCATGCTTACGGCATGGAACAGGTTGCAGCAAGAGAGCTCACAAGAGAATTAGATGAAAGGGGACATGACACTTGGACAACAGGCACCAGGGGAAAGTATCTTTAACTATCCATTTGGAAGCTTTGTATCACTTTTCTCCGATATGCTAGAGGAAGCAGTCCAACTTTGTAATCTGTTTAGCTCACTGGAATTCTTTTGGATGTTGCTCCAGGGTGCATCCCTGTTACAGTGTCTGATTTCCATGTCCTTACCTTTTACACAATCACTAACTCATCTTGTCCTGTATCCAAACTCACTTGAAAACAGGTTAGTGCACCAATACTGAAGAAACCAAATTGAGATCCAAATAATCTACCAGCCAATGAAAGACCTACCAACAGTAAGCTTGTGTATTAAGTAGCCAGAAAACAGCCCAATGAATAAGGATTGATACTAGTCAGTCAGGCCTTTACAAACCCTATGGGACTGAAACAGCCCTCGTTGATCTGGTACGAAAATGAATGAAAGCTGTGGATGAGCCTCAGTTAGCTATGCTGATTCTTCAGATGGACATTTCTAACTGCAGATTTCTCACCTGTAAACCATTCAGAGACACCAGGCTGGATTTAGAGATCCTTAAAGCAATAGCTCCCATGCACCACTAGGCAGCACCGTCTGACTCCGCTATGGCACGCAACTCTGAGAAGTGATGGGCTGGAGCCACATATAGGCTCCAACACTTGTTGATGTCAGTGCCTTCCTTCCTGCTCCCTTCAGTGTGGATCCAGAGCTCTGCTCCCAACTTTGTTGGTTCTGCTATGATTCCAGAACCATTAGACAGTGTGCCAGGGAAGAAAAATGTCTCCTCCCAAAATGTCGAGATTCAAGCTGTGCCGCCACTGCAGGAAGCGGTTGTTGGTCATGGACCCCCACAGCTCGTCTGTGGCGCTTGGGATCTGGCCATGACACAAGGTATTGTGATAAGTGTGCCCTAATGCAACCGATGGCAGATTGAGTGCAGGACGCAAAATTGTATATAGCAGTACACAAGAAGTTACGTTTAAAGCTGAGGTCCTGCTCCCGCTCCTAGTTGCAGGCCTGCTCCTGATTTGGATTGCACATTCGTTCTTGCACCAGATCACCTCCCTACTCGAAGTCATCCAGTTAGTCGAAGTCTATGGCACGTCAGAAGCACAAGAAGGTCAAGTGGGTTTTGACCCTCTCTCGCCACTTGAAGTTGGATGAGAAGCCTCACAGTTGGCACTGTAAGCTCTTTTCTCCTATAGCATCCACCTATGCTGAGCATGGTAGGTGCTACAGCCTCTTATATATAGCTCACATATAAGAGATTAATTTATAGAGCGCATATCCTAAACTGATGTAGCTCAAGATGCTGTCAAATGTACTGATGAAGGAAAAGGAGGCACGTAAAAATAGCTGTAAAAGCTGTCTGAATTTTAAAATACCCCATCAGGCAATGGAGGAGGCAGACCATCTGCAGCAAGACCATAGCAACACAAAAAGATGATGGAAGTTTTTTGCTCACCATGCTACCCCGATTTCGACCCAGCCATATGAAGATCAGTATTGACCCTGCTCCCCATGGGAACAGTCTAGCCCCAACTGCCAGGCCAGGTCCTCCCTGGACCGGAAAACAGCCATTCTGGGACCGGTTTCTGTATATCACCCCTCATTAGCCAGGTTAGCTTGAATCCAGTGGCATAGTGAGCACGGGACCAAGATGCTAAACATTGTCAAACATTCACCCCCAGTCACAGATCTGGCTTAAATCCATTGTTTTTTTGCTCGCCATGCCATTCCAGTTTGGAGCCAGCTATATGCAAATCAGTCTTGAACCTGCTCCCCATAGAAACAGTCCAGCCCGAACTGCCAGGCTAGGTCCTCCCTGGACCGGAAAACAGGCATCTTGGGACCGATTTCGGGGTATCATCCCCCATCAGCCAGGCTAGCTTGAATCCAGTGGCAGAGCGAGCACGGGACCCACGTCTGGGTATAGCCTTCCCACTTTGGATGACTATAACAACACAAAAAGATGATGGATGGAATGCTGAACATTGTCAAGCACCCACCCCCAGTCACAGATCTGGTTTAACTCACTCGTTTTTTTGCTCACCATGTCACTACAGTTTGGACCCAGCAATATGCAAATCAGTCTTGACCCTGCTTCCCATGGGAAGAGTCCAGCCTGAACTACCAGGCCAGGCTCTCCCTGGACCGAAAAACAGGCATCCTTGGACCAGTTTCAGGGTATCACCCCTCATCAGCCAGGCTAGCTTGAATCCAGTGGCATAGTGGCATAGTGAGCATAGTGAGTCTGGGCTTACCCTTCCCACTTTGGGTGACTATAGCAACACAAAAAGATGATGGACGGAATGCTGAACATTGTCAAACCCTCACCCCCAGTCACGGATTTGGGTTAAATCCATTGTTTATTTGCTCACAATGCCACCCCAGTTTGGACCCAGCCATATGTAAAGCAGTCTTGACCATGCTCCCATGGGAACAGAACAGTTCATCCTGAACTGCCAGGTCAGGTCCTCCTTGAACCTGGAAACAGGCATCTTGGGACCAGTTTGTTGGGGGGGGGGGAGGGGGGGTATGCCCAGACATGGATCCTGTGCTCACTATGCCACCGGCTTCAAGCAAGCCTGGTTGATGAGGTGTGATACCCCAAAACTGGTCTCGGAACGCTTGTTTTCCGGTCCAGGGAGGACATGGCCTGGCAGTATGGGCTGGTATGTTCCATTGGGGATCCGAGTCAAGACTGATTTGCATGTGGCTGGATCCAAAGTGGAATGGTGTGGTGAGCAAACAAGGATGGATTTAGGCCCAGATCTGTGACTGGGGGTGAATGTTTGACAATGTTTAGCATTCCGTCCATCATCTTTTTGTGTTGCAATTTTTGCCCCAAGTGGGATGGGTATGCCCAGACATGGGTCCCGTGCTCGCTTTGCCACCGGATTCAAGGTAGCCTGTCTGGTGAGGGATGATATCCTGAAACTGGTCCCAGGATGCTTGTTTTAAGGTCCAGGGAGGACCTAACCTGGCAGTTCGCGCTGGACTGTTCCCATGGGGAGCCGGGTCAAGAATGATTTGCATATGGCTGGGTCCAAACTGGAATGGCGGGGCAAGCAAAAAACAATGGATTCAGGGCCAAATTTGTGACTGGGGCTGAATCTTTGACAATGTTCAGCATTCTGTCCATCATCTTTTTATGTTGCAATCATCTGCAGCAAGACGGCAGGGAAAGGAGTTGCAAAGGTAGGTTTGAACAATGAAGTAACAGCAGGGCAAGCAGAAGCCATTTGAAGGCTAGGCTCATTTTGAGATCAAGGTTCCAAGAGGACCTCGAGCTGAGCCAGAGGCAAGCATTTGGCTCAAGCCTGGCTCGAGCCTTCAGTGGGTCGCCCACATCTAGCTTTGTCACACTATGAAATAACCAAGGTGAAAGGAATCATAATGGAGCCTGACTCCCAGCTTCTTCCACAACACCAATACTACCAGTGCTTGGAGGCCCGATTCAGCTTCGATTCGGATGCAGTCCAAGAGCTGCAAAATGTTCTCCGCAACGATGGTGAGGAGGCAGACAACTTACTCTCCTTCATTACCCCAATACAGGACTCTATTTAGACCTACAAAATGCTAACAGTTTGAATACCTTTCCAGAAACAGAGTTGAAATCCCCACTTTGTCAACCAACTAAAGAAAGTGCCCTTTTTGCAGTTGTAGTCTAAGGCAATGGATGTCCTTGACATACAACTGCCCACTGTGGAAACAAAATCCTGTTTGCTTACTGAAATCCTCCAACCTGGACCAGCATCCTCAGAGCCAGTATTCAGTGAGGCATTTACAGACACTCTAATGGGCACTTGGACAAAGCCATGCTCAGCCCATCCAGTCAGTTAATATGTGACTAGGTGACAGAGACCAGCTCCTGATGACCCAGCAATCCTAACACAGCACCGGATTACAGAAAGTCTTGTGGTGCAAGCGTAGACCACTAAGATCAATCCAAAGGCTTTTCCATCTGCCCCTCTGGACAGTGGATCCAAGCATAAAGATGCATTTGTCAATACATTATTCTCTTCAGCTAGCCTTGCCCTTCAGTCTCATTCTTCTGGACAGATAGGCGCATACACTCTGGGATATGGCTATCGAGATCTTGCTGGCCATCAAAGAAGACCTCAGAGCAACCTCTGTCCAGATCATACAAGATGAGCAGGACCCTGCAGAGTACGTCTCACATGCATAGGCTGTGCGGGTTGCGCTATGGGCACCTGTATAGTGCTCAGGCTCCATGCTTGGATGTGTGCAGCTGGATTGTTTGGGGATGGCCAAGTGTCCCTGAAGGACATGCACTTTGACTGACAGCCAATGGAAAGAAGGCCAACTCGGGTTTAGAGAGATTTAAAGACAGCAGTGCTAATACCCACTCCCTATGTTTGGTCTTGTTGGTCTACCAATTTTATCATCATCTCAGAAAGTTCAGGGGCTATTCATGGAGCCTAGCATACCGATAATGGCAGCCCTTCCAGTCAGCTCAACAACTAGCTCAGACCGTTGGCAGGTCCAAGGGTTGCAGTGGCAGGTGAGGCCCTTCACACTAGTAGGACAGCAATCCTCTATTTCAACCTCCCCTGCTGCAGCAGCCACCAGGCCACTCTGATTAACCCTTTCAGGACCACAGCCAGCTAGTAAGGAACAAGATCTGATTTTTCCTCCTAGATGGACATACTTCATGTTGGATCGAAGGGTACTATAGTTCACTCAAAGGATCTGCGTCATACCTTTCAGTACCCCCACACACATTCCCCCGGCTCTGCTTGGTTTCAACAGAACATACTACCATCCTTGTGTAGAAGGTCTGTCTACTTATGGCCAAGGGACCCATCAAGAAAGTACCATAATCAGACGGGCGAGGAGTGTTATTTAGGGTCCTTCTTCATGCCCTAGAAGGATGGAGGACGCAGACCCATCTTAGATGTCTCGCCTCCGAATGCCTCCTTGTGGAAGGACAAATTCACATTTCTCACTCTGGCTCAGGTTCCTTCTCCTCTGGACTCATGCAATTGGATGGTGTCCCTGGATTTGCAGGACACATATTTTCATATACCTGTGCTGCAGTCTCACAGCCATTAGCAATGGTTCACAGTGGGGAGGGAACACTTCCTATTTGCCGTTTTACCCTTTGGCTTCCCCTCGACCCCAAGAGTGTTCATGTAGGTGGTGGGCACAGCTCATCTTCACAGTTCAGGGATACCTCTATTACTGCATCTGGATGACTTGCTTCTCAAGGCAGGCTGGCCGCAGTAGGGCGGAGAACATCCCTGGGTGACAGATGTTCTTCTGAAATCTTTGTGCCTTTCCATCGGTGCACCAATGTCCTACCTGATGCCTGTAAAGAGGATTCCCTTTACAGGAACTATCCTGAACACAGTGGTATTCAAGGCCTCTCCACCACCAAAGGGGGACTGGGACATTCAGGATATGTTTTGGGCTCAATTTTGGGTCTCACTGAAGATGGTTCTAAGGCTTCCTGGACTCCTAGCCTTGCACATCCTCCTTGGCAGCCTGTCCAACACCATTCATATCTCAGAGGAGACGGAGCAGTTCATTGGTGGCAAGCGGACACCAACCTGACACGTGGCAATACACTCGCTCTACCCCACCCAAAGCTAAAAAGCAGTGACAGATTCATCGTCTCTGGGTTGGGGGATCATTTGAGAAGGATGGAAATCAAGGGTCTGTGGTCCCCAGTGAAGCGCTTGCTCCACATCAGACTGTTGGAGCTTCGAACCAGTGAGCTAGCCTTAAAAGCTTTCCTACCTTTCAAACTACCACCTTGTAGTATTGTAAAAGTCTAACATGTGTTTAATGCAACATAGCCAGCAAGTATTAAAACATTAAGGAAGGCAATTGCAACTTTGACATTGATTTCATGCTAACATTCATACAACTTATGGTTATATTTATACAGTTTTTCTCAATACAAGTGAATGGAAGTGGGAACACGTGACAGAAGTGAAATTAACAGGTAGCCACTAATAAATGATGAGGGAAGGAATGTGAGAAAAGAGAGAAAGTTAACACTAACAGGAGCTGACTCCACTACTTTCTATAATACTTGCTTCGCTGTGTCAATTTCAGAACGAGGCCACGCCTTGCTAGCATAATTCAGCATCAAGGCTCAATGTACAACATGGAATAACGATTATAGTTTAGTCTGGACTTTAAGTGGGATGAAAATAGTAACAAGGGTCTCCAAAAGGGGTGTGGCCTAAGTAGCGTAACTAGGAATCTTTTCCTAGGGGCTGTGCCTATGTAATTAAGGGTGTGATTTGAAACATGTAAACTAAAAATTCAGTTACTTCCCATAGTGGTCCACCCGACCAGTATTTTGGTGCCTCTCTGTGAGTTTTCTGCTAGTGAACCAACAATATATTACACAGTATCAGACATGCACACAAAACAATCAAGACCTATTGGCTTTACCAATGATTGTTAGCAACATCAGACAATGAGTAACAGCAATTTTTTTTTGTGAACAATTATAATTCAAAATGTTTCAATTCTGAAAATATGAGAATGTGAAATAACCATTACTAAAGTCTCTGGACAGGGTAGTGGTCCCAAAAAAGAGCGTGGCATAAAAAGCGTGACTAGAAATCCTTCCTAAGAGTTGTGGCCTTTGTAATTAAGGTCGTAGCTTGCAAATGTAAACTAAAATTCTGTAATTTCCATAGTGGGCCACCTGACCAGTATTTTGGTGCCTCTTTGTGAGCTTCCTGCTACTGAACCAACAATATTACACAGTATCGGACAAGCACCTAAAACAAGCCAGACCTATTGACTTTGCCAGTGCTTGTCAGCACCATCAGACAAATGAGTAACACCAATTATTTTGTTGTCAATAATTATAATTCAAAATGTTTCCATTCAATTCTGAAAGTAAGAGAATTTGAAATAACCATTGCTAAAGTACAGAGAAGGGGTAGTGGTCTTCAGAGTGTCTCAATCACTCCCGTTCTTCCTTTCACACTACTTTCCTATGCAGTCTCACTGTTAGTCACACCCTCTTTCTCCCCACATATTTCTGAAATTCTAAATATGCATATCTCTCACCTTAGCTCTTTTCTCCTCATTTCCCCCTTTTCACTCTCTCTTGCAAGTACTTCCTTGCATTGCCTTCACTTCAATGTCCCCCTACAAACACAACGCATCCACTCACCTATAAGCATGACATTTTCTTTTACTTTCTCTCTGTCAATGTTTCAACAGCTGTGTACCTCTTTTAAACACTTTCGCATAGAATCACAATTAAAATTGGCATGTGGCCATTCCTGTATGCGATCCGCAAAGAGACCATGCATTGGATGAGGATTTATTCTGAACATCTTTATGACCCACTGACTGGCACTGTGAGAAATTGGCAGTCCTTCAGCCTCAACTCCAGAGCTTTCAGTGGTTACCCCTTATAAACACCCACCCACAATATGAACTTAAGTAGGTGCATACAAGTGTATCAGTTAACAGTATGCACAATACAAGGGTAATATGCCTTTCCTGAGTTTCCTTCTCCTACATCGCAGCCAAGACCTGGAACGAGCTCCCGGTGAACATCAGACGCTCCCCTACCCTGCACACGTACAGGAAGAACCTCAAGACCTGGCTCTTCAACTGAACCGGAGCTGCACCCCCTCCCCCCTAGCGCCTTGAGACCCTCACGGGTGAGTAGCGCGCTTTACAAACCTTGATTGATTGATATGCCAAGAGGAACCTGGCCCATTTAAAGCCCTGGCATTAGAGGTCTTCAAGGAAGTACAAAATCATAGTTTAGTTATATGTGACTGTGCACTTTAAACATGCATGAGCTTTAGCATTTGTGTACTAAACACATACAAATCGAGGCACATATGGGGTTAAGTTCACTTTCTTAGTACTGCAACATGTAGTACGTAGTGGAGTCTTAGACCTTGTGCAAGGAGGCCATGTGTCTTTAGAGGTGGCTGGAACAGCACAGCATTTTTCTGCTGACCAATAACCTGGAAGGGTCGTTGAACACCAAAGTGACGAACTGAGCAGACATGGGCTGGGGGGGATCACAGGGTGGTTCAAGACATCTTTGATCAGGGGTGCGTGCCCTGGCTGGAACTTATCTCCATCACTGAGAACATGCAGTTTCAAAACTACTGCACTATGGAGTTCTCACTAGGAAGATTCTTAGGAGACGCATTTTGTTTGCAACACAAGCCTCCTGTACACCTTCTCCTCACTACCACTCCTGTCTCGAGTCCTCAAGAAAATTAGGACAGACTGGGTCCAAGTCATTTTGACAGTCCCAGTTTGGGCCAGCAGGGTGTGGTATGCCAATCTCTTGTGCTTGAGCATTCACCCTAGTATCTGGCTACCCCCTTCTGGAAGACCTTCTGTCTCTGGGATAGGCTAAGATCCTGCACCTGAATCTCAGCAATGTACACCTACATGTGTGACGATTAAACAATAGAAACTGAGCAGTTTTTACTTAATATCTGTGGTGGTGTATGTGATCCTGGCAGTCAGACATCCTGCGACCAAATCCATCTATTTGAGATGCTGGGAGAAGTTTGTGGCCAAGTGTTGGGTCGATCAGCTTGAGCCCTTACAGGCTAAGCTATCAATCAATCAATCAAGGTCTATATAGCGCTACTACTCACCAGCGAGGGTCATAAGGCACTTGTGGAGGGGGTTATTGGGGGCTGCTGATCCATCTGGGCGCTGGTGTTCAATCGAAGAGCCAGGTCTTGAGATCCTTTCTTAATTGGGTCAGCGACGGGGCTTGCCTGACGTGGAGAGGCAGGGTGTTCCAGGTCTTGGCAGCGAGGTAGGAGAAGGATCTTTCTCCGGTCCTGGTCTTGCAGAGCTGTGGGACGGTGGCCAGGGCCAGTTGGGCGGAGCGGAAGTTTCTGGCGGGTAAGTGGAATGAGAAGCGGTGGTGCAGATATGCTGGTCCTGCGTCGTGGAGGACTTTGTAGGCATGTGTGAGGAGCTTAATAGTGACTCTTTTGTTGAATGGGAGTCAGTGGAGTTCTCGCAGGTGTTCAGCGATGTGCCTATGGCGGGGTATGTTGAGGACTAGTCTGGCTGCAGTGTTTTGAACGTTTTGTCGTTTCCTAAGAGTTTCTGGGTGACGCCGGCGTAGAGTGCGTTGCCGTAGTCGAGTCTGCTGCTGATGAGTGCGTGGGTGACCGTCTTTCTGGATTTGGTGGGAATCCATGTGAAGGTCTTTCGAAGCAGGTGAAGCATGTGGAAGCATGATGAGGAGACGACATTGATCTGGCGGTTCATTGTGAGTGAGGAGTCCAGTATGATGGCGAGGTTTCGTGCGTGGTCCGTGGGTGTGGGGGTGTTCCTAGTGTGGTGGGCCACCAGGAGACGTCCCAAGCATGAGGACTTCGGTCTTGTCCGAGTTGAGTTTGAGGCAGCTGTCTCTCATCCAGCTGGCAATGGCCTTCATCCCGTCGTGTAAGTTGTTTCTGGCGGCTGTGGGTTCGTTGGCGAGGGAGAGGATCAGCTCGGTGACGTTAGCATAGGAGACGATGTTGAGTCTGTGGTTCATGACGATGGCTGCGAGTAGGAACATGTAGACGTTGAAGATGGTGGGGCTCAGGGAGGCGCCATGGGGCACTCCTCAGCTGATATCTGTGGGTTCTGAGAGGAACGGTGGTAGTCTGGCTTACTGTGTTCAATCGGTGAGGAAGGAGCAGATCCAGTCCAGGACTTTATTGCGGATGCCGGCGTCGTGGAGTCTCGTGCTTAGGGTGTGGTGGGAGATGGTGTCGAAGGCGGCCGAGAGGTCCAGGAGGATGAGGGCTGATGTGTTATTATTTGTTTTGTCATTGGCCCAGCAGGGCTTTGCAGAGGGTACAGTTAAAGGCGACATGTCAACCCCGTTCAGACTTTTAATATGTGCCACACCAGCCTTCCCTTTTTAAGTCTTGTGTTATGAAACATTTTCTTGAAGGCCTAAGAGATACGTTTCCCCCAAAACTGTTTATTATGCCTTCATGGGACTTTAAATTGGTCCTCAAAGTTTCTCTTTTGCACACTGATCAAGCCCATGCATAATTGTTCCTTGCGGCTCCTGACTTTTAAGGCAGTCTCCCTTTTTGCAATCACTTCTGCAAACCTTGTCAGTGAGTTGTAGGTGTAGGCAACCTCTATGCACCTCTTTTTTTCAGACAAGTTGGTGCTGAAGACCTTGGATGCCTTTCTACCTTTAAGTGGTGGTACCCTTCCATGTAATACAATGCATCACCCTAGCTGTCTTATTCTCTCTACTTCATACCTTCATACCTAAAGAGGAATAAAGTCTTCATTGGCTTGATCCCAAGACAGCCCTAAGTTTGGATATTAAATGCAAGAAGTAGTATTGTGTTGATGATCAAGTCTTTATGGCATTTGCCAGCACCAAAAAGGTCAAGACAGTACAGAAGAGGTGGATCATCCTATACATAATGGCGTGCTGCACTCTAACCAAGAGGGAGCTGCCTGAAGGCTTAAGCATTCATTCCACCAGAGCTAAGGCCACTACAATGTGATTAGAAAGGGGAGTTCCTGCCTTGGAAATCTGTCAAGCTGCTACATAGACCTCAATGCTCGTCTTCAACAAGCACTATTGCCTGATAAGTCAGGTCTGCAGAGAGGGCCATTTTGCCCGCTGGCTCCTGCAGGACATTTCGGTATGTGCCCTGTTAGACCCGGCATTTTTGGCAAGTTTATCCCTAGACTTTTGACTTTTGGCCTTCTTTTTTTACCCAGTTTTCGTTGATTTTAAATCTCTGGGCACTTTATCACTGCTAATCAGTGCTAAAGTGCATATGTTCTCTATGTAAATTGTGTTATGATTGGTTTTCCACGATTGGCATATTTGATTTACTAGTAAGTCCCTAGTACAGTACACTGCGTGTGCCCAGGGCCTATTATTCAAATGCTACTAGTTGGCCTGCTGCACTGGTTGTGCCACCCACACAAGTAGCCTTTCAAAGGTGTCTCAGACCTATCACTACAGTGTCTGTGTGCAGTTTTTACTGCCATGTCGACCTGGCAAGTGCACCCACTTGCCAGACCCTAACCATCCATTTTCTTACATGTAAGTCACCCCTACGGTAGGCCAAAGGTAGCCCCATGGGCAGGATGCAGTGTATGTGAAAGGTAGGACATGTGGTAGGTTGTTTTAGATGTCCTGATAGTGAAATATTGTGCATTTCGTTTTTCACTATTGAAAGGCTCTTTCCCATAGGTGATCATTGGAGCTGCCTTGTAACCTTTTACAAGTGTAAATTTGAATTGGGAAAAGATAGAAAAATGGAGTTTAGTCTCCCCGAGCTCAGAATTTACTGGCACATCTTTTTAGTAAAGGTGGTTTTTAAATTGTGTGTTTTAAAATGCCACTTTTAGTAAGGTCAAGACTGATTTGCATATGGCTGGGTCCAAACTGGGGTGGTGTGGTGAGCAAAAGAATGATGGATTTAACCCAGATCCTTGTAACTGGGGGTGAATGTTTGCATTGTCCAGCATTCCGTCCATCAATTGTTTCTTTTGCATTTGTCGCCCTAAGTGGGAAGTGTATGCCCAGACGTGGGTCCCGTGCTCACTACACCACTGGATTCAAGCTGGCCTGGCTGATGAAGGGTGATGCCCTGAAACCGGTCCCAGGATGCTTGTTTCCGGTCCAGGAAGGACCTGGCTTGGCAGTTTGGGCTGGACTGTTCCCACAAGGAACAGGGTCAAGACTGATTTGCATATGGCTGGGTCCAAACTGGGGTGGTGTGGTGAGCAAAAGAATGATGAATTAAACCCAGATCCTTGTGACTGGGGGTGAATGTTTGCATTGTCCAGCATTCCGTCCATCAATTGTTTCTTTTGCATATAGCAATGGAACTAGGCATCATGGGGACACATCTGCCCATGCTGATGTGCCCTCACATGTAATATAATGCACCGTGACTTAGGGCTATGAGGCCTGCTGTAGGGGAGCCCCATCTACTCCAGCGCTTCAGCAGCGACAACGCCGCTGCTTGCACCTTGACCTGCCAGTACCGCAACGAGCACCGCCCCACTTCGCACCGCAGCCCTGGTCTCACTGATGCCGCTGGATGCTGTCACCGAGCCACTGTGTGCACCGCGACCTGAGGCAATGCTCCACTTCACACAGCAGCCCTGACGCCGGCCGATGCCAGCGCTCCTGACTTCAACCTTACGGAGTTCGATCTGCAATACGTATGACTCCAAGGGCCCAACGACTCCTGCACCAACCTCCGTAACCAACGACATTGCTTCTTTGGAGTTCATCGCAAGGTCCAGGACGCCCTGCATTTCCAAGGTACTGTTTGCGGGTCTTCCCGACACCGTAGCTGACCCGCAGCGCTGCAGCCGGCCTGAACTGTTGGATTTGTTTGTTCACGACGTCGTGATAGCCCCGGACTGAGCTATCGACTTCAAGGAACTGTATTTTAAGTTTATTCTTGCAAAATTATTATCTTTCTTACTGTATGTTGGATTTTTATTGTTTTGGTCTTGTTTTACACTGATAAATATTGGCTATTTTTCTGTTTTCATTGCCTCTGAGCTAAGCCTAATTGCTCGTCCCAAGCTACCAAGGGGGTGAGCAGGGGTTATTTTAGAAGTGTAATCCCCCTTACCCTAATTAAAAGGAAGGGTCCATACTTGGACATGGGGCATACCTCTGCCAACCAGAGACCCCATTTCTAACAAGCCCACTCCTCAGACTCCACCTTTTTGGAACCATGGGTTGGGTATCTATTATACATGTGAGAAATCTACGACTAGAAGTATCCTTCAGGAGAACAAGTTAATTACCTTCAGTAAGACACTTTCTTGTAGAAAACTTCAGATTTCTCACTGTCTTCCTACCTCCCCATCGTGTGAGAGAGGACATCTACACATTTTAAAAAGGTCCCAAGTTAGTTTTCGGACCACTGACTTATGCATTTTGACTAAGTTGATACGTGCCTATGGGCACGTTAGACGAGCAATACAGAAACTGCTGTCTACACACAGAGGTAGAGCGTATATGTGGGCCCACTCTGTCACTCCTGGGCAGCGTGAAGACGTCAGAGTCAGATGGCACCACCTACCAGCGTGTGGAGCTATTGTTTTAAAGATCTCCCAATCCAGTTTGGCACCTGGCAATATTCTAAAAGTGAAGTTTCTGTGGTTAGAAAGAGTCTCCCCCAGGAACAGTGTTACCTAAGGCAAGTAACTTGTTCTTGTAGACCTCCATGCTTTCAGGACTGGTCTGATTGAGTATTGAGGAATATTGAGAGGCCACTCTGGTGCATCTTATTTAAGTTAATCAAAGTCACTAGCCCACTCTCAAGATCTCTAGTATTATATCGAAATTACTTCGGAAAACAGGGTTTGTTCCAAAGAAGTAAGTCATCACAACAAGCAAGTATGTTACCAATGTGTTTACTCTATGGTGCTGCCCTCACTATTCTATGCAAGACTAAGGGCCTGATTTAGATCTTGGCTTTCCGACCGCCAGCCCGCCAGATGTATACGCGATACACAGAAGATCGCCGCCGCAGTGGTCTTCTGTGCTGGCGACCTGCCCTCCATCGCCGTCCTGATGGCGTGGTCCCGCTGAGCTAATTTTGATGTTCCAGATGGGCTGGCCGTGTTCTGTCGGCAGAGTGAAGTTCGGGGGCGACTATGGTGGTGGGGAGACAGGAAAGTGACATTTTATTTTTTACGTATAACACATATATGTTGTGCATGTGTCCATATGTGTATGTAGTTATGTATAGTGACCCCATGTTGTACATTCTGCACAGCACCCCGCCAACATACACACACCATGAACTGTATACCCGCACACACCACGTACACTTACCTTCGAGTTTGTCAAAACAGGGTGCCGGTCTGCGCTGTCAAGGTGCGCCAAGACGGGGGGACTAGGGCGAAGGTGAAGAGGAGGAAACCACAGCCTGTACCCCGAAAAAAGTTGAGTTTCACCCCTTTTCAGCCCTTTCTCCCAACTCGCAGTAGGAGGGATTCCGTTGGAAATCCCATCGAAACAAGCCAGAACCAAATACAGACGGCTGGAATCCTGGTTGGAGTCCCGCTGCCGCCTGCTGCAGACCACCCCGCCGAAGGGGCGGGGAGCAAAGTCCTGATGAAGTCGGCGGGACCGTGGCAGTCTTCTCATCCATTGAACTCCAGCATCTAAATTGGGCGGGTGGACCGCCAAGATCTAAATCAGGCCCTAAGTAAACAAGATTGCATTGTGTTTAGCATACGAGGAATACCTTATAAAAAGGAACAAAAATACATTCAGATGCATGTCCAGTGAAGCTAAAACAGTATGGGAGCCTGAACGGTAATTGGCTAATACATCTCTAACAAGTTCACATGTTACATTAGAACATGAACTATAACAATGACAAGAGGTCAACGAACAGGCAGTAAACTAATCCAGACAAAGAGACCCCAGACTATTATGAACGAAGAGACATTAATGTGAAAAAAGCAGCAAACTGCAGGGAAACTGAGACAAATGGACAGAGTTGCAGGACTCAAGGAATCTGCATGCATTGCGGTAAAATGAAACCTGCAGGGAATACGCAATATATACTAAATGCAGCTAATAATAAACGGAAATTAAAGGAAACAAGGCATAATCAGAAGTTAATCAGTAGAAAACCAGCAGGGTGATAGCAAGTGTTAACCGGGGTATCAGACCAAGAACTGGAAAACCACTGCCGATGAGATCACATGATGGTTAAAACCCTGGTGAAGCTCTCAGGTCTGGAGCTGAACAATGTCAAAACAGAATGAGTGGGAAAATGTGTGGGAGCGTCTACGATTACTTTCTTGTAATCTTCATTACTCTTACTCTTAGAGTCCTCATGCCAGTGATTACATATGAGGTTGTTAACTCTTCGAAACAGGAAAAACAAATCAGGACTTGCTGTAAAACAACCTCCCCCCCCACCCCCGGTACAATAAGGATAGGACTAGGAGTAATATTATTTACAACAGCACTAATTCCAAAGTTCCACCTATCAAATTCAATCCACTGTAGTCTGCAATGTTGAACAAAAGTATTAGGAACAGCTGAGTTTGCTGCCCTACAGATCTCTTACAGTGGTATACAGTTGACCTCTGCCAGTGATGCACCAATATTTCTCGTTAACCTCCTCTGAATGCCCTCTTTGAGACGTTGATCGGCCATGGAGTATGCCAAGGAAATAGAAGAACTCATCCACCTACAAACAGTCATAGGCAGAGCCTTTTTTCCTTTGGCCATAGGCACCAAATGTCACAAACATAGAGTCATACTTTCTGAATGTAGATGATCTCTTGACCAAAACTTTCAATGCCCACTTTACATCCAGCAAATGCAAGGAGATGGAAAATATTCAGGCAAGATTATCTCTGTTACCCACTTTAGTGCCTTTGGAATAAAAGAAGGATCTAATCTCAAAATCACTTTATCTTTCATCACAGACAAGAAAGCAAGATGACACAATAGCTGATCCAGGAGGCTCAAAAGGATGTTCTTGCAGTGCCCTCAGTATTGGAGCAAATCCTGAGGTGGTGTTCTTACCTTTTGACTAATATGCCCTAAAGAGAAATCTCAAAGTAGACAAGAAACTAGATGTTCCTCTTGTCCTATTCTATTCTTGGCATTTCCAGAGTGCATGACTACCTGCAACAAGCCCCCAGCGCTAACGAGTAAACCAGTACCCTTATCATGACAGAGAAATAGGTGTACAACAAAGCTTTCTATAGCTTCCTGAGGCTTAGTTCCTCTTTGATCTTACATAACTTAATATGCAATGAGTTTCATAATTTAGGAACCAAGGAGGCAAAACACCTACCACCACTGCTGGACTCATTGATCTTAGGATTTATCAGTAGACATAAAGAAGTAGATCGCAATGTCCTATTTGGGATGTAGGGTCAGACCACATATCGTGATAGCCAGGGGCCCTTGCTGTACAGAACTTGTTGAGCCGTACAGAGAGCCTTGAACTGTATCCTCTGAATAACAGGGTGCCAATGCAAAGAAGCAAGTGTTGCTGAGGCAGAATTATGTTTTGGGTATCTTCAGCAAGACACGAGCTGCAGCATTTTGTACCACTTGAAGTCTTCTTACAACATAATGGGGACTTCTACGGTAAAGAGAGCTAACATAGTCTAAACGTGACATGACTAATGTTAGTACCATAAGTCTCCACGAGGACAGAGGCAGGAACTCAAAAACATTTCTAAGTGTCCTCAGGATACCGAAACAGCTGGCGGCTAGCTTCCGCACTTGTGCCTCCAAAGTAAGCTTGTTGTGTAGCCATACGCCCAAACTTTTTACTGCTGTTTTGGAGGTGGATGACTGCCTAATAGTTCTGCCCAGTGCAACGCGGAACAACAATTGGAATCATTACCAATTGCTAGCGGGAGACATCCGTTACAACGCGGTCTTTACACCGCAATACGTTTACAACGTGGCCATTACAACGCAAGTCGTTACAACGACTTGCGCTGGATGGCCTATACACTAAGGAATAGTATGATTTACTATTCCAACACCTTCCCTACTGTAACGTAGGCTGGAGTTGGAATAGTAAATCATACTATTCCTAAGTCCAGCGCCCTCCTGCGCAAGTCGTTGTAACGACTTGCGTTGTAATGACTGCGTTGTAGACGTTTTGCGGTGTAAAGACCGCAATGTAACATCATACATTCATTGCTAGCACCTCATTTTTATCCCCATTAAGCTTCAGACAGCTAACTGACATCCATTCTGCTACATCATTCAAACAAGAATCAATCAATCAATCAATCAATCAGGAATTTGTGAAGCGCACTACTCTCCTGTGAGGGTCTCAAGGCGCTGGGGACAGGGGGCGTGCAGCTTCGTTTCAGCCAAAGGGCCCGGCCTTGAGGCTCTTCCTGAAGGTGTGCAGAGTGGGGGAACGTCTGATGTTGAGCGGGAGCTCGTTCCAGGTCTTTTCCGCGATGTAGGAGTAGGCTGTTCCGCCTGCTCTGGCTCTGCGGATACGCGGGGTTTGGGTGAGGGCGAGGTCGGCGTAGCGGAGGTTTCTCTTGGGTACGTGGACGGAGACTCTTTTGTTGAGGTATTGGGGTCCGGTATTGTGGAGGGATTTGTAGGCGTGAGTGAGTAGCTTGAAGGTTACTCTCTTCTCGACGGGGAGCCAGTGGAGGTCTCTGTAGGTGGTGGGTGATGGGTTCATGTCGTGGGATGCCGAGAACGAGTCTGGCAGCGGTGTTCTGGATGGTCTGGAGTTTTCAGAGCAGGGATTTGTTGATTCCGGCGTAGAGGGCGTTTCCGTAGTCCAGTCGGCTTGTTATGAGTGCGTGGGTGACGGTCTTTCTGGATTCGGGGGGGTCCACTTGAAGGTCTTGCGAAGGATGCGGAGGGCGTTGAAGCACGTGGAGACGGCGTTGATCTGTCGGGTCATGGTGAGGGAGGAGTCGAGTATGGTGCTGAGGTTCCGGGCCTGGTCCGTGGGAGTGGGGGGGGGGTGCCGAGGGCGGTGGGCCACCAGGTGTTGTCCTATGCTGAGGGGGTGGGTCCGAGGACGAAGGCTTCTGTCTTCTCCGAGTTCAGCTTCAGAAAGCTGCTGCTCATACAGGATGCAACGTCTTACATTCCTACCTGGAAGCTGAGTCCTATGTGGACAATATTCACTACATATTATATTATAATTAGAATTGCCGGGTCCTCGTATTATATATTTGATGATGTCATAGAATCTAATGGTACAATCTGAATTACACCTCCCAAGTTAGTTGGCCCCCTAAAGGATCAAAGGATTAATGAAATTAGTACAGTATTTATGCACTTGCACTTTTGATAACATGTATACTGCTACGTAGGCTGCATTGCATAATGAATGCATTTTGCACCTTTTAGGCTACTGCTTGTATTTTTCCCTGGGGTCCGTCTGAGCAAGATTCACTTTTTATTTTAAAAGAAATTGTTACAGGATGTTTCGCATTTGCACTTTCAACTATCTTGTGCACACTTATGAATTTAGTATGTACGACGAAAACTGTAACCGTTGGGTCTCTGCATATACTTTGTATTTATATTATATATAGAAATTTAAGATGCTGTATAATGAAGGTAAACTTTTTAGAGTATTTAACGGTATAGCTTGACCCAAACTGTCTTATCAGTATTCCATTACAATGGTGAAACTGGTCAGCGTACTTGCACATTTAGTTTTAGCAAGCTGCTTGTATCTCGTATTGCTCAACAAAATTGATGAATTTATGGTTTTATATGCATTTTATTTTGTTACTGTTATTTTAGCTCTGGATGATTTGTTAAATCAGAGCCTTTTTTTTAGTATTTTTTTTATGTGGAACTCTTAGGAGATCCAAATCATAATAAAAATTGATAGATTGATTGAGTCTGGTGGTGTCTGGTTACTTCGTGAGGGAGAGGATGAGCTAGGTGTCGTCGGAGTAGGATACTATGCTGAGTCCATGCTGTCTGACGATGGTGGCGAGGGGGGCCATGTAGATGTTGAAGAGCGTGGGGCTGAGCGATGATCCTTGGGGTACTCCGCAGTTGATCTCTGTGGGTTCGGAGAGGAAAGGCGGGAGTCTCATCCTTTGGGTTCGGCCGGTGAGGAAAGAGCAGATCCATTTGAGGGCAGTTCCCTGTAAGAATTAAGCCAACCAGAGTCTGCCCCTGTTTCGGGGGTGTGACAGATGACAATCTGCTTGTCGTCCACATATGACACTATCGAGATACTATTTCATTGCACAATCTCAGCCAGGGGGTGAACGTACAAATTGAATAATGTAGGGCTTAACAAGAAACACTGAGGTACTCAACACTTTAAAAGGTGGGATTCTAAGTAGAAAGGCTCCTCATAAACCTGAAAGCTCCTGCCATCTAAAAATGAAGCAAACCATTTCGAGGCTATGCTAACCATACCTGCCTGCTCCAACATATGTAATGAGATTGGATGGGATACTGTGTCAAAGCCATACTGAGATCAAATATTATCACTGCCGCCAACTCAGCTTGACCAAGGATTTTTGTCAAGTCTTGCATAACAGCTAGGAGTGCTGTTTCCGTGTCGCATCCTGGATGGAAGCCTGCTTGGGTAAAGTGAAGCCAATCGTGCTTTTTTCTAAAAATGACGATAGCTGTTGGTTGACGAACTTTTCAAGCACCTTACTTGTACATGGCAGCAAGGATATTGGCCTGTTGCTTTCAGTACGAGTTCCAATGATGGCTTCTTTAATAAAGGTTTCACTATTGCATGTTTCCAGGAAGGTGGTAGTATACTGCTCTGAAGTGATAGGTTGAATATGTCTAACAAGACAGGGTAGACTACACTTTCCCCTTGAATGAGTGCAAATAATGGGGCACAGTCCTCAGGGGAGCCCTATTTAGCTACTGTAGGACACTGGCTCTCTATATAGTGCACTAAAATGAAATACACTGTGCAGAGAGTCCAGTAGATCCCCAAAAGGTATGCAGAGGTAAAAGCAGATAATTCTAATGCTCTTTTTTGTGGTGGTGTGGGTGAGCAGTTAGGCTTATCAGAGGGTAGTGCTAAGCATTTGTTGTCACACACAGAGGCAGTAAATGAGACACACACTCAGGAATAAATCCAAGACCAATTAGGAAAAATAAAATCATATCTTTTTATATATTTTTAGAAACCAAGAACTTTGTTCAACTGTTAATAAATGCTTTGTATGTCGATTTTTAAGCAAATGCAGTTCAAGACAGAAATGCTTACAGGTTTTAAGCAACTGCGGTCAATACCGTCAGGCAAAGACTGTCGCGGTCAAGGGGAAGAAAAGCATAGGATTAGTAAACTGAGTACTGCCAACACATTAACCATCGCGGTCGATGGAAGCAACACTCCGCCACCGAGTTTTGGGGGACAATGGTCACCCACAGTTTAGGGGAAGTTCTACTCCAGGGGAGTCAGAGTTTTGGAAGTGCAAGGGCTCGGGAACAGCAGGCAGTTCTGGGTTACCTGGATCGGAGGTGTCGAACATCTTGGGATGCAGAATGGTTCTTTACCGGCGGCGTTCAGCTACAGGTGCGGTGAGGGCAGTCCGTCGCGGTTGGGACTACTTTCACGCAGTCGACGCTACCAGAAAGTGGGTACAGTCTCTCAGGAGCGGGGCTGTTTCCAGTATCGGACGCAGGTACTGTGAGGATTCCTCAGGCTGGTGGATGCGTTGAAGAGGTTGGTTACCGGACTGGTGACCAACAGGCTTTGCCTGCTGCAACTTTTGAGTGATGAGGTGAATCGTGTCGACACAGTCCGTGCTGGTCTTCACCTCGTGGTGATCTTTTACCGGCAGTGTGCCAGGGACTAGTACCACTAATCCAATGGGAAGTCCCAAGCAATTGGCGAAGGCTGGCAGGGCTCCCGGGTTCTTGGAGGCTGCACAGGTCTCAGGTAGGGACGGCAGACCACAGTTGTCGAGTCCTTTCACAGTTGGCAGGGTTTGGCTCTGGTTTCTTCTGCAGCAGGGCCCTGTTCCTGGATCAGCAGCATTTCTTCTTCCTTTGTCTTCTTTAAGTCCGTGGAATCTGAAGACAAGGTCTCGGGGAGCCACCTAAAAACTGAATTTAGGTATGTTACAAGAGGAGGCAGGCAATAGCCAATGTGCTACTTACTTTTAGGATGTCTACACCCTCTAGTGATTACTTCATGTGGGAAGAGGCATTACCCAAGCCCTGATTGGAGGTTTTCTCACCATCTCAAGGTGGTGGAATTTCAAGAGAGGGGTTCACCTCCCCTGCCCCGCCCTAGGAGTGATGTAGGCTGAGAGGGGGACCCTCCTCCTCATCTAACTAATTTTCCCACCTTTCCATCTGCCAAACGTGGAGCAGGAAAGGGGGAATGGCCTCCCACACTGTCTGGGGGTTCCTGGGTTGGATTTTAAAGGTGGCATGCCTTTGAAGTTTCCCACCCCGGAGGACCATCCTGTCCTGGAGGAGGTGTGAAATACCCACTCCCAGAGCGGGTTTTGTTTTTGTCCTCAGAGAGCTGGCTCTCACCCCATGATATCAGAAACATGTCTGGTGGTGGCAGGCTGGTTAAAACTGGCCTGAGACCCCACTAGTGTCTGGTTAAGTATCATGGGGACCCTCTAAAAGGGTCTCCTGTGTGAATTTGTTAATAAATCTATCACTGGGATCAGCAAGGTTTTATTAAGACAAGATGTTTGATACCAAACACCTTAGAAATCAGTGAAGCCATCATGGAGCTAGGAAACTCGTGTTGACGAGTATCCAGCCCCTGGACTCTTTATGGCTTCCCTGTTCACTTACAACATCACAGAATAGGCTGGACATTGTACAGGCCTATATGCTCATGCAGATAGGCCCACACATAGGATATAGTGCACCCTGCCTTAGGGCTGAAGTCCTCAAGGAGGGGTGGCTTACCTATACCTTATGAAGGGCATGGGAGACATGGCACACTGTGTGCCATTTTGACTCTTCAGATTTTCCTGCATTAAGACAAGCAGCCTGCAGTGGCACAATGCATAGCCTTGGTGGGGGGCCCCGGGGTGGCACAAACAGTGCTGCAGCCCCAGAGGACCCTCTTCAGTAACCCTACCCACCAGGGGTACCATTTACTAGGGACTTATAGGGGTGGCTGAAGTTGTACCAATAGTGGTACAGTTTTGGGGAAAGCTATCTGGCACTAGGAACCTGGTTAGCAGGAACCCAGTGCAGTTACAGGTGTAAATCACATCAGGCAAAAAAGTGGGGCTAACCATGCTAAAAGAGGCACTTTCCTACAACTACCTTCATAAGTCCTTCCACACCTTCCTTCCTAACCGGAGAGAAAGCAGATAAAGTGTTGCCAGACGAGCTGAGAGAACCAGGTACAGCGGAGATCTTATAATATTCTGCTTTATCTGCAAAGGTAACATAGATATCTGTAACTTTATCAAGAAAGAACTTTGGCAACTCATTGCAGCGGGATTCAAATGGTGAAGGTATAATGCACATTTTTTAAGGGTTCGTAAAGGACTTACTTATTTTAAATAACTCCTAGTCCTAGATCCCCCATGGATCTGTAGAAGGCTTCAATTAACGCACATTGAGATCTCAAGGTGGAAACTGAAAAATTCTTGCTGAAACCTTCCATAAAATTGCAAATTAGATGGTTGTTGGCACAGAAAAAACAGAACTGTCTATACTTGCTGCCTTAATACCAAGGTTTCTATACACATACATGCCTTGAATTGCACTGATATATAACTGAGTTTTAATGTTATTCTTGTACTAACCTGAAGTGTCGAATAGCCTTAAAATGCATGCTAAGTTTCATGGTTTCTTTGGTCAGGACCATTGTATGTAGTGTTGTACATTTGCATATTTTCTGCATCTCCTAGTAAAGCGTAGTCTTGCTTTGAATACTTGCAATCAGAAGCGTGATTTTCAGACAGTAATGACTTCAGAAGTAAGATTATGTATTTTTATCTGTGACTTAAGGACCCTTTGCCATCTCTCAGTGAGAAGTTCTTTCCTCCTGCTCATTAGTTAGTTTTGTTGTAGTAATAGTTTCTATCACATGTCCATGCTGCAATTGACTTGTATGGGGAGTGAGTGACGTGTAGAAAAACCTGTTTAAATTATATATTCCAGCTGGATTTTGAGCGGACGCTTTGGTCTGTTGAATTGACTATTGCACTCCAGGGCTTGAATCAAATGGTCATCACAACGTTGATGGCTTACGTGATTTCTGAATTGCCTCTTCTAGATATGGTAGTATTACCTTGCTTTGCAACCCTTGTCTCAGCTCCCAGACCGAATGATGTAGATGGTCTGGGAATTAACAATACACGTCTTTCATCAGCAAGAGATGCTGAGGAAGAATCCTTGGCGATGTCATTGACATGGACTTTAACATGAGAGACCATGACCTCCTCGGTCAGAATGGGGCTAACATCTTCGCTTTCTAAGAGTGATCTCTTATTTTCAGCAAAACCTTTGGAATTAGTGGAATCAGAGGAAAATAGAAACATCCGTGAGCACTTGACTAAAGGAGCATCCACCCCCATGCTACTCTCTCTGGAAACCTGGAGCAATAATTCTGAACTAGTTATTTATTCTCCATTGGAAAGAAATCGAGGTATCGGACACCTAATCGCCTGCATGTTATATGTAAGACTCCCTGTTTTCCATTTTTACAGATTTTTACGGATAAATACAGACAGAAAACCATTTTTTTTCTTGTCTGTATTCATTTTTAAATGTGGATAAAAACGGAAATTGGGTGCTTTTTGAGTGATTTTAAATACACGTTTCCATGACTGCGAGGCCAATAACTGTGTGGCTTGAGAGGTAAAGGGGTTAAAAATTAAAGAAGTTTTAGTAAAGAGGCTTAAACAGCAGTAGATATGCACAAGGCTGATACCGAAATGTGCATATTTTCATATAGGTGCATCGATTTTTCTTCTGCGGGTGTTCATATCAATAAAACCTGGCAGGCACTCAAGCATGACTGCATATTTATTGGTTAAATAAATGTGGAAATATACCAATTTTAGCTTTATTTTTTTCACAAAACCCATAATAAATATGGGTAAATACAGATAAAGTTGACAAAAAATAAATATGGATAAATACAGACGGAAATATCAAAAAAATAAATACCATAAAACCGGGAGCCCTAATTATATGCAATACCAAAGGCAACAGTTTTATTTCCTGGGATGGAAACTTACGTCTCAACATATTGTTAATATTGAAAAATACGATTTCAATGTACTCCATGAAATATATACAGGTATAACAACAAACTTGCATCACTGTTGTTGGATCCATGTGAAATGACCTCCCCATCAACCCCGAGTCGTCAAAAATATGTGGTCAGGCAGGCACTTCGACCTAGGCCTGAAGCAACTGATTGAAAGATCACAGATGAGGTGCCACGGAACCTTTAGACAAACGCTCAAACAGGAAAACCTAGATCGATCCCACAGATAGGCAGCGACACCACAATGGTTTTAGGAGATTGGTCCCAATAAAACACGTTTGGCTGGAGGGGTGCGCGTTCCCAAAACACCATAAAGTCAGTTGCCACACTAAGTTAGAAACACTCAGCCAATCAGAAACCCGCATGCAGACTAGACACAGTGATCACGCACTCCCCATGTCAGACATCTGGACACGTACCCACTGACCCAACATTGTGTCCATGGATGGGTGAGACCCACCTGAACTTCTTATCAAATTACCAGATTTATGGTCCTGTGACTAGGCCTAGATTACTGTTCTAAAAAATGTACAAATTGCTTTATGACACTTTGTGAAATGTATAAAATGACGGTCAAAACCAATGTTTTTGAGACAGTCTTCAGACCCCGACTCTGTTGGCCTGTTCTCCCGGCTGCTGCGATTATTTAAACCAACTGTTTTTGTTTTGCCAAACGCCTCTTGTCTTTTATTTTTTCCAAGATCAATTCACATTTGAACAGCAACATCTACCTTCTCATTATCTATCCATTGGGATAGCACATGTCTCTCTGCCCCATGACACATTCTCTAAGCAGTATCTGGCAAGGATGCCTTTCTTGTTCCTAACAGTTCACATTAGATACAGTTATCAAATTGTCTCATCGAATCACTTTATGTTTTCCCTATATGAAACTCCGAAAACATCTCAGCACTTTTTCCACTGCAGTCAACTCCCTTCAGTTGGAACTTCACTGCACCTAATAGTTCCTCAATGTGTCTCCCCATCCGAAGAAACTTGCATTTGTGATACCGATACATGGTTCCTTTCAGAGGAACACATAATCCTTTTTGCAGGTTCTCCCAATCCAGCCATGACCACAGTTCCTGTTTTACATGAAGAGAAACTGATACTAGTTTGTGAAACTCCTGAGACATCGGATACCAATGTGAGTTCAGTTGGAGAACAATTGGATAGAAGTGAATACGACCCACTGAACTAGGAAGATATAAGATTCCATCAGACCCTGAAGTCTCAACCTAAGTTGTAACTAGGTCTTTCGTTCTCTGAAGGAACAATCTTACCAATTGCTGGATCTCCACAGCTGCCTGGTTTGGAGGCAACACCATGCCCTTTAGTGTGTTGAACTTTGCGTCAATAAATATCAGCTCCTTGGTTGGAAAAGGATGAAATTTTTTCCAATTTAACAGGAAATCACATTGTTCTAGACATCTCTTTACAGATTTTAGAGCTTTCTCTTTAGTTGGTGCACTGAGAAGCCAATCGTTCAAGTAGGGATATACATTCTATCCATTAAGATGGAGTAGAGTCACCAATGGAGATACCATTTTCATAAACACCCAAGAGGCAGTCTTCAATCCATATAGAAGAACCCTAAACTGAGAATGCTCCTTGTTGATTCAGCATGTCAGGTACTTTTGATGTGACACAGCTATCAGCAAGTGGAAGTAAGCATCTATCAGAACTATCACTATCAGGAAACGTCCTTGAGGCACCAGCTGAATGATTTTCTGAGGAGCCTTCATTTTGAATGCAACAGATTTCACCCACATTCAAGGATTTCAAATCGATTATCAATCCTCCTGGAACCTTAGAAACTGGAACTAGTACATTATGGTATACAATCCGGTTCCCTTCTTTAAAACTGGTACCACCATCTTTTTCACTTGAAGCTCCTGAATATATTTCTTGAGGGTAGCTCATGGTGTTGATTTGACTGCTGACTTTGGAAGGGAAAACACAAAGTATTTTAGGTATCCTAGTTGTATTAATAGTCTCATCCAGTCATCTAAACTAGACTACCTCCTCTCATTTACTTTTGAAGTGCTGGATCCATCCTCCCACTGACAGTGTTGGCATAGTCAGAACTGTGTCGGTTCTGGGAATTTTATTTGTGTGTTTCTGCTGAGACATCACTACAACCCCTTTGCCTTGTTTCTGGTACTTGGCGGATTGTTGCTGCTTTATTGAAGGTTGAATGAAAGGCTTCACAAAGTGACTTGACAAACCAGCTTGATTTTGTTGTTGTTAGTGCTCTTTAAATATGGAGGAGGGTTTTATTTTGTTTAAGCAGCTTGTGAAGCTTCTTCAACTCAGGACCAAGCAACTTCACCCATTGAAAAGTGAACCCGAGTGTCGCTGATTATTATGAGGTCTCTGTATGCCAATCCTTTAATACTAAATTCCTACGAATTAAGCAATCATTATAGACTCTGGAACTTTTTCTTCCATTTGTTCCAGAGGATATAAGTTGACATGAACCTGAGGACTGTAATTTTGTCTAGATCATTCACTCACGTGACACAACATCCTTCACATGTGGATGATCAGGCATATTCACATGTGTTGACTGCAGGAACTGCCTTTAAACAGTATCAGATGAAGTACTTGGAGACTCTTATGTAGGAAAACCCATGTTCATGTATCCATGATCAATACCTGAAGGCAACATTTCTTTCCTAATATATTTTCCATTCTGATCATCTGATGTCACCTTCACCTGATTACCAGAGTCAGAAGATAAGTGAACTGCTAAATCCGCTGGAATGGACATAGAGTTAGTAGTCTTGTCTTTTTGTGGCTTTTTCTTTAACGCCATAATGGTTTCCAGTACAGGTCTTTTTATCCTATCATCCTATAAAATCCCTCCTCTTCTTTCTTGCATAGAAAAAGAATTGTGAGGATGCAGATGGTCTGAACTCATACTCCAAATGGTAGTGCTTTTTCCCATGCTTCCCCTTCCTAGAAAAACACCAACAACAGAGGAAAGATCACCAATTGCAGGTCCCAATATCAACAAAATGAAAACTTACTTGTCAATCTGTGCAGCGTCTTTTATCTCCGTGTGGTTCTCCATACCTGCTTCCTGGTGCAGAAGTGAAAGTCTGTGCATGCACAGAACTGCCCTCATTCACTAACCACGCACAAGCATCAGACACATCCCTGTAGGCTGCGACGACACCGCCATGAAGAAGCGTGCTACTCTGTCAAAAGTAAATGCTCGACTCTTTTACATTAGTTCACCAACGGCCTTCAGACTTAAACAGATATAGCCATAATAACTTTGAGCCCCGCAGGAATTGATTCTTAGTTCGATGCCAAGGAACTCCCTATGGTCCTAAGCCCGGCAGAGAACCATAGCAGAGTATCATTATTAAATCAAAAGAGTAGTCCGTTACATCCAACAATAATGTTTCCCTTAAAAACATTTCCAGAGGCTCAAGCCCAGCAGGAACCCATTGTAAGCATTTTTAAGTTTTAAAAAGTTTTAAAAAAATAAGAACAATAATGTCACGGACTCAAGTCCAGGAAGGGTCTATTTGACCTGCATTTCCCAGCGTCTTTGTCCGTTGTTACAGGGTAGAAAAATAAAACAGGAGACTGCTGACCAATTCAAGCAATAAACGTGCCCAGGAGGGAGGGAACGGGCGTGGCTTGGTTTACAGCATTTCCTGGTTTGTTTTTCGGGTCCAGAAGAGGTAGCAACCTCATAAGTGTAAGGACTGGGACGAGGGCGCAAAGTTAAGGGAGAATTATGTTGATGGTTGACTGAAACCCTAGTAGTGGTGGTAACAATTGTGTAAAACAGATTAATGCCTTTTATTTGGCCTTTTGTGTTAACAAAACGCAAAAAACTTTTAGAAAAACAGTGTCCAGGAAATCAATGTGTTGCGGCGGAAGAAACACTGCAGTTTCACCAAGGACAGGAGCAAGGCACAGAGGTTTTGACAGGCAAAGGTGCAAGGAAATGCTGGAGCACATTATAGTTGGCACAGTCAAACTTCTGCAGAGGATCGCTATCAGTCATCAATTCAGGGCAAGTTAAAATATGAAGGCCTAACTGCAAACAGTACTTTTAATCATTTGGCTGTGACTTCACACTCTTAGCAAGCCAATTGAGAGCACTCGTGTTTTCAGCTAGAGGTGAGAGTCCCCTACACCAGCTCGGGTCTGCTTCTTCTCCTCTCTAAGGTTTTTAGAATTTACTAGCTTCATCAGAACTGTGTGTCTTAGGGAGTGGTCTAGCTTGGTGGGAACTGTGGGGCACCACGTGCCTATACATTTTTTCTTTAACAAAACCAGTTCCCCTACGTTTTGTAATTCTGGCAGTTAAGATGTCTCGGCTGAAGTGGAAGGAAAAGCGTCTCCTATGTTGTAAAGCTGAGGGAGAGACAGAGATCTAAAGAAGAAACAAGCATTGTCACTGGGGTGCCTGCAGCCTGAAAGAAATATAAATGCGTGCAATTAGCTAATCTTCAAATGAAAAGGCAGTATTGGCTTTTATTGATGGGATCTCTTGAAAATTCATGATGACAAAGATGTATTCTTTTTGAGAGGTGATGTAAGGGTGTTATCAGCCGAGCTGTGAAGTGTGTGCTTACAGTTACAAAAAATATTTCCACTGGTTACAGTTTGCATATTACTGAAATCTGTTTTGGAAGCACTTTTTTAAAAATCTTAAAATCTTTTTGTGCATTTTGTGGTAGCCTGTCCTATACTGTGTGCAATGCACGTTTAAGAAAATGAATGACCTGTGTACAGTGTTTTCTCTCACAGGCCGGGACCTCTTAGCACTAAAAATACACATCACTATTCCCCACTCCACCAATGTGGCTCTCATTGATTACACATGCAGACATTTGCAGTGATCACATTAACCAGTGGAGGTTTCATTTCGTGCATTTCCCATGGATTAATTTAACTTGAAATCATTTTTTAATTTAAGATGTGCATTATTTTATATGTAATTATCATAAGGTAAAACATCAACAAAATAGTTAAGCACTATTTTTTTCACCACACGTTTAACCATGCCCCCACGCTCAGTGACCCCTCCCCAATTGTACTCAGGATCACAGTTCCCATAGGTTTTTTAAATGCACTTCGACCGCTGGTCTTAGGTGCTGTTGGCTATATGCAGGGTTGACATTTTCAGACTAGTACCCCAAGGTCACTAGCAGCTCAGTTTAATAGGTTATGGGAATTGTAGTTTCTGGCTTCTGGGAGGTTAAATCAGATTGTTCTAGTTTCAGGTGTTCCAGAAGGTCAGAGAATGTGTTGAGTGAGATGTAGTGCTTTTGTCCTATGACACTTGATAAACTGAAAAGTTGCAAAGTCTACTCCGGAGCAACACCCTCACTTTCCTTTCTAGCAGGCTGGACCCTGGGAGGTCCCAGTGGCCAAGGTCATGGTTGTTGACAGATGTGTCCATTCAGTTAGCATAAGATGCACATTACGGGTCTCAAATGAGACTGCCCTTCCTTCCTGGGGCGATACAAAAGGGGATGATAGACGGAACGTTTGAGCCAATCAAACACTCACCCCCAGTCAACTGATCTGGGTTTAATCCATCATCATTCTTTAGCTCACTCCACCACCCCAGTTCATGTCTGAACTGGGGTGGTGGAGTGAGCTAAAGATGATGATGGATTAAACCCAGATCAGTTGACTGGGGTGAGTGTTTGATTGGCTCAAACGTTCCGTCCATCATCCCCTTTGTATCGCTTTGTTCGCCCTAAGTTGGCGGGGTATGCCCAGACGTGGGTCCCTTGCTCACTTTGCCACTGGATTCAAGCAAGCCTGGCTGATGACGGCTGGAATGCCAGAAACCGGTCCTAGGATGCTTGTTTCCGGTCCAGGGAAGACATGGCTTGGCAGTTCGTGCTGGACTGTTCCCATGAGGCACAGGGTCAGACTGATTTGCATATGGCCATGTCTGAACTGGGGTGGTGGAGTGAGCTAAAGAATGATGATGGATTAAACCCAGATCAGTTGACTGGGGGTGAGTGTTTGATTGGCTCAAACGTTCCGTCCATCATCCCCTTTTGTATCGCTTCCTTCCTGGGGAGCAGCCATTTTATGGTCCAGCAGAGAGAGTACAGTGGCGCTCTTCTGAGAGAAAGGGCCTGATTTAAAACTTGGCGGACGGGTTATTCCGTCTCAACGGTGACAGATTTCCCGTCCGCCGAAATATGAATCCCATAGAATATTATGGGATTTATATTTCGATGGACGGGATATCCCTCACCGTTATGACTAGGTAACCCGTCCGCCAAGATCTAAATTAGGCCCTACATTGTCGGTCCAAGAGCCTCCACTCACCTGTAGCCCTTTTAAATCCTTTATTACTCTCCTAATTAGATGCTAAGGTGTACAGCTCCAGTCTGACATCAGCAGGAGCCCAACACCCAGTGCACTGCTGAAGGGCAGTCATGGATGAGACATAGCCGACTACGGTCAAACTTGGCAAACAGTAAGCTATGTGTTTGACACTGGGGCATGACTTACAAATGTACCCATGCCGAACCCTATAATGTGACTTACAAAATTGTTTACCACCCTTCATGTTTCAGAACGGCCATCCTCGTGGTCCCTAAATCTTCATTTTTAGCCGTTCCAGCAGAGTGTATTTAATGTATCGAGAAATCGCAGCTAGCCCAAAATTGCGCCTCCTGATCTGCATGCAAGCAGACGCAGATTTCGTAAAGTGCGCACTCTCTGTATGTATGTCTGTCTGTCATCATAGTCTCACTCTATAAGTATGTTTCTCGATCACTCTTTCTCTGATTAATTCTCTTGTCTCGCTCAGGTTTTCTCTCCTTATCTAGTTCTCTCTCATTTTCTTCCATTGTCCTTCTTTCCTTTCCTTCCCTTCTTTCTCTCTCTTTCAATCACTCAGTACCTCCCCTCTACCTCCCAGCTCATTTCAGACTACATTCATTATGGTCGTGTAATCAGAATAATCGACGGTAAGCGGCTTATCAGAGGCGCCCTGAAGACTGGCCGACCGCTGCAGGCGCGGCGGGCTTCGAGGCGACAGGTGAATGGGCCGGGCCCACGTGCCCCGAGCCCAGCGGAGCGTCTCAAAGGAGCCCGCAAGGCATTGTAGGCGGCCCTTTGAGGCGAGAGGGGCTAAGACCTTAATATGTTAAGTGTTCTGGCCCAATTAACGAAGAAAGACCGTCCGAGGGCCACCGGCTTGGAGGGCACTTTCCCCTCAAAAGGCAAGAAAAGGTTAATTAATCGAACTAAAGGGAGACGTGGGCAGGGGCAGTCCCTCTATCCAGAAGAAGAAAATAACGGCCCAGCAGTCCTGGCAAACCGGAAAAAAAAACAATTTGTTGTAATTATTTTTCGTATGTTACATCTCATCAAAAATAAATTATGCGTTCGTGTGTGGGCCCACTCCCCAAAATAAAATGCCAATGAATTTATTTTCAATAGAAAGAAAATTGGCAATGCGGATACATAGTTATGTGTTAAAAATATATAAATATAGGTACATATATATATTGTGATGCGCTCACGGAGCGTGAAAATAAGAAAGGCATGAGTGTTGCGTGTGTCTATTTTAGAGACTTTTTTTTTTACCCAAAATGGACTAACAGAGTTTCAGTGAAGAAGAACGTGCAGGGCTCGTGTTCATCTGCCCACCACCGCTTTACAAGGGTTTTTAATCCCTGTACCACTAGAGGCCTTTCAGGGCTAGTAATATAGCATTAAACTCGCTGTAAATTGTATTGTAACATTTATATAGCTACGGGGGACTCAGAAGCTGCTGGGGAGATGTTAACTCCCACTTTTCAGGCACCCTGCAAAGAGAGGTCTGTATTTGTCAGTGTCATCTTAAGGTCTCTGGGTGCCCTGGGCAAGATATATTTTAGGGGCCCCCTTTATGGAAAACAAAAACATTTCGTTACCCATGTCTTTTTAATTCATGCCCCCTGTGATGCCAAACAATACTAAGTTATATGTTAAACTTTGACAGGGTCACACAGCACTTGAAATATGTCTTGCCTGGGACCCCAAACATCCTTAAGGTGACACTGGGTAGAGGGACTGAGTCAGGGTTAGAGGTAGGCAAAGTGCCTTAGCTTTAGAGAGAGAGGAATAGAATAAACAGAGGTCAAATAAAGAGAAAGTTCACTTTCATGGGGGTCTCTGGAAGGTGGGGGCCCTGGGCCCACATTGCCCATGCCTATAAAACGTCTCTGGTATTTCTGCCAAACTCTGCTTTGGGCCTTTCTTGGAAGTCAGTCTCTGCAAGTGGTGGACAGCCTTTTCTGCCGCTTTAGACAGTCCCGTCCCTATTCAGCGACTCTTTTCTTAAGTAGCGTGCGCGCACACACACATACATATTACATAGTGGCACTCAACACTGTGTAGTTGTGGTTCAGTCGCACTTTCCATTGAAAAGACGTTTTTGATTTGCATAAAAAGTGCAATTGGAAGAAGTACCCAAATCAAATAATCCAGAATGTAGTTCTTAGTTAGTTTAGGGGAAAAAAACTCTATTAGCATCGTAGTATCACAAAGAAATAAACAATAGCTTAGATTCTATAATTCATAACAAATATAGCAGATGATATGAGTATAATACTGTACGAGTACAGCTTATTATATTTTTCTATGATTCAAAAAATGAGTTTACAATACAGCCAACATATATTTCGCGACACTTGCTGCTTTTTCGTGGCAAAAAGGTAAGTCAGCACTGTCCGTGGAGAGCAATCAAAGACCATCAGTAGTAGTATTGCACAGGAATAATCTTCAATGCTATCTTATGGCGTAGGTGATCAAAAACGAAGGAGCTCATGAAGAGGAAGCAATGACACAATGTCAAAGCAGCAAAGCATGGATAGCCTTGTGAGGAATATACAGAAGAAATTGTGTTTGCAGTATTCGTCCAAAAGTAACCGGGGAAATCCCTGTCAAGCACGTTCCAAAGGTGAAGGTTTATGTAGTGGAGACGGATAATTATTTATGGTTGTGTACTGTCAAATCACACAAACAGATAACTCTCGTGATAAGGCCATTTACTATGTCATTGGATTTATAAAATTCTTGATAAGGTCTGCCGGGGTGTTGTACACTCAGGAAAATACCTTACACCTGATGTACAAAATCGTCCTAGTGTAAATTAACACCTCTTCCATTGGTAATCGAACACTTATTGATTGCTCTTTTCACCTTCAAAGGCAAAAGTTGATGTGGACAGTATCTATAGGGAACGACATGCCCATGCTTTTTAGGTCTCACCTACCATACCGTTTGTCAACTTGCCATTGGTTGGCTTTATTGTCACAGTCATTTGCTTCGTTTTTATTGGTTAGCTTGTGGGGGTTTTCCTTCCTGTTCTTGTGTTGGTCCCTTTCCTGAAGCATGGCCCAGTTACTTTTGTCCTTCCACTGTTAACTTTTCAAGCACTACTTTTTACTCCCTCGCCAACCACTTCATGAGAGTGCAAGTGTTTTCCAGCAGTCTCTCTCATGTGGTGTATACTTGCCCCCTCTGCTGGGCTTCATGTTGCCCTATCTCTCCGGTGTGCTTCTCCTCCACCCTCTCCCTAATGCTCTCACCCTAGTGTGCTTCTCCCGCAGCATTACTTTCTCACCCTTGTGCTTCTCCCTACAGCTCAATGTTCTCCTGTGCCTGTGTGGTTTGCTTCTCCCCTTGTGTTCGGTGTTGCTCTCTCTCCATGTGTTGATTTCCCCCTACCATGCTTAATATGTTGCCAATGCCTCCTCTCCCACACTGGCCCTCCATGTTGCTTCCCTCAAGCCCTGCTCTCTGTGTTGCTTCCTGCCCTGCCCTCTGTGTTCCTTCCCTCATTCCTCACCCACTTAAAAAACACTTTAAAAATTACCTGTGTCATTTTGTAGGCGCATATGCATGGTGCAGACAGCATAACAGGCTTTTTTTCTTCTTTAGCCATGACGTATAGCATGGAGGGTGCTGTACAGCATCAGTAAAAAATTATTGGCAAAGCAATAATTCCCAAAGGTAAGACCTATTAGCTGTACCAATGCTTGTTTAAGTTTACAGAAACAGTCCTCATACTTTTTTATGAAAAAAACAACTGTCACTGGGCAGTTTATGCTAACCTTCAAGTGCCTCCGGCTGAAAGTGGGGAAGGAGTGGGGGTTTTCTGTGCTGTGAAGCCAAGGGAGGGAGGAAGAGGGGCAGAGAGCTAGAGAAGAAACAAGCATTGTCACCAGGTGCCTGCTACATGAAATAAATGTAAATGTGTGCAATTGGTTAATAACCAAATGTAAAGACTGCTTGGGAATCCAGTATGGACTTTGTATTAGTGAAATATATATTTGAAAGAACATATTTTCTGTTAAACACTAAATGTTGTTCAAATTTTGGGTGAACCTATCTTATACTGTGTGTGATAAACAGTTTTAAAATGTTTACTTCCTTATTCACAATGCTTTTAGTCACAGGCTGGGACCTCATAGCACTATAAATACGCAAGTTACTGCACCAACCAGGATTCAATTCTGTGACTCTCTGCTTACACACATAGATATTTGCAGTGACAACATTAGCCAGTTGAGTTTTCATAGCAAAAAAGATTGTCCTGGTTGGAGTTTTGGGAGTTCCTCTATGCGGAACTCCGCAAAGTGACCAAAAAACTCAGCGCGCTACTGGAAGTTCCGCTAGCGGCGGAGTGCAGTAGGGCACGCGGTTCGCCCTGATTTTTAACGCATGGTGTTTGTCCCATGCTGGAGAATCAGCGCAAATGGCACAATGCGCAGCACAAGAGGGCGCTGCTTCTTTCTGCAGCTCGAACAGATGTTCTACTCGAGCGGCAGCTTCCTCAACGCGAACGGAAAGTTTCTCAACACGAGCGCGAGCGGCCATCCGCAACCGCCTGTGTTGAGAAATCTTGCTGGGAGGTGGTCTGTAGGAAGATTTTCCTCACTCACCAACTTAATGTTGGCGAGTGCGAGCGAGGAAGAAACTCAGCTCTGCGGGATGAGTTGTTCAGAACTCCGTGCGCTATGCAGAACGCGGAGTGTGAAAAACTCTGCAAACTCCGCGAGCGGAGCGGAATTTCAAGCCCAGGCCTAATAAAAGACATTTCCTACCGATTAGTTGACCTTGCATTTTTCTCGTGCTTTACTTTATATGCAGTCAGCTGGAGGAGAAAGACTAAACAATAGTTACCAAATATTTTGCCCTTTTTGACCCCGCCCCAAATATTAATGACCCTACCCCACTGCACTCAGGATCAATGTTTCCATACTTTTTTATGTACTTAAGCCGCTATCCAACGGTAGTATCCACCGTGGCCCCCAAGTCTCACCTTCAGCTCCAAAACTCCACTCTTGCCTTTTCAACCAGAGCAGGCGAGGGCATCGCAGGTACAAAGGATGAAAGCAGCTAATGCGTCCTTCATGTCCTTATTTTTGTTTTTACCTTGCTGCTTTAATTTTGAGGCCTGTGTTTTAATTCTCTTATCATAATCCATCTCAACAGCTGCATCCTTTTTTCTTTTGTTTTTTCCCTCACATCTGCCAGGATGAAACACATGGTTGGAAGTTAAAACAAAAAGTAATAAAAAAACGCCAATAGGGTCAGTAACATATCAGCAACAGGTACTCGACTATTGTGTTTTAGATGTTAAGGCCTACTGGTGTAGCATGACCTCAGGTGACATCAGACTATTTGTACCGTAGAGAACTCCACACCTATTTGACACTAGTTGGTATTCAGTGCTCCCACTGTTACGCTTGATGCACAGCATGAAGACAGAAATTGCTTTAGGGCAGCACTCCCCGCCAAAATGAATGCTTCCAAGTGCGCTCAGCTCATTAGTGACACCATCAAGGCCGGACTGGCTGTATTGGCCATCAGGCGTTTCTCTGGGAGGCTGGAAGAGTGGGGGCCGGTTTTGTTCCTGGGGGACGGTTCTGTTAATAGGAGGCGGTTTATCACTGAGCTGGGGGGGGGGCACTGTGTTTTGCAAATTGTTATGGGTTTAAAAGCACCCACTGCAGAGTTCCTTTTATATCCAGCGGTTTTCAGGCAACAATATAAATTTAAAGATAACACTGGTGATTAATGTACCTGCTTGAGAGAGATGGAAATTTTGTCAAGTGGCAGCTTTGACTCATCCAAGGTAGCGCGTAAGGTTAATATGCCTGCTGCAAAGAACGTGTACCATGCAGATTATAGAACCGCATTGTTTGTGGATGTCTCAGTGGGTTACTGCTTTTGTCACAGGGATCCTTTTGTTACTTGCAGTTCATAAGTTACAATCATGATATAACACAGTGAGCTATGAACTGCCATCAAAGAACTGCATGCAAACTGCATAATACAGGTTCGAAAGTTACGTTTTTTTCCGGTCTTTCATTATCCTTATGATGCTAAAAAGTGGTTTTCCTACTAGTATGGATGACATTTGAATCCTACACGTTGTAGTCTCCTTTGTCTTATGTAACATGTTCTATACACTGATTTATACACATATGATTCATTTGTCTCTGTATGTGTGTGTGATGTAAAGTGTTCCGACACCCTACGCTGTTATGAGAGGCGCTATAAAACAAATGAAATACATGTGAAAGGGGCTAAGGAGAGATGAGAGGCACTGTTGGAGAGTGAAAGTGAGGGAATCTATGGAGGAGAAGGTCATGGGAGGGGCACTCAAACACATTGTCGCACTGGGCTCCCTCGGTGCTAAAGCCGTCCTTTCTGTGCTTCTTATTGGGGTGGAGGATGCTAACATCCCTTGAAATGGTCTTTCATTGTGTTCTCAGCTTATTGGCTGTGCTTAACAGTGAGTATGTGTACTTATGTTGTGTTTAAATTAATGTTTTATGCGTGACATCCTATTTTTTGTTTTTTGTGTTCTCCATACAAATGTCTTTACGACTGGGTATCCTTGGGCACTGCAAGGTCATCATTTACTATGCTTTAAAAGCTAGTACAACTGAATATTTAATAGAAAATGTGTTGTAGAATGCACCGTTTTTGCCATTTTACACCAGTTTATCCCCACCCCCTGTAGGGATCAGGCCTTTGCTCGTTCAGAGGCTGGTCTGACAAAATTTGCCAGGGCTGCTTTGGATTCCCAGTCGGCCCTGGACACCATCGGCTGGCCCATTGTTTTTAACCTGGGCTTCTTCGCCTGCTGGCGTTTTGTAGGCGTGTTTCTGAAACAGAAGATCGCAAATGGAGCACCCGAATGCAGATGAGGTTAGCTATAGTGCCAGCTTTGGCAGGATGCGTCGCAAGGGGCACGGGCACAAGAAAACCATTGATAATCACTGTATCCGTCTCCACAATGCAGCCACGCAGCCGAACTTCGCAATTAGTAGAATTTCCCACTTCTTGGGTCTTCAGTTTTTAAATAAACGTCTCCGTGGATGCCATCTGATCCTACCGGCAACCGCGAAGACGAGTTTGCATCATAGCGATGTATGCGATGTGAATTAAATGCTCGCATTCCGCTTGCCGTTCTATCGCGACTTTGGCTATCAAGTAACGAATCTGACTTTGTGCCAAGGCTCTACTGTTTCATGTCACTTTACCATTTTTAGATTTCTCTCTTTTAATTTAACTCAGATAGGAGTGTGCGGAGTTTTATTTTTTACAAAGGTCTGTGGAAAGTTAGCAAGTTCGCAGACGTTGCAACAATTATCACGGTCACTTCGAGTAGAAAACTGTGATTTTTGCAATCATTTGTAATGTTTGTATCCAAATGTAACACTAACAAAATGTTTTTGCGATATTCCTTGCCTTGAAATGTGTACATGCGGGTGGGGGGTGTACGTGGGAACAAATCTCATATAAGGCACCGCTGGGTCACCTTTGCACCACAGAGTAACACTGGGCATTTACGCTGAAACAGCTTTTTTTTAGCACAAGAGTGACTACCCACGTCATCGGCATGCGTCTGTGCAACTCAGCATTGTTGATTTTCATATAACGCTGCATGAATTATTCTTAATCTGGCATCTGTACTCTTCTGCGGCGCAGTGCCTTTGAGCACTGTGCTTGAAATGGAAATATAAAAGTGTAGGTACTCACTGTCCCAGAAAACCGGTTTGCTACTGAGAAGTGCAGGCTCTACCTTTCAAGTTAAAGTGCTGGTACTAAGTATCTGCTCATTTAAAGCACTGTTTGTGTATAGAAATGCTCAACAAAAGGTAAACCTGCAGATTATTTTTCGGCCAACATTTACCCTTGCAAAAGGTAAGGCTGGAGAGGAAAAAATCTGCATACTTTTCCCTACTTGACTTTGTTTGAATAGAGTGAAACTTACCCTGAAAGGCAGAAAAAGAATTGCTCTTGCGAAGGTACTCCTGAAAACGTTCTTACGGTTTTCCAGGTTTAAATAACTACATTTAACACACTGTTTGAAAAGGAAACTTTGTGGGAAAGTAAAACAAACCCAAAATGGGGGACATACATACCAATATAACAAGTGCCAAGAATGCCCTCCATAAAATAGAGCTAAATTGTAAAGCCGCTTGAACTAAAAAAAATATGTAAAGTCAGTTTTTCCCAAGATATGCCACCGATTGCCTAAAAATTTCTGGTTGACCATAGCATTCCACGTCGATTGTCCAAAATTCCTGGTCTATTCTCATCTGTCTAGTGTCTGGTAAGACAAAATCAGTTTGTTGTGAATAGAATTTGTATTAAACTTGCAGGTAATGATTAAAGTGATCAACCAGGAAAGATGGTTGTAATTCAGTACATAGCAAAACCAAAGGGGATGATGGACGGAGTGTTGAACATTGCAAGCACTCACCCCCAGTCACCTGATCTGGGTTTAATCCATCATCATTCTTTAGCTCACTCCGCCACCCCAGTTCAGACATGGCCAAATGCAAATCAGTCTGACCCTGTGCCTCATGGGAACAGTCCAGCACGAACTGCCAAGCCATGTCTTCCCTGGACCGGAAACAAGCATCCTGGGACCGGTTTCTGGCTTACAGCCGTCATCAGCCAGGCTATCTTGAATCCAGTGGCAAAGTGAGCAAGGGACCCACGTCTGGGCATACCCTGCCAACTTAGGGCGAACATAGCAAAACCAAAGGGGATGATGGACGGAGTGTTGAACATTGCAAATCCCTTTGGTTTTGCTATGTAATTCAGTACACACATCACGCCATTTCCTGATTTATTTATAACCCAAATGGGGTGATAAAGAATCAACACATGTATGTTATGTTAACTTATTGGCCTTTGCATAACTCATTGGGGCATATTCACAAGGAGCTATCGCCAAATTAACGGCACTTTACCGCAGCCAAAGTCGTGATAAATTTACCTCCCCATTCACAAGCCGGTGTTAACAGCCCACAGCACCAGTTTACCCGCGATAGCAGCCGCAAAAAACATCGCCACAGAGGTCCCCCGCAAATATCGCTAATGAGATGCAGAGTAGGTGTTCCTGTGACAAAAGTCGAGACAACAGCACACCTCAACATTCACAACGACCAGCCACATCCGCGATAAAAACACAAAACAGGCGATAAGGCGCGTTAGCACCAGGAAATCTACACCTGCTCTGACCTGGTGTAAAGTCCGACGGCAGCCTGCAAACCAAAAGGGAGCACAGCCCAGGGCAACATCAGAAGGGCAGCAGATGCCATGGAGCCACCCATCATGCGGTCTGGACACCCAAGAGGGCCACAACACCCACCGCCACCACCCCCAGGACCACCCCTCCCTGGCACCCCCCGACCAAAGACATGCCACATCAGCCACACCTAAACATGTACAAAATATTCCGCTTGATGCCGCACAATCACAACTGGTGACATGGATGTGTCGTCACAGAAATGACCAGCACACATTCACTTTCGAAGCAACAAATGAAACTTTATTAAAATGAACAACGAAATGAAATGAAGACACATGGCCGCTCCCCTCCGGACAATACGTAGGTCACAGCCTGTAAGATAAAAAACATGATGAGAAGGTGTGTCCTGCGCACATCAGAGGACAGAGAGAGCGAAGGAGAGAGAGAGGAAGAGTGGGAGGGAGAGAGAGAGGAAGAGAGGGAGAGAGAGAGAGAGAAGAGGAGAGAGAGAGGAAGAGAGGGAGGGAGAGGGGAAGAGAGGGAGGGAGAGAGAGAGGAAGAGAGAGAGAGAGAAGAGGAGAGAGAGAGGAAGAGAGGGAGCGAGAGAGTGCCGCCCCTGCGCACCCAGGCCACACTGCTCACCTGGTGCCACCGGTGTGTCTCCAACCACGTGCCGGTATGTAGTGCAGTTCACCAGGTCACACATCTGATTCAGAGCCGTCAGCTGAAACAGAGCCCAGATACATGACTGGCACAGTACACACACTTGCACAAGACAACATCGCCTGCCCGCCCATGCACACCCAGGCAGAGGCACCCCAACCTCTCCCGCCGCCCATCGGAGCATGCCCGCCCATGCACACCCAGGCCTCAATGCTCACCTTCCGCCACCGGCGCGTAGACAGGAGGTCCCACCACGTGCCGCTGCAAGCCACATGCCCGGGACCCGCGGACATGGCACCCTCCACATCATGCAGCCCCGCTCCGCAGGCCACCAGGTCTCACGTTTGGTACTGGGTCTTGATTACTCCATGGCAGAGGACATACCAGTGCATCCGGCACCATCGCAGGCTGCACACCCGCTCAGCCCAATGGGTGCCACCAACTCTGGGATCCCGGAAGCGATGCCACGTGGCGGTAGGCCCGCGCTGCCCGCTGGCTCTGGCCTACACTGCGGTCCAGCAGGGCACACAAAACCTGAGCTGTCCGGACCGCCGGGACGGGGCATCATCGCAGGCTGCACACCCGCTCAGCAGCTCAAGGTGCCACTGACACAGTGCACCCCAAGTCACCGTCCCGTGGCGGGGTGCCTGTGCCGTCTGTAAGGCCCCGGGTGCCACTAACTCTGTGCAACCCCAGTCTGCGCCACGTGGTGGTAGGCCCGTGCCTTACTCAAGGCCTTGGATGCCACTAACCCTGTGCGCAACAACTCATGGGCCCTACATGAGTGAGCATCGTGGAGTGGCCGTCATCCAGTCACCACCGGAAGAAGGGAATGTGACGTTGTCGGCCCCTTATGTTGGCGGAGTCACATGGCCTGTGACGCCTGTGCCGGATGGGTGTGGTGTGTGTGAAAACTTGTCCTCCGGGAGTGGCTGTGACATGCTGACAACTAGACCAGTGACCTGCACACCACCAGCGACTGCGACGGGTAGCAATGAGGGCCCCCCCTCGGGGCGTTAGCGGAGTGGTCTGGCCTGCCGTACGCCCGGCCAGCGCAGGGCTTGCAACAATGACTCGTGGGCTCTGGGCGTGGTCCAGTCCATGTCCGGTCAAAGAAGTGACTGATGCGTGTGTCCCTGTTGTAGTGTTCACGGAACCCGGAACACAAAATGCAATGTCGCACCCTCTGACTGGCATCCCACAGGATGAACATCATTGACGCAAGGGAAGGCACTGTCCCCACATTCATCCACACATCCATACATGAATAACGTAAGACATTACACAGCAGTGCGTCACTGGATGTTTATTTTCACATCCAGTGCAGTCATGCAGCTGGAGCGGTACAGGGCAATGCCGAGCACACTACACAATATGGGCCCGTGGAGGGCCAGCCAGTGTCCATCCGGGGATGACCTGTACTGCGGAAGAGGAAGGGTACAGTCAGCAGTCTGTCCGCCGTGTCATTGGTCGTCAAACAGGATGTGGCAGTCCATGTCGCTGTCCAAGGTGAGTGCATCGGAGTGTATCGGGGGTCAGTGGTAGGTCTTGAGGCCATGTGCGGCACCAAGCAGAAACAAGCAAGGTGGCGGAAATGGATGCTAGTGCCTGGCCCTCCTGACCACAGTCCCATCCACGTCCCCGGGTGTGTGCCCTGCCCCACCTGTGGGTGTTGCAGTACCGGCTGCGGCACTGTGTGCCACTGACACATCAGGGGCCGGAGGAGGATTGTCGGCCGCACTGTGTGGCAGTGACACATCAGGTGCCGGAGTGGATACGCCTGCCGCACTGGGAGGCACTGACACACCAGGGGGCGGAGATGTGGATGGTGTGGGGGCAGCAGCATTCATCATCTCCACGCCTTGTGGCAGCAATGCCATGATGAGGACATGCAGGGCACGGTAGATCCCAGCTACATTTCGCTGATGTGCAGCGGCGGCTGCCATCCTTTCCGCCTCCATCCGCACCATGTCCTCCATGAGCCTCCGCATGTGTGCCAGCTCACGGCTGGCATCGCTGGGGCCACTCTGAGCAGACCGGTATTCTTCCCTCTGCGTCATGACTCCAGAGATGTCAGTCAGGGCTCGCTGGAGTCCATGGGGCGGACATAGACACCCAAGGATGGCGTCCAGTTTGGTAGCCATGAGCTCGAACCCCACCCGCACCTGCTCGGCCGTCTCCCTCTGGCCCTCCAGCACACGGCGTTGGAAGGCCATTTGTTGTTCCTGGGGGACTTGGGAGGGTGCCCGGACTGTGGGTGCCTCCTGCTGGGTGGTTTGGGTGGTGGGTGGGGTCTCATGGCTGTAGCTGGGCTGCCCTGATCCTGGAGGTGAGTTGCGGATGAGGTCAATGAGGTCTTGGGTGGTTTGGGTGTCGATGCTGGTGTTGTCCTCCTCCTCGTCATCAGTGAAGAGTGGCTGTGACTGCTCTGCAGGAGGTGTTGACGATGTCCCTGCGATGTGAAGGGGAGATGGTGTATAACAATGTGTCCACATGTATGTAGCCGCATGGTACAGGTTGACATTCAGACAGCATGGCATTGTACATTGTGACAGTGTGTGGGTCTGGGCGAGGATCCAGAGTGATTGTGGGTGTGCACTGTGCCCTGCTTGCTTGTGCATGTGTGCCATTGTGGCCATCTCCGCCCATCCCCCCAGTACCTGGTGGTCACTCACCCTGTTGCGGTTGTGTTGTGTCCTGTCGAGCAGTGTCCGGTCCCCCGACTCCGGCCACAGGCTCCACACTGATGACTGTCGACACCAGCTCCTCCATGTCAGCCAGCTCCAGCTGTGGCGCTGGGCCCCCACCTCCGGTCTGCGTTGCTGCCTTCAGGTTGGCGGAGAGTTTCTCCTTGGTCTTCCGCTTGATGTCATTCCATCGCCTCTTGACCTCGTCCATTGTCCGCTTGTGCTCTCCGACGGCATTCACCTTGTCGACGATGTCCCGCCATATTCCAGTTTTGGTGCCCAATGACACGTTGGAGGTGACGAAGAGTTGTTGATGGTGTTCCATCACCTCCGTGACTATGATCCTGTTCGCCTGCGGACTGAACTTGGTCTTCCTCGTCTTCTTGTCCTTGCCCTTCCCCGAGGTCCCAGGCTGGTCATCCGGGGTGCTTGTGGGGCTGCGCTCGTCCTCTGCGCCTGCTCCGGCTGCCTCCATGGTGCTTGTGTGTTGGTCAGTTTGTGTGTGGGTGTTTTTTCTACTTTTATGGAGATTTTTGACACCTGCCAGGTGTGTGTTGCAGGCCTGGCGCTGCTTGTCGCTGTTTCCTCATCGCGCTTTGGCCCATCGCGTGTTTTTTGGTGTTGTGGTTTGTGTTTTTATCTCCATCGTGGTGGTTGTATCGCGGACATTGTCCGCGGTTTCGGCAGACTATCGCATGGTACCGCCTTGTTGTGAATTCCACGTTGACACGGGGTAATTTTCCGCGATAGGCTGCGATATTGAAAGTTGCGTTACGCTACTCTTGCGGTAGTTATCACACGTTCTTGTGAATATACCCCATAGTCTTCCAATAAAATGGACTGGAATCACCACCGGCCATCCAGATTGCCTTTTCATACATTTACAGCTGAGAAATGTTTATTGGAAACCGAAGCCTGAGTCGTAATTTTGTATTGTGAAGAGTTACATGAAACGTAAATAGTTGTTTATATAAGGCCCTCCTGTCTGTACTGAAAAGTGACATTGAGTGGAACACTGTCTCTGTGCTAGGAAATTCGAGAAATATCCATATTTGAAGGAAAGAGTGGGTCGATTTTCTTTTGTGACTTAAGGAGATATTAATAATTGTCAGAAATGTGAATTTCGGAAATAGAAAAGCTCTCAGAGAAAACTAAAATAAGCCTTGCAAAATGTAAAATTACAAAGAAATTGACTGAGAGAGAGATACAGTTAGTAAGTGGACATGATGAGAAAAATAGTGTTACAGTGTTTATCATTTTTTTAATCACACTTATTTTTAGTGAGTTTAAAGCATCAGTTATAAGTAATAGGCACCCTAATCATACACATGTCTAATCCATAGTACAGAATCTTACTTTTAGGTACCAACTAACCCTTTGAACTATCTAACCATCATTAATGAAACTTCTCCATCCAAATGGCAAAAGACTACATATAACAAACAACAATTCACTATTTATCTAGGAGGGCAAGCAGTGCTGGGGATACTCTGAAACATAAGGTCATTCAGTCGTTTCCATGTCTCATCAAATAGTAATTTCTGAATCCTGTGCACACATACAAATTCAACAAAATATATAAATATCAATTAGAAGCAAATTGTACAGGATGCTTGGGTAGTATCATGATTTCTTTATTCTTCAACAAAACCGCAACCAGCCGACACGTGTTTCGTCAGAGAAAAGTAATCCCCGACTCTTCAGGGCTGAGACGAGTAGTCTACACTCTGTATAGTCCCTATGCCGGTGATAATTCCAACCCGGTGGGGCACAAGTATACGTAAAATCCAAGAATCTAAAATTTAAGATGTAAGAAATCTGAAAGTGGCACAGCAGAATCACGTAATCGGAATGCCGGTGAAGATTCTAATCCGACAAAACTCAATTTGAAGTCCAATCTAAGTAAGTATGCAGGCAACGAGTGTTCTAAGGTGATCCAATAAGATATAATAGTAGATGGTTCCTGCCATGGTTACAGTTTATGCGTTTCAGTTTCTGATGTCAATAAAGTTGATTCTTTCTTTTTCCAATGAAATGCAAGTGCTAATTCCACAGGGGAAACAGCGTTTACAACGCTGTTTCCACAACGCATGGCTTTACAACGACCGCGTTGTTACCACGCGTGCCATTACATCAACGACTTGCTGTAGGGGGCGTGCAACACCAGGGAATATGTTGGATTTGAAATCCAACACCTTCCCTGCTGTTGCGCAAACTGGAGTAGGAATAGTAATTAATACTATTCCTAAGTCCAGCGCGCCCCCTACAGCAAGTCGTTGATACGACTTGCGATGTAATGGCAGTTGTTGTAACGACCGCGTTTTAAAGCCATGCGCGGTCGATGTATTCGTAGAAACGTCATACATTCATTTCACAGCTGCTAAATTTCACAATAATGTTCACTAATCAGACCGAGGTAGAATATTTTATCTAGCTAGCCTCAGAACTAAGAGCAAACTCCAGCTTCAAAGGGCATGGAGTATCGTAATGTGTCTTCAAGAGCTTTTGCTATATCTTCCCAAAAAGGTGTTAATTTGAGGTATGCCCATCACATATGTATAGTAAACCCCATCCAGCCGCACCCTCTCACATTCTTTTTTTTTTATAATTCTTTTTATTAAACATACATCGGTTCCAATAAACATTACAGAGGGTTCGCCAAATCATACATTACAGGCGGTACAGGAGGAAATACATCAGCTTTCTACATGATAGAGGAATGTTACAGGGTGTGGGGGTCATTTTGTTCGGGACAATCAGGAGGCATACAGATCTCTCCCCGGTAGGTATTCCAGGGGCTCCATATCCGAGACCATTTTTGGGGCACCCTCTTGCCAGGTAGACTGTTTTCTCCCGGAACATGCACCAGTCAAGGTTCTTCTCCCATGCTGCCAGTGTGGGTGATAGTGTGGCCCCCATAGTTGAGCAATGTTGCGTTTTGCCAGCATGAACCCCAGTGTAGCCCACCGTGTCTGATTTGTGTTGAGATCCGTAGGTTCCCACAGATTGAGGAGGCATCGTCGTGCCTCCGGGCGGAGGTGAACCTGTAGTACCGCATTAATAGTGTCATGGATCTTGAGCCAGAAGGATATGATATGTTCGCACTCCCAAATTATGTGTATGAATGTCCCCACGTGACCACATTGCCGCCTACAGTTCCCATTATCTGACCATCCCATGTGTACCAATCGGGGTCCTGTCATATAAATTCTGTGGAGGATTTTAAGCTGTACCAGCCTCAAACGTGCCGGGATAGCAACCTCCCTGGGGGAAGCCACCGCCAGCTGCCAGTCCTCATCATCCACCTCCACCCCATCCTGCGTCCATTTCTCACGGAGTGATTGAAGGGGACTCTCCATGTTGTTGATTAACTTTTTGTAAATCAGGGAGATGGTTTTCTCGGGAAGGTGGCCGTCTAATATTCTGTCCTCCAGCGGGGAGGCCTCTGGAGGGGACGTCCCTTAGGCAGCAAAGATTGCAGTGAGTGCAGGACCTGCAGGTATCGGAAATACTCGGTGGCTGCTAGATCGTAGTCCGCCTGGAGCGTGTCAAAGGATTTAACCCTCCAGCCCCCAAAGGTCCCTAATGTGTGAGATACCGATAAGGTCCCATCTGTCAAAGCCCTTCGATTTCCATAAGTCGCCCAATCTTTCTGAGTCCCAAAGTGGAGTGGCTAATGTCAGCGTGTTTTTCCATCCCAGTGAGGCGATAACATCATGCCAGATCTGGACAGAATGTTTGGTGGGGCCAGTCAAGGTGTATCGTCTGGGCCGTGAGTATAGCGCCCTGTTATAATTACCATCTGGGAGGAGCCACCTATCCATGGCGTATCCGGGATCGTCTGCACGGCCATACATGCCGTGGTTGATGGCTGCTAGGTGAGCCGCCCAGTAGTATTTCTTGATATCTGGGAGGCTAATACCACCGTCATACCAATTCAGTGTTAGTTTGGTCAGGGCGATTCGAGGTTTTCCATCCCACAACAGGTCTCTCTGCAGGCCCTCAATTTCCTTGAAATATTTGGCGGGAACAGGATCCAGGGTGTTTTGCAAGGTGTATAGGAATCTAGGCAGGGACATCATTTTGAATAGGGCGGCTCTGCCCAGAAGGGAGAGGGGTAGCGACCTCCAGTTGGCAATATCGCTTTTAAGTTTACGAAGGGGGGAGAAGGTTTTGAGTATACCGGATTGCGGGATCTAGCGAAATGAAAATCCCCAGGTATTTGAAGCCTGCCGTGTTGATTTGTATGGGGCAGTTCTTGGGAGGGACGGGTGGATCGCCCCACAGAGGAAACAAAAGCGACTTACTCCAGTTGATAGAGAATCCAGAGTATCGTCCAAATACCGCCAGGATATCTAAGATCACTATAAGGGATTTCCTAGGAGAGGCCAAATAAAGCAACAGGTCGTCTGCGTAGAGGGAGATTCGGTCCTCCCAGCCGGGAGACCATTCTAATCCCCGTATCCTGGGATCTCTACGGATCCAGGCTGCCAAAGGCTCCAGGGCCAGGGCGAAGAGGAGAGGCGAAAGCGGGCAGCCCTGACCGGTTCCCCGACTCAGCTGGAAGGTAGCTGATAACTTATTGTTGACCACCAGTTGGGCTAGGGGTTCGTTATACAGAAGTCGTGTCCAGTTTATGTAGTTAGGGCCGAAACCCATTTTGGCCAATACTGCCCAAAGGTAAGGCCATTCAATAGTGTCGAATGCCATGGTTGCGTCCAGAGACGCGATCATTGCTGGCTCTCGGAGAGTATGTGCTCTAGCTACTACCCCATGGACCCGACGCAGATTCAGGGCCGTGCTCCTGTGCGGCATAAAGCCAGATTGATCTGGGTGTACTAAGGCACTGATGACCTTGACCAAGCGATTGGCCAGGAGCTTGGCGAGGATTTTGGGTTCGGCGTTTAGGAGGGAAATTGGCCGGTAGGAACTGCAGTCTGTTCTGGGTTTCCCGTCTTTATGGATGGTAACTATGGTGGCTATCCTCTGTTCCCTGGGCAGCATGCCCGTCTCCAATGATTCCTCAAACATAGATTTTAAGTAGGGGGAGAGTTTATCGGGTCGCAGCTTATAGAGCTCGATGGGGAGTCCATTGGGGCCGAGTGCCTTTCCCGATTTTAATGAACGGATCGATTGCGCTATCTCGTCTGGGGTCAAGTCACTGTCCAGGAAATCCCGATTTTCTAAGGAGAGGCGGGGAGTTTGATGTCATGCAACAGTTCTTGAGAGTCCTCCTCCGTATAGGGGGCCACTGTCGTATAGACCGTTTGGTAATGGCTGGCAAAGCTATCGACTATCTCTTGTGGATTTGTGACGGGTATGTCCCCTTTTACTCTAAGCTCTGGCACCAGCCTGCTCGCCCATTCCCGTTTATCTAGCCATGCTATAAGCTTCCCTACTTTGTCACCCAGGTCGTAGAGTCTACCCAGCCGCTCCCTCCCCAAGTTTTTGGCTTTGTCTGTGACTAAGGCCTTATAGCTGTGCTGCTTCAGGCTCAGGAGGTGAAGCTTCTCTGGCGTCACCCCAGACTCCAGTTCACTCTCCAATCTATCGATTTCAGCCTCGATGTCCAAAACTTCTTTCTGTTTTTCTTTCTTCGCACCCGAGATCAGCGATAGCGCCTGTCCCCGGATTACAGTCTTAAATGCTTCCCATAGGGACTTGGATGAGGAGACCGTCCCTTCGTTATCTAAGAAATAATTATCCATGGCTTCAATAAGGGCTGTGCGGATTTTGGGATTGTGGAGATACCAGGGATTGATTGGGGCTAGTCTTCCTACTTTGTTCTGATGGAGGACCATGCGGAGCCATATCGGTGAGTGATCGGAGATGCCTCTCGCGAGATGTTTGATTTCGTGTATGAGGGATGCTTGTGCGGCTGGCAGCAAACAGTAGTCTAGGCGGGAAAGGGTATGGTGTGCCCCGGAGTGAAAGGTGTGCTGTATCTGGTCTGGATGGTAAGTTCTCCAACCATCAACTAGCCCCATAGTTTCTAGGAAGTCAGGTAGCCAGCGGGAAGCGGACCCCACCTCACGCGGGGGATGGCGGTCCAGGGTGCCCGAGACCACCGCATTGAAGTCCCCTCCGAGGACCACAAGGCCGTCTGGAATGGAGAGGAGGACCCTACCCAGGTCCGCAAAGGTGGTGCCCTGTAGGCCTGGCGGAACATAGATGGACATGAGAGAGATAAGACGGCCCTCCCAAGTTCCCGTAATACCAATGTATCTGCCCCGGTCATCCGCCCATGTGGAACTTATAGCGAGGGGGAGTGTGTTTTTTATCATAATGCCCACCCCTCTGGAGCCAGACGTGAACCCCGCGTGTGCTACCATTTTGTATCCTCCCCTATGCATTGCTTTACACAGATTACCAACCAGGTGCGTCTCCTGGAGCAGGACAACATCTGGAGATCTCTGTTTCAGGTACTGGAGAACTATGCTCCGCTTAATCTTGTCCCCAAGCCCGTTGACATTCCAACTTAATACCTTAATTGTCCCGTCCCCCATAACCTCTGTCGTGCAACTTGATAGATTTTAAAATGCCAGGAGAAACAAAGTCGACATCCCCTCTGTGGAAGAAACCATAATTGACACCGATGCAAATTTCCAACAAATTATGAACAAAAATTCCCCCACCCAACAACCCCCCTCCCTGCTGCCCTGCACTCTGGGCGTAGAACTGCCCATTTCAAACTTGCAGAGTGCCTGTCGCCCTAGCAAAAAACTAAAGGTAGAAAAAAAAATTGGGGTGTGGCTGTCCGTTTCTCTGCCCCCTATAAAAAGTAAAGTCTGTAACCCCAAGGAAGAGGCACCCCTCGAGGGTTGGAGTTTAAACAGTCTCGAAGAAGTCCCCTCCAGATCAAATGCGCAGCCGCCCAGTGCTTAATCTAGCTCGGATAAGGGCCAAATTGTCCCAGTGACATCCACTCTCCACCACCGTGTCTCATCCTGTAGGGGTCAGCGAAGTCCCCTCTCTGGGTTGACTATCCGGTGGGCCCGGAATCTTCCTGCTTTCAAGCCAGTCAGCTGCCCCTTCAGGATGCTCGAAAAACCACGTCTGCCCCTCCGCCTCGACCCGCAAACGTGCCGGAAACAACATGGAGTACCTCAGGCCCCGCTCTCGAAGCTCCCTCTTCACCACAAGGAAGGTGCGCCTCATCTTTTGCACTCTCTGTGTAAAGTCTGGAAAGAAGGTGATGCCTGCGTTTTCATAGTGGAGTGGAGCTCCTGTCCTAGCATTTTGGAGAATTACGTCCCTGTCCCGGAAGTTCAACACTCTCGCCAGCATAGGGCGCGGAGGAGCCCCGGGTCTCGGATGCCCCCCCGGTACCCTGTGGGCCCTCTCAATAACAAAAAATCGGCTGAGGCCCTTGGGTTGGAGGTGCTTTAGGATAAGGTCTTCCACGAAGAGGTCCGGAGATTGCCCCTCCGCCCGCTCCGGAACTCCCAGAATGCGTAGGTTGTTGCGGCGTAGGCGCCCTTCATAATCATCCAGTTTCATTTCCGTGAATTTACGGAAATCCTGTAGGTCCGAGACCTCCCCTGGAGCTGTGCGACGTCTCCCGTCAGGCTGGTCGTAGCAATTTCCACCTGTTTGACCTTTTCCTTAAATGTGGCTAGGTCTGCTCTTATTAGGTTTACGTCAATCGCGATAGTGTCCATTTTATGTTCAAGAGAGGTCTTGACGCTTGTGATGGCCTCCATGACGTCTTTAAGGGAGAGTTCTCGCTCCTCTTCTTCTGGGTCCCCCAGGGGTGTGCCTCTGGATTGACGGCCCTGCAGCATGTCTTTGGGCATCGTGTATCGATCGAGTTTATTGGTCTGCGTTGGTTTAGACCCTCTCGTTCCTGGGGGCTTGCTTTTCTCCATTGTGTCCGCTCCTCGTCGCACAAAGGGCTTGTGGTGGAATTAAACGAGTCGTCTATGGCCCCGGTAGTCAGGGGGTGCCGACTGGTAATGTGCCCGGCCAGTAGTCTAATGGTGTAGGCGGGGGAGGGGGCCCACGAATGTAGGATCTCGGTATGTGGTCCACGCGCACTCAGATCACTTTATGGTGGCAGCGCTGATTCAGGAGGCACCAAATGGGGGAGCCCAGCGCTCGCTTCACCCTGCTAGCTGTTACAGAGGCCCACTGGTGATAGGCGCAGGGCCGGCCGGCTCAAACACTCTCCTCGCCTCTTCGACTGGGCTGTGGCTATGAGTCCCCGGCGCCACCTCACAGTATGCCAGTGAGGGGGGGGGGGGGAAAACAGGACCCGCAGCTGGTTGCGGACACTTCAGCGAGGGGGGGGGGGGAAGGACAAGGTCCACCGATGATTCCACTCGGGGACACCGCCCCAGGACACTCAGGCCCCCCGCCTCACCTCCAGGTCACGCCGCAGTGCTCCGGTCCTGCCTCGCGGAGCTATGGCGTCTTCAGGCCCCCGAGTCGCTCCTCGGGACGGTGAGGGCTGCTACCGGTGCTTCCTGCCTGGACCGCCTGACGCCCACTCCGCCGATGCCGCCGCAGAGCGCGGGTGATTCTCAGGGCCCTTCGCCAGGCTCGTGGCTACGGCCGGGAAAGGCGGCTCCGTCCCCTCACCGCCGCGGCCTCACCGGCACTGTGCTCCCCGGCTTCAGCGCTGCGGATAGGCCCCACTCCGTTTGCTCCGGTTTCTCGGGGCACAGACGTTCGCTGGTTTCGGGGTCCGAGGGAATCCCTCCGGTATGCCTCCGGTGTCTTTTCTCCTCCTCGGGGGGAGCGGATCAGTGTGGCGGATAGGCGTATGGGGACAGGGTTTACGGAGCTACAGCGTTAGGCGGCCATTACGCTTCGGTGTTTAGCCACGCCCCCCTCTCCAACATTCTTGACCAGCGTTGGGGTGCATTTGGTGAAGCTGCAGATGTGTATATTGCCAACCCTAGTGGATTTTCTATTATACTTGCCGTTCCTATTAGCAGGTTTTTGTGGAGAATTTTCTTCAGGTTCTCCCATTCTCTGTGTGTAATTTATTTATTCACGTATTTCTCCCAAGCATTCAAATGTGTCAAGGTAGAATGTATGGGTAGCACATACATTTTAGAAATTCGACGCTTACAACCATCCCATCTAGGAATCATATTTTTCAACAGGGTCTTTTCTGTTACAGCTGCTCATTTTATTTGATGATTAACAACCCACTGTCTTAATCATGCAGATTGGAGTATCTCCATCTCATTGACTCATAAATCTAATTTGAATTGCATTGATTATTTTATGGAACCTTCTGGAAAAGGTCATGAATCCATATGCATTCGCCTTTCTTCTCCATTTATTGAAAGGACCTCTTTTTAGTCCTGAGGCGAAGTTGTTGTTAAACTGTATCAGGTCTATGGAGTTGGGAAGGATGTTAGGCCCAACCTCCCCGTAGGTAAATCTGAGCACCTCAATAAACAATGTGAAGCTTCTCCCACTTTTTGAGCGACCTGTTGACCTTAATGCATTCAAATCAGTTGTGTTCAAGGTTCCAGAAGTGATTAATTTCTTTTGCAAATTATTCGTCATGCGAGCCATTGATGTAATCCATAATCTCGACAGTCTTTGTTGCTTTTCTCCCCCTTGCTGAGATCTCGTTATCCCCTCTGTCCACTTTGTCACCTCTGTCTTTCATCTGAGGGTCCAGAAGCTTTGTCTTGGGTATCTGGACTATTCACACAATTTTCCTCAATTAATGTGAGCCCCAACACTTTGATCGCCTGATCTGTATTCACAGAGTGGTGAGCTCTATTTTCATATTCAAAAAGAATGTTGAAGGGATACGTCCACCTATAACACGCCTTCTTGGCAATCACAGCGGTTCCTTTCAGTGCATTTCGCTGTTTGGTGCAAGGCTGTGTCAGCATGACGTAGCCCTGCACCAAACAGTTTTCATTTTTTTATTTTAAAAAAACCAAAAAAACAGGATTTTCTTTTTGAAAATAAAAAATGTAATGCTCTCTCCGCCATAGAAGTCATCTCCCATGGTGGGGGGAGCATTATTAGCATTTTACTGCCCCTGACAGCCACAGACAGTAAAAAAATGGCTCTATGTCTGCTTTTCCTGATTGGGTGGGCGGGCATATAGCCTTTTTTCCGATGGCCCTTACTCTGTTGGGTAAGGATACTTTGCAGTGTTGCGACGGAGTATTTACCGTCAACATATAACTCAGGCCCTAGGTTCTTTCAGGTTTTTATTAACGTACCCACTGATCTCGTCATATAGTTCATTCTTAAAGGGTGTCAACTAAGTCTGCTTTTGTGATAGCTATGAGGATGCTGGTGGTACATTCTCCCATTCTGATTGCCCATGGTTTCCATTAGTGCCAGTGAGTTGGCGCCTGCTAGGTGTTGATAGATAGGACAGAAAATCTCTCTATGCTTTCTTTTAGAAGAGCATGCATTCACCAACACTACAATCTGGCCAGTGGTAGGGAACAAAGCGTTGCACTTGTAATCACCCAAAAATGTCTTGCCAACAGCTCATGTGGCCTTGCGAGTCTAGTCTTAGAGAGTTACTGCTATCCACATCGTATCTTTTTCCAAGTGCGTTTATGCAGCAATGCTATTGGTGCAGCGCACAGGTCATTTTTTTTTTCGGAGCATAATTTTTTAAAGAGAGTCACCTTTGGCATCCCGCCCAAGCTTAGTTCAGTTGCGCCCCAGGACTGTCCAACTGCACCACCAGGTAGAAAAAAGGCACTGCTAAATCGTACTTGACACCGACTGGTATGTCTGTTGGGATAATTTAAAAATGTTGTTAAGAATGAGCTGTTTGTTTCTGAGCATTAATTAAATGTATTTCAGAATGCAGTCCAACCACCTCTTGGTATCGATATTTTAATGTAGTGGCACTTCGATCTTTATCTCGGGACCTGCTGAATAAGGATAACTTTTCTCTCGCCAGTTTCTCCCAACAAATGACCATATTTAGTAGTAGTTTGTGGTGTCTAGTTCAGCTGTACCTTGAATAGCAACCTAACACACGAACTCCAAGCTAGGAGGGATAACCAGTCAAGTTTAAGTGCTTATTGTTGGCACAAGGAGAACATTCTGGTAGATAGGGACAAAGGAGGCTCACCATATTTCTTTGCAGGCTGATCATTTGTTGGTCCTCATGCAGTGCTTGATGATGTTGCTGTCTAGCCCTTCCTCTACAAATCCTTCACTCCAGGCAGCTGGGCTGTTGGATACCCCTTCTAGGCTGCTTTGTTCTGCAGTGGTAACTCCATTATAGCTTTATCAACAGACAGTGGGCTTCTTCCTTAAAGGTGCTTCAAGGCAGTTCTTCTAGCAGGATGCATTACCGCAGGTCAGTTCCCACCATGAAAGGTGGACTGACAGTTAAAGATCGCAGCCTTGCAGCTCTAGAGTTTCTTATTCACACTTGTGTATATGTCCAGCACCAGTCAAGGTGAATTTCAGGCACAGGGATCAGGGTATTTGCACACCGTTTACACTCTTTTTGTACAATCGGTTCTTTGCAGTGTTCATATTTTTTGGTAGGATCTTCCAATCAGATTTTGCAGACATGGATGTGGTTTGCAGGAGCCCCTCTCTGGAGTTGATTGAAATAGTTTCAGAATTTTTGTTTTTCTAGACACATTAGTCTATCCACAGTCTTTGTCACCCAAATGGAGCAGGAAGATTAGTCTGAACAATGAGTGCCCTGACAGGGAGCCGGAGGTTACACCTCAAAGGAAAAGGAAAAGGCTCCCCTTACCATGTAATCTACCTAATACTACTGAAACATGACTACATTGACAATCCTGTGAGGAGGGGCAGAAACGCTTTAGAACTCACTCTAAAATTAGGCAAACAAAAGGATATGTCACTTCTCCCACTAGCCACCAAAACCCAGCTACATTACACATCTCTGGGGGAAGGTATCAGTATCTTTCATGACGTTGCTTAGATCACACAACATTTTGTATAGTCAACCACAGAAAGGCATCTCATATACCACACCCACTCACACGTTCTACACTCTATCCTTGTCCTGCAGGACTGAGTGAAGGACCCAGTCAAGTTAGAATGGAAGAACTTTTAACAGGAGAGGTGCAAAAGCACCTATCGCATGAAGCCGATAAGTAGTAAGTGCTTGTCCCTGCCCCCAGAATTAACGATGCCAGCATTGCCAGTCACATCTGATAAAGACTTCTAGCCGCAGATTCCTTACCTTAGAATATTCCCCAGGGGTCAGAATGGATCCAGATGTTTTCAAGCAGTATCCCTGCGCACCAGTAGGAGGCGTAATTCGGCTTATCATTGTCATCTGCATCATTCTTGACTTTTCTTCGACACATTTTTGAGAGATTTTCTCTCCTGTTGTGTGGCATGATGTCCCCAAAGAAACCTGCTATTTTTAAACCTTGTGGTGCCTGTCACAGGCAGATAGATGTCTGTGACAGACCCCACTGTTTGTCTGTGGTGCTTGGAGAAGTACCACGCCTCCAAGATCTGTCTGCTGTGCCTTGAATCCAAAGGCACTGAGGGAGCATTCCCTCAATTTCCTCGCCGTCCGACGACGGACGACCCCTTGACGCTCAAGATCTCAGTCATGTGGAAGGTCGCAGGACCACTTGTGGAGCCCCACTGGGCTGTCGTCGTCTTGTTTGAAGTCGTCGGGTAAGTCCTGCCACAAAAAAAATTCCAAGGCGTCTTTGACTTTGCTGCGCCCATTGAAGTCTTTTGACGAGGGACAGGAGTGTCGGAACTCCAGCCCTCATGCTTTAGCAGAGTCTAAGTCAGGGTCCGCTGCACACTTCCCTGACTTTCTTGGAGTCAGAGCAGCCCCGCCCAGCTGAAAGAATTTTTTGAGGCTCTGCACTTCATATTTGGGCGGCCCAGACCCTCTGGGGTGCCCTCGGCTCTCATGGGCTCGGGAGGAGCCCCCACTTGATCCTTGCCAGGATTTCGTCCTCTGTGCTCGTCGGGCCCATAGATCCATTGTTGAACCCGGGGCAGAGCTGCCTGCAAGACTGAGACCTACCTTGGCGCCCGCTCCAGTGCCAACGCCCCCGGTGCCGCTAACGCCCAACAGTGGCGCCATCCCTATAATCATTCCCGACATCAAGCTAGACGGACGTCATCCGATGCCGGGTGCAGGACCAACTGGGACCATGCCCTCCGGGTCGGAGCCAGTGCCTTTTTCCTTTGACAGGCCAGGAAAGGGAGACAAATGGGAGGGATCTGAGGACCTTTATGGATACCAGCATCTCCCACATGATACTGACGAAAACTGGTTTGAGGAACTGGCGAAGGATACCTCACCGGACACTGGCTTGGTCTCTTGTGGCTATGAAGGAGGGTGCCTCATTCGCTGTGGTGATGCATAAGGTGGCTGAGGTCTTGTACCTTCAGTTACCCTCAGGCGCAGTCAAGACGAACATCTTGATCGAGGTGCTTCAGCCAGGAGTCGCCCCATCCGAATCCTTACTCCTTTTAATAAAGCCCTTACCGATGTCCTACTCGGGGTCTAATCCAAGCCCTGCACAGAGGCTCCTGTGCATAGGACAGTTGCCTGCCACCATTGTCCTGCTCCTGGTGACCCCAGTTTCCCTACCCAGCACCCCACCCCGGAGAGCATGGTGGTTCAAGCCTCCATCACTAGGGTCAACCCTGGTGTGTTGTCTACCATTCCACCCGATAGGGAATCCAACAGACTGGATACCTTTGGCAAGAAGATGTTCTCTTCCAACAGCCTTGCACTGCGGTTGGAGAACACATCGTGCCTTTTGGGCTGATATTCCTATGCAATCTGGGATTCGGTTGTGCAAGTACTGCCTATGGTGTCGAGGTGGCCCGAGCCATACTCTCCCAAGGTATTGCTGAAGGGAGAGACTCAGCAAAGTTCACCATACGATGTGGACTGGACTCAACCAACTCGCTGGGTAGAGCAATTTCATCATCAGTGGCCCTTCGGTGCTATGCATGGTTGAGGACCACTGGCTTTTTAGGGGAGATCCAAGCCTCGCTTATGGACATGCCGTTTGATTTCTGTCATCTTTTTGCAGAGAAAACTGACTCAGCGCGGAGCACTTTAAGAGTAGCAGAGCTACGGTCAGGTCCTTGGGCTTCTCTATGGCCCCTCGTCAACCCCAGTCCACCTTCCGCTCCTTTTGTGGCCACAGAAGGGTTTCCAACCCTGTGCCCTCCCAGCCAACAGGCTTCCCAGCTTTTTCGTGGCCAAGAACGTAGGTCCCATAGACCTCGTGGGACAGGTAGCCAGAGGTCAGGGCGTTCCACCACATTCCAGGCAGCCCCCAAACCCCTTTAGTTTGCTCTCCGACTATCATGGGCATCCAGTGGGGGGCAGAATACGCCATCACCTGCACTTCTGGAGGTCAAGTACATCAGATCTTTGGGTTTTACAGATCGTCCAAAGGGGCTACTCCATCCCCTTTGTGACCACCCCTCTACCCATCCACCCACATATGACCGCCTGACGGAGGACCACCTCTACTTGTTCCGTCAGGAAGTTCTGGCTCTGTTGGCCAAGGGAGCCATCGGGAGGGTGCCAGCATCAGAAGTAGGTCATGGTTGCTATTCCCGCTTCTTTCTGGTACCCAAAAAGCACAGAGGCCTTCGACCTATCCCAGACCTGCGTCTTCTCAATCTCTTCCTGAACAAGTATTGGCAAAGCTAATAGATCTCGCCCATGCCGGAGGTATGGGCTTTGTCAATGACTTTTTGCCATGTTGTACAGGTGTGCCACTGCTGTGCAGCATGTCAGAAAGTAAAGAAACAAAGGTGCTATGACAGGGTCAGTGCTGGGCACATAATATCTCCTTTTCCCCCCTAAATCTTATAACTGCTGAATTCGCAGACTTCCAAGTCTAATATCTAATGAGCACTAATGGGCCAAGAAGGCTTCAGTTACAGCAGACGTGGAGCATTTATTGTTCTCTCAAACGCTTGCTCCTGCAGAGTGCAAGCTTTACAGCACTGTATTGACTTCTGTCTCAATTACTAGATTTAGTGGCAGCCATTACTATTTTAGAATACTTTGAAATTATGCAGCTCTGGGCGCTATGTTAAAAAGAATGCATGTTATAAAAGTGTGCAGGACGGGATGAAAAAGAGGCTTTTGGTGACATATACTGCCCCGGATGGAACAAATAACCACAGGGTTTATATATTTTCCATTATAAAGGCCGGTAATAAGATCCTTGGATATCATTTTGAGAAACATTTAAAGAATCTGATTTGAGGCGCTATCTTTTCACAGAAAAACAATACTTTAAAATACGATAATCAGAGGCGTGGCCAAGATGGCGACCGAGTGAGAAGTGTGTCTCGGTCTCTCCATCTCCGGCGCGGCCCAGCCTTCCCGCTGGCCCCGATCTGGCATAGCGGAGACGAAGAATAGGGATGGCAGAGCTACAGTGATAAGGAGAGGGCCCCTCTCTGAGCTTGGCAGCCCCGAGGTGCGGCCTGAGGCCAGAGCGAAGCAGACGCAGCCTGGGCCTGAAGCCAGGAGGCCTGGAGGAGAGGAGCTTCTTGGGAGCGGCGCCTCAAAGCTGATCGGGCGATGCTTGTAGCTGGAGCAGACAGATGGGAGCATTTGGTAGTCTCCTGTGGCCCGGTAAGTGGAGGAGGCTCCTGCCCGCGTCAGTGGGCGAGGCGCAGTGAGCCGAGGCGGTGAGGTTCTGGGAGTGTGGCCGACCCCTGGCGAGGGGAGGCCCAGTGTGGAGCAGAGGCCTGGGTGGGCCGCTGGAGATGCAGTGATTGTGCTGGGAAGAAGGTGCCTGCAGAGTGGAGCTGAGGCTGGAGCGGGGCTTAACGGCTGCCGGAGCAGAACGGAGGTGTTGTGCGCTCATTGGAGGCCTGGTAGGGCTGGTCCTAGAAGGTCTCTGAGAGCAGCGATGAAGCGTGGTGGCCTAGCGGGGCTATGTTGGGTGTCCAACTGAGGAGACATGCTGGGCACGGAGGGGTGGAACCCCGGAACCAGCTGAAGCCTCTGATGGGGGAGATCTTGCCGGCACGTCCTGTGGGGCTGGTTGGGCTAAGCGGCTCGTCTGCGAGTGGCTTCAGAGAGGCAGGTAGAGTCCACAGGGCGCCCCCCCCGGCAGTAAAGATGGCCTTTTTGTCTTAGGCGGTCCGCTGAGAGAGCCTGCGGGGGGCGAGTGTGTGGAGGGCCTGGACTGTGGAGTGCGGAGAGCCCTGTGGTGCATAGCAGTGTCCGGAGGGGAGGCCGGCTGGACAGTTGATTGCGAGGGAGGCCTTCCGGTGGGGGCCCTTGCAAAGGGCTGGAACTGCGAGGAACACAGCGGCGAATCGGGGTACCCGTCCCCCGGAGAGGTGGTTTGTGCTCGACTGAATTTGGAGGGGCACCTGGGATAGTGCTGTAAGCAAATTCGCCTTCCTGCAGTGAGTTCGCTGGGGCCAGCTAGATGGCATCTGCATGTGCGAAGAAAGGAGGCACTCTTAAATACATGTTTACGAAGCCCGCAGGCCCCCAGGAGGGTGAGACACAGAAGGCAGCTGGCAGAGCGGCCTCGCCATCCAGCGAGGAATTGGAGGCCCTGGTCACACGATCCTATATGGAGACTTTGTTCTCGTTCTTGAGAGACGACCTGCTGGCAGTCTAGAGAGACCTAACGAGTGAATTGCAGGCGATGCGGAAGGAGGTGATGGACATTGGTGATAATGTGGATGCCCTGGGGGGCCATGAGACCTCTCAGGACGAGAAAACAGAGCAACTGCAGCAAGAGATCATTCATCTCACAGATTAGCAACTGGATCTGCAGCCCGATGTGGAAGACCTTGAAAACCGCTCCAGGCGAAACAATATCCACATACGAGGCCCCACGGGAGGCGGAGTGTTAGAATTGGGGGTCTCTAGTTGGCAGAGGTAGGTACCTTTGTCCAAATAGGGACCCTTGCTTCTAGTCAGGGTAAGGGGGATACACTACTAAAATAACCCCTGCTCACCCCCTTGGTAGCTTGGCACGAGCAGGCAGGCTTATCTCAGAGGCAGTGTGTAAAGCATTTGTGAACACATACAGTAATACAGTGACAACACTACAGATGGACACCACACAGGTTGTATATCAAAAATAAGTATTTTTATATAGGCTTAACACAAGACCACAAAAGACAAAAATCCACAATACTGTACTTAAAAATGGTAGAAATAGCTTAGTTCTCTTTAGATGGTAAGTGCGACACTTATTGTTCAATGTACCTTTGGATGCGTAACGCTATACAACGAAAGTGTTGCAGGGAAGGTGATGCGTCAGTTCCTTACACGCAAGAACGGTGATGCGTCGGTTCCCTACTGCTGCGCAGGGGACGGTGATGCGTCGGTTCTTCTCGGCGTGGGGAGGTGGTGCGTCGGTTTCTTACTGCGCTTCCGTGGCGATGCGACCAGCAGTGCCGTGATGCGATGACGACCCGATGCAATGCAACAAAAATGGCGTCTTCTCCTTGATGCGACAACTACGAGGCGATGCGTGCACGCCCGGCGGCCGTGCGGCGACTCTGCAAATCTTCTGAGCCGCGACAGGCCCTGCGACACGCTTCTCCGGTGATGCGACGGCGTCTGCTGCGACGGCGACACTCTTCTCCGGCGATGCGAGGTGCTTTGGTGATGCGATGCAACAGCGGCAGCGGCGGCACCCTTACTCAGTGATGCGACGACAGCGGCTGCGGCGGCGTCACGCTTCTTCTCCGTGAGTCGCGCTTCCAGCTCCCTGCGACACGCAGTCCTTCAGAAGGCCCAGCACAACAGCAGGCACTTCAAATCCCCAGCAAGGGAATTAAGGGGAGCTGGTTGGTGAAGTCTGTTGTCCCTGAGACTTCAGCAGGAGGCAAGCTCAATCTTCAAGCCCTTGGAGATCCTTTACAAGTTGACGAAAGTAGCACAAAGTTCCTTTCTCCTTTCTTTGGCAGTCAGGCAACCACTGCAGGCCAATCCCCCAAACAGCACTCGGCTTAGGGATAGTCTCTTCCTTCAGTTTCTCTCTGGTTCCTCTCCTCAGCAAAGGTTCTTCTTGTTTCCCAAAAGTGATCTAAAGTCCTGGGGTCTGGGTCCCCCTTTTATACTCATATTCTCTTTGTTCTCTGAAGGCAGAGAGGCCTTTGCCTAGTCCAAACCAGTTCTGGTCAGTTCTGGAGCACTTTGTTTACAGGACTCCTTCTTTCCTTTGACAGTGTGGGCCAGGGACATCAGACACACCACAGGAGGTGGAGCCAGCATTGTGGAGGGAAGGCACAGCCCTATTCAGGTCCCAGGTGCAACTCCTCCCACCACTCTACATGGAGATCTCTCTATTCAGCCCTGTGCTGACTCACCCTGTCTCCTGGAATCCCCCAGCCCCTGTCACTCAAACTCCAGACAAGGAATACACAACCTAGCAGAGGCAGGCTTGGATAGTTAGGCAAGAAAATACCTACTTTCTAAAAGTGGTATTTTTAAACACAGAATGTTAAAACCAACTTCACTAAAAGATGTATTTTATCATTCTGAGTTCGGGCATACTAAATTCGTTTTTCTACCATGTTCCCTGGGTCAGTTAGGATTATAAGATCTTATAATCAAACTGCCCATTCTGGCCTATGGGGAGCAGGTAGCCTTGCAATAGTGAAAAACGAAAATGGCTGTAATTCACTATTAGGACATGCCACACACACCAGGGCATGTCCTACCTTATACTTACAATGCACCCTGCCCTTGGGCCTACCATAGGGGTGTCTGGTATGAAGAAAAGGGAAGGTTTAGGGACTGGCAAGTGGGTGCACTTGCCCAGTCAACATGGCAGTCCCAGACTGCACACAGGCTCTGCAATGGCAGGCCTGAGACACACTTTACAGGCTGCTTCTGTGGGTGGCACAACCAGTGCTGCAAGCCCACCAGCAGCATTTGATTTACAAGCCCTGGGCACATGCAGTGCACTGTACTAGGGTCTGACAAGTAAACCAAACCAGCCAATCATGGAGTCACTAATCCATACATCAATTTACCATAGGGAGCACTTGCACAGTGGCACTGAATAGCAGTGGCACAGAGCCCAAAGCATCTATAACCAGCAAAAACACATGAGGCAACAGCAAAAAATGGAAGGGAGACCCACGCCAATGGTGCCAGGTCTAACACTTGTCCCCTCCAGCTGAAATGTGGGGAGAACTACCCTACCTCCTGGGAGTTCTCATCACTAAGGCGGAAAAATCTGGACAGACCATCAGCATTGGCGTGCTCTGTACCAGGGCGGTGTTCCACCGTGAAATCCATCCCCTGTAGGGAAATGGACCACCTCAACAGCTTTGGATTCTCACCCCTCATCTGCATCAACCATCTGAGGGGCCTGTGGTCTGACTGAACCCGGAAGTGAGTCCCAAACAAGTATGGTCTCAACTTCTTCAGTGCCCAGACCACAGCAAATGCCTCACGCTCAATCGAACTCCACCTCTGTTCCCGTGGAAGTAACCTCCTACTGATGAAGGCTACAGGTTGGTCTAGGCCCTCCTCATTTATCTGTGACAAAACAGCCCTCACACCATGCTCTGAAGCGTCTGTTTGAACGATAAACTCTTTTGAGAAGTTGGGTGCCAGGAGCACGGACGCCGTGCACATGGCAGTTTTCAGGGCCTCAAAAGCTTTCTGACAGGTGTCAGTCCAAATCACTTTTTTGGGCTGCTTCCTGGAAGTCAGCTCTGTCAAGGGGGCAACGATGCTGCCATACCCCTTGACAAACCTCCTGTAATACCCGGTGAGTCCTAAAAAGGCTCTCACCTCTGTCTGGGTCTTGGGGGGTTCCCAAGCCAGGATGGTCTCAATCTTGGGCTGCAGGGGCGCCACCTGGCCGCTCCCAACCTGGTGTCCCAAGTACACCACGGAACCCTGCCCGATCTGGCACTTACTCGCCTTGATCGTGAGGCCTGCCCTCCGCAGCGCCATCAACACTTCCCAGAGGTGGCACAGATGTTCTTCCCAACTGGCGCTGAACACTGCAATGTCATCCAGGTAGGCAGCACTGAACTCTTCCAGTCCAGCCAACACCTGGTTGACCAACCTCTGAAAGGTGGCAGGGGCATTCTTCATCCCAAAGGGCATAACCCTGAACTCGTAGTGCCCATCTGGTGTGGAGAATGCTGACCTCTCTCTTGCCCCATCAGTCAAGGCGATCTGCCAGTACCCAGACGTTAAGTCAAACGTGCTGAGGTACCGAGCAGCCCCTAACCGATCGATGAGCTCATCAGCTCTGGGGATGGGGTGTGCGTCAGTCCTCGGGACTGAATTGAGCCCTCGGTAGTCCACACAGAACCAGAGTTCTGGCGTGGCACCCGGTGCGGCAGCCTTTGGGACCAAGACCAAAGGGCTGGCCCAAGGACTGTTAGAGGACTCAATCACCCCTAACGCAAGCATCTTGGAGACCTCCTCCTTGATGCAAGCTCTCACCCTGTCAGTTACCCTGTAAGTTTTGTGCTTAACAGGAGGACTGTCTCCAGTGTCCACATCATGGACGCACCAATCAGTGACACTGGGAATCAGGGAGAACAAATCAGAAAACTGTCCCAGCAACTGGTGACAGTCATTCTGTTGCTCAGGGGTCAGGGTGGAAGAGAGGTTCACACCATCCACTGACCCATCTCGCTCTGTCGCCGACAGGAGGTCAGGAAGAGGCTCAGTCTCCTCCTCCATTCCAGCATCTGTCGCTAAGAGCATGCCCACTTCGGACCTCTCCAAGTGGGGCTTCAGGCGGTTGACATGCAGGACCCGCAAGGGGTTCCTGGGAGACCGCAAGTCCACCAAGTAGGTAACAGGGCTTTTGCGCTCCACCACCTCAAATGGTCTGGTCCGGTCCACTTATCCTGGAGCGCGCAGGGCTCCACTGGGGCCATGACCCACACTTTCTGACCAGGCTGAAGCTCAACCAGAGTGGCATTCTGGTCGTACCACCGCTTCATCTCCTCCTGGCTGGCTTCCAGATTCGCCTCAGCGAGTTGTCTGAAACGCCTAGTCTGGTTCCTGAAGGCCAGCATGTAGCTATATACATCCTGGGGAGGTTTCCTGGGAGATTGCTCCCAGCCTTCCTTGACTAAACTCAGAGGTCCTCTCACTGGGTGACCATAGAGAAGCTCAAAGGGGCTGAACCCTAGAGATTTCTGTGGCACCTCACGGTATGCAAAGAGAAGGCATGGTAAGAGGACGTCCCACTTACGCCTCATGGGTTCTTCCAGACCCCGAATCATGCCCTTGAGGGTCCGGTTGAACCTTTCAACCAGCCCATTACCTTGGGGGTGGTAAGGAGTGGTGAACTTGTATGTTACACCGCACTCCTGCCACAGGGACTTCATATACTTGGAAATGAAGTTTGTACCTCGGTCAGACACCACCTCTCTAGGGAACCCCACACGGGAGAAAATTCCCATCAGTGCCCGTCCCACCACGGGGGCCGTCACTGTCCTGAGAGGGATGGCTTCTGGGTACTGGGTGGCATGGTCCACCAAGACCAGGATGAACCTGTTGCCCATGGCTGTATTTGGGTCCAGTGGCCCCACAATGTCAATACCCACCCGTTCAAAGGGGGTGCTGACCACAGGGAATGGCTGGAGAGGAGCCTTCTGCTTCCTCCCACTCTTTCCACTTGCCTGGCAAGTCTGACAGGTCCTGCAATGAGTGTCTGAACTCTTGCGCATTTGGGGCCAATAAAAGTGGGTGACAAGCCTCTCAAAGGTCTTGTCCTGCCCCAAATGTCCTGCTAACGGCACATCATGAGCCAGCCCCAGTAGGAAGGCTCTGAAGCGCTGGGGTACCACCAGCACACGGGCTGACCCAGGCTCAGCAACCTTAGGCTCACTATACAGGAGACCATTCTCCCAGTAGATCCAATGTGATCCAGACTGATCACCTGCTGCCTGGTTTGCAGCCTGCTGCCGCAAACCCACAAGAGAAGGGCACTTCTTCTGCTCCTCGCAGAACTCTTCCCTGGAGGTTCCTCCTTCCTGCTGCCAATGGGTCAGCTCAGGCAGGTCCCACAGTTCAGCTACCTGTTCCCCTGTAGGCTCCAGGGCATCCCCCTCAAGGTCTGCCTCCTCCTGGACCGTGGGAACTTCGGGGGCCGGTTTCCCGCGCCCCCTGCCTCTTCTCTTTAAGGCAGGCACCTGGGCCACTCTTTCAGGCTCCAGGTCCTCTTGAACACCCTTACTGGCTGCCATGGACCGTGTGGTCACACACGCCCAGTCAGGCAAACCCAACATCTCCAAATGAGCACTTTGTTCCACCTGGGTCCAAGGGGAGCTCTCCAAATCGTTACCCAACAGACAATCAACAGGCATGGTTGGCCTCACAGCTACTTGAAGAGTACCAGAGACCCCCCCCCCCACTCAAAGGGAACCTGAGCTACCTTGCAGTGGCTCTCTGTGTTGTCAGCGGCAACAACTGGGTAAAATGCTTTGGGGACCACCTGCTCTTCAGACACCAGGTGACACTTGACAGCTGTCACACTGACTCCTGTGTCTCTCAGAGCCTCCACTCTATGGCCATTGATGGTCACCCACTGCCTGTACTTCTTAGTGTTATCAGGCAGCTGGGTCCTGGGGACCATCTCACAGTCTCCTAAAGAGACAAGGGACATCTCTGCGGGACCCCACCCACCTTGGACACCCATCTCCTCCCCCAGGGCTACACTCGCCATCTGCCGGGGTGGTGCACCAGGGGGTGCTGTCTTCCCATACTGTGGGCACTGGGGATCAATAGACTTATGGCCCACTTCACCACACTTGAAGCACCTCAGGGGTCCCCTAGGAACAGGTCTACCTGTCGGGGCCCCGGGCTTCTTCTCAGGGGGAGGCTGGGAACCTTTCCCTTGGTTCCCTTGGGGCTTACTTTGGGGCCCTTTCTGGAACTCCCTCTGTTTACCCTTGTCCCCCCCACTCTTCTGCTGGGGACCCTGCCCACTCTTGGCGGAGTCTCCCACGTGACCCTTGTGGACCCGGGTGCTCACCCAGCGGTCCGCCTCCTCAGCAAGCTTCCTAGAGTTAGTCAGCCTACTATCAATCAGGTGCTGGCGTAGCTCTGGAAAACAATTACTTGACAAGTGCTCCCATGCAATTAAATCAAAGAGCGCCTCAAAATCATTCACTTTGCTACCCTTCACCCAACCATCCAATGCTCTGCAAAAAAAAGTTACATACTCTACCCAGGTGCCTGACTCCAACTTTTTGCAGTTCCTAAATCTCTGTCTATACAGTTCAGGGGTCAACCCATACCTGGACATCAATGCTTCTTTCATGTGGCTATAAGAATTGTGGACCTCAGAAGGCAAGTCTAACAAGGTATCCCGCCCCTCACTAAGGAACCGCCCCCACAACCCCGCTCCCCAATCCTTCTCAGGGACCCGGTGGGAGGACATGGCTACCTCATAGGCCTTGAACCACTGCCCAATATCATCATTCTTATAAAATTCTTTAACCACATCCTTAGGTATATACACCCTTGCTTCAACAGGCATGGACGGTGTGCTGCCACCAGAGGGAGTAATCTCTAAGCTCCTCTTTTTCAACTCCAACTCCCTCAAACTTCTCTCATGCTCCAATTGCATCCTCTTTTCCTCTAGGGCCAATTTCCTATTCTCCAACTCCAACTGCCCACCCATCTTGAGCTTGGCCAGCTCCATTTCGTGCATCCTATTTTTCTCCCTGTCCTCCAGCTCTTCTGGGGACAGGCCCTTGGCAGAAACACTGCTACCTGCTGGGGAAGCTACTCTCCTCTCCCCTGGACCCACTGGCCCTTCCAGCTGCTCATCTGCATTTTCAGCCCCCTCCTCTTGCTCACGGGTGCTCCTTGCTTCCACCCAGGCCCTCAGCGCCTTTTGGAACTCATCCTTCTTGGAGAGCCCGGTCAAAGCAACTTTAAATTTCCTGCAGAAGTGCTTCAGCTGTCTAACATTGTAGCTTTCTAGTTTCTCCTCCTCAAAATCAAAATCAACAGATGCGATGGACGCTGTTTTGCTCATTGTGGCTAAACTTGGCATGTCTTGGCAAAAATAGAAAATCCCAGGAATAACAATCTACCAAACGTATGTGGTTGCGTTTTGGTCTGCACTCACTAGTAGTGTTCACCAATCACTGTATATGAGTCACAAATGCAAGTCCAGAATCCTCACCGCTGACCACCAATGTTAGAACTGGGGGTCTCTAGTTGGCAGAGGTAGGTACCTTTGTCCAAATAGGGACCCTTGCTTCTAGTCAGGGTAAGGGGATACTCTACTAAAATAACCCCTGCTCACCCCCTTGGTAGCTTGGCACGAGCAGGCAGGCTTATCTCAGAGGCAGTGTGTAAAGCATTTGTGAACACATACAGTAATACAGTGACAACACTACAGATGGACACCACACAGGTTGTTTATCAAAAATAAGTATTTTTATATAGGCTTAACAGAAGACCACAAACGACAAAAATCCACAATACTGCACTTAAAAATGGTAGAAATAGCTTAGTTCTCTTTAGATGGTAAGTGCGACACTTATTGTTCAATGTACCTTTGGATGCGTAATGCTATACAACGAAAGTGTTGCAGGGAAGGTGATGCGTCGGTTCCTTACACGCAAGAACGGTGATGCGTCGGTTCCCTACTGCTGCGCAGGGGACGGTGATGCGTCGGTTCTTCTTGGCGTGGGGAGGTGATGCGTCGGTTTCTTACTGTGCTTCCGTGGCGATGCGACCAGCAGCGCCGTGATGCGATGACGACCCGATGCAATGCAACAAAAATGGCGTCTTCTCCTTGATGCGACAACTACGAGGCGATGCGTGCACGCCCGGCGGCCGTGCGGCGACTCTGCGAATCTTCTGAGCCGCGACAGGCCCTGCGACACGCTTCTCCGGTGATGCGACGGCGTCTGCTGCGACGGCGACACTCTTCTCCGGCGATGTGAGGCGCTTCGGTGATACAATGCGACAGCAGCAGCGGCGGAACCCTTACTCAGTGATGCGACGACAGCGGCTGCGGCGGCGGCGGCGTCATGCTTCTTCTCCGTGAGTCGCGCTTCCAGCTCCCTGCGACACGCAGTCCTTCAGAAGGCCCAGCACAACAGCAGGCACTTCAAATCCCCAGCAAGGGAATTCAGGGGAGCTGGTTGGTGAAGTCTGTTGTCCCTGAGACTTCAGCAGGAGGCAAGCTCAATCTTCAAGCCCTTGGAGATCCTTTACAAGTTGACGAAAGTAGCACAAAGTTCCTTTCTCCTTTCTTTGGCAGTCAGGCAACCACTGCAGGCCAATCCCCCAAACAGCACTCAGCTTAGGGATAGTCTCCTCCTTCAGTTTCTCTCTGGTTCCTCTCCTCAGCAAAGGTTATTCTTGTTTCCCAAAAGTGATCTAAAGTCCTGGGGTCTGGGTCCCCCTTTTATACTCATATTCTCTTTGTTCTCTGAAGGCAGAGAGGCCTTTGCCTAGTCCAAACCAGTTCTGGTCAGTTCTGGAGCACTTTGTTTACAGGACTCCTTCTTTCCTTTGACAGTGTGGGCCAGGGACATCAGACACACCACAGGAGGTGGAGCCAGCATTGTGGAGGGAAGGCACAGCCCTATTCAGGTCCCAGGTGCAACTCCTCCCACCACTCTACATGGAGATCTCTCTATTCAGCCCTGTGCTGACTCACCCTGTCTCCTGGAATCCCCCAGCTCCTGTCACTCAAACTCCAGACAAGGAATACACAACCTAGCAGAGGCAGGCTTGGATAGTTAGGCAAGAAAATACCTACTTTCTAAAAGTGGTATTTTCAAACACAGAATGTTAAAACCAACTTCACTAAAAGATGTATTTTATCATTCTGAGTGCGGGCATACTAAATTCGTTTTTCTACCATGTTCCCTGGGTCAGTTAGGATTATAAGATGTTATAATCAAACTGCCCATTCTGGCCTATGGGGAACAGGTAGCCTTGCAATAGTGAAAACGAAAATGGCTGTAATTCACTATTAGGACATGCCACACACACCAGGGCATGTCCTACCTTATACTTACAATGCACCCTGCCCTTGGGCCTACCATAGGGGTGTCTGATATGAAGAAAAGGGAAGGTTTAGGGACTGGCAAGTGGGTGCACTTGCCCAGTCAACATGGCAGTGCCAGACTGCACACAGGCTCTGCAATGGCAGGCCTGAGACACACTTTACAGGCTGCTTCTGTGGGTGGCACAACCAGTGCTGCAAGCCCACCAGCAGCATTTGATTTACAAGCCCTGGGCACACGCAGTGCACTGTACTAGGGTCTGACAAGTAAACCAAACCAGCCAATCATGGAGTCACTAATCCATACATCAATTTACCATAGGGAGCACTTGCACTGTGGCACTGAATAGCAGTGGCACAGTGCCCAAAGCATCTATAACCAGCAAAAACACATGAGGCAACAGCAAAAAATGGAAGGGAGTCCCACGCCAATGGTGCCAGGTCTAACACGGAGGAAGACGATATTGAAGCCTACATGACTTCACTGTTTTCCCAGATATTAGAGAACACGCCGGCATCTGAGATCCACCTGGATAGGACCTGCAGGGTGGGTCGCTGGAGTGCTGGAGTGTCGCGGACTGTGGACATTCTGACTTGTGTACACAGTTTCTCTTTGAAAGAGCGGATACTCCGGGTGGCCCAATGATTGCCGCCTATCACGTTCTGGGGGTATAACCTGCATCTGTTTCAGGACCTTGCGGCCTCTACTCTTCAGAAGCAATGGGAATTCCGCCCTATTACAGTTTTTCTGCAGGTCAAGAAGTTCCCTTACTTTTGGGACCACCCCTTCAGATTGATATTCCGCTGGCAGGACCAACTCTATCAATTTCGCTCCCTGGTTGAGGCGTGCAAACTGCTGCAGATTGAAGCGCAAGAGGTGTAGAAATCAGGAGCAGAGAAGAGAGGTCGCCGAGCAGGTGGGCCCAGAGGTGGAGGCAGGTCCCTACCGGACGGGGGGAGGGGGTTTCAGGCTGGAATCTGCGGTCATCGCGTCGGTGAGGAAGGCTCTGCTTAAAAAGCTCTCAGAGGACTCTGCAACCAAGGATCCCACCTGAGGACTGTTAGAAATGGGATCTCTGGTTGGCTAAGGCTTGCGCCAAAGCCAGGCAGAGACCCACCACTCTAGTCAGGGCGAGGGAGTTACACGCTGAAGATAACCCCTGCTCACCCCCTTGGTAGCTTGGCACGAGCAGTCAGGCCTATCCCGGAGGCAATGTGTAAATCGTTTGCGCAACACGCACACAGCAACAACATACCAGGCACACCACAAAAGGAACTCCACACAAGGTTATATCAAAAATAGCCTTTGTATTCTCATAACACATTAGAATAGTAATCACATAATATACATTGTGCCACCTGGCACTAGGTAATATCTACAAGGGATTATTTACACCTGACAGGGCCAACTGGACCACTGTCAGAACCATCACAAAGTGAACTTAGTAAATGTAGAACTTATAATAAATGTAGCACAAATTGTAGATGTAGAATACAACCAGTAATTACTGGCAAAACCTCGTACTCAGCATCGTCCTGCAATCATAAACCATATTATGCAGTCATCATCACATTAGGCGTGAAATCTATTCTGCGCCAACCTCACCAGCATAAACACAGTATGCAATTATCTCATAAGTCTAAACGCATTAGACCCTAACCTCCTAAGCATAACTCACATTAGGGGCATAAATCACGGTAGAGAATAATCTCACTAGCATAAACCACAGTATGCCAATAACCTCATACATAAACCACAGTTAGAGGCATAAATCAGGGTGCGTAAATCACAATACAGGAATCACATTTCCTAGCATCACATAAATCATATTAGGGCCTGGCGCCCTACAAACCTAACAGTCCCCCTGGCCAACTGGCCTTCTCAAAGGGGGCTCAAATGCCCTATGTCCAACAAAGTCAGGGCGGCTGCCAATGCAGCAGAATTCTCAAGTGCGCAATTGCGCATACCTAAACGTGGCAGCTGACGCTAATTGCCATGCAGCTGTGAAAGTACTGGGGCAGAGGAGTGCATCTCACTCCTGTCTCAATCACAAATGCCCCCAAAGAACTGTGGCCTAAACGTTGCAGCTGACGCTAATTCCCGTGCAGCTGTGATGCAAAACGTGGGCCTGGGTACTCACTGTGCCCTAGAACAAATAGGCGCCAAACGTGGCAGCTGCCCGCGCTGGTGTGGCGCAGCTGTGAATCCGGTAAAGGGGCCCTGGCACCACTGTGCCATAGGGGCCCCACTGGGCCTCTTTCAATACACGTGCCCCCATCGTTGCAGTTGCCCACTGTCAAGCGGGGCAACTGTAGAGAAATATTGCCAACACTGGGAAAAGCACGGGCCCCTCTGGGTCCTCTAAAAACAAAATGCCAACAACGTTGGAGCGGCCCGCTCTCGGGCGGGTCCGCTCATGGAATGACTCCAATCAACGCGCCCATGGAGCCCCCACTCACCGGGACTCTCTGGGCTCCTCTCGTCGGGTCAGCAGCATGCGGGCATCAGGAGAGCCCCCACTCCTCGGGGACTCTCTCTCCTCTTTGCTGCGGGACCGGCATCACTTCTCCCGGTCTCCTCGCAGCATACGGGGCTCTCTCCAGGCATGGGAGCCCCGCCGACGATCCCGCCTCTCCTCACTTCTCCCCGGCCCCCTCCTGGGACCCGAGACTTCACCATGGAGCCTGCGAGGCTCCGGACTTGTTCGGCGCTTCCTTCGGGAAGCCGGAAGTCCCGCCTCGCGTCAGGCATCACGCTGCCTGACTTCCTTTCCTGCCGTGGCTCCCGCGTCGCGTCTGCGGCGCTTCTTCTCCCCGGTCCGCGGCGGTGATCCCTCTCGAATGCGGGGTGGGCACCCGCAATATAAATAAACGCATAAGCGGGGTGGGCACCCGCATTTAAACTAACCTGAGAGCGGGGTGGGCACCCGCTCTCCAAAATAAAATCGGCAATGCGGGGTGGGCACCCGCGATTTAAATATAAAAATAAGCGGGGTGGGCTCCCGCTCGATCACGGAGCACGGGGGGAATCCCTACACTGGGGATTCCCTCTCACTGAAGGGCAGCTCAGCGCTGTGGAGCCCTTGTGCTCCTTTTCTGGGGGAAATCAATTAATTAAAGCACAGCACTCCCATGGCGCTAAAGGCAGAACAAGGTCCTTAAGGTCCATAAGCAAAGCAGGAGGGTCCCAACAAGTCCTCATGGATGAAGGGGCAATGCAGGGCCCAGGGAGGCAAGCCCTCATGGCAGCCCCCCCTGGGCCCCAGCAGCAGCACGCCCCGGCAGGAATCAGGAACCAAGACTGAACTGACCAATTTCATGGGGTCACAGCCCTTCCATTTATACCACAAACTCTCTTTGTCTGTAGTGCAGGGCATGGGGGAACCAGATGCAACTGGTTCAGGGGGGATTTGGAGCACTTTGTTTTCCAAGCTCCTCTTCCCCTTTGTCAGGTGGGGGCTAGGTGATCAGACACACCACAGGGGGCAGAGCCAGCATTCACTAGGGCAGGCACCATCCTATTCAGAGTCAGGGGATCACCCCTCCCACTACTCCCAGCCCAGGTGTCCTATTCAGCCCAGCGCTGACTCACCCTGCCCCTCCTGGAGCCACACACACCTCCCAGCCCCTGTCACTCACAAGCCAGACATGCAATTCACATCAGGCAGGCAGACACATAGCACACAGAAATGCCAACTTCTAAAGTGGCACTTCTAAAATAACCACAATAAATCTGCGCACACCATTGCGCAGCATTTATTCACACAATTTCATACATACCAGACTTGACCACACTGCTCCTCTCATAACAGGAATTACCACTGACGCACACTGATCAGGGAGTCCCCAATGCATTCCTATGGGAGGGCAGGCCAAGCTCACCAATGTAACACAGAGAGCGCACGCACTTTCCACTGGACCACAGTGCGAAAGTGCCCAGAGGTCTAAAACCACCAACACCAGGTCACAGAAAAAGGCAAAAAGTTTAGGGGTGAACCTGCCAAAAAGGGCCAAGTCCAACAAGGACAAGCAGATTAATTTTTGGGGCTGAAGCGGGGGTTGCTGGGTGGTCGGGGTAGGGTGGTGTGAGAATTGGAGGAGATGGCCACAGTCCCCTATTGTGTTTTTTCCGCTGGACTGGGGTTGGATTTTTCTGTCCATTCCTCATTCCAGGGACAATGGTTGTTCATTGTTTTGTTGTAGGGTTTGTTTTCGGGTGCTCATCACGATGTTACATAGTAGATAGCTTTTCATGCATGGGTCAGAAGGGGCATCACTGTGGTCAGACGGGTGGGGGAGGATCACAGGAGCTGGGAGCTGGAGGTCTGGGTGAGTGCTGTCCCATATCACATTGCTAGGGAAGGGTTTGAGGGTTTTGACCCTCATTGTTAAAGGACTTAATAATTTGGTTAAGAGGTGGGCAATCCTCTCTTACCTGGAACACTCTCAAGCCGACATATGCTTACTACAGGAGACACATCTCCAGGCCAGTGACTGGCCAGACTTAAATCTAGAGCTTTTCCCCAGCAGTTCTTCTCTTCTTTACCTCGTAAGGTGGCTGGGTGGCACTGCTTTTCTCGCGCTCTTTCCGAGGGAAGGTTGGGATACAAATAGCTGAAATTAAAGGCCGCCTGTTGGGGTATCGAGTTCATTTTGGACTGCACTCCCTGATCATAGGCTCAGTGAATGCTCCCAATGAGGGTCAGGAACAGTTTCTACATAGAGTGGTTGCGGACATTATGTCAACACAAGATCGATGGGTGGTCCTTGGGAGGGATCTCAGTCTGGTCTTTCGCAACGAGTTGGACCGCTCAACACAGAGGCAGGGAGCGACGGGAGCCATCACCACAGGGGGGCCCTCTAATTGCAGGAGACGGGTCAACGGGATCTCTGGTGGAACAAACACCCAACAACACAGGACTACACCTTCTATTCCCACACACATAAATCCTATGCCAGACTCGATCATTTCTTAGGCTCCCGGGAGGTACAGGTGGCTACTACCTCAGTAGAGATAGAGCCCCGCTCACTGTCTGATCAATCTACGGTCCTGCTGGACCTCTCCCTTCCACGTAGGGATACCGCCACTCGCAATTGGCGACTGCGCAAGACTCTCCTCCGCAGGCCGGAAGTTGTTAGGCAGATAGAAAAGGTGATAGGAGACTACATGGGGGACAATGATACTCTGTACATGCCAATCTCAATGGTCTGGGACACTATGAAAGCGGTACTAAGGGGGGAATTTATCGCCATCTCTGCAGCAGATAATAAAATGAGGAGGGATAAGCGCACACAACTACAGCAGCAGGTATGGGAGCTTGAACGTATACACCACCGAACAGGGGCGCCTAGAGTGTGGAGACAGCTGGAGTCCGCTAGAAAACAGCTCGCTGGGCTGGATCTGGATAGCGCGGGGTATTCGATCTTACGTCTCAAACATTCCTTCTATGTGGGGGGAATAAATGCGGGCGACTGCTAGCGAATAAACTCAGGGGGCAGCGACAGGCCATCGCGGAAGATGCCTTGCTGACAGAGGAGGGAGTCCTGGTGGCAGGAGATGAACAGGTGGCGGCGAGATTTGGGTCCTTCTATAGCAAACTGTACTCTGCGCAGGATCTTCCCCCCACTTGCATTCCGGCCTATCTGGAAGGAGCGAGGTGACTCGCTTAATGGACGAACAGGCAGCGAGCTTGGATAGTCCGAATAGGATAGAAGAGGTAATCTCTGCAATCTCGAGGCTGAAGCCCCATAAGTCGCCTGGCCCGGACGGCTTCTCGGTGACCTTTTATAAATCTTTTTGCACGGCCGTGGCCCCTCTGCTCACCATGGTTTTTAACTCCATCACGAGCACGGCCACTCTTCCTCCCTCGATGACAGAGGCGTCCATAGCAGTTATAGCGAAACCTGGTAAAGACAAGAGACAGTGTGGGCCCAACGAGCCATCTCCCTCTTAAATGTTGAAGCAAAGCTGTTCACAGGAGTTCTTGCGGCCTGCCTCGCACCCATAATGCCTGGGCTGGTGGATCCTGACCAGGCTGGGTTTATCCCCAACAGACACCAAATGGATTCTGCACTTTATAGACAAGGCCACCCTCTCCCACCGCAAGGTTTTGCTGTTCTCAATCGACGCAGGGAAAGCGTTTGACCGCGTCCACTGGCCTTACCTGGCCGAGACGTCACATTTTGGTCTGGGTGAGCGGTTCCGGGCCTGGGTGCTTAGTGGTTACAGGGCTTCGATGGCTTCCGTTAAAGTTAACGGCAGAAGCACTGATCGCTTCCCTGTCCGTCGGGGCACGTGGCAGGGATGCCCCATGTCTCCTTTGTTATTTGCGCTCTACATGGAGCCATTTGCCCAGAGGGTTAGGGATAACCCGAAGGTCACAGGGTTGTGCTTTGGCAGAGAGGAGCATCTCATCACACTCTACGCAGACAATGTTCTTGTTTCTCTGGATAGCCCGAGGGAGGCCCTCCCGAGCTTCCTGGAGGAAGTGCGGCTATTCGGTGCGGCTTCGGGATTTCATATCAATCTTGCCAAATTACAGGCATTGGACCTTACAGTCTCACCTGCCACCAGGGAACATTTGACCCAGGCATTTTCATTACAGTGGGCACTGAAATCCATCTCTTATTTGGCATTCATCTATCCCCGACTATCCCTTGAGTGATCACTCTTAACTACCGTGACCTGCTTGGGAGGGTGAAGGCGGATCTGGCGCGCTGGCAGCTATATCCCCTTTCTCTTAAGATGATGATCCTGCCTAAGTTCTTGTATTTGTTCCAGATGCTTCCTCTACAGCCCCCTGCAGGGATGCTTCAGACCTTACAGGGTGCTTTACAGAACTTGGTGTGGGCAGGTAAGCGATCCCGGATGCGGCGGAAGCATAGTTGGCGCACACCATTGGAGGGCGGCCTAGAGGTCCCGTACCTACTGCATTACTTTCTGGCTGCGCAGCTTAGATACCTGGTCGAATGGTCTTGCCATGAGTCCGAAAAGGTATGGTTATTTTTGGACAGGGCATTAGCGGGAACAGCCTTATGGAATATCCTGTTCCTGGCCTGCATACATCGTCCCGCGTATCTCTATATGTCTTTGATTACTGCGTCCACTTTGAAGGTCTGGGACGCAGTTGCTACTCGAAGGGGCCTCATAATTGTTTCCCTCACTCTGGTGGTGGGGAATGGAAACTTTACTCCAGGATTAGATGGCGGCTTGTTCGGTGTGTGGCAGCAGACGGGTTTCCGGTCATAAGGTCACTTCTTTGATGAGGAGGGTCCCATCCCCTTTGAGGCCTTGCGGGCTGAGTTTTCGATCCCGGAGGGAGAACGACACCGATACACTCAGATAAGGCACTGGTTGATGCAGCCGACAGTGAGGGGGTGGCACAACGGCACCTGACAAGATTTGAGAGGTGGCTTTTTAGCAAGGACTCAGATAGGAGTCTTATTACTGAGCTGTATGGGTTGCTTTGGGATGGCGAATCTGAGTCAAAATCCCCTGCGCAGCTCCGGTGGGAGCTGGAGTTGGGCAGACAACTGTCTCCAGGTGAACCGGGAGATGTGGCAGCCGTTTCTCACGCTCCTCACCCAGGAATTTATAGGAACTCACCTGTCTCAGATATTTGAGAGTGCTGCGCCTGACCACGCCACCGGAGTGATCCCAGTTGGGGTTCCTATCTGGTAGAGGCTGCTATGATTTGACTCTGGTAGGAATTAGAGACTGAGTGAGCACCCAGGGATGGGGGGTTCTGGGGAGAGGGTGGGGGGAGTTTAATGAAAGGTAGCCAAGAGGTTGGACGGTTGATGTATTCTGGCACTGCTATGGCATGATGTATAATTTGGCCTATGTGCTTCTTGTTGCAACAATAAAAATTAATTTAAACATAAAACTCGATAATCATAAGTGGATGGTGAGGCAGGTGTCTTAACGCTTTCTGCTGATCCCCACATGTTCTGCTACCTGGCCCATCTTTTTGCTACATTGAGAGCGAAGGCAGAAAATTAATAGTTTTCTTATTTGTAAATATGGTGGCCTTATCTGCCCACACTGCCGTACAAAGAGATAGGAGCTAGGTCTCGATGTCCCAAAAGGACAAAAATATAATTATCAGCTCTGCTACAATGGCAAAAGGGAAATATTTCTCTTTTTTGCCAAATACATCCAGTGTATGTTCAGGAGCACTGCATTCATGGCACGTTCCCCCTAACTTCGACGACCTGCTGTGAGTCTGTGCGTTTTGAAATTCATTATTTCCTGTCTGTCCATTTATAGTGCATATTTCTCTGCTTGACATTTAAGCATTTTCATCGCTCTAACAAGGAAAAGGTGTGCAAATTCCAGTTACTCCTGAGCTCCTCAAGCTTCTGAATAGGTGTAGCCAATCTGTTTTTCAGAAATATATGGCTTGTTAATATAAAGCGTTTCATGTTACTGTTTTGCCATTTCTAAATGTTGCAAAAAACACGTGTGACCTTCGAAAGGGCACAAGGCTGATTTGACCATGCCAAGATTCTAACTTGCAATCTGCTGGTCGGTGCAGGTTTCAGCGATGGTAATGTAACTTCCTGAGCAATCTAGCCTACTTAATTATAGACCAGCATGCAAATACCCTCTACTGTAATTCATTACAGATACATTGGCCTCATACATGTTTAATGCGGAAACCCTGAAAACCCATTTGAACTTTTACCATTTGGTGTTGCTATGAACCCAGTGTGTTCACATCACTGCTCGACCCCTTTCTAGCAGATTAGAACAACAACTGAGCAACCAGTCTGGGGGAGCAGGGCCTAAGGGAATAGGGGAAGGGGCTAATTAGAGGAAGAAGTAGGACAAATAGTGCCTCAATCACGTTGGGAGCAGCGGCCGGGGACTGATTAAGTTTGATTAATGAGTGCTTGGTCCCTCCTCCACAGAGATGAACGGAAGTGACGTTTGGCCTGTGCTGACCATATAGGAGACTGCAAAGAAGACTGAAACTAAAGCCAGCAAATGGTAAGCAATGGGCTGGCTCCAATCCCTTTATTGAAACCAATAGTGTCTTGCAAGCAAGCGCATGCGCTCGGAGGCTCGACCATAAAAAGGAGTATTTCAAAATCCTCACACTCGCTCATGTCCTGTCTGCCCTGGACCCTGGAAATGGATGGTAGCATTGGACTTGCAGGATGCATACATTCACATCCCCATCCTGCCTGCCCACAAACATTACCTGCGGTTCACTGTGGGGCAAAAGCACTTTAAGTTTGCTGTGCTTCCCTTCGGCCTTACCAGCGTACCTCGGGTGTTCACCAAAGTGATGGTTATGGTTGCAGCTCATCTGCGGAGATCAGGGATTTCAGTCTTTTGCTAACACGATGATTGGCTGTTGAAAGCAGGCTCGCCACAGGCAGTTGTATCCCACCACGAGACAACGGCGTACCTCCTGCACTTGCTGTGGTTCACTATCAACACGCCGGAATGACACCTGACTCCCTCTCAGAGGCTCCCTTTCATTGGAGCTGTTCTGGACACAGTGCAGTTTTTCGGGTCTATCCTCCCTAGTGGCGAGTCCAAGATATTCAGGCTATTATACCGATGTTGAAGCCTCTATCCTGCATTTCGGTGAGAATGACCCTGAGGTTGTTGGGCTTCATGGCTCCTGCATCCTGCTTGTGACACATGCCCGTTGGCATATACGGACTCTGCAGTGGGACCTGAAGTCCCAGTGGGGACTGTATTAGGAAAATCTTTCCGACATGGTTCAGATCTCTGAGGGAACTGCAAAATATGAACAGTGGTGGCTGATGAACAGCGATTGGATCAGTGGCAGACACCTTTCCCTTCCCCACCCAGAGCTAACTGTAGGGACTGATGCATCACTTCTGGGATGGAGCAGCCATCTAGGATAGGTGGAGATCAGAGGACTTGGTCTGCAGTGGAGTCAAGGCTGCACATCAATCTGTTGAAGTTTCAGGCAATCCTTTCTTCCTTCAATCAAGGGAAGGCTGGTGCAGATGTTCACGGACAACACCGCCGCCATGTGGTACTGCAACAAATAGGGTGGGGTGGGGTTGTGGATCCTTTGCCAAGAGGCTCTACATCCCTGGACATAGCTGGAACGCCAGGGCATTTCCTTGGTGGGTCAACACCTGGCAGGCTCTTGAAACACCAGGGTGGACAAACTCATCTAACGATGCCTAGCAGATCATGAATGGCTTCTCCATCCGGAGGTGGTGCAAGGTCTCTTTCAGTGGAGAAAGCCTTGGTTAGATGTGTTCCCCACTGCAGAGAATGTGCAATGTCTGCAAATCTGCGCACTGGAGTTTCCAAGGTGGTTATTGCTCGGAGGCACTTTTCGTCTCAAGTGGAGCTCTGGCTTCCTGTACGCCTTTATACCAATTCCACTTCTGTCCAGGGTTCTCAAGAAGATCAGGAAGGACCGGGACCAAGTTATTCTTGTCGCTTCAGATTGGGCACAGGGAGTGCGGTATCCCAAGCTCTTGAGCATGAGCATGGGTCCCCTGATCAAGCTGCCTCTTTGAGAGGATCTTCTGCACCCGACCCTCCACACCCTTCACCTTCATGTATGGAGATTGAGCGGCGACAGTTGACAGCTTTCGACCTTCCTCCCGAAGTTTGTGATGTTATTCTGGCAGCCAGGTGCTCCTCCATCAGGTCGGTGTATGCCACCACAGGGATAAATTTGTGACATGGTGTGCATCTAGGAACATCAGTCCTCTTTCTGCACACCTTTCTCAGGTTCTTCTGTTTGTTCTATCCTTCGCCCAGAAGGGCTCTGTTCTCAAGAAGATAAGGAACGACCGTGTTCAAGTCATCCTTGTGGCTCTGGAGTGGGCCCAGAGAGTTTGTTAACTCGAGCTGTCAGGCATGGCCATCGATCGGTTCTGTGATCAAGCTGCCCCTTCAGGAGGATCGTCTGTTGCAGCAGCAGGGGAGGGTTCTCCACCTGAAACAGAAAACGCATCCCCTTCATGTGTGGAGATTGATCGGCGACAGTTGACAGCTTTCGACTTTCTGCCCAAAGTCTGTAATGTCATATTGGCAGCTAGGCGTCCCTCCACCAAGACAGTATATGCCTGACGTTGGGGCAAGTTTGTGGCATGGTGTGCAGAAAAACAGGCTGACCCCCCCCCTTTTTGCCTCTCTTTCTTAGGTGCTTCTATTTATTCTCTCTCTTGCCCAGCAGGGCTCTGCTTTGGGAACTTTAAAAGGCTATCTTTCTGCCATCTCAGCATTTCTGCGGTTGCCTGATCAGCCATCTGTTTTCAAGTCTTATAGGTTTCTGAAAGGCCTCCAACATTTGTTCCCTCCTTCACCCTTCAATGTGTCCTCTCAAGCTTCTAACTATCAAGATGGAATTCTTAAAAAAAAAAAAAAAATTATACATTTTTTTATTTTTATTTTCTCAGCAAGTAATACAGATACAATTTCAGCAAGTGTACATAAATACATAAATAGCAGCATATGAATTTAACATGTTAACTAATATAATTAATGTACAAAGATACGAAAAGCAGCACTGATTCATCATACAGTCCAGTTTATAGTCAGACTCTGAGGTTTAACAGTAAGTACTTATTGGAACGCATCCAACCATGTCGTTAAGGCTCCCCATATCTTCCTCCCCTTCTTTTTAGCCTGAATGCCCTTGCGAGTATACAGAGCCATTTCAAAATGATATACATGTAAAAACGCCCTTCCATTGCTGAAAGGTCGGAGGTAAGCTATCTAGCCATGATGAGGATATACACAGTCTAAAAACAATCATTGCAATAAAAAGCATTTCCAACCCAGGTCCCGAGACTGTCTTGTCCACACCTAATAGCATTAGTTGCGGAGACGGAGTGATTTTGCTTTTCAATACCTCCCCCAAAAGCCCACGATTTCCAATTCTAGCAGTCTTAAACAGGGGCAGGAGTAAAATATATGAACCAGATCCGCCTCCAACGCCTGGCATCTAGGGCACCTTGTCCCCGCGACGCCACCCCATTTCGCAATCTTTGCTGGAGTTACATAAACATCAAACAACGTCTTATAATGTTGTGACTGCAGATTCGAAGCAAACACCATTGTGCCCCCTAGCTGCAGTGATTCCAGAAAGCCGGAGTCGGCAAGCTCAAATCTTTCCTGCCATTTCCCACACTGTTTCTCCAGATCATCAGGGACCAGTTCCATCAAACATCCATATATCTGAGAAATGGAAGGGGCAGTCTTCTTTACCATCATTTCCAGCAAAGGTATTTGATCGAAGCCAGCTATTCCCCCAACCTTTTTAAAAAAAAAAATCCCTGATCTGCAGGTACTTAAAAAAATCTCGTGGCCCAACATTAAATTTCCTGCAAATCACATCGAAGGGTGCCAGCAAATTCCCTGCAAGGAGATCTCCAAGCCTGCCAATCCCGTGACTGCCCCATCTATTAAAACAGCTATCATGAAATATACAGGGCAGTTGTTCATTCTGGATCAGGGGAGTATATCTGCTGTACCTGCCTACCCCAATCTTCTTCCGAACCATCGCCCAGTTCCTATATGCAGCATACAGAGTCTTAAAACGGGTTCGCTTAAAGTAGCTAGGTTCAAAAAACGTCATTAAACATCCATGAGCAGCATTACCAATTAATAACTCATAGATGGATGGTACATGATTACCAGCGCCGTGCTCCATTGCCTGAGTGCTAAACAATACCTTATAACATTGCATAGCAGCAGCAAGGTAGTATAGTCTGAAGTTCGGGAGTGCCCATCCACCCCTCTCTCTGGGTAAACACATAAAGACATTGGCTCTTCTGGTTTTCCCATATGCCCATATAAAACTTGCTACTAATCTATCAATTTTCCTAAACCACTCATTGTTGAATTCCAATGGAACAGCTCGAAACACATATAGCAGTTTAGGGAGAAAAACCATCTTAACTAAATTGCATCTTCCCATTATAGATAATCTCAAATTGTCCCACCGTTCAAAATCCTGTTTGGCTTTCTCCAAAATAGGGATCACATTTAAATCAATTATACGCCCCACCTTAGGGGTAATGCATATACCTAAGTAAGTGGCTTCACTTGTGATCCTACTATCAGAAGCCAACGTATGGCTGTTAATCAAAACTTGTGTTTTAGCCTTGTTTAACAGAAACCCGACCTTATACCGAACTCTTCTGCCATCTCCTCCACTGCCCGCAGTGCCCTATCTGGGTCACTAGTAATGATGGCGATGTCATCGGCGTAAGCCAATGTTTTTGTGTCCCAGCCGTGTAAGCTAACAGGAACAATATCCGGTGAAGACTCTAGTCTCCTAAGAAAAGGATCAATAAATAGGGCAAACAACAAAGGAGACATAGGGCATCCCTGTCTCGTACCCCTCTCTATTAAAAAGGGTTCAGACTCTTGTCCCATTATTTGCAAATAGGCTATAGGCTTGTTGTACATTGCCCGGATTGCACCAATAAAGTCTTTTCCCAGGCCATTGTCTTCCAGTACTTTCCACAAAAATACCCACGACACACGATCGAAGGCCTTTTCTGCATCAAGTAAGGCCACCCCCATTGGTTTTTCCAAAACTTCAGTTGCATCAAATAAGGATATAACCCTCTGAACGTGGTCAGTTGTCCCCCTACTTGGGATAAACCCATGCTGCTGCTCAGATACCAACTGGTGTATGACCCCAGCTAATCAAGTGGCAAAGATTTTAGAATATACCCTCACATCGCTATTAAGCAACGTGATTGGTCTGTACGAGCCCATGGCAGCTGGGTCTTTACCTTTCTTTAAGAATATGATTATGTTAGCAATACCCCATGTCCTGGGAGGCGAAATCCCGGTTTTAACACCATTTACAAGACTCAGCAGTTCCTGCTGAATTTCTGAGAAGAATACTTTATAGAATTCTAGTGGGATATGGTCTGCCCCTACAGCCTTCCCCGATGGTAAGGCAAACAGGGCAGCCTGTAACTCCTCTGATGAAATTACTCCCCCAAGCATTAGTCTCTCCTCATCTGTGACCAAGCCAGGCTGGTCTACCAAGCAATTATCTGAAAGCTTGGGGCCCAAATTAGAGGAGTCTTTATACAAATTGGCATAAAACCCCCTAAAAGCCTCTCTAATTTCCCCGGGATCTGTAACTATATTTCCAAGCAGATTCTTAACCTTGCTAATACTACCAACCGTCCTCTGTTGTTGTGCCCTAACTGCTAGGAACCGCCCAATACGCTCGCTGTATTCGTAGCGGTCCTGCTCTTTAGAGAGGAGTTTCCCCGCCGTTTTCTCTACAAAATGTTCATTCAGGCGAGCCTTGGTAATAGCTATCTCGTTTAAAACGGGCTGAGTCTTTCCCATTTTTAACAGTACTAATTAAATCGGTTTCCAGGCTGCTTAACATTTGATAAAGCTCTCTGCTGCGTCCACTCGCCTTCTTCTGTTTAGTGATGCTAAAACTCAGGGTTTCGCCCCTTACCCCCGCCTTAAATGAGTCCCAGATTATTCCTGCATCCGCGCTTCCGTTATTTAGTTTAAAAAAAAACACAATCCAGGATTTCATGTGTTTAACATAGTCAGGGTCCAGGAGCAGCCCCCTTTCAAATGTCCACTTTCTGGGTGCTCGAACCAACCCTGCAATTACAAACTCAAAGATAATCGGATTATGATCAGACACTGCTCTAGGATATAAATCAACCCGTGCCCCCCTGATCAATATGGGTGAAGTGTAGAAATAATCCAGCCTGGCAAAGCTGCCATGAGGAGCCGAATAAAAAGTATATCCAGGGTCCGTTGCCTTTAGTGATGCCCAAACATCAACCAGCCCTAGTTCTTTCTGTAGGTGCCCCAGGGCTTTAAACGATTGTGGCTTACGCCCTCCATAGCCCTCTTCATTAATACACAGTCCCCCCCTTGATCCATTTAGATTAAAATCCCCACAGATGACAAGTGGTCCGGGCCATGAAGGAAGCTCAGCGGCCAAAAAATTAAACAAACTGGGGTCATCTAAAACTGGGGCATATATTGTACATAATGTGAAAGAGCCTCTGCCGGCCTTGCATTCCAATAAAGCCCATCTACCCAGCTTATCTGCTGTATTGCCGCCAGGGGTAATAGAATCCCCTTTTACTAAGATTGCAACGCCTCTAGTCCTAGTTTCTTGTGTCGTATGGCAGACAACTTTTAGGCCGAGAGTATTCAGCAGGGCCCTATCTTCTCTGGCAACATGAGTTTCTTGTAAACAATACACATCCGCTCTTAAAAAGCATAGCTCTTCTTGTACCCGCCTTCTTTTGGCCTTATCATTTAACCCGCAAATATTAATAGATGCAATGCGCAAACTAGCCATAGTGCCTAAAGACTATTGCTGCCACCGACGAGAACAACCCTATTAAAGAGAGCCTTACTCCTCCATTCTATCCTTATCACAGAGCCTGAAACAGTGCTAACTACTACCCATCCACTTCCCCGGTAAAATCCATGTACACAATATCTTCGTTCTTTTAAAGCAAAAAAATATGTCATCACAAATACAAATACAAATGCATCCACTTGCTGTATATTGAATATCATACCTCAAGATGGAATTCTTGTGGCAATAACATCTGCCCGGAGGGTCAGTGAACTCCAGGCTTTGTCATCTAAACCCCTGTACCTCAACATCTTCCCAGACACGCTGGTCCTTCAGACTGGAGCTACCTTCCTACTGAAGGTGGTCACTCCCTTTCATGTAGGCCAGTCCATCACCCTGCCTATCTTTTACGTTCTGCCTCATCCTTCTAGGAGCGACTCCACCAGCTCGACCCAAAAAGAGCATTGTCGTTCTACCATGACCATAGAAAAAGGTTCTGGGTGGATGAACAACTCTTAGTGGGGTATGTCAGAGCCCAGAAAGGTAAGGCACTACAGAAATGGACCATCTCCATATGGATCGTACTCTGTATCAAAATCTGCTACGCATTGGCCAAAAAGCAACCCCCTGAGGGGTTTTGTGCTCATTCCACCAGAGCCAAGGCTGCGACCATTGTGTTAAAACGTGGCGTTTCGGTCCCGGACATCTGCCAAGCAGCAACATGGGCATCTCTGCACCAGTTACCAAGCACTACTGCCTGGACAGTCAGGTCCGTATGTATAGTCACTTTGCACGTCCGGTCCTGCAGGACTTTTTAGTGTGAAATTGTTTTGCAGATCCACCTCACGCGAGGTATTGCTTAGGTATCTATTCTAAGGTAAGGAATCTGCGGCTAGAAGTCTCTTATCAGATTAACACGTTACTTATCTTCGGTAACGTTATATATGGTAGAGACTCTATCTAGCCTCAGATTCCTTACAGACCCACCCATCCTCCCTGCTCTGCTAACAGATTTCTAGGGACAATGCTGTTCCCTTTTCAGGGCCCAAGTTTTCCATACCAGTGGTCAGTGTTCTTCATGGCTCCATGCTCCTGGCGTGGAAAGTCGCAAAAGAAACTGACATCACCACGCTGGGGTGGAGCCTATATAGGCACCCGTATGTCACTTCTGGCATGGACGATGCCAACAACGCCATGTGGAGCCGAACAATGTCACCTAGCGGTGCGCGGGGGTACTGCTCACAAAAAAATTCCCAATCCAGTCTGAGGCCTGGGGAAAATTCTAAAGTAAGCAATATGTGGCTACCAGATAAGGCGTTACTGAAGGTAAGTAACGTGATCCTTAGGTCCAGTAGGTTTCGTCTGCAAAACCCCCAGCTTAACCCTGGGTAGCTGTGGCACTGAGTAGCAAGGCTCACACAGGAACAAGTGTAAAGCATTTAAACAGCACCAAAACATTTGAAGAGAAAATCGACGTGACACTGAAGTAATCCTACACCAAATTATGAAATAGATTGTATTTTTATACGAATTTAGACACTAGAATGAAAAAGATCCACCGGAGGGTTCTGAGATTTTACAAGCAATAATAAATCAAAGCAGTTTCACTCAACTATGAACAGGCCAAGTCAACGAATTGGACACTTAGAAACTTTTTCAAGGAAAACGTAGGTAGTGTCCATGGGGTCGGCTAGAAGTACTGCATGCGACCAACTCCAGCAGGGAGTCAGGGGACCAGCAAGGTCCTCAAGAACAGTTACCTTCACAGAAGAAGCAGTCCTTCAGCAATTCCAGGCACTTGATCCCTGTTGCAATGGATTCCTATGGCGTGGTCCTGATGCAGGGATGAAGGATGCTGAAGATGCTCCAAGGTTGCTGTGGTCCGGTCAAATTCCAGTCGCCACTGGACTACCAGTCATTCGTTGTTGCGCCAATCCTTCCTGGGTCAATAACTTCCCTTCTGTGTGTCCCAGCAACTTTCCGACAGCATTCCTGGGTTCAGCGAACTTGGATGCAACTCTGTGCATCGGAGCTTGGGTCCTCGGTGGCTCACGGCAGCGGTGGTAGCGGCTTGAAGACTTTGGGCTAACAACTTGCCCCAGCAGGCTTCTTCAGCTGTTGTGTCCCTGTGCTGCGAACAGGAGGCCAGTCAGCTGGCCCTTGGAGTTCTGTTGGCTTGACTGGGCTCTGGAAATAACTTCTCTTTGAGCAGGACACAGCAGACACAATCCCTCTCTTCGCTAGCCACCAGGTGCGGTAGGTGCAGCCTCTGTTTGCTAGGCCTTCGGTGCAGCAGGGGAGTCCTTCTTCGGTCCTTTTTCCAAGTCGGTCGAGATCTGAGTTCTTGGTGCCAGGGGTGCACTATTTATTTTCAGAAAGTGTCCTCAGGGTAGGATGTGGTTGGTAACCAATGGGTTATCAGTTTCCATCCCTCCTGATGACCACTTCCTGGGCTGTCCCCGGATGTGCCATTCTGCCCACTGCCAACATAGCAAGACCCCTCTCTCGACTCTCAGAGCTCTCTAGGCGAGCCCCAGAGGTGTGGCTAACAGGGGGCTTCGTGCCCCTGGAAAAACCTGTTTGACAACTGGCTTCTCCTCTCCTGTCCATAGTGCCAGCCTGTGTGCCTAAACAATAGAACAGCCCCTCTCCCTAGTGTTACCCGTTTGCCCATCAAAGGTGGCTCTTCCTTTGAAGCTCGCCTTCTGGGCAAACACCCGTGTGACTTCCTGTGGGGTCATGCAGGCCCTTATTGTGTCCTTTCTTGGGAGCTGTTAGCACATCTCCTCATGAGGGCAGAACGCTGCCTGCAGGACAACCTCTGTGTACACCAGTAAATGAGCACTGGAAACCTTGGGCAACTAAAGTGGCAACGTCTGAAGTTGCACTTTGCCCACCAGTGACACGAAATTCGATGTAACCAGTCTTTTGATAACAAATAGTACAAACCTTAGTAGTCCCATTCAGAAGTTAGCAGGGCTGGGTGCCAGCCTGTAACTCTAGCCTTTCGAAAGTAAAATGACAATTTAGGATTTGTACTGCTGGAACATGTAAAAGTACATTTTCCACTTTTTAACATACAGCACCCTGTCTTAGGGCTCGTTGAGCCTGCCTTAAGGGTGACTTACATATATTAAAAAGTGAGGTTTCGGCCTTGCCACTAACCTTAAATGGCAAAGTAGAGTTAACAGTTTCAAACTGCCCTTCCAGTCTGCAGTGGCAGACTGGGAGTCATGTTTTACCTTTCCCACTCAGGGTGGCACAACAAGTGATGAAGTCCCTGGGGTTGAATCTCTAACTTACAGGCCCTGGGTACTCTGGTACCATAGTAGGGACCTAAGTAAGTTAGGCTATGCAAATTGGGGATAAGACAAACATAGCATTTTAAGGGTCAGAGCACATGCACTGAGTTCTGTTTAGCTGGGCTCAGGGCATTTTAGAGACATTGAACCAGTACCTAGCAGTCTCAAAATAGGGGTCAAAAAGTCGGGGTAAACCTGCAAAAAGCCTGTTTCCAAACAGTGAACCACTCGGCATCTGCAGGCAATTGGAACAAAATGACAGCAGGATTTGGTATCACAGGACAACAAAGGATCACTATGTCATTGTAAGAAATTGGTATATTAGTTCAGGGGGTGGTAATCCACCTTGAATAATAATTACAATCTTTATCCGGGTGAAACTCAAAAGCTCCCTTCCTCAAGTGTAGCCCTCTCTCTTTTCAGAGCTACCTACGTCAGTTCTTCCTGGATTATATCTGCACTGTCGTTTCCAGTTGCCAAGCTTCCCACAAATGTGACAAGGTGCACTTCATTTTTGCATGTTATATTTTAGCATTGCCCCTCTTCCCCTAACCTGTGAAACAACATTTCCAGTTTGCATAGATTGAAAATCACTACTGTGTACACCAATTCTTTGCTTGCCCGAAGTACCTGCAACAAAACCGTGATCTGACATATGAGATCTTTCTTACCACCTTTCTGGACATACTTTGTCAGCGCTACTATCAACAATTCCTAAATGTTTCCCTGTTTAGCATCAAAACAATCACTGCAATACTTCGCATACAGGATTTCATCATCAAATTTTGCTTGCCAACACATCGCGCTCTGCTGAATATGAGAACTAATTTGCAGACGTGAACCTAATTAAAACGCTGAGACAAAGTCACTAACTCCCTTCATTGCGTTGTCTTCTGCTCTACTATACTGTCAATAAATCTGCATCAATCTCTCATAATACACATGTACTGACTCTTTAGGCTCATGTTTCACCCTCATAATTTTAAACCAGTTTATGTCTCTTTGAGAAAACTTAGAGGCCGATTACAATGTCAATAGGAAAGCCTTCCCAACGACTCAGGTTAGGAAGGCTTTCCTAACGAATAGAATCGGTTGAGTCCGACTGACCGAGCATGATGTCAACGTATGCTGACGGACTTAGTTTGTTCGGATTCCCATTGACTTCAATGGGAGCCTGTGTACCGCATGCGAACACAGGCTCCCATTGAAAAAAGGGGTGGTTGGGGAAAAGTGGGCACCCTGTGGCCGGGCCCCATGGTGCCTGCCACATTGGCATGCAAGGCTACCCCCACGGACCACATTCGATCGGCCATGCGTGAAGGGGGTCCCACAACGGGCCCCCAAAGAGACGTCTCGGTCAGGCTGATTCGGAAGGGCTGTCAGACTCGGTCATCGTACTCGCTCATTCGGAAACCGTCTCCATTAGGCTGTACGAATCGGCTCTGAACGACACGGTCTGCGCGAATCGCGTTCGGAAATGATTCAGACATCCCGGACGGTTTCCTTGCATCGTACTCGGTTGTACGGAAGGTTGACTGATTCCGTCGAATATAAGGCTTCCGAATCGGATTCAATACAAACGAATCCCATTCGAAGTCCTTCCTAACGAGATCATAATCGGCCCCTTGGTCTTCAAGTGTTCAATCGCTAATTTATATTTTTCCCTTACAACAGGAGATGGACTGTTATGGGCAGCTACTCTCAGAGGCTCTGCATCTGGCCAACCTACAAATCCCTTAGTTTCTATCCTCAAACATTGGGAGATAATAATCTCAAAAAACATATTCAAATATATCCAAAGTATTTTTGAAAGTGTGACAAGCCTTTCTACTTCCGTATATGACTTACTTGTTTCTTCTCTTAGCTTTGGAAACATTTTCGTAAATGTAAGTAGTTTACCCCTCGTCCACTGTAAGTGCACAGTGCTCCAACATGCACTTCTCTCAACGGATAACCTCCAACAACTTCACATTCAGAAACACTCACACTTGTCCCCTTTCTTTTTGAATTTCCATTTTGTTTTTGTGTCTTTCCCTCTTTCTTCGACCAAATATTGTTAAAATTTTCTTCAAGTCCTCCCAATCATTTATACTCTTTATTAAATCTCTTATGTGTTCTCAAGCTCACATGTCCCATTCCTTGTATTTATCTTCACTCCTATCCATTCTGTATTTTCTGTGTAATCTCTTTTTATACAAATCCACATTATATAAATCCGCCAATTCCTGAAGCTTCTCATATATATGAAACTCATGCGCTTATGTATCTCAATTCTTCCTCAATATATGAAGTTATTCTTTCTAAATTCATGATGCCACTAACAGTTTATCAAAATTCAACTTTGAGTCTTAACTTTCTTGTGAACTCAGCTCTCCAGCTTCTCTCTCCTGCTCTTGCGCTCAGCTCATCATTATACGGAGATGGTCTTGAGATTAACAGATCATTTAAAAATCAATCCTCCTTTCCAGAATCTCTTTCCATTACTTTCTCACTTTCAGTTTTACCTTTGTCATTATTTATTTTCTTTGTGTCTGTTTTTTAACAGTTGCAGGGAATGCACATACTTCCTCTATCATGTTTTCTCTCCAGGCTTTCTATTGTATATGCCATCTTGCATCCAACCAATTGCACAGACATTTCTAACCTGACCTTTCATAATTTTCTTCTGCTCTTTTTCATTTGCCACATGATCCCACTAATTCAAAGCTTCAAACTGTGCAGGTCTAGAATGTGGTTACACCTCATTTATAGCACACCTCAAATAATCAGTCTTCCTCACATTAAAAGTACCATTCACAGGAAAATGCATATTTTTTATCATCAGCAGTAATCTTATTTCAATCTTTGATCCATAAACAAGTATAAAGCCCTGCATTTAGCAACATCTCGTATGCAGTTCAACTTTCACTTGCAATCTTACCTCCTTCCCAGACAAGAATTTTAGAATTTTTCAAAGCAGAACCCATTTTTACTCAACCTAACTCTTAAAACACAAACCAAAATTCAACCTTTCACAATATGATTTTGAACGCGACTTGAAATATAAACTTCATGCAAAACAAATACCTTGTCTGCCTACAAGAATATGGGATATAATTTCAAACTCACCACTCAAACACTAAAACTTGTGGTGTTTTACGGTATCAGCGTACATTGACTATTTGACATTAGAGGAGAGCAGTCTTCCTGTTTCCTCTCAAGAATAAGACCCAAACACCTTATGAAAAGTAATCTCCATCGTCTTCAAATATACTAGAGTTAGTGTTCAAATAGTTCAAAGCTCATTTCCCAAACACAACTTGATTTCCAGAATACTTGTCTATATTCCCATATTGTTCTTCTGCAAGTTCTCAAGGAAAAACAAATGTCTTCCAAATGATTCATGAATCCACGTAGCAAGATCCTGGCAGCAGCAATAAATCACAATTGCCTTGCAAGACTGCATTGAACACGAGTAAACCTGTATCAAGGTTTTTTATTTGATTTGATTTAGACCTCTACTGAGGTCAACAAATACAAAATACATGAATTTAAAACAATGCTTATTATTTACTTTAAAACAACTTTAAAAAACTCTTTAAAAACTTGAACAAGTTATGACAGACAAATTCATCAGGAGGCGACTTGCATCCAATTATTCAAAATGGTTACCGTCATCTCCAAAGGATGTGAAAGTTCAAAGATTCTTGGGAAATGTAGTTTTGTTGTTGGGCACTGTCAGATAGAGCATTCTTCAGAGACTCCACGCTATTTGCCAAGCAGCTGTCATTCCGCGATCACTGCCAGCTTTACTTTCCTTTAAATTTGGTTAGCACATGCAGGATTAGAGTACTGCATTCACATGTCCACTGAGCTGAAAATCGTGAGCAATGAATCTTGACAATCACTGAGTTGAAAATTAAAAAAACCTGCAGAGACATTCAATAACTAGCCAGCAAAGTAACACGGAGCAAGGATGCAGGCTCTATGGAGCCACGCAGTTCAGTATTCTAGCGTGATGTGCCTTGTAAGGAGACACTTCTGTCAAAAACAAGATCCCTTTGGGTTCCTTTAAAGCATACAAAAACACACTTCCAGCATCCACTCACGGTCCAATCACCAACACCGAATAGAAACCAAAAACATAATATAAATTCTATAATATATTTTTATTTTTTTAGAGTCAATGTAAATTCGAGATATGTAAAAAAGGTTAAAAAACATAATTCATTAATGCATATAGGTTAAAAACATATCATACATAAACGTATGGGAGAATGTAACAAGCAATCAAAATATCAACAACCCAACAAGTCAAATAAGCACCTCAAGTACATAAAAAGTGAAATTGATAACCCTGGTTGGATACTTAATAACAAACTTTTCTCCTAATCCACCCCGGTATTGCTTGGGTGCGTTCTCAACAACAAGCGACCGCGTTTCGGTGGTATAGTGAGTTCCACCACCTTCTTCAGGCTTACAAATATAATTCAGTGTCTCCCAACACATTCATCTAAAAAAACATTATATGAAAATTAGATATTATAAGATCTTATATTATTCAGTACTTCATATGCAACATATCATATCACATTTCCTCTTAATTTCAAACTAAACATTTCAAAATAAATTTATAAACCTAATAAAAACTTTTTAAAAACATATTCATATTATAGCCTTGGTTCCATCCATGGTGATTCACATGTCCCTTTCAAACTGGCCAAATCATGCAACATACATCTTCTAACACACTTTCATTGCAACACAACTCAAGGGTATTACCCACCCGAGAAAAGATGTATTTCAGGGGGTCTGTCTCTTTCCCTGTTGCGGCTTCCTTCTCAATTCGGCCACACAATATGAAGATAAAATGGGGGCGCAAGCGTCTTCCCTAAAAATAAAAAGTGACAAAAAGAGTGGGGTGCATTGTTATCTCCTGTTAGCCCTCATCTTCTACTGTCCCTTAAATTAAACCAAAGACAGGGCTCTACCTTGATGGCTTCTTCTTTCGCTGATTTTTAAGATTTTGGAAGATTTGGATATTTGAAAGAAAAGCACAACTTCACTAATTATCCTATAAGTAGACAGATAGAAAAATAATTTAGAGGGAGAACCACAGTTATTATGTTCTTCCATGTCTCAACTCCTCCAATCCTATTGAATCACATAAATCCATTAGGGACAACTGGTGCACTCTACCTTGATATAGAATCCGTCAAGGAGTCGCCACTGGAGCTATAGCGCTTAAAAATGATAAGGTCCTAATTCTTGTCGGCTTTACTGCCCCATCTGCCCCTCAGGGGGGGCAGAAAGGCTGTAATGGTGGTGGGGCGTGGGGGCATTGGCGTGCCCGTTTCGGGCAGCCCCCACCCTAAAGAAATGGTGCAATAAAAAATCCCTGGCGTTTAGTGGGCTTTCTGCCCCCCCGAGGGGCAGATTGGGGGCTACTGCCCCCATCTGCCCCCCAGGGGGGGCAGAAAGGCTGTAATGGTGGCGGGGGGTGGGGGCATTGGCGTGCCCGTTTCGGGCAGCCCCCACCCTAAAACAAATGGTGCAATAAAAAATCCCTGGCGTTTAGTGGGCTTTTCTGCCCCGCCGGGTGGGCAGAAGGGCTGTATTGGTGGCGGGTGGGTGGGGGCATTGGCGTGCCCGTTTCGGGCAAGCCCCCACCCTAAAAAAACTTCAAAAAACAAATCCCTGGTGTTTAGTGGGCTTTCTGCCCCCCCGAAGGGGCAGATTAGGGGCCAATGCCCCATCTGCCCCCCAGGGGGGGCAGAAAGACTGTAATGATTGCGGGGGGTGGGGGCATGGGCATGCCCGTTTTGGGCAGCCCCCACCCTTATTTTTACTTCCTAAAAAAAATCCCTGGTGTTCAGTGGGCTTTTGCCCCCAGGGGGGCAGATTAGGGGCTACTGCCCCCATCTGTCCCCCAGGGGGCAAAAAGACTACATTTTGCCAAACTAAATTGGGGGAGCAAAGGCCCTTGCCCAAGGGGCCGCTCCCCCTCCCTGGTGTCTAGTGGGTGGATCCCTGCTTGGGGATCGCCCTCCTGTGGCGATCCCCAAGCAGGGATCCACTGGGAGGGTACCATTGGAAAGGGAGATTCTCCCCTTTCCAACGATACCTCTCCCGTCTTTCTACGTGCTCAGGGGGCTGAGATAGCCCCTGAGCACGTAGAAAGGGAAACTGAATGAGCCTCTTGGCTCATTTCAGTTTCAGTTTCACTGAAATGACATCAGCGCGACGTGCGCGACGATCGTCATTTCAGGGAAACCAGGGGGGGGGGCCTTGGGAGCTGGGGAAGCTCTTCCCCAGCTCCCGAGGCTCTTGTGGCATTAAGGGAATCCCTCTGGTGCCCGCACCAGAGGGATTTCCCAGGCGATGTTTCATGACGAGCTGGACTCGTCATGAGCACACCTCCACTGTGTGCCATGACGAGTCCAGCTCGTCATAAGCATCGAAGGGGTTAATAAGTTTACATTGTCTATGAAAGACAACATGTCCTATCTCTCTTTATAACTGCAATTAAAATGAAAACATAATAAAATAAATAACTGTATTGCAAACAACTCTATAAATATCTCCTTCGTAAAAGTAGAGCACACAATAAATGTGGAAATGTTAGTAGAACCGTCATCAATGAGAATTTGGCAATGTTACTTCAGTGCAATAGGCTTTGGCTGTATCAAGGAAGGCAGTGCAGTGACAATAAGGACAATAAGAGGCGTATCAAACCTGTACCTCAGCTATTTCGTCTATGTTTTCTTCAAAAACCTTTTTCTTGTTGCAAATTTTCTTTGAGTCACAACATAGTACTCTTTGAGAACTTTATTTTAGATTATTTTCTTACAGGTAAGGTCATTTTTTAGGTCCAAGCCTACCAGAAAGCGCAACTGTCTGGTTGCGAAAAGACTTCTTGTGGGCATCCTGAAAGTATCCCTGGACATGCATTCCACCCATCGCTCGCCATTAGCTTTGTGGTTTGTAACTCACATTTCTGGCTTTCTATTTGCTGCCATTATTTATTTTAGGCTGTTCAGTATGTTTTCGTCTCTCCCGAGGAGCAAAGCTTGTTCACCATCGCTCCTTGTATTTTTTCATGAGGACATGCTTTCTGTAAACAGGCCTTCAAATTTCGCTCTTATCTTTTCACATTTGCTGTGCGTTCAGAGACAGAGGTCAAATGTCAGGCGCTGTCTTCTGAGGGAGCTTGGTGTTTACTTTCCTTTCTCTGACTTCAAAGTGAGAGGATTTATTTGACAGTTTTGTGGGAACAGGGAAAGCCGTTTTTTCGAGCACACAACAAAATGTAAATGTCTGTAAATTAACTGTGGAAATGTTTCAGAATATATCAGAATTAGGAAAGCACAAATGTAGGAATTTTTTTTGTAATTCGGAAGTTTGGTGGAAACAAATCTCTTAATACAATCAAAACAAATCAGTACACTAGGTGATGCCATTTCCACACATTATCGTTTGTGCTCTCTATATGTGCAAATGTAATGGTCATTTCAATTGAAAATGTGTTGTCTGTAATGGCAGTGCGCTACCACACCATGAATACTCCACACTACACAACTCCACTCTACACCACTCCACTCTACACAACTCTACTCTACGCCACTCCCCTCTATGCCACTCTATGACACTCCACTCTACGTGACGACACTCCGCTCCACCACACTCCAGTCCACTCTACGCCACTCTGTGCCGCTTCACTCTAGGTCATTCTACTCCATGCCACTTTACACCTCTCTACGGCACTCCACTCTATGACACGTAACTCTACGCCCCTCCACTCTAACACTCTACTTTAATCCACTCTACCCCACTCCACTCTATGAAACTCTATGACAGTCTGCTATACTCCACTCTACGACACTACTCCACTCTATGCCACTCCACTCTACACCACTCCACTCTGTGACTCTACTCTACACCATTCCACTCCACTCAATGAGCTACTTTACAACACTCTACTCTATAGCACTCCACTCTATGACACTTCACTCTATGACCCAGTCAGTCAGTCAGTCAAATATACTTTTATTGGATCTCGTAAAAAATCATAAAAGAGTGGAAAAACCACCATTGAAGGAGAATACATTAAATGTACATTTTAAAAACTTGTGATAAAAAGGGAAAATACAAGAAAATCATTCTACGAGCAGTTGACACTGATTGAGTTAAAAAGGTTAAAACATGCTGTCAAAGCAGTAAAAAAGGAGAATGTATAGACTGTATGTACTAGGGCAGCTTAAGTTAATTCACTTTTTATTGTCCAGTTCTTTTGCCGCAATTTTCAGGAAGTTTATGGCTCTACAAGACAGTTGGATAGATGACCCTCCAAGACATTGGATAACTGCGGTTCTGCAAGTTCTTATTTGTTCCTTCTTTAAGACTTCCCGAAGGACCGTTTTTCGGATTTCTAATAGGAAGGGGCAGATACAAATTAAGTGCAACAATGACTCCTCCCCTTGTCCGCAAAGGCGGCATTCCTTGGATTGCCAGGAATATTTCCATTTCGGCGTCAGATCCTTCGTTGGGAATGACCCTAGCCGCTTTTTCTGGTAGGAAAAATGATCAAACAAGTATGGTTGAGGTTTCAACGTCTGATATCCTTGAATCACTGCCCATGCATGATGTTTTTTTGAAAAGGCAGTTTTATCTGTCAGTAAAGAAATCCATTTGATTACTTTGTTCACTGAGTGTTTGACAGTGGAGTAAGTTGTAAGGGTGAGCCAGGCCTCCTCCAATTGCAATGCCGAGAGGGATTCCTTCAGAACTTTGATAGTTGAGTTGTTTAGCCTGGCTTGGTTTTCGATTTCTACCCAACAATAGTGGGCTAGAGTGTTGTCTTCAGCATCCCTCATCCTCCAGTAGTACTTAACTAGTGCACCATGTCTGTCGGGGATCTGATTTTTTAGGCCATATTCTAAACGGATTTGAGCTTGTGAAATATGTCAAGGGATTGAAAACAGTCTCTTGAACAAAGTGGATTGTGCTGTGTTTAGAACTGTAGTGTCCTTATGGTTCAATATTTCTGAGCCGTATGATATGGAGGGTAGGAATTTAGCAGCAATGACTTTTAACAAGTGCCCAGTGGAGCAGCCTATGAGCTTATTTTTTAGTATTTTGAATGCGAACTGCAGTTGTTTGGCTTTCGTGCGTCCTTGATCCAGGTGTGACTTAAAATTGAGGTTACGATCTATTTGAAATCCTAGATATTTATACGAATCCACCCGGGTCAAGGGTTGCTCATCCAGTTCCCAGGTGAATTTGCGGATTTTCGTTGTGTTTTTCGAAACATTCCAAAACATCACCTTAGTTTTTTGATGGTTAATAGTAAGGCCGTCGAGGTATAAGCTCCTAATTTGGTAATTAGTCGCTGCAGACCTACTGGTGTTTGAGCTAATAAAACAATGTCGTCCGCGTATTGGAGACAAGGTGTGGATATGTTACCCAATTTTGGGGGGTCGGATTGAATTGACCGAAGATGCTTATCGAGGTCGGCGATGTAGATGTTAAATAAGCAGGGGGCTAACACACACCCTTGTTTTAGCCCGTTGAGAGTTGGTATCTTGTTGGTAATGCTACGCCCATCTCCTTTCCTAATTTGAACCCAAGTCCGTGAGTACAGGTTAATTATGGCTTCCAGGAGTTTGGGTGGGGCCCCCCAATTTTGCATTTTTGCCCAAAGCTTAGCTCTCGAAACTTTATCGAAGGCCACTTTAAGGTCGATAAAGCATACATATAGGGGCCTTGAATTTACAAGGGCTTGGTTGGCTAGAAGGGTGACCGCGGAGATGTTCGTGAGGGTACCCAACCCTGCCCCGAATCCTGTTTGCGTGTAAGGGATGAGATTTATTCGGCTGACCCAGTCCTCTAAGTCTGCTAACAGATTCGAGGCATACATTTTTGCCTCTACGTCGATTAATGCTATCAACCTATAGTTTGATGGATCAGAACGAGCTCCCGACTTATATATTGGGTTTAAAATACTTCCCCACCAGGAGTCAGGGATCGTGCTGTAGGTTATAGCATGGGAAAAGAGCGGAGTGAGAAGACCGGACCAGAATGAAGGATCGTGCCGAAACAGGGCATTTGGCAGGCCATTAGGCCCTGGTGCACTCTCGGATCTTACATTTTTTATGATTTTTAGAACTTGCACTTGTAAGATCCGTGGGGAGAATTCAGGTGATTCAGAATTGGGGATGTCAAGTCCTGTTGAAGATCCATGGTTTGCGGTGCCTGGAATTAGAATTTCATTATATAGAAGTTCGATATGGGCTCTCCAAGTGTCCTCCATAATGTCTGAGTTGTGGTGTCGATTCCTGCCGTTTGTTAACTGGTTGATGATTCCCCAGAAGAGCTTGGAATCTCTTTGTTTACAGGAGTGATGGAGTTTCGCCCAGAGTTGTTCGTGAAACTCTTTCTTGGCCGCCTTTGTGTCCCTTTTTAGTTCTTTTCTTGCTTTAGAGATTAAAAGCAGGAGTTCCTGAGAGGGATCGGGACTCCGGGTCCGTAATTGTTTTAGGTATTTATTTAGTTGTTGTTTTTGTTTCCTAAGACTTTTGGTAAACCAAGCTGCCCCTGATGGTCTTCCTGTTTTGCTGCCATAGGCCTGGTTAGAAAATGTATGGTTTAGTTCTTGAATAAAGGACTCCCAGGCCTGTATGCTTAAGGGTTCGGCTTTAAATTTCTCCAAAAGGCAAGTGCATGTGCCCATGATGCCACCGATGCTGTCCTTTTTGCATGTAAGGCGTTTGAGATTGTAGCATTGCATGTCTTGAGACAGCGCATTGGCTGGTTTGGCGACGTTTCTTAACAGCGTGAAAGATTGCGGTTGGTGGTCACTCTCTGCCCTATCGATGATTTGAAAGTTTGTGATATACTGAAAAAAATCATAATCCGTAAATGTGTAGTCAATAGTTGAGGCTGATTTTTGAGAGATCCTTGTATGTGCCGCGGGGCAGTCTGTCAGGCTTTGACCGTTAAGCATACACATTGAAAGGTCAACCAGACGGGCCGCGCATCTCTTACCAAGGGTATCACGTCGATTAAAGGCCTGTGGAGGTCCTTTAGTGCCTTTTTGCCTATGTTGCAGCTGGTTCATATTGAAGTCCCCTGACAATATGATGTTGGTGTCCAGGTACGCGAGCTTTAATGACCCCAGTGATGCGATTAATTGATCGGTTCTTGACCTCTTATGTTTGTATGCTGGGTGGATGTAGATATTAAGGATAAGCAAACTATTGAGAGACTGGGCGTCGAGTTTGACGCATAACAACCAGGTGGAATCGAGATCTACGGCGGAGGCGTGCCATGGTATATCGGTCGAAATGAAAATGGAAAGGCCCCCTTTTGATCTCCCATGTTTGGTGACCCTCCAATCTACACCCCTCCACTCTACTCCACCCCACTCTGTTCCTGTCCATGACTCTCCACGACAATCCACTCCCCTTTTTGCCACTCTACTCCCCTCTTCTCCACTTTATTCCCCTCTTTGCCATTCTACTCCACTCTTCTTCACTATACTCCACTCTTCGCCACTCCAATCTACGCCACTCCACTCTGCGACACTCTCCTCCATTCCCCTAACTTTTAGCCATGCTGAACAGCAGTCACTATGGTGTACAACATGGTTCAAACGCATTGGCAAAGCCAATAGCTCTTGCATAGGTGAGAGCTATTAGCTTTGCCAAAGCTTGTTTCTCACCTGTTCCAAGCAGCGTCTTGAGAGAAGAGGTAGATACAGCCGCAACAGTGATACCCAGTGGCAGTCACAATCTACACTCGCTAAGGTCCTGAGGAATCCTGCAGCTATTGGTGCAGCAGCGACACCCTATATCATGTGGCAGTATGGTATTGAATAAAGTCCTGAAAGGAGCATACGCCATGAAATCCCAGTTTGGCATTGGCTTGGGTCCTAAAATGGCAGTCAGGTAGGTTGCAATACTGGCACCCTGAGACTAGTCAAAGTATGGCGTGGTGGTGGTCTTTTAAAGAGTTGACCGACAGCTATGGATCATTTGACAACCAGATTTTACACTGCGGTCCTAACAGGGCAGAGATATACAGCTTCATCAGGGGCGCCAAGAGGCTATATGGATTAGGCTGCAAGTGTGGAGAGGTCCCACAGAAGCTGTTGCAACTGTGATATGGAGTGGCCTGTCACAAAATAGTCCAAATCGAGGCATGTAATTGCATGAAAAGAAATCCCCAAAAATGCAATTTCTTCTTTCACCTCCGCTGCTTCCTTGGAACCACCTCCAAAAGGTAGATTTCACTCTGGTTGTGGCTTCATGAGCATGATATTCTACAACTCACTAGTGTGACCTAGAGGAAAGTTTGCCAGTGGTCTTTTGCAGGGCTGGCCTTTGCTTGGATAGCACCCTGGGCGGAACCAAACTTGGCACCCTTGCTCCTTATTGTGCGTAAAATAAGGCAACAGGAGGTCCCTTTTGTTTACAAAGGCTAGTTATTGGCTGATTTCATAAGAGCCAAGAGTGGCCTCTGAACACAGACATCTCCACCACTACCCCAAACTCCCGGAATAACACACAGCTCAGCTGCTTCAGGGTAATTCCAAGTTGTTGGTGAGGAGCAGGTTGGGGTAGCTGGGCAGAGGGTTCCAGGTAGTTGGGAGAGAAAGAAGGAGGTTAGACGAGGGTTAATCTCAGGCGCTTTAAAGGACACAGAAAAAAAAAAAACTGATTAAAAAAAATAAGCTGAATCCCTGGAGCCAGATCGAGACTGCTGACTGCATGCCCTTAATGAGGCAGCTCGGTGCTCTCCTCTGAAGGTTGGCGCCCTGGGCATGGGCCCAGCTCAGCCATGCTAAAGGCCGGCCCTGGTCCTTGGATTGAGTATTATTTGAAATGATGCAGGTCCCAGTATTCACGGACATCACCCCGAACCTTTCACCTGCCCCTGGGTCCTCTGTAAAGGGTGTGAAACTCCGATTCCTTGGAGGGGGAGAAGCGCAAAGCAGTCTACCGCCGAAGTTAAAAATAGTCCCTAGCTGTTTAAACAAGCATTTGGAATCCACAGATGGGCGGGGGAGGGGGAAATAAAGCAGAGCCAAGAACTGCAGGAGAGCTGGTTTAAATCTGAATTCAGCATATTATCCACTATGTTTCAGGAAGTCAACTTCATTCCTCATCTCACCCCCGTCTGTGTTTTAATAAGCACAACAGAGTACGGAGGGGTGGGGGAACCCCGATATTCACTTCTGCCATTGTGCACTGCAAAACACACCGCTGTCGACTTGTCTCTGCATGGTATTCGTCGTGCTACACATATGCCAACATGTCTCCTTGAGATACCATGCCCAGCCTGCACACATGCCCCGAACCCTACACCCACCAATACACAGCTGCCATCACTGCTACAGCCACTGTAATAATGCCCCCACCCCTTCTATATAATAAACATTGCTGCACCTCTGAACCACGCTATAATCAGGGCCACTGGAAGTATCGACAAAAAATGTTTCTAGCTCAGGGGGTTCAAACGTTCCTGCGTTTGCCGCCCCGCGACGGCCGCAGGTAAGGGGGGGGTGGAGGCCTTCGTCCCCCGCGCTACATCACTGCCTCTGCACCTTGTAGCCAATTTTACAGATCTGCATTCTACACCCCCTGAAACAAATCTGATTGTTATTTCTGGGCTAGACCCTGCCTTGAATACTACCCCCTGCTTAGGGCTTTAAGTGGGCCGGGTCTTGCCGGTGCTCAGCACCGACAGTTCTAAAAAGCAGCTGCTCAGACGAGGTTCCTATCGGGCTCTTCATTTTTGCCCTCACCCTCAAGGTGGAAACATTTTTTTGAACTCTGCAGCAGTACCATCCTTCACTGCCTTTGATGTAAGAGCCTCGATATAGTTCTTTCAGTCTCATCATTTCAGAACTGAAGCATTTTCAATATGTTATACTACGAAGCCATGGTTGTTGCTTATTCATTTTATGCAACTAACACTCATTGACAAAGCCGATAGTACTGGCTTGTTGTAAGTGTAATGTGACTTGCTGTATTATATATCTGGATGTAATGACAGAAGTGGCAAAATACCAGTCGGGCGGCAAACTAAGCTAAGTATAGATTTTCAGCTTAGGTGCTTTTAAGCCTGCCCTTAATTACATCGGCCACGCCCCTTTGAGAGACCCCCCTTTCATCCCACTTAAAGCCCTGCCCCTGCTGCAACACATCTTCCCGGGGCCTACACCCTTTGCTATACATCTCCTGAATACTACACACCCTACTACATTCTCCCTTGAATGCTACTCCAGCGGTGCCCTCTACACATCTCCCCACAACAGCACGGCCACTGCAACACATCTGCCCGAGCCCTGCACCCTCTGCCACGCATCTGCCTAGAGTTCTGTAAAACCGCTGCTTCTGCTCTGTACCACACTCGTATACCGACATGCACTGCGCGGTTTTAGGACTGTCTACATTCTACTATGGATCCCTCACTTCACTTGAAGGAGGCCGCAGCAGCCGCCCCGTTAAACACAAACAATATTCCCAGACCCCTGGAAAAGGGTCCGTGATAGAAAGGAGTGGAAAATATGTAAATAGTTCTCGCCTGCAAAAAGTCCTTGAGTGCACTGGCCACACAGCTCACGCCTTGATGCCATATGTATGTTATTTATTTTGACAAGAATTCTCCCCTTAATCCACCGCCCCTCCTCCCCTGCAGATTACGATTTTTTAAAGTGATAAATTCTCATTGGCTAAGCGAAAAGTGAGCGGCGATATAATTTGGCAAGATCAAGGGTATCCGCGAACATTTTCTTTCAAGACTGTGTTTTTTTTCCATCTTCTCATTCTTCCCTCAACACCTTTCCCTAATGAAGGCGAAAGCCTTAAAGTTCGGAAGACGCCTGTGAAAACCTTGAGCATGCACTGTTGGCGAGGTGCGCGGGCGGATGGGGCATTTCTACTAAAACGCGCCAGGACGGTGATGTAACTCGTGGTCTTTTCTTTTTCTGTTTTTTTCTTTAATCTGATGGACTGCGGTGGTAACGCCACGACCAAGGGAGAAACCAGAAAACCACTTTGAACCCTATGCGAAATAGTACTAAGGGAGCAAGTAATGCCTGCGTGCTCAACACTTGTTAGGTGGCTGTCATCTTTCTTTTCTTCCTTAAATGCCTCAATTATTTTATCTTTTTTCATCTATTTATCTCTCCATCCTTCCTTTCTCCCATCTATACTTCTATCCATCTTTCTTTGTCTTTTTACATCTGTCTCAATCCACCATTTTTCTCGTCTTTTTCCTTCGTTTTGTCCCTTCATCAATCTTTCAAACATAATCCCTACTTTCTTCCCTTTATCTATCTGTACATCATCAACCTCTCCATCCTTCCCTCCATCCAAACTACTATCCATCTTTCCCTATAACCAATCTTTGCTTCATAATCTAGACACAATTTCAGCATTCTTTCTCCATTTACCCATCTTTCAATGCTTCTCTCCTTCAATATCCAGTCATCCTTCCATCCATCCATGCATGCATCCATCCATGTACTGAAACCTCAAGCAACTCAGATATATAAGTTTAACAACCTATCTACGTAAAAAGGGACTCACAACAATGTACGTCTGGGGTATTGTCAAAATATATTTTTTATTATTGATAACTGGCAAAATACAAAACAAAGTTACATCCTAAATTCATCTACAAGTGCAAATACTTTGTCTTTAAAACATCTACATCATATCCTATACATCTCTCACCATACATATCCTTATACATACATCGCACCCAGACATACAGACAATGTACATAAATTTTTCTGTAGCAATCAATTCCTTAGCACCGTGTCCCTGGGTTTTCATACATAAATACTAAAGATCATTAGATATTATTTTGACATTGATACAATAAATCTCTTGTTTTCCTTTTTCCGGGGGCTTTAGGTCTCTGAGACCTAGTATAGAGATTGATAAAATTCTCCCTGCCTTAGGAACTCCTATCTGGAGCAGGGGGACCCCTTTTCTGTACATTGTCCATCCATCCTTCCGTTCTTCTCTCCATGCGTCCATTTCTCCATCCCTTAGTTTTGTGCTTTCTTGTCTCATTTCATTTTCAACCCGGACACACACCTGCACCATACTATTTTTTCGTAGTGACATTTATGAGCTTCTTCTTGGAGACCAAGGGCCTGATTCACAAAGGTAAATTTACACTTTTGTGTAAGTTTACTTTTTTGGTATTCACTACCTATAAGTTAAGAGTAACCTTATGGCTGCGGAGACTCTGCTGTCGGGGCGGAGAACTCCACACATAAAAAGATAGGCCTGTCCTGTCTTTCACAAACTACGATTTAATAGTAACTTTACAATTGCAGAGACTCTGCAGTTGGGGTAGAGAACCACGCAAATAGAGAGATAGGCTTGTCCTATTTTTTTATGTGCAGAGTCCTTGGCCCGACTGTGGATTCTCTGCAGTCGTAAAGTTACTATTAAATCATAGTCTGTGTAAACCAAAAAAGTAGACTTACACAAAATTAGAACATTGGAATGTGGAGCACTCCATTGAATACAATGGAGTGCTCCGTGCTTCTACGGGCCGCTAAAGGCCCACAAAGCAACATTCCAATGTTGTTTGAACAAAGGCCTCTCGGAGCCCGAGGGGACTTAATGTTCTAATAGCCTTATAGCCCTTCGTAGCTGGGCTATACCGGCTATTAAAGTCCCGCTCCCTTGTTTAAAGTCCCTCGCCTTCGGCTCGGGCCTTTAACGCTGGAGCGGGCTTTTAATAGCCGGTATAGCCCGCTACGGCGGGCTATAAGGCTATAGTGTAAGTTTACCTTTGTGAATAAGGCCCCAAGCCTTGATTAAAGAATAGTTAACATCAATTACATGCATTTCATTATACAGAAAGCCCCAGTGACACACACCCTGGTCAAGCTGTTAAAGAGGGGCTTCATGATGCCCCTGGCCACGGTCCATTGCTCAATGAGCTCAACCATCACTTGTAGCTCAACAGCAGCTATATAGGCACCACAGTAATACTGTGCACTGCTACCCCGTAGCTGAAAAGTAGAGGTGTGTATAGGGTTCCTCCCTAGCTGTTGTTTTTTTTACCGGCCTAGCTCTGTTTGAAAGTACAGGCCAGTAAAAATATTGAGAAAAGCATAGAAAAACAGTATTTTTTTGCTTCTGAAACATAACTCTAAAACAGCAAACACATAGAGTAATCAATAAAAAGTATGCAAGAGCTTTCTAAATTGTTTCCAATTAATTATAACAGCAAATAGAGGATTTATTGTCATGTTGCAAAAGATTCCTGACCATTTCACACAAAATAATTTTCTCCTACCAGCTCTTGATTGTTGCAGAATAGCAAAATGTAAATAGATGGGCGGTATTTTTTCTAAGAAAGGTGGTTACTCTAGGTGTGGTACCTGCCAAGTGACCTGTAGTGTTTTAGGCAACTGTTCCCAGTGGCATGATGATAAATTAGATGCGGTTTACACTCAGTGGCAGTGGTGTACACTGGCAGCGCAGAATATACTGTTCTGCTGGGGGCAGATAGGTTTGAGATTTGATGGTGTTGCTCATGCAGAGCCCCTCATATATCTTAGTTGTACAATTATGCATTTCTGCCCTTTAGTGGTGGTGGTGTTTACTTTTCTACAGGTGTTGTGTTTGGTCATCCACCCTACCTCCACGACAAACTCAATATTTGAGTCTCTCCCACTAAAACTGGAGCAAGTCCCACTTGTCTTGGACATTCATTCAATCTGCCCAAGCGATCTAAACCCGATAAGTATGACTTTTCCGACCTCAAACAAGGCATAACCACCGGAGGAAAAATCCACCGGGTCTGCAACTCTCTTAACACCCATTTATCCTAGGCCCTTGCTGCAGAATCAATGATACCAGCCCTATTCTGCTGGACTGCCCCCATCACTTGCCCACTTTTGTCAGTTATTATATATTTTGTTATTTCACCATCAGCTGTCTACATGTCTAATTGTCCTATTAGAATTTCTGAATACAACAATAATAATAAAATGGTCTATTTAATAGAGCCCAGGCAGGCTGCAAAGACCGTTTTGTAGGTAGCAGAGGATTGAACAGTAAATCCATACTGCAAGAAAAACTTCTGAATTTTTGCCGCAGACTCCAGTCTTTGCCTGTTTGAGGCACGTGGCATGAAGGAAATAAACACTATAGTCCATATGTCTAGTGACAACTTTGTGAACAGTGTTAAGTAGCCATTGATAATCTAAAAATGTTTTCTGCATTTCTCTCACTGTCTGAAGCTCCCTGCAGCCTGAAGCTTCTGCATGGGTGTTCTGGAGTGCTGGGTGCATGTGTGTCTGAGGGCTCACAAGTAGCCTTAGCAGGACTGACGTTTTAGCTTAAGTCTGTACGTTTTGGTCTCATCTTTCTTAAGCCATTCTTGGAGTAGTGCATTTTTACACTATTGAGAACCTATGAAGAGAGATCCGGACAATAGAATTACCATAAATGAATTTAAGGTTCTCAGAGGCAAGTAAACGAGTTGGCTAAGGCAAGAGGGATGTAACTAATGTGAAGCAGTAACCGTTGGTGCCATTCTGTCTGTTCTAGGGGGCATGCTTATTCTTAAAGTTGAAGGACCCCTCTGTAACATGGCAACCCGCTTCGGGTGCTAGGCCTCAGTGGCGTAGCTAGGCACTCTGCCGCCCGTGGCGGTCACTGCCTTTTGCCGCCGCGCGCTGAAGAGCGGGGGGGGGGATGCTGGCGATGATTTTAGCCGCCGCCCCAAAAACTCAGTGCTAGGCCTGAGTGCATCGTGCTGGATCAATGACACACTCACACACGGAGCTATAGTGTGAGCCAGAAGCCCACGTGCTGTGTCTGCCCATTTATTATATAGCCTCTGGCCAGAGGATCCATTAGGTGCAGTTCTGGGGCTTGTTGTCACCACAGGGTGGTGCCTGGTGGTTGTTACATCCCTCCCCAACTTGGCGTTGGACTTTGCTGTGGTGCTTGGCATGCAAAGTCTCTGGCTTGGGAGTGGATTGGGTTTGAGGTTATACTGCTGGTGACAGGAGTGGTTGTTATTGTCCTCAGTCTCCTGGCTGCCTTAGCAGGTGTGGACAACATTGTCTCTCGAGTCACTTGACACAGGGGTAGGGCTGTTTACCGGGGCCCCTCTGGAGCCTGGCTGCCAATATGAGCTCTCCCACTTCATCTCGTGTCCCTCCACTTCTGAGACAGGCTGTGTTGGGGAGTCGACTCTCTGGAACCATGACACATTTCTAGTGACTGTTTCTTGACCCTTTCGGCAGTGATCATGGTACCATCTGAGTAGATGACTGTCCAGATTCTGGGCTCAAACGGTGTTCAAAACTTTCAACTTGATCTCCTGTCCTTTATCCATACTTTGTCTCCGGGACTCAGACTCTTGCATGCCGCCTCACACTGGCGCATAAATTGGTTGGTTTGAGTGCGCAGGGACTGGGCACATGCTGGATCATATGGAGGTGGAGTCCATCCTGGGGAGACTGGGATGGTGTCATGCCTATGTCTGTTGAGCATTAGGGACCATGGGGACCGTTGCATGGTGCAGTGAGGTCTCCCTCGGTATTCTCTTAGAAACCTGTGCATGCTCAGTTCTGGATTGGCGCCTTCAGCAACAGCGATTCTTTGTTCAGGGTGTGCATGAAGCGCTCAACTTTTCTGTTGGCTTGTGGCTATTGAGGGGTAATTCTGCAGAGTTTTGTTTTTTTCACAACAAATTTTATTGTATTTTCTTCCAGAGTATGGCCTCAGGGGAACACATCATAAGTGTACATATCAATGTATATAAACATGGCATTTACATCAGCATCTATACTCATCATAGACCAAAAATATTTTGTAAGAAAGCAACTAAGTGCGCAATGTCCTACAATTCTGCAGTTTTTGATCATCGGCAGAGTGGGCCATTGTCTGTCTTTATTTCATATGGGAGGCCAAACAGCTCAAAAGTTCTTTCCAGCATGGGGGTTATGTTTGCGAAGGCTGTGAATTATAACACATCAACAATGGGAAACTTGGAGTAACTGTCGACCATTACGGTGGTAATGCGTCCATCTGGGAAGCTCCCAAAGTCTAGGCTCACCTGGGACCATGGGATAGTGCTTGGTTCCACAGTGATGATATGTGCTGGTGGTTCTTGGAGACTTGTGAGCTGACACGAGGGACAGCGTTTCACAGCTTCGTCAATGGCTGCCTCTAGCCTGGGAAACCAGACCTTTTCTCTCATACTGGACTTCATTTGAACTGTCCCTTTGTGGCTCCATGAGGTAAGGCCGTTACCTTGTCTTGTAGGTTTTCGGGTCTGATAATGCAGGCCCCTCGCAGCACTAATCCTTCTTCGGTGGCGCTCAGCAAATCATGAACCCTCCACATTTTGATCAGGCGTTCCTTTTCGGAGCCAAGCCAGTCTTTGACCTCTCTTAAGAAATTCTGCCACGACTCTCGATGGAGGGTGTCCATAACCTTCATTAAGGCTGAGTCCAACTTCGTGGCATCACTGATCTCCTGGAGTGTGAGTGCTTGCAGGTATGCACCTTGTGTCACCATGCTGACGTACTCCTCGGTGGCTTCCGAGCTGTCATGGTTGTCTTTGCCATGAGCCGGCGGGTGTCGGGAGAGGAAGTCAGCTGGATTCTTGGCCCCAGGTCGATAAGTTATTTCCATGTGGTAGTGTTGCAGTTGAATGGCCCAGCGCTCGATCCGTGGAGGAGGATGTGGATGTGTCGCAAAATAGAGGGACAAGTGGCTGATGGTCCGTGACCACATGGAATGTCCTAACACTGAGATATAGCTGGAAGTGGCCACTCGCCCATTTGATGGCCAGTGCTTCTCTCTCTATTTGGGAGTATCGGGTCTCTGTTAGCGTTAGGGCTTTGCTAGCGAATGCAAGGGGTGCCCATTTTTCTGGCTCCTCTTCTTGTTTGAGGATGGCTCCCAGGCCTACGGGGCTGGCATCAACCAGGAGTTTAGTCTGTCTCTTGGGATTGTTGCTTTGCTCAGCAAGGCATCTTTCACCTTTTGGAAAGCCTCCTCCTCCTCCTCCTTCTGGCCCCACTGCCAGGGGGGCATCCCCCTTCGTCAGAGTGTGTAGAGGTTCAGCAATAGTCGCTAGGTTTGGGATAAACCGACCACAATAGGTGGCCATGCCCATGAACCTCTGAACTTCAGATATTGTTGTTGGTGCTGGGGCTTGCTTGATGGCATGCAACTTGCGTGGATCAATCTTGACTCCGTCTTGGTTGAAGACATAGCTGAAGAACTCAATAGAATTTTGAAAGAAGGAGCACTTCTTCCAGTAGAGGGTGACCCCAAGCTCTGAGAGCCTCTTCAGTGCTGCTCGGAGGTGTCTATGGTGCTCCTCGGCAGTTACAGAGTGGATCAGGATGTTATCACTCACATTCATGACCCCTTGAAGGCCAGCCACGGTCTCTCTGATGGCATCTTGGAAGGTCTTCCGCTGCGGACGAGATCCCGAAATTCAGCCTCTTATATCTGCTTAACCCCAGATGAGTTGAGAAGGTGGTGATGTAGCTAGCAGCAGCTGGTTGTATCCTGCGTTGAGATCCAGTTTAGAAAACCACCTTGACCCATTCAGGTCAGCAATGATGTCATCCATTGTCGGAGTGATATGTTGTTCCCGCTTTATGGCTTGATTGGGAAATCACATATCAATGCAAAGCTGTATCTTGCCGGGCTGCTTTGGTTTTTCAGCGATGACCATCGGGGGCACACATGGGGTTGGACCGGATACTTTCTCTATCTCCCCTTGGCTTTCCAGTTTGCTTAGCTCTTGCTCCACCAGTGGTCTCAGATGGAAATGCACATGCACATGCCTGTGTCGAATAGCGACTGGCTTTACAGTTTTGGCGATGTGTAGTTTCACTGGTGGGACCTTCAGGCGTCCAAGTCCTTGGACTAGTTCAGGGAACTGACTTATGAGTTTGTCTACTTGAAATGCTTTCACGTTCCTTGCGAAAGATACTAATCCGAGGTCTTCCGCAGTGTGGCTGCCGATGAGGGTTGCGGCCTCTTTCTCAACAACAGGGAAAGTTGCCATGACATCTTGGTTTTCAGATCTTATTTGTTCTGTCATTTTTCCTCTTAGCGGGAGAGGCAACTGGCTTCCATACGTGAATATTTTGGTATTCGTACTGACTAATGGTGGCCTTGGTCGCAGGCGCTGATATTATTGGATCCCCATTACATTTACCGAAGCACCTGTGTCAATGAGAGCTTTGACGCAGGACCCTGCGACGTCAACATGGCAGGTCGGTTGGGGCTGTTGGTGTCGTTTGAGTTCATTTGTGAAGGATATAAGGAACTTCTTCCTCGTCCTCAGGTGAGGGGTTCCCCAACTGGTGTGGAGGTACCTTGGCATCCCCTAAAGATGTATGGTCACCCATGGACAGCTGTTGGACTGACTTGGGCCGGATCTTGCCCCCTCTTATGTCTCATCTTTTAAGGTCACTTCTACGGATGGAGGCAAAATGGTTTAGTTTACCACATTTAGAGCATATGCAACTTTTGGTGGGGCATTTGTCCAGTGGATGCTCACTACGGTTGCAGTGTCCACAGTTCAATCCCAGCTGACATGGCACAGAAGTCTTCATTTTCCTTGCCTTACGTATGCACAGCGGCAGCACGTTCCACTTTCACTGTGGGTGTGCGTTCTGGCTGCTGCGTGATTGCGATATCCATTTAAGCAGCTTTTGCCGCAGACCGGTCATGAGACCTGTCCAGAACCAGAATATCATCCAGGCTGATGTTTGGTTGCTTCAGGATAAGCCGTTTTAGTAATTTGCTCCTGCAGCCCTGGATGATTTTGGCCCGCACCTCTTTGGGTTGATCGTCAGCTGTAAAAGTATTGGCTAGTTCACGCAGTTGTGCATAGAAAGTGTCTATCAACTCACCTTTCCTCTGGCGAGCTTGGCGGACCTTGAAACTCTCAAAGTCTGGGTTTAATTGCGGGTCAAAATGCTCATTTAGTGCTTTTACTGCATTCTCCTAGTCAGTCACAGCACCTGCGTTAGGGAGATGCTTAAATAATTTGTAGATTTCTTTGTCTACATAATGAAGTAGGTGAGAACACTTTGTGGCCCCATCGGGCTCATGGGTAGCTATGAAGTAGTATTCTAACCTAACCTTCCAAGCCATGTCTTCCAACGTGGTGGAAACTGTAGCTGGGCCTAGAAGCTCACTGAAGGGTGGCAGGGCGCCAACTATGGCATGTGGTGGGGCAGGCATGTCTTGTGACACCCTTGGCTAAGGTGCTACATTAGCGTCATCTGGAAGCGACATAGTATCGTCTCCTGGCTTGCCCCTTCACTCTTTCTACTTCGTTTTGTGTTTTATTTCTTATGATCCCCTTATCACATGTTGCTTCTCTTATTGTAACTGCTGCTTTCTTTTTTTCTCTCTCAGGGTGCAGGTGTTTCATAGTGCCAAATTGCTGCTTGTTCCTTTGATAGGCTCCCTGGGGCCGAGTGCGGCAGCGGTCGGGCGTAACAATGCAGAGGTAAGGATTGGGCCTCTATCAACAGGGCGTCCGCAGCGCGCGGAATGGTGAAAGGAGGTGGGGCAGCCGAGCGCTCCGCGCAGCTGAGCTGGGCCGGGCAGCTGTGATTGGCTGAGACTCGTGCTCGTTTGCACACCACGTGATGTGGGCGGAGTAGCAAGGAGGCCGGGAGCGGAGGCTTGCACGGCCAGCCGCAGGGCAGAAGCAGCGCTGAATGTTGACGATGGTCGGGGGTGCAGTTCTCACCTCTGAAATCAGGCAGGTACTTGTTCGATGGCCGGTCACAGCGGGCGCTCTATAATGTCGTCTCTGCTGTGTGTGTTCTGCACACCGCTGACATAAGTTGACTAGACTGGAGTCAATGCAGGCCTCACTGACCTCACCGCTGAACAGGTTGATGGCGGCTAACGGGAGTCAGCAGTGTAGTGCCCACAGAGTCACTGTAGTGACAGCAGTGTGGCCCTCATTGCAGGTGGGGTTGGACATTCCACCCTCTTCGCTTCAGGCACTAGGCCTAGGAGTGCCGCACTGAATCAAAGCTTCATCACTTTGCACTCTGTGGAAGATGAACTATAGTTTTTACTTGACTCTGGTAGCAGTGCAAGGTAATTAACAAATGTTAAATATTCTGTAATTCCTCATACTAGAATTTGTGTAAATATAATAAAACTATAATACCTAATGCTTTGACATTCATACATAGCATAAGCAACATAGTTCTGCCTTAAGAATCCTTCCTGTTCGTCACAGGATAATCCTTAAATGAAATGCAAAAAAAGTCCAAGAAATGTTCATCATGCGTTTTCAAATAGTTCCGATTCTGTTTCCAACAGTCAACCAATTTTCAGAAATACTTATCTGTATTCCCAAAGTCCTTCAGTACAATTCAAAGGCAGTACTTGAGCAATGCAAATACTATCTCCACATAACAAGGTCGCGGCTGCAGCAGCATTGTCTCACGATTGCCTAGCAAAGACGCCAGGGTCTAGGAAGGAAGTCATATGTAGATATCCAAGATGACTTCTGCATTTCCAGACAATATGAAATTTTATGACCTGCTGGGAAATGTACTTTGTTGTCAGGGTGCTGTTAAGTAGTGCATTCTTTGCGCATTCGAAGCCTCAGTCCAGTCAGTGCCAAAACTCTGCAGAGCCTCTCCTTCTCTGACAAAGAATCAGCAGAAGCAGGTTTGGAGTATTTCTCCCCTAGGCTTACCAAGTTCCAAGTGCTAAGCAATACCTCTAGCCCTGATTCCTTACTGCTAGCCCCCTAGCAGAGACCCTGCCTTCATTCAGAGATATGCTACATCTACTGGTGGGAAGACTAAGCATCTCATGGTTGAGATATAGTTGACAAATAATCAGCAAATTGTTTGAAAAAAAATGACATCTGCTAACCATCTGAGAATTATGGACATCATCTATTTTCTTTTTTTAAGGGGACTGAGATATATATATATTTTAACCCAAATTTCCTGGGCCTTAGTCTTATACAGTCAAGTATCAAGTGAAATGCTTTACCTGGCTGCTAAGATAAATGAAGGCATCTTTTTACCAGTACCTCTTCTAGTATTGTATTACACACTCCAGGCTTTTTAAATATCACTAACTAGCCAGCAGAACTGTTATCTATGGAAATGATTCATTTTGCAAACCAAGCTTTAAACTAGCTATCCTCAAGTATTTGTCCATCTTATTTATAAGCTATTACAATCTAATAGAGACTTCTAGCCGTAGATTGCTTAACTTAGATTTAATCCCAGATGTCAGACAGGCTCTGGACATTTTTTATCAACAGTATCCCTGAGCACTGGTAGGTGGCGTAGTTCGGCGCCACTTGGCTTTGTTGGCATTGTCTGCACCGAAAGTGACATGTGCGGTGTCTATTTAGGTGCCACCCCAGTTCGCTGACGTCAGTTCTTTTCTTTCCACGCCAGTCAGCGCAGATCAGAAGACATCTACCCCAGCCATTTTTTGACTGACTCTTTTTCAAAGTCTTTTTTGAGAATCTTTCTCCTGGTGTGGCATGCATGTCTGCTTGGAAAGCCGGCGTGCCTGTCACTGCCAGATGTCGGTGACAGACCCGCATCTTGCTTGCTTCTGGTGCTTTGAGAGCCTCCATGACGTGTAGACCTGCATCGGCTGCCATGCCATGCACCCCAAGGCCTTGAGGGAGTGCTTCCTCAAGCTTCTTGCCGCCCGACGTGCGACACCGCAACAGTCTTGATCCTGGTCAAGAGGAAGTTCCCTGGATCGATAGCAGAGCTCTGGATCCTCCTCACACTTGAAGTCGTCTTCCTGTAAGTCCCATAAGAAGAAGAAGAGTAAGACGTCGAAGATGTCTTTGATTTAACCCCGTCCATTTAAGTCATCTGAAGAGATGGGGGAACATTGTTTTTCAAGGCTTGGCTTATCGGTAGAGCCTGTGCCTGGGCCGGCTCTTTGCCTCCTTGAGTTTTCAGGAGCAACCCTGCCCTACTTTGTGAGTTCTGAGGCCATGCACCTCATATTTGCCCGGCCCATTCCAGCTGGCGCGTCCTCGAGCACCACCGGTTCAGGAGGGGCCCCTACTGATTCTCTGCTGGCTGTTCCGTCCCCGGCTGCAGTCGGGCTCCTTGGATCCACAGATGAGTCCAGACCGGCGCTGGTTGTACCACCTCAATCTTCTCTGTGCTGGTCCTGATGCCGACGCTGTCGGCGGCGCCGCCCCCATTCTCATCCCCGACTGACACGGAGTCGGAGGGGCATCATCTGACACCGACAACGGCACTGACTAGAGCCATGCCGTACAGGCTGGAGCCCGAGCCCTATTCTTTAGGGCTGGGACTTGGGGAAGATTGTTAGGGGTCGCTGCCCTGAAGAATACCAGCCCCAAGACGGATTGGCGGACCCCAGTAGGCTAGACACCTCTCCAGATACTGGCTATGGAGGAAGGAGCCTCTTTTGCTATGGTGGTGAGGAGGGCGGCCGAGGTCCTGGACCTTAGCCTACCCTGCATGGCAGTCAAGACTATCATATTGACAGGTGCTTCAGCCAATAGTGATCCTCTTAGAACCACTTCTACCATTTAATGAAGCTCTCACACACATCCTGCTTGGGACCTGGTCCAAACCCTGCACAGGGAATCCTGTGAATAGGGCGATTGCCCGCCACCACCGTCCAGTTCCAGGTTCCTCACGCAACACCCTACCCCGGAGAGCTTGGTAGTCCAAGCTGGACACGTTGGGCAAGAAAATGTATCCTTCCACCAGGCTGGCTCTGCAGTCCGTGAACCCCACGTGCCTTTTGGGCCATTACTCCCATGCACTATGGGATTTGGTTGAGCAGGTGCTGCCCATGGTTCCGTAGGAAGCCCGGGCCATACTCTCCAAAGCTGTCACAGAAGGGAGAGAAGCAGCAAAGTTTATAATCTAATGTGGGCTGGACATGACTAACTTGCTGAACAGAGCGGTTTCTTTGTCAGTGGTCTTGTGGTGCCACTCATGGCTGAGGGCAACTGGCTTTTCCGGGGATATCCAAGCGTCGCTTATGGACATGCTCTTTGATGGCTCCCGTCTCTTCGGAGACAAGGTGAACTCAGCGCTGCAGTGCTTCAAGGATAGCAGAGCTACGGTCAGGTCCTTGGGCCTTCGCCAACCTTAGTCCGCCTTTCGCTCCTTTCGTGAACAACGAAGGGGATTCCAGCCGCGTCTTTACCCGCCCAGCCACCATGCTGTAGAAGCTTCCCAGCCTCTGTGTGGCCGTGGGTCAGGCAGCCAGAGTCGGGCTAGTCCACCATCCCCCCGGCAGCCTCCAGTTCCTTTTATTTTGCCCTCCGAGCATCATGGGTACCCAGTGGGAGGCAGGATACGCCTTCACCTGCCCTACTGAGGGTCGATGACATCTAACTGCTGTGTTCTTCAGCTTGTCTGAAAGAGATTCTCCCTCCCTTTTGTGACTTCCCCTCCACCTATGCCACCCATTTGCCACAGACTGACGGAGGACCACCTCTCATTGTTCCGCCAGGAAGTGGCGGATCTCTTGGCCATGGCAGCCAAAGCCAGAAGTAGGTTGTGGTTGATATTCCCGCTACTCTCTGGTGCCCAAAAAGGACAGAGGCCTTCGTCTTATCCTAGACCTCTGCCCTCTCAATTTCTTCCTGAAAAACGAGAAATTCAGAATGCTCAGTCTCGCTCAAGTCCTGTCTGCCCTGGACCCGGAAGACTGGATGGTCGTGTTGGACTTGCAGGATGCATACTTCCACATTCCTGTCCTGCCTGCCCACAGGCACTTTCAGTTTAGCGTGCTCCCTTTTGGCCTTACCAGCATTTCTCATATGTTCATGAAGGTGATGGCGATGGTTGTAGCTCATCTGTGGAGATCAGGAGTGGCAGTCTTCCCCTGCCTTGATGACTGGCTGTTAAAGGCGGGCTCGCCCCCGGCTGTCATCTCCCACCTTCAGACTATAGCGGACCTCCTGCACTCGCTAGTGTTCACTATCAACGTGCCGAAGTCACACCTGACTTTCTCTCAGATCCTCCCTTTCATCAGAGCTGTTCTAGACATGGTACAGTTTTAGACTATCCTCCAGAAAAGCGAGTCCAGGCTATTCAGGCTATGATACCGATGTTCATCAAAAAGAGGGATTAGAAAGGGCTTTTGGTCAGGTCCAGCATACTTGCCCAAATGAATCTGAAACAGGAGGGGTATGCAGTTCCTAGGTAGGTCACCCTAAGGGTGAGTACAGAGAGTTTAGGAAGTGTTCAGTTCCCTTTAGGACAAGGTGTCCTCCGGGGGGAAAAACATTTATTGGAAGAGGAAGAGGGGTAATTCCCCCTTTTCGGAACTAGTGCCCTCACACACCCAGCCAGCTAGGTGTCATGCTTCATCATCGGGACTGCTCCTCGTCGGGTCGGCGCTGCAATACCCGACGGGCACCCAATGATGGGGCTCTTTGGCGGAGATCTTTTGTTCCTTGCCGTTTGGTGAGGTGTGGGTGAGGGGCCTAGGCTAGTGTAGATGTATTTTCCCCCGGAGGACACCTTGTCCTAAAGGGAACTGAACACTTCCTAAACTCTCTGTACTCACCCTTAGTATGATACCGATGTGTCAGGCACTATCCTGGATTTTGGGTAGACTTACTCTGAGGCTGCTGGGCCTCATGGCCTCCTGCATCCTGCTTGTGGCCTATACCCTCTGGCATATGTGGACTCTGCAGTGGGACCTTAAGTGCAGCATCAGGAGAATCTCTCCGACATGGTCCAGATCTCAGAGGGAACTACAAAAGATCTGCAGGGGTGGCTAACGAAACAAACGTGAGTAGGTCAGCGGCAGACCCCCCTCCATTCCCCAACCAGATCTGCTAGTGGTGACAGATGTGTCACTACTGGACTGGGGCGGCCATCTGGGAGAAGTGGAGATCAGAGGTCTCTGGTGGAATCCGGACTCCACATCAACCTACTGGAGCTTTGGGCGATCCGGCTGGCATTGATAACCTTTCCACCCTCCATCAAGGACTAGCAGAAAAGATTCTAAAGGACCGCATGCCAGGAGTCAAAGAGTAAGGTTTTTAAGCTCTTTCTGAAAACAGTTTTGGAAGGGCTACTTCTCAAGCCAGGAGGAAGAGCATTCCACAGCTTCGAGGCCTGGTAAACAAATGATCTACCTCCTCTTCTGGCCTTATGAATGCAGGGGAGTTGGAAGAGTTTAAGTTTGTTGGATCTCAACAATCTGTCCTGGGCCTAAGGCCTAAAACAGTGACTGAGATAGAGAGTGAGTATGTGGAGTAAGCCCTGAAGGCGTAGGTGAGTACCTTTAAAGTGGATCTTTTTATTCACTGGAAGCCAGTGAAGATGACGTAAATATCCTGACACCGCTGCCCGGGGGGGGGGGGGGGTTATCTTGAGAATTTGCCGGGCAGCAGTGGTCTCAATGATTTGAAGACACTGAACCAGAAAAATGGGCAGCCCCAGGTACAAGCTGTTGGCGTAATCTATCCTGGAGGTGATCACGGCATGAACTGTCGTCTTGCGGAACTCCACGGGGATAAAATGCAACTTCCTTCTTAAGGACCTAAAAGTGAAGAAGCAGGAGGCGGATAATGCCTTGATTTGGTGCTCAAAGCTAAGGTCGGAGTCCAATTTCACCCCGAGATTTCTTATCACAGGTGTCAGAAGGGAGGGGGGATACATTTCCGAAGGCCACCTAAAGCTAGGTTCAGGGGAGGTCTTAATGCCAAAGAATCTCAGTCTTATCTGAGTTAAGCTTTAAACAGCTTGCATTCATCCAGTCAACAACTGATTTGAGACAGAGTTTGAAGGTGCCCAATGTAGTGGGCTCTTTTTTCTGGAAGGCCAGGAGGAGTTGAGTATCATCCACATAAGATACAATCTTACTCCCCAAGAGTTAACTAGTTTCGCATATGGCTCCAGATATATATTAAAAAGGGTGGGGCTAAGAGCTGAGCCCTGAGTCACTCCACACTCTAAGGGTTTTGAAGCAGAGGTAAAAGGTGAAAGAAAAACAGCTTGGGAGCGTTCACTAATAAAGGATTTCAACCATAACAGGGCTTGGTCTGTAATGCAGATCCTTTCAAGTCTCTCAAGCAAAATAGGGTGAGAGACCGTATTGAATTCTGAGGAAAGGTCAAGAAGCATTACGATAACCAAAGTACTTGAGTCCAAATTTTCTTTAATATATTCTGAGACTTCAAGCAGGGCAGTCTCCGTGCTGTAGCCAGCATGAAATCTCGATTGGGAGTCGTGGAGCAGATGATTAGACTCAAGAAAATGTGATATCTGCCTGTTTCAATTTTTCTCGTCATTTAGCAACCTTAGGAAGAAGTGAAATTGGTCTAAAGTTACTAAGAACCTTAGAGTCCTCCGATGGCTTCTTGAGGGGGAGCTGTAGAGCTTGTTTCCAGCTGGAAGGAACCAGCGCCATAGGGAGGCATTTAGCAGTTTGTTCAAAATCAGATTCACCACAGGGTTAGCAAGTTTTAAGATGGCCGGGTGCATGTATCCAGGGGAGAGCCAGACTTACAACTTGCGAGTTCAGCAGCTGATTCCTCTAAGGTTATGGGGACAAATCTCAAAAGTGACGGACCGGAATAGGAGTTGGATGAGGCTCCTTGAGTAATGGGACTCTGCACCAGAATTTGATCATAGATGGTTTGGATGTTTTTAAAAAAGAAGTCAGAGAGGCCCTCACATAACTCGATTGAAGGAGAGAGGGTGTTTCTTGTTGCATTGGGAGAGAGAAAAATTTTGACAACTTTAAACAGCTCTCAGGGTTTGTTTGCTGCTTCAGTGATGGACGAGGCAATAAAGGTTTTTAGGGCTGTCCGAATAGCTGCATGGTATTTTTTCAGAGCAGCCTGGTAACTTGCTTTTGCGCCCTTATCATACTTGGATTTCCATTGCCTTTTTAGCCTTTTGCATACTGATTTCTCCGACTTAAGGGCACCAGAGAACCAAGGCCGTAAGGTTTTAGCCACTTAGAGGAGTGGGATTTCAAAGGAGCGATGGTATCTAAAGCATCAGTCAACCAGTTATTAAAACATGAAGCGTCCTGCTCTAAGTCCCCTGTACCATTACAGGAAATGGACTGATGCAACTCCATAAGTTGGGAGTCTGAAATTTTATGCCAAGGTCTAGACGATGTCTTAGTCAGTCCTTTTTAATGCAAGGAACTGAGGAGACTACATTAAAAGGGATCAGAACATAGTCAGACCAAATAAGTTTCAGAACAGGTTTTACCATGACTGTCAAAGGATTCGCTAAGATAAGGTCCAGTGTATGACCTGCTATGTGTGTAGGCATCTTATTTAATTGCCCTAGGTTGAAACCTTCCAAAGAGGACAGAATTGCTGTGCAGGTTTATTGTTAAGGTCGTCCACATGAAGGTTAAAGTCACCCACTACCAGATAGTTGGCATGGAGAGGGGATATTTGACATAGTGCATAAATCAGTAGCTGTAAGGAGGCAGCCGAAGCATCAGGAGCATGATAGATAAGCGTGCCTGATAATGTAAAAGTAGGGGCTAAAATAATGAAGGGAGAAACAGCACCCTGGGCAATTAAATCCCCCTCCGGGGTTATCAATGGTAAACTCACAAGCAAGACTACAGGATGAAGTACTTAAAGCTAACAATTCGGCCCTAGTGTAAGTACAAAGGGGAGCATTATGGCAGGGCTTACCAACACCATGGCTGGTGCTGGCTGCGGTCCGTATGCAAACGGGCACAGACTGGCTTGCCTTTGGCGCGCCAGCTGCGCATCCGGTGCGCGCGCCAGCTGTATCAGTCGACTAATATAGTGTATGTCCACTTAAAAGACTAGAGCTTGCCTGAAAAAACAAATGGCAGCTCAGCATCGACTCCAAAGGAATGCGGAAGTGGAGTCAGATTAAAGTGCACTGTGCCCAAAAAGCATATCACAACTGTGTAAATACTGCAAATTTGCTCAATTAAAACAAGCGATTGGATTTTGTGTTGAAGTAATGCCCCAAGAACGAATAATGGTCTAAATCAACAGAATATCCCCCAACAGTGCAACAATGCATTGTCAACAATGCAAATTCAATTTTTACTCAAAATCTTTTTAAACGTTTTTAACAGCATACACAAATGCCGGCCCAGCAATACAGTATGCGAAGCCCATAGAGACCGTAATACAGTGGAATAGTCTTACATATTGACCATAACACAGTTCGGGAGGCAAGCATAAAGAACCAGGAATGAGAAGATAGTACAACAAGGAAGCAGCATTAGGACAATAGTAACATGGTACATCAACTAGGATCCCATTACTACCTCAAACAATCGATCATGGTTTATATAGCGCAACTACTCACCCGTGAGGGTCTGAAGACGCTGGGGGGAGGGGGCTGCTGATCCATCTGGGTGAGGGGCTCAGTTGAAGAGACAGGTCTTGAGATCCTTCCTGAATTGGGTCAGCGATGAGGCTTGCCTGAGGTGGAGAGGCAGGGTGTTCCAGGTCTTGGCGGTGAGGTAGGTGTAGGATCTTCCTCCGGTCCTGGTCTTGCGAATCCGTGGGACGGTGGCCAGGGCCAGCTGGGCGGAGCGGAGGTGTCTGGTGGGTACGTGGGATGAGAGGTGGTGGTTCAGATATGCTGGTCCTGCATTGTGGAGGGCTTTGTAGGCGTGTGTGAGGAGCTTGAAAGTGACTCTTTTGTTGACTGAGAGCCAGCGGAGTTTTCACAGGTGTTCAGTGTTGTGGCTGCGGCTTGGGATGTTGAGGACCAGTCTGGCTGCGGCGTTTTGAATGTTTCGTTGTTTCCTGAGGAATTTCTGGGTGACACTGGCGTAGAGTGCGTTGCCTGAGCATGTGGGTGACCGTCTTTCTGGATTCAGCGGGGATCAATCTGAAGGTCTTTCGAAACAGACGGAGTGTGTGGAAGCACGATGAGGAGACGGAGTTGATCTGGCGGTTCATTGTGAGTGAGGAGTCCAGTATGATGCAGAGGTTTTTGTGCGTGGTCCATGGGTGTGAGGGGTGTTCCTAGTGCGGCGGGCCACCATGAGTCGTCCCAAGTGGGGGGGGGGGGTCCCAGGATGAGGACCTCGGTCTTGTCTGAGTTGAGTTTGTGCAGCTGTCTCTCATCCAGGTGACGATGGCCTTCATCCTGTTGTGGAAGTTGTCTTTGGTGGCTGTGGGTTCGTTGGTGAGGGAGAGGATCAGCTGGGTGTCGTCGGCGTAGGAGACGATGTTGAGTCCATGGTTCCTGACGATGGCTGCAAGTGGGGCCATGTAGATGTTGAAGAGGGTGGGGCTCAGTGATGATCCCTAGGGCACTCTGCAGCTGATCTCTGTGGGTTCTGAGAGGAACGGTGATAGTCTGACTCGCTGTGTTCGACTGGTGAGGAAGGAGCGGATCCAGTCCAGGGCTTTGTTGCTATGGAGTCTCGTGCTTAGGGTGCGGTGGGAGACGGTGTCGAAGGCGGGCAAGAGGTACAGGAGGATGAGGGCTGCTATTTCGCCCCGGTCGAGGAGGGAGTAGATGTCATCGGTGGCGGCGAGGTAGGCAGTCTCGGTGCTGTGGTTGCTTCGGAAGCCGGATTAGGAGATGTCCATGACGTGGTTGGCTTCCATGAACTCAGAGAGTTAGTTATTGATGGCCTTCTCGATGACCTTGGCTAGGAAGGGGAGCAGGGAGATGGGTCTGAAGTTCTTGAGGTCTGTCGGGTTAGCGGAGGGCTTCTTCAGCAGGGAGTTGATCTTGGCGTGTTTCCAGTTATTGGGGAAAGTGGCGGTCTCGATGGAGCAGTTGATTGTGCGGTGTAGCTCGAGGGCGGTGGAGGTGGCGGCTCTGTGGAAGATGTGGTGCGGGCAGGGGTACGAGGGGGCTCTGGAGGGGATGCTCTTCATGGTCTGAGAGTGTCGTCCGTGGTGAGCGGGGTCCAGTTGAGCAGGATCTGTTGGGGGCGGCGTCATTGGGTGCGGAGGTGGTGGGTGTGGTGGGTGTCGAAGATGTCATAGATCTGCTTGATCTTGTATTGGAAAAAGGTGCCGAGCTTATTGCAGACGTCGTGGGAGGGTGGGACATCTGTGGTCTCGCTGTTGGGTTTGGCAAACTCCTTGACGATGGCGAAGAGTTCTTTGCTGTTGTGTGCATTGGCATTGATTCTTTTTTTGGATGGCTGTTTTCTTTGTAGTTTTGAGGAGGAGGTGGTGTGTGGTGACGGCGGCTTTGAAGGTAGCGTGGGCTTCCGGGGTTTTGTTGTTCCTCCAACTCTTCTCGAGCCGTCTATAGGTGCATCTGGATTCCTGAAGGGCAGGAGTGAACCAGCTGGCTTTCTTGGAGTGTTGCTTGCCGGGGGCTTTCTTGAGGGGCGCCAGAGTGTCGGAACAGTTGGAGATCCATAGGTGGAGGTTGCGTGCTGAGGTGTTGGCGGTGGGGTTGTGCTGAGGGAGGCGGTGAAATGTTCTTTGGTGACCTTGTTCCAGCTTCTGCGGGGGAGGTGGTGGGCGCAGTGGTGTATGGTGGGTTTGGTGAAAGTGAAATTGACGCAGTGGTGGTCGGTCCAGAGGAGTTCGGAGGTGTGGCTGAAGGTGATGTTTTCGCTGGTGGAGAAACCTGGGTCGAGCATGTGTCCTGCTGAGTGGCTTGGAGAGGTGACTAGCTGCTCATGATATAAAGAAACGTTGTGGGCAGGTCAGACACAGAGCCCCCATCTAATATTGTGGCAGCCAGAGGTGAGTGAATGAGTAGCGTGTGATCTCAGCTCCCTCATCTACAGAGCGAGTTCTTAAGAAAACTGCAATGCCGAAACTGAGCCACAATGGCGCCCTGGCCAGTATCTTCCTAAAATACGGGTAAGCGGACAACTGGCCCAACAGTGGGTAACAGAGGAAGAAAGAAATGATCCGTCCACGCTTAACAAAAGAAAAGTAAAGTACCACGAAAAGTGCAAAGCCGAGGGCCAGGTAGGACAAAAAAGGAAAGAAGGGGGGAAGGAGTTGAGGAGCGCTGTGGGCGGTTAGGGGTATTCCTAGGAATTGTTAGGCTGAGAAGCTGAAAGGGCCAAGACGATTGCAGAGGAAAGTCAGTCAAACAGGTGGAGGGCGTGCAACTGGGGCGGCTGAAAGCAGAGGTGTTCCATCTGTGACATGTAAGGTAAACAAACACAGAACAAAGTGCAATTCATTTTTTAAAAACAAAACAGAGAATGATTTGAAAAAGATATTAGGGGAAACTAACCGCTGCGTGTCCGCAACATCAGTCTACTACTATAGTGTATGGCCACTGAAAAGACAAAAGCACGCCAGAAAAAAATGGCGACTCAGCGTCAACTCCAAAGGAATGCAGAAGTGGAGTCAGATTAAAGTGCACTGTGCCCAAAAAGCGTATCACAAGTGTCAAAGTGCAGGTAATTAGCAGGTAATTTTACTGACAGTGCGCTATTCTCCTCCCAACTCTTCAAATACTGCAAATGTGCTCGATTGAAACGAGCGATTGCATTTTGTGTGGAAGCTATGCCCCCAGAACAAGTAATGGTCAAATTCAGCAGAGTATCCCCCAAACAGTGCAACAATGCAATTTCAACAATGCAAATTCAGTTTTAAAAAACAAACACAAAATGAAGTGCAATTCAGTTTTTAAAACACAACACAGAATTACTTAAAAAAGGAGTTAGAGCAAACTAACTGCTGCGTATCCACGACATCAGTCAACTAATACTGTGTATGGCCACTGAAAAGACTAGGGCATATTCCTGGAAGTTCAACAACTGGTGGGCTCTCTGAACGACATGGCGGACTAACTCAGCTGAAGATGCTTAGCGGATCACGAGTGGCATCTCCATCTGGAGGTGGTGCAATGTCTCATCTGCAGTGGGGAGAGCCTTGGTTAGATCTGTTCACCACCACCGAGAATGCACAATGTCAGCGGTTTTGTGCACTGGAGTTTCCAAGGCGGCTCTCGCTCAGAGACACTTTTCGTCTTGAGTGGAGCTCAGGCCTCCTCTACACCTCTCTGCCCATACCACTCCTGCCCAGAGTTCTCAAGAAGATCAGAAATGACCCCCGCCCGGGTCCAAGCCTTGTGGCTCCAGACTGGTCTCTGAGGGTTTGGTATCCCGAGCTGTTGAGCATGGCCAAATGGTCCTCCGATCAGGGTGGCCCTTCAGGAGGATCTTCTGTCGCAGCAGCTGGGGAGTGTTCGCCACCTAAACATGTCATCCCTCTGCCTTCATGCATGGAGATTGAGCAGCAACAGTTGAAAGCTTTCGACCTTCCATCCAAAATCTGCAATGTTATATTTGCAGCCAGCTGTCCCTCTTCCAAGACTGTATACGCCTGCCGTTGGGGCAAGTTTGTTCCATGGTGTGCAGAGAAACAAGTTGACCCTCTTTCCTTTCCTTTTTCTCAGGTCCTTCTCTTTATCCTTTCTCTTGCCCAGCAGGGCTCTGCTTTGGGCACCTGTAAGGGCTGCCTTTCTGCAGTTGCCAGATTTTATTTATTTTGAAGGTTTTATATAGCGCAAATATGACCCTTGCGGGTATCAGAGCGCTTTACAGGGGTAGAAATAAGAAACAAAAGAACACTGTATGTCATAGTTATGTCTTGTTATACCAACAGCTGTTATGAGAATTATATACATTGTCCATGTGAATTTCCTCAAGAGTAAAGATTTTACTTCTTTCTTAAAAGAAGTAGAAGAGGGATTCCGTCTGGTTTCAGGGGGCTGTCCGTTCCATATCCTAGGAGCGATTCCAGAGAAGGCACGGTGGTATGTTTTCTTTTTGGCAAAACGTTGTGGTTTCAGAAGAAGATTGCTGGAACTTCTGGAGGATCTGTTGCCACATGAGAGCACCAGTTTTTGGGCCAAATAATTCAGAGTATTGTGATGTAGGGCTTTGTGAGTCATGCAGGCGATTTTTAGTTGAATTCTTGCTTCGAGTGGTAGCCAGTTAAGAGCTCTAAGGTCGGGGGTGATGTGGCAGTTTCTTTTTGAGCCCATGATGAGCCTGGCCGCTGAATTGAATGAGGCTCTTAGAGGGGCCGTTGTAGATCTGGGAAGACCGCAAAGCATTGCACTCCCATAGTCTAGTCTTGGGATTACTAGTGCTTGAACTGCCAATTTGAAGTCATTTGCGGTAAGGAAGGGTTTTAATTTTCTCAAAGTGTTCATCTGAATGTTTGCTCCTTTTGTTGCGGCACTGATATGTTTCTGCATGTTTAGATCTCTGTCAAGTATTAATCCCAGCGATTTCGCTGAGTCAATAATATTAGGTTGGCAGTTGAGCGCTGTTAGTTGTTTAAGCCATTCTTCAATGATGGTTGTGTGAAGCAATTAGGAGGAATTCAGTCTTGAGGGTGTTTAGTTTCAGGTGGTTTTCCGCCAGCAAGTCTGAATTTTTTGTAGAGTCAAGTTGAGAGATTTGATGTCCTCCAGAGAAGTGACCTTTAAGTATAGTTGTGTATCGTCTGCTTACATGTGATAGTGGATGTTTGAGGAGCTGAGAATTGAGGTGAGTGGTTCCATGAATAGGTTGAAAAGTGTAGGTGAGAGGGATGAGCCCTGTGGGACTCCTAATGTGACTGGGACGGCCATAGATAAGGATTGATTGACCTTGAATCTTTGGGATCTATTTTGGAGGAAAGAGGTGAACCAATTTAGTACTGATCCTGCTAAGCCCATTCTATATTTCAGAAGGTCCAGAAGATTGTCATGTTTGACGGTGTCGAAAGCTGAAGATAGATCAAGCAGGATTAGCAGACAGGCTTCGTTTTGGTCTAGGATTTTTAGTGCGTCATCTACTATGTGGGTCATGGCCGCATGTGGGATCAGCCATCCCTGTTCAAATCCCTGTTGTTAATAGGTTCTTGAAAGGTTTTCAACACATGTTTCCACCTTCACCCTTCATCATGCCTCAGTGGGACCTCAATCTCATCCTTACATTTCTGATGTGCGCTCCCTTTGAACCACTGCACAACTGTCCGCTCAGGATCCTTACCATCAAGACGGCCATTCCTAGTGGCAATAACATCTGCCCAGAGGGTCTGTGAGCTTTAGGCTTTATCATCCAAGCCTTTGTACCTGAACATTTATGCAGACAAGCTGGTTCTACGCACTAGAGCTTCCTTTCTGCCGAAAGTTGTCATTCCTTTTCATGTAGGCCAGTCCATCACTATGCCTACCTTTTACGCCCTGCCACATCCCTCTAAGGAAGAGGAGCCACTTAACCGACTGGACCAAAAAAGAGCTTTGTCGTTTTACCTTGACCGCACGAAAGAATTCCGGGTAGATGATCAACTCTTCATGGGGTATTTCGGAGCGAAGAAGCGAAAGGCCGTGCAGAAACTGACCATCTCCCGATGGATCATGCTTTGACTTAAGATCTGCTACGCATTGGCCAAGAAGCAACCCCCTGAGGGTTTGCGTGCTCATTCCACCAGAGCTAAATCTGCGACCACTGCATTAGCAAATGCAGTTCCGGTCCTGGATATCTGCCAGGTAGCAACATGGGCATTACTTCTAGTGTGAAACAGTTTCGCATACCCACCTCCAAGAGGTATTGCTTGGGTATCCTATTCTAAGGTAAAGAATCTGCGTCTAGAAGTCTCTTTCAGATGAACAACTAACTTACCTTCGGCAAAGCCTTACTTGGTAGAGACTCTGTCTAGCCGCAGATTTCTTACCAACCCACCCAGGATTACTATGTGCAGGGCTGTTCCCCTTTCAGGGCCCTAGTTTTCTACACCAGTGTTCAGTGTTTTTTGTGGCTCCGAGCTCCTGACATGGAAAGTCGCGAAAAGAAACTGACATCAGCGCTGGGGTGGCGCCTATATAGGCAACTCTCATGTCACTTCCGGCGCTTGCAACGCTGACGTCACCATGCGAAGCTGAACGACGCCACCTACCAGCACGCAGGAGTACTGCTCACGAAAAATTTCTGGATCCAGTCTGACGACTGGGGATAATTCTAAAGTGAGGAATCTGCAGCTAGATAGAGTCTCTACCAGATACAGCATTAAAGAAGGTATGTAACTTGTTCATCAGGCTGTTCTGAAATGAAAATGATAATACTAAGTTCAACATCCCTTAAGTAAAACAACACTCAAAAATAATCATATTTCAGTCCTATGTGTTCAATTTCAATTTTTGTTTTGCCTTAAAGTTCAAAACAGTAACTTCAGTACCATACACTGGAGTTTAAATGTCGCCCACCCCAAGTGGACCACACGATATTGGATTGTTATTATATCATGATATCCATATCTGCTGAATTGTTTGTAGTATTCTCAAACTAATGTGACCATCAAAGAAAGACTAAAGTCTAAGGCTCTTGTTAGCCACTTTAGTAGCTTTTATAAAACGCAGTAGATACTAGAATTTATTTGCTTACATTGGGTAAATTGCACTAAGGAGGTGTAGCCACAAAATCTTTCTGCTTGTATCTGTTTTACATGTCCTCCCTTCGGTTGCAATCGAATAGCATCTAAACTCTGAAACTAGAATTAATTCAAACAAGAAGTGACCTGCAACTAGTGATTTCTTTTGAAATTTATAATTTCAGATTGATGTTCTCCCCCATCCGATTTTAGATTTTGTGATGCCTGGCTGGTATAATTAAAGCAACCCAGATATTGAATGCCACGTGCTGTATACAACCTTCTCTGTATCGCAAGTGGCAAAATATTTCAATATTAAAAGCTCTTCCAGTGTATTCATGAAACCCTATATTAAATTTGATTTTATTATGTTGTTGCAATATTTGTAACTCAAAAAGGGTTATGGTGCTCTTTTTGGCATTGAGAGAAATTCCCACAGAAATGTTACACTGGGACACTTTGCCTGAATCACTGGTGACTTCAATTTTTTGTTTTGTTTTTGGTATGCAATGGTGGATATTTATGAGAGGAATTTCTGCAGTTATGGAACAGTTTTAATTAATCTGTATTGTTTTACAATGATTTTCTTAAGCTGCCTCAGTGAAGAAAATGTGTAAACTAATATTATATTCTCTTCTTGGGAACCTACCTTCCATTTACTTGTGAATTAACAAAGCTTTGCATACGCCCTCCTCTAGAGTATCTTCTGAACATATTTACCAAATTTCTTTGTTGATGAAAAAATATAATTTAATCCGAAACTTTACAATTTAACCATAATATTTGAATGTATGTAAAATCTTTCAGATTTTTCCTTGGATGAAAAGATGATGCAAGTAACAGATTGCTTCAAACATTTGTATTGGTGAGCATGTTTATATGTAATTTTTCATTGTTTGTGGTTTGTACATCAACAAATTGAACTTTAGAAAAATAATCTGCTCCTTATTGCATGTCTTGGTAGTTGTGACCCAATTATGCTGTTGATTTAAACCTGTTTTCCAATTCTGTTTGATTACTATGCCAGATGTAAAAAGTAACATCACTAAAACACAACCATAATTTAATTTTTGTGTGATCTTTCGTAGGATTTAAAACAGATGGGGCCCGTACAGGTAAGAGCAGGGGGGCCGGGTGAGGGGGGATTTCGACGGGCGATGACCAGGAAAAATTAAATAAATAAATAATTTGCCCTGGTCATCGTCCGTTGAAATCCCCCCTCATCCGGCCCCACCGCCCCACCACTCTTACCTGTATGGGCCGCGGCTGAGTTAAAACGTATTAAAATGCACATCTACACATAAATCTATTTGCATATGATAGTGCTACATTGGAGCTCTTTGATATTCCATAAATGGGCAAGTGATATTCAATATCCAATATAAAGTAGTTAGTATGAAGAGGGGCGTGGCCTGGCCGGCTAAGATGGCGGACGTGCCTCTCTAGAGCTCCGTCCGGCTGCCCGCGCAATCCGCGCACATCTATGCCATAACCCTCCCCAAACCCACCGGACTCAATGCCCATGTTAGCAATACCTCCCGAACCCCCTCTCCGACGATCTTGCAACGAGGCCAAGATGGCGGCGCCCGCCGGGCACTGGGCGCCTGCGGCGGGGACGAGAAGGAACCTGAGACCCGCTGCGGGATCCCGGGATGTCTCCTGGCGTTTCCTGGCCCGGTGACGGGAGGGGCGATCTCAGGTGTCCATCCAGATACCTTCACAGCTGCGGGGACCAAAGGTGAGAGCGCGACTCCGAGGTAACGCGTCCCCGGGAGGCCATAACGCCCAAAGTCGGAGACAGCCCCACATGTGAGGCTCAGCTGGCAGCGACTATCAACCCCCCACAGTAAAGTGCTAAACTCGCCTTCTACCAGCACCCCAGCACAGCGACCTCCCCCCGCTCGGCGCTGGGTCTCGAGGCACGTGGCGGGAGGCTTCAACACGCCAAGGGCGCCCGTGGTGCGGCCGCCTGCATCGGAGCTTCGCGTGCACACGGAGGCGCCCAGCAATAGTGCGGCCATTGCACCCAACATCGGTGGCAACCCAAAGTGCAAATCCCAGCTGGCAGTGATCGCCAACCCCCTACCTTGAGGTACTGAATTCGCCGTCCGCCCGCACCCCAGCACAGCGGCCTCCCCCCCACTCGGCGCTGGGATTCGGGGCGCGCGGCGGGAGACCCAAACACACCGGGGGCGTCTGCAGAGGGACCGCCTGCGTCGGAGCTCCGCGCTCGTGGGAAGGTGCCCAGCGACGTTGAGGCCATAACGCCCAACAACGGCGGCAGCCCCAAACGAGCAATCCAGTTGCAGCGATCGCCAATCCCCCACCGCACGGAGCTGCATTCATCAACTGCCCATATCCCAACGCAGCGACCTCCCTCCGCTCGGCGCTGGGTCTCGAAGCGCACGGCGGGAGGCTCAAACAAGCCAGAGGCGTCGGCGGAGCGGCCGCCTTCATCGGAGATTCGCGCCCACAAGAAGGCGCCCAACGGCAGTACGGCCATAACGTCCATTACCGGCGGCAACCCGAAACGTGGGGTCCGACGGGCGGCGATTGCCAACCCTCCACCAAAGCGCTGAATCTGCCATCAGCCGGCAATTTACTAAATACCAGTATACTACAGCGACCTCCCCTCGCTCGGCGCTGGGTCTCGAGGCGCGCGGCGGGAGGCTCAAGAGCGTCAGGGGCATCTCTGGAGTGACTACCTGCACCGGAGCTTCGCGCTCATCAGAAGGTACCCAACGACAGTGAGGCCATAGCAGCAGTCCGAAGTGTGAAACGCGGCTAGCAGCGATCATCAACCCCCCACCGCAAAGTGCCGAATTTGCCATCAGCCTGCCCCACAGCGCAGTGGACCCCCCCGCTCGGCGCCAGGTCTCGAGGCGCGCGGCGGGAGGCCTAAACGCGCCAGGGACATTGGGGGAATGGCTGCCCGCATCGGAGCTTCGCGCTCGCAGGAAGGCGCCTCACGACGGTGGTCTGTCACCCCAGCAGGATTTGACAGGTACCAGCTCTCCCTCGGGGCCCAGGGCCCCCGCCTGTGCGACACCAGGCCCCGAGGCGCACGACAGTCACGGCCAGGCCTAACTTCCAAGGATCAAAACGCGATCGGAGCATCCGGAAGGCGGAAGCTCATTCCCCCCCCCCCTTACGGCGCTGGGCCTCGAGGCGCGAGCCCGGGGTTTCGAGGGCAGCAGGCGGCACCCCGACAGAACGCTCTTCGGTCTGGGACCCCCCCGGCCTGACTCAGCAGCTGCACTAAGGCCCGTTGCCTGCTCACCACAAGCCAAGGTCACGTCCAACCCCAACATCGGAAGTTGACTGCAGGCCGTGTGCTTGCGCCCCCCCCCCCCGTGGCTGGGCTGGATCTAGACATCTCCAAGCGCTATGGGGCGCCAACACATAACGGGGACACCGCAAGTAGCGAATCGGAGGCAGACCTCCCCTGATCCCACGATCACCCACCCAGAAGGGGAACCCTCCCGAGCAGAGTCCATGTCCGAAAAACTGGACCAGGTCCTTGCGGCAATTGAACATTCCAGGGTGACCATGGAAAACAAATTCGGGGAATTAGCCACTGACCTCAACCTCCTCCGGGATGACCATCGGAAACTAGCGGACAAAGTTAAACAGGGCGAAAAGACACTCCAAGCTATAGAGCCGAAAATACAGACACACCAAGACGCCATAAAAGATCTCCAACTAAGAGTAAAGTCCCTAGAAAGCAAAACGGACGATTTGGAAGGCCGCTCTCGAAGAAGTAATATCCGCATTCTAAACCTGCCGGAGGGATCAGAAGGATCCAACCCTATCCGATACATTGAAACATGGATCAAGACATTCACCCGAACAACGGACCTGACCCCATATTTCTCCATAGAGAGGGCACATCGAGTACCGGCCCGTAGACCACCACCGGGTTCACCGCCTCGACCATTCCTTCTGAAATTGCTCCACTATCAGGACAGAGACACTATTCTTAGAGCCTCCAGGCAGAAAGGACCACTCCAAGTGGAAGACAAACAAGTAATGCTGTTCCCAGATTACTCCTGCGCCGTCCAGCAACAAAGGGTCACCTTTCTAGCAGTCAAACGAACTCTACGACAAAAGAACGTACAATATGCTCTCTTTTTCGCTTGAAAATCTTGTATGATGGAACTGCACATTTCTTCACCGACCCAGTGGAAGCAAGCGATTGGGTGGAGCAGCGGTTATCAGGACCGGACGACCACAGAAACACACAAAGTCATCGACCCACTGGCCGCCAAAGACGTCAACACAAGCGAATCACCCTCACGCAGTTGAGTCCGCGCTCTGATTCCCTCACACAGCGCTCCCCTGACCTGGAGCAAATTATAGCGGAACGCAGGAGAGCACTGCAAGCGGCGGCAGTGGTGCGATCGACAGGGGACAGCTCGGATGCAGAGAAAGCCCCCCACCTGTTCACATCAGAAGAAGAAGTTAGCGATGCACACACCTCCCGCGATGGCTCAGTCACACCCCCGATAGTCACTCCTCAAACGGCAGATACGCTGATATAGAACCCAATCGACTGCGAAGTAATCACAATAGCATACTACACGAGTTGATATCAACTCCTGAACCATGAACGAGGATATGAGAACACGGGGCGATGCGCCCAGAACTCAGGAGCGGCACAACACGACACACCGAACTGGGACGCGGTGAACGGTCAATGGTGTAGGGGGCTCTTTTGGCAACTCTGACTCAGCATCACAAGGCGGGCAGCCGAGACGCCGGTGACGGGAGATACCGCACAACCACCCCCCACAAAGAACGATTTGAAAACAGTACATGAAGTACAGTTTGGACATATCGTCCCCTATGACATGTCCTCTCAGTTGGGAATACTCCCTGTTGTTTAAGTTTCGTTTTCCTTTGTTTCAGGTTCCCCAAATACCCTCAGCAGAGCAAACCTGTGAGATTGCAAGCTACAAGTGGGCGGTTGACATTCGGTGGGGGAGGGGATCGGGAGGGGGCGACTGGGCAACACAAAAACGCGATTTGCCCGTATGCACCGAACGACATGACCACTAAAGTCCCCAACACGGATATAAAAATCATCACGATAAACGTTAGGGGCATGCACACAGCTAACAAGCGCTACGCCGTCTATGCATATATAAAAAGGCAACAAGCACAGATAGCTCTCCTGCAGGAGACACACCTATCGGCGATCGAGGTGGATCGTCTACGTAGGAAGTGGCGGGGTATTGTCTGCGCCACCACATACTCAGCATTTGCCAGGGGCGCCCTAGTCTGGATTCGGCCCGGGATCCCCTTTAAGGAACAGTCACGTACCGTAGATAAAGAAGGCCGATATGCCCTAATAGAAGGGATGTTGGAGGGCCAGTCCATTCTATTGGGAAGCATATACGCTCCCAATGTAGACCAGGACCAGTATTGGAGGCGCCTCACAGGAGTAGTCACTCAACACACCTCAATCCCATGGCTCCTAGGGGGTGATTACAATTGTGTTCTGGACCTTCATCTCGATAGGTCCCATCCCCCACCGATACACTCACCAGCGCACAAGCAGACAGACCAATATCAAACATGGGTGAAACACTGGGCATTGGCGGACCCGTGGCGGGAGCGGAACCCAGACACTAGAATTTATTCCTTCCACTCCATCCCACACAACTTACGAGTTCGCCTTGATAGATTCCTATGCTCCGCAACAGTGCTCCCGGGAGTACAACATTCCGATTATCTGGGTAGGGTACTTTCAGACCACGACGCACACATAATGACCCTCAGGTGGAGGCCTCCACACCCCCCAATACCCACCTGGAAACTGCCACGTGACTGTCTCACAGACCAGGTGTTCCGCCATGAACACGGGGATTATATTCAGGAACACTTCGCCCTCAACTCAGGTACGGCTGCATCTAGGCTAATAGAATGGGACGCATTTAAAGTCGCGGCCAGGGGGCACTGCATACAACAAATAGTGGGAGTACGTAAGACACTCGAAAGAGTACTACAAAACTCGGAGAAGGCGCTAGCGGCTCTCACGAAACAAAAGTATACTGCCGGTGCCACCCCCGACCAAATAGCAGCGGCCAAAACCTCCCATGCGGAAGCAATGAAAGACCTACGCAAATACAATTTCTGAGCTTACGCCGCTAGGGTACACAAAGAGGGTAACAGAGCGGGAACACTGTTAGCTTGGCTAGCCAAGCAAGACGTAGACGTTGAACCGATCACGGAACTACTCGACGAAACGGGGACCCCTCGACATTCGCAAGTAGAGATTCTGCATATTTTCCACGACTATTACTCAAGTATTTACCGGGCCCCTGCACAAATGAATCAACACATGATCACTCAGTTCCTTCGCCCGTTGCATATTCCCCGTATACTACCCGCCGACAAAAAAGAGTTAGAGACAAAGATCAAAGCCCCAGACGTCACACACGCCATCAGAGCGCTGGCACGAAACAAAGCCCCAGGAATGGACGGCTTCCCGCTCGAATATTACAGTACCTTCTCCGCTCACCTGATCCCCAGGGCGGTAGCCATGTACGAGGATGCACTAGACAGAGGGGAACTCCCAGGCTCACTCCGAGAATCCATTCTGGTTACATTTCCCAAACCCCACAGGGACCCCACCCTCACTGCCTCGTACAGACCAATAACGCTGCTAAATGCAGATTGTAAAATATTAGGCAAAATCCTGGCGGACCGATACACCCAGATTCTGGCGCCGCTGGTTCACCCCGACCAAAGCGGATTCGTCCCGAGGCGTAACACCTCGCAGAACATACGCAGATTGTTTCATGTCCAAGACAGGGCGAGAATACATTTCCCTAACGCGGCGTGTCTGATACTAGATCTTGAAAAAGCCTTCGATACCCTGTTGTGGCCGTTCTTATTTGCTGTCCTTCGTAGGTTTAATGTGGGATCTATCCTGATGAAATACACAAAACTTCTCTACAAGGGCCTAGTGAGGATAGGTAAATATATCTCCGCTCCCTTCCCGGTCGAAAGAGGGACTAGACAGGGGTGCCCCTTGTCCCCCCTCTTATTCGCCCTAGCAGTAGAACCCCTAGCAATAAGGCTACGACAGGAGGGTGACGCTTGGGGTATACCGATAGCAGATACGCTGCACTGTGTATCACTATATGCAGATGATCTCCTGATCTATGTCAGGGACGTCACAAGTGACCTCACCCTCATCTGGACGGCGCTGAGCGACTTTGCGGCGGCCTCAGGCCTCAAAGTCAATTGGGCCAAATCCACGATATTCCCACTGAGCCCGCACTTGGCCCCACTCGACATATCGGTGGGAGCCCATACACTCGCCTGGAGCACTGCTGCACCTAGATACCTGGGGGTGAGACTGTTTCATTCCCCCGCAGACTTGTACGAAGGAAACCACCGTAAGGTACTAGCGGGATTACGCGCGGCTGTGGGCTTCTGGAAAACATTACCTCTTGGCCCCATTGGACGAGTAGCCCTTGCAAAAATGATAATGGTCCCCAGGCTCCTTTACCATTTCACCAACCTTCCAGTGATACCACCACGTCCATTTTTTCGAGAGTTAGACATGCTCCTGACCACATTGATCTGGGGAGGAGGTAGACATAGGGTGGCCTTAACCACACTTTACTTACCCACAACTCAGGGAGGACTGGGAGCCCCGTCATTCGAAGCATACTTTCTGGCGGCGCAACTCCAGTGGTTATCGTACTGGACAGCGGAACGTTATATAGGAGAAACAATCACGGAAGAGGGGCGGATACCCCTCCCAGCTATACGGAGACTGCTGATGCCAGGTACCAAACCCCTCCGCACTTACCCTTTGCAAGTGACCATAGCTCGTAAGTGTATGCTGAAAATACATCATATGTCCAAGGGAAAGCCCCCTTACTCACCCTTACTCCCACTAGTAGGATTCCCCTGCAACGACAAGTATTATACAGCCCGCGCCCTCCAGGTATGGACTGATCACTCAGTTACGGAGATGGAGTCCCTGTTCGAGGACGGACAGTTAATGACATATGCCAAGTGACCGCTCAATATGACCTTCCCCCGGGGCAGTTCCTACTACATCGGCAGCTACTAGACAGCGGCCAACCCTACTGGGACCTAAACGCGGGGGAGCCCCCGACACACCCGGTAATACACACTATATTACACATGGGGGCAGGTAGACATTTAGTTACCTGGCTATATAAAGCCGTTCGAGAACTGATTAGTCGCCCATTAGACTCACTACGGCAGACGTGGGCGGATGAAGTGGGTCGGGTATTCAATGATAAAGAGTGGGAAAAAGCCCTAGAGTACTCCAAAAAGGTTTCCAGGAACGCACGTTTTAGAAACATTCAATTCAATATACTACATAGTTAGGGCATACCTCACCCCACAACGCCTCCACCGTTTTTATCCTGACACACACTTTGCCTGCCCTCGATGCCAGACTCTCGAGGCGGACTTTAAACATATGTTCTGGGACTGCCCCGTTGTGCACCAATACTGGGACAGAATACACCAAACACTCCGTGAGGCGACCAACATACTAACCATGTCATCATGGGAAGCCAGTGCCCTCGGCATTTTCCGCAGGCGGAAAACCGAGAAGGTACAGTACCGCTTCGCCTCCTTAGCCATTTTCTTAGCAAAACGGGGTATAGCCATGCACTGGCGTGCCCCGGGAGGACCTCCCGAGGCAGCCTGGATAGGGGCCATGAAGAGATGGGGCGCGGCAGAGGAAGAGGTACTACGGGATGAGGAAGTGAGGGGAATGCGGAAGCACCCAATCTCTCTAGAGTGGGCACAACTAATGCACCGATATACTCACGAAACAACGCAATCGTCATCACAGGCAGCCACCCAATCACAGACTCCACCTTTATCCCCCCGGAGGCCGATGGAAGATAACATACGACCAGACCTAGACACCTAGGACGGGCACTGCAATAAGACGACCTCAGACACCCCCGAATGCCACACAGAGCCAAAACTTCACGGTCCCCCCCATATATCTGATACCGTAACATAGACTGCAACCACGACCAAACACATAACCATATTGCACTAGTAGCTCCGCAACAACTTCCCCAGTTCACCCCCGAGGTTAATAGTTTTACCCCTACATCGGTGGTTCCGAATCCGATGGTATTTCAATGGGAACACACACGTCAAACGCCAAGTGAGGGCACACAACAAAGGAACACGAAAGGAATACACAATGATCCCTGATTAAAGTTGACGTACTCAGCCGAAGGCTAGTAAATATACTAACACCAAATCAGATGTCGGGCACGGGATAACACTTAGAATGTTCATTATACCATGTCTGCAATGTCGGAACATGTAATAAGTGATGAATTCTGTTCTTTTCAAAGTGATCTCTCGATTGATTATAGACACATGTTAATGTAAGTTACGATGAAATGATTTTTATTGATATCATTGATGTAATGAAATACAAAATCCCAATAAAAAAATGTAAACAACAAAAAAAAGTAGTTAGTATGAAGCACTATGTGTGGAAACTGTATACAAGGAGTAACAAAGCTGGCTCTGTATGTCGTAATTTCTGTGAAGCCAAACAATGCATGCTAAATAAAAAACTAATTCTCAGAACATCGAAGTTACCATTGTAAAACCTTTGGACACCCTTCCACAAGAGGATTCTGAATAATTACATGATCTACGAAGGTGCAAACACCCAACCCTAAACACAGTCATTGAACATCGCTAGCAACTTGAGGCACTTGGAGAGGGTTTGAAGGCTTTCAGTTGAGCAAACTGTAAGCAGGTGTGCTAAATAACTTCAGCCCTAGTTGGTCTGAAGTACTAAAAAATAGAAGAAAACAAAATGGCAGGAACAGGCAATGGTGTATGAAACCGTGCTGAAACTACGCCATACATTAAACGCTAAAGATGCAACCCTGCATATAGACAACGTTGTGTACTAAATTACTTGCTTAAACAAAGCAGGGATGAAAGCTCTTGTTACAAAGTAAGTTTCTTTCGCATAAGTATTATTTTATGAGCGAGTACCAGAATAGCACAAGAAAGCACACCGAGATTGCTTCCTGGTTCGTTAAATTATTGGCATGTGAAGCCTTCCTAGCCATAGGACCCTTTGTCCTTTATTGGTCTGTTTCAATGTACTCCATTACACAGTGATTTATAACAAAGTAAGCAGGCCTAGGATTAGAGACGGTGTTTATTTTTATTTGTTCCAGTTTTATTTGTCCAGGGCTAACGCTCATTAGCTCCTTGAGTGACGCCATTTTCCTCATGTATGGACGTGGGTGTCTGATTCCAGACACTGAACTATGGATTGTCTCGGGTACTAAGACATAGGCTACACAAACCAGCACCAAAACTGAAGCTCGTTGGGGATTCTCATAGCTAACGATGGATAAATGTATAATCAGCACTGAATCTAGGCTCAAATATAAATAAGCAACTGGGATTAAGCTGAACATTAGGGACAAGCTTGCCATTTCAGAAATATGGCACATATTTTATATAAAACAAACTGGAAATGTAGAAAAAATCTTTATAAAACAGGATGCTAGAGATGTAGCCATACATTTATAAGTTCATTAATGAGTACGTGCTTAGCTGGGGGCATTTAGGAGACATTAAATATTTACCACACTATCACACACACACTTGAGGTGGCCAGTGAAATGTCGTTACAGGAAGAGCCAGATGAACTAACTCTGCATTCACCCAAAAACTGCAATGCAGGAGGAAGAATCAGTTACCTAGTATTTTGGAATTTATGCTATGGCGGATAGTAGTTGAGATTAGGGAGTCACTGCAAAATTGTATCCAATATTAAATATGAAATCTAGTGTCACAATGCCTGTTCTGGCCGTTAGCCTTCTCCTATATTGCACCTAAAGCATGGAACGACCTGCCGCTACACATGAGAGCCTCCTCCTCACTTCATAAATTCTGCCAGAAGCTGATGACCTGGCTTTTCAAGTAGTCCCATCAGGCCCTAGTTGTGCCTAGATTCACACCTGCTCAGCACCAGGATAGCCTCAGGGTGATAGTGCGCTCTACAAATCTGCATAACGTAATAGACCTTGAGGTCACAACAACTACAGACAAGCATTTCTAGAACAGGCATGCTATGCTGGTCACCTCCATAGACCTCGTGAAGAACAAGGCAGCTGCCCGCACTCCAAAAGCCATCATCGGGGGAGAAGTGGAAGACCTGGGCCCGAGGCCATAACTGCAAAAAATGATCACCAACTGAGCAGGTAACCCGAGACCCAAACGTGAAAGACTGTGAGACTGTTTCTTGAATGCACAAAGATACTCTTGCCGTTAGGAAGTTATCCTTTTGCCAGTGTAAACTCTGGCTCAAGAACTATTTTGAACTGAGCTATAAATGCCTAATGTAGTAATTGCTGACTGAACACTCACCTGTGCCTAGGCTTTGCTTATGTCCGTATCTCTGAGAATTCACCATAGAAATTGGGGATGTGCCCTCGAGTGGGAGAACGCATCACAAATAGAGTAGTGCTTGATTAAGAGTCCATACCCTGTACCTGTATTCCCACCTAATTTACCTGTATTCCCACCTAATTGTGGAGTATCTCATTTTGCTCTGAAGTACTTCCTTACTCAAAACAAGCACTGAGCTGTACAGTGACTTATTGTGCCTGTTTTTTGATTGTTTGAGTTCTGAGTCTTTGCTGCCCCCCGCCGCCGCCACACACACACACACACCACACACACACACACACACACACACACACACACACACACACACACACCACCCCCCTCCTCCCTGGGAAGCCTTTCTCTGCTCGACATCTCTACTCTGAGAGTTGAGTGCGGAAATGATGTACTTGGCACAGTTTGCAGAACCCAGGACACTTGTCACTAAAGGCCCCAACCACCACGTTTGAGGCCCAGGATCCCCTGTCATCCACGTGGCCACTGGAAAAGGGTCACAAGCGCACACCTAACCTATTTTCATGGGCTTTTCTTTTTCTGTGCTTGTGCCCTGTGATGTGCCTGATCCATCTATAGCACCATTGCTACAGTTGCTGACTGTGGAGGAACCTTGTGTTTCAGAAATTCTGACACTTTTCCTTTTTATGTGCTAGTGTAGACATGACAAGCATATTTGTAGAGGGCATGTTCACCTTGAATGTGTCCTCTGGTGCTATTGACAATTAGTGGATGTCAGTTGTTACCCAACTCAATGGTTGCCACCTGATCAAACTAAGAAGGATGGAATGCTGGGTGGACCTTTCAGGGTTTGAACCGTTGACCATGGCGTCTACACAGATCCGGGAAGTGGACACATGAGCCACAGGAACAAGTTGTTTTGAGGCTTCGTATTGTAACCTTCAGTGTCCTTGTTTTTTAAGTAACAAATAACTTGTGTTTTATGCAGCTCTTGCTGCACCGGATGATGCCATGTATCAGCACTGTAAATAGCAAATATTCCACCGTGAACTCCTTGCTACCTACTTTATCACTCTTAGAAGGGGGGGAAAGCTGAAATGCCCCAGCTAAAATTCAGACCCATGCCCTCCTGGTTACACATGGATCACAATACTGGAAAATAACATGTGGATATCACCTGTATTAGTAAGACATATAGAAGGTGATACCATAATGCAACATTGCATGCTTAAGTTCTGAATGACCTCAAAGCTCTATGGCCGTCAAAATAAATCACATTCTCATCAATCTGTAAAATGCTTTAGATGAGACAACAGGCTCAGCCCATGTCAGCCGACGTTCGGGTGGGGGTGGGAGGTGTTAAAGCTCTTTTAACCCAATGGTCGTTGTGTATTTAACACAGATGATAGTGTGGACACCCAATTTTACTGATGTGCTATTTCTATTGCTTTCACTCATGGGGTAAATTAAACCAGTGCTTGCAGGCTGTTTCCGTGACAATGCACTAATTTGTTAATATAATCTCAGTTAGGGGAAGCAATCATATGCCCTATATCCACTGTAGCTGCTAGGCCATACTGTCCTAAGTTGTATTTATTCATGCTTTTCCATACTAGCCTCCTAATGGTAATTCAGGGGATGCTAGAAGTCACAGCTGTGACCCTGGGCTTGCCACTTTTGACCCCTGACACTGCCTTTGCGACCCCAGACCTCAGAAGTGGCAAAATCAGTACCAAGAGCACAGGAGATGCATACCCTTTTGGACGTCCTTGTTTTCTGCCATTTTTTAATATACTAATAGTGAATAAAACTCTAATATTCAGTATTAGTGTAGCAAAAAATGGAGCACAGTAAGCTGGAAAGGCACCTTTGCTGGAAACTGAGGTAAGTAAAGAAAATGTTCTCAAATGTATGCTGTGTGCTTGGTTGCCGGTGAGAGTATGTTTATATGAAAGAGGGCATTTATGTATGTGTAAGTGTGTTTGCCTGTGTGAGAGTGAAAGTCAGTGATGTATAGGGAGACTGCGTGAGATTGAATGTCAGTAAGTGAGTGTGAGTGAATTAGAGGGATTGAGACAAAGTAAGAGTGATTGCAAGTGAATGAGTGAGAAAAAATGAGCGTGAGGGAGTGTTAGAGAGTGTGAGTGAAAATCAAAGTGAGTGAAAATCAGAGTGGCACTGAGTGAGTGTAACTGAGAATAAAAATAAGTGACTCAGAGTAATAAAAATAGTTAATAAGAGTGAGTGCTGGTGAATGTTAGTCAGAACATATGAGTGAGTGAAAGAGTGAATGTGAGTGTGAATAAATGAGAACGAGTGAGACTGAGTGCAAGAGTACCTGTGACAAAATAATGGAATTGCCATACTGGAGATAATTCTTGTTATAATGGGCACCCTGTGTAAAATACTGGTACTGGCATACTAGAGTTAATTCTTGGAATATTTACCACCAGTGGAAAAATGCTTGTATACTTGAGGAAATTAGTGGCACGAAGGCGATCGCAGCAAAATACTGCTCCTATCAAATTAGAGGTAGTTCTTGGCCTGAAGCAGGGCAATTATGGCATATGGGAGGAGAAAGGCCCTGAACTTTTCGACATACGGGTCACCCATGGTATATGAATGGCATTAATGGAAAAATTCTGGTACTGGTATATTGTATGTAATCGTTGGCCTGAGGGTGACACCATTGACACATGGAGGCCCTGAAACAATGGAGTGATCTCTGAGGAGAGTCAGTTTTCAATGGCACACTATGTAAGGACTTAGGGGCATATTTTCAAGCTTCTTGCACTGCCGGTGCGTCACTTTTTGTGATGCACCGGCGGCGCAGTGTGGTGCTCCATATTTACGAGGACACATAAAGCCACCCTGCGTGGCTTTTCGTGTCTATGTAAATAAGGCCCCTTTTCACGCAGCACTTTGCGTGACAGGGGCATTCCATGGGTGTTGCTGTGGGTATTCCAATGCAACAACCATGGATTCTGCTGCATTCCCAGATTTACAACGTTTAGTAAACCTGAGAATGCGCCTGAATCCTATGCCTCCCCAGGGAAGGCGTAAGGAGGTGCAACTAGGAGAAATACTTTAATTTCTCCTCGATTTTTCCTCTTTCTATGCATGCTGCATTCTGCAGCTCACCTCTTGTGATTGTTTTTGTGCAGGAAGGTGTCCGTTTCTGCACAAAATCAATCATCCCAGCAACGCAGGCACTCTTGCAGCATGGCATCCAGTTGTGTGCCAGCGCAGGGGAGAGCTCAGTGATACGTCATATTGTTGACAATATGACGTATCCCTTTGCTTCAGAAGTAACGCAGCGCTGCTTAGCCAAATGGTTTGCTTCACCACACTGTGTTACTTCCTTGCGAATATGGCCCTTAATATTTAATGAGTGCCCTTTTAGAGCCAATGGTTTTTAAGAAATGTATATGAGTGTTGTGCTTTAAAATGCAACTTTTGACCCCAACATTTTTAAGGGGAGAACACATTACCCCACTTAAAAAAGGTCTGACCCACTCGCTTCACTTGTTAGCTACACTTCTGGGCTATATATATGCCCCAGCATTTTCAAAGATCATGTCGGCACCCTAGTACGTGTATGATGAAACTTCGGTAATGTTACTTATCTGAAAGAGACCATTAGTTATAGATTCCTTACCTTAGAATTACCCCCAGGCGTCAGACTGGATCCGGAGAAATTTTTTCGTAGCAGTACCCCTGCACCTCGATAGGTGGCATCGGTCGACTCCGCGTTCGTCGTCGGAGCCATGGTCGCCGGGATGACGTTGCGGTGTCTATTTAGACGCCGCCCCTGCGCGCTGACGTCAGTTCTTTCTTTTTCATCGCCAGCCATCGCTGATCTGGATAGAGCATGCCCCTTAGTTGCTTTTTGACTAACCCTTTTTTGACTTTTTCTCGACGTCTTTTGAGTCTTACGACTCCTGGTGCACAAGGGATGTCCAACCGTCGGCCCGGTTTCAAGACTTGTGATTCCTGTCACAAGTTGATGTCCGCACCTCGTGTGTCTTTGGTGCCTGCAATGCGACCACGACCCGAAGTCGTGCTCCGACTGCCGGGCCCTGAACCCGAAGTCTTTGCGGGAGCGGTCCCGAAAGCTTTTGGAGGCCCGGCAGTCTGCTCTGCGCCGCTCGAGGTTCCAGTCGAGGGGAAGGTCGCGGGACCGGTCGCGGAGCCTAAGTCGAAGCACGAGAAGAAGGCGAAGAAGCATCGTCGCTCTTCGCCTTCTCCCCGTCCATCGGCCGACGCAACACGGTACCTGGAGCGTAGTCGCTCTCCGGCTCCTTCCTCGGAGCCCGCTGGGACGGCTCCGCGCTTCTCTCCCTTTCCTGGAGCCAGAGCCCAGCTTCGTCAATTTTACGAAGTGCTTCACAGCATCTTTGGGCAGCCCGACTCCGCTGGCGCGCCTTCGGGCCCCGTGGACTCGGCTGTGGGCCCTGGGCCGTCGATGCTGGCGGCTCCGGCCTGGTGCCGCAGGACCCCCATGGATCCAGGCCCGGATCCGGATCGGTGACGGTCGACCTCACGGTAGCTTCCCCGGTGCAGATCCCGATGGCGACGCCCCCAACGTCGGTTGTGCCCCCAACCGGCGTCGACCCAAGCCTCATCCGATGTGGACACGGCGCCGGACCGATGTCGATCGATGTCGGTATCGGTGCCGGAGGGTACTTTTATCCCACTGTTCATTCCTGGCGTTCCCTACCGCCTGAGTGGCAGCCACAGGAGAGTGAGGAGGACTGGTAGGGGTCTATTGACCCTCTAGCTGATCAACTCGAGGAACCGGACTGGAGAGAGGAGTTGGGTGATGCCAGTGGTTTGGATACCTCCCCAGACTTTGGTATGCTTTCTCCCCCTACCGTGGCTACGGAGGAGGGAGCTTCCTACACTGTGGTGTTGTGTAGGGCGGCTGAGGCCTTGGGCCTCGAGCTTCCTACGGTGGCTGTCAGGACTAATCTCCTGACTGAGGTGCTTCAGCCGGCAGCAGCCTCTTTGGAGCCCCCGCTGCCTTTTAATGAAGCCCTCACCGACATCCTTCTGGGCACTTGGTCCAAGCCCAGCACAGGGGCTCCTGTGGACATGATGATTGCCCGACGCCACAGCCCGGCCGACCCACTTTTCCTCTCCCAACACCCTACCCCTGAGAGCTTGGTGGTCCAAGCCTCATCCTCAAAAGGCGAATTCCCTGCTGCTCCCCCAGATAGGGAATCCAAGAAGCTGGACCATCTTGGGAAGATGCCAAGCTTAGGACTGCGGTCGGTGAACACCGCATGTCTCTTGGGCCGTGATAAGCACACGGTGTGGGATACGGTCGCGCAAGTGCTGCCACAGTGCCCGGAGGAGGCCCGGGCCGTGCTCACCCGCGCTGTTGCTGAGGGTCGATACGCAGCAAAGTTCACCATCCGGTGTGTTCTGGATACTGCCGACTCGCTGGGTAGAATGGTTTCCACATCGGTAGCCCTGAGGCGCTACGCCTGGCTGAGAACGTCTGGCTTCTCTGGGGATGTTCAATCTACCCTTTTGGACATGCCCTTTGATGGCCGTCGCCTGTTTGGTGACAAGGCGGACAATGCGCTCGAGTGTTTCAAGGACTCTAGGGTTACGGCCAGATCCTTGGGCCTCACAGCCACTTCTCGCCCCATGCAGTCTGCCTTTCGTCCCTTTCGTGGCTACGGAAGGGGTGCCCCACCACGTTCCGCCCAGAGCCACAGAGCCGCGCAAGCTACCCAGCCTCTGCGTGGCCGGGGACGTGGGACCCAGCGTTGTGGGTTTGGTGGCCAACTGGGCGGGCCAGTCCACCAATGCCCCCTCTGCAGCAGCCTCCAAGCCTTCCTAGTCCGACCTTTTAGGGCCACCAGTTGCCAGTGGGAGGCAGGATCCGCCATCACCTCCCCCACTGGCACAACATCACGTCGGACAGGTGGGTTTTGCAGATAGTCCGAAGGGGCCACTCCCCTTCGAGACTACCCTTCCCTCCATGCCACCAACACTTCATCGTATGTCGGAGGATCATTTGGCCCTTCTCCGCCAGGAAGTTACAGCTGTCTTGGTCAAGGGAGCTATCGAACGCGTCCCTGTGCCAGAAGTAGGTCGTGGTTGCTACTCCCACTACTTCTTGGTACCCAGGAAGGACTAAGGCCTGCATCCTATCTTAGACCTCAGGGACACCAACCGCTTCCTCCAGAAGGAGAAGTTCAAGATGTTAACCTTGGCTCAGGTCTTGTCTGCCCTCGACCCTGGAGACAGGATGGTAGCGTTGGACTTGAAGGATGCTTACTTTCACATCCCTGTCTTGCCTGCCCTCAGGCGTTACATACGGTTCACGGTAGGCCACGAGCATTTTCAGTTTACCGTGCTCCCCTTTGGCCTTACCAGTGCCCATCAGGTGTTCACGAAAGTGATGGCGGTGGTCGCAGCTCATCTGCGCAGATCAGGGGTTCCAGTCTTCCCCTATCTCAACGACTGGTTGTTGAAGGCGGGCTCGCCCCAGGCTGTTGTCTCCCACCTCCAGACTACGGCAGACCTCTTGCATTCGCTGGGGTTCACTACCAACGTGCCGAAGTCACACCTGATTCCCTCTCAGAGGCTCCTTTTCATCGAAGCGGTTCTGGACACAGTGCAGTTTCGGGTTTATCCTCCCGAGCAGTGAGTCTGGGATACTTGGGCTATGATACCGATGTTTCAGCTTCTATCCTGGATTTCGGTGAGGATGACCCTGAGGCTGCTGGGCCTCATGGCCTCCTGCATCCTGCTGGTGAATCATGCCAGATGGCATATGCGGGCTCTGCAGTGGGACCTGAAGTTCCAGTGGGCGCAGCATCAGGGGAATCTTTCCGATGTCATCCAGATCTCGGAGGGGACTGCAAGTCAGTTGCAGTGGTGGCTCACGAATCAGCATTGGGTCAGCGGCAGATCCCTCTCCCTTCCCTAACCAGAGTTCACAGTAGTGACGGATGCATCACTTCTGGGATGGGGCGGCCACATGGGGCAGGCGGAGATCATATGACTCTGGTGTCTGGCGGAGTCCGGGCTTTTTCTGTAGCTCCGGGCGATTTGTCTTGCACTGAAGGCATTCCTTCCCTCTGTCAAAGGAAGAGTAGTGCAGGTGTTCACGGACAACACCACCACCATGTGGTACTGCAACAAACAAGGAGGGTGGGGTCGTGGACCCTATGTCAAGAGGCTCTTCGCCTGTAGACATGACTGGAACATCAGGACATATCCCTGGTGGTTCAACACCTGGCAGGTTCCCTGAACGCCAGGGCGGACATACTCAGCCACTGGTGCATGATGGTTCACGAATGGCGTCTTCACTCGGAGGTGGTGCCAAGGTCTCTTTCAGCAGTGGAAAGAGCCTTGGTTAGATCTATTTGCCACGGCAGAGAATGCGCAATGTCAGCAGTTCTGCGCGTTGGAGTTTCCAAGACGGCACTCGCTTGGCAACGCCTTTCATCGCGAGTGGAATTGCGGCCTCCTGTACGCCTTTCCGCCTGTACCACTTCTACCCAGAGTGCTGAAGAAGATCAAGCGCGACCGGGCCCAAGTAACTCTTGTGGCTCCGGACTGGGCACTGAGAGTCTGGCACCCCGAGCTCTTGAGCATGTCCATTGATCCTCCGAACTGCTTTTCTCTCGAAGACACGCCGGTGGGATTATGCCCGAGACTATTAGATCGACTTAGGATTTCTGCACGCACCATTTCTAGAAGACCCATTAGCCTAATTACGCCCTGAAGAAGCCCCAGGCCGGATGGCCATGTAAGGGGGCGAAACACGTGTTGGCTGTTTTTCACTCGTTATTAAACCTACATAGAATTTCAAAATCACCTTCATATAAAGAATTTTGACCTTGATATCAGCCTATTGGAATTTTATCATGAATTAAGACGAATACAAAACTTGTCCAGACATCCTTTTTTGTAACCTCTGTGTTTTTAGGGGGTTAGGGGTTTTCCCCCTGTCCAGGACAAGTATTTCAAATCAGAACTGCCCAAAACTATACGGCGAGTAAGGAATTGGGACCCATCACCCCTTCTCTTCTACAGACCATCACATTGCCCACCTTCTTCCCGCCTCCGCACCCTTCCAAAGAGGAGGAGAGGCTCCACCGCCTGGACCCAAAACGTGCGCTATCTTTCTACCTTGACCGCACTTAAGACTTCCGGGTGGACGATCAACTCTTCGTGGGTTATGTGGGCGTCAAGAAAGGTCGGACAGTGCACAAACGTACCATCTCTCCATGGGTCGTCCTTTGCATTAAGATCTGTTATTCTTTGGCTAAAAAGGAACCTCCAGTAGGACTGCGCACTCACTGTACCAGGGCGACAGCAGCTACTACCGCTTTGGGACGTGGAGTTCCGCTGGTTGACACCTGCCAGGCAGCCACGTGGGCATCCCTGCACACATTTACTAAGCATTACTGCCTGGACAGCCAAGTCGGGAGAGACAGCTTTTTCGGCCGTTCTGTTCTCAAGGACTTCCTGGTGTGAACTTAGTTCGCAGACCTACCTCCGGGGTTGGTATTGCTGGGGTATCTATTCTAAGGTAAGGAATCTATAACTAATGGTCTCTTTCAGATGAACAAGTTACTTACCTTCGGTAACGATGTATCTGTAAGAGATATACATTAGTTATAGATTCCTTACCGCCCCACCTATCCTCCCCGTTCTGCGAACTGACTTCTAGGGATAGGGACTCCCTTACAGGGCCCTAGTTTTGTGCACCAGTGTCTTGCATGGTTCTGTGCTTCTGGCTTGGAAAGTCGTGTCAGAACTGACGTCAGCGCGCAGGGGCGGCATCTAAATAGACACTGCGACGTCATCACGGCGATCACGACGGCGACGAAGAACGCGTAGTCGACCGACGCCACCTACCGACGCGCAGGGGTACTGCTACGAAAAAGTTTCTCCGGATCCAGTCTGACGCCTGGGGGTAATTCTAAGGTAAGGACTCTATAACTAATGTATGTCTCTTACAGATACATCATTACCAAAGGTAAGTAACTTTTCCATTGTGGTTTATTCAAAGTTAAGGTCACGTGACTCCACTCTAAATCCGGTGGGTTGTTGAAAGGCCAGTTTTAACTCTTCCTTACCGCCATGAAAAATGTGGTGATAGAGAACTGTAAAATTTTTTGAATTACTTCCACAACATTGAAGAAAACTCCCATGGTGTGGTAGTCTTTAGCTTTTGTTTTTGAAAAAACAAAAACATGTTTAAAGACTGATGGACTGTACCGGAGAGGCAAGATGGCGGCCGCTTGCTCGGCCGAGTAAGCTGGATACTGACGCTCTCCCGGAGTAATTCTCCCCTCCTCCCCTACTTTATTCTTTTTTTGTAGTATGGATGGTGGCTCGGACAATGTGAAACCCTACAAATGCTGTGGCAGTATCGGTCTCCGCTTCTACAATTCCCGATCGCAAATGGGTTTCGTGGTTTGCGGCATATTGGTTCGTTGTGCTGGCGGTGCACCGGTTCTCTGTGTTGGCGGCAGACCGAGTTCTCCCCATATTCATTAACGCTTACAATGGCCCCGAAGAGCATCACCAAGGGCGCTAAGACCCGGGGGCCTGTGACGACTGCAACCTCTTCCGCAGAGAGCCCGAAGGTCAATCCGGGTAGAGCGGAGATGGTGGAACACGTCGTTGTATGAACGGCTCTCCTCCAGGTCCTGCGGTGAGAGGAGGCAGCACTACCCGGAAACCGCAAGCGGTTCCTGGGCTATTCAAAAAGCAAATCGGAAAAGGTAAGAGCATGGCGGAGACCGGGGGGATCGACTCTTCAACGGATTGTTCTAATAAGACAGTGACTCTCCCTGGCAACAATTTTGCTGCTGCTGCGCCGCCGGCTTTGTTATTACACAGCAAAGATTCTTCTGCCGAAGGCGGCGATAAGACAAAGACTCCCCCGGGTAATATCATTGCTACTGCCGTGCCACTGCTGTCGGTAATGTCGGTAACGCATAATAAGGACTTTGAGGCAACTTTATGCGAAGAGAGAGACTGTAGTATGGCTATGCAGGGCAGCTTGGGGAATACGAGCGGGGATAAGCAGAGTAACGAGACTGGGATTGTGGAAATAGGCATCACGCAAGATTCCTCTTTGATGAGTGAAACTGCCCTGACTAGCAATATAGGTATTAGAGGGGCAACACCCGTACAGGACTCTGCACAAACAGTAATACCTTTTATCATGTCCCAAGGTGACAGCTTGGCTCTTGAACCCAGAAAATACAATTGGGATGGTAATCTTTTGGCAAGAGGGGAGGAGTCCTTGGGGCTGCAAAATCTAGATCAACTAGACATAGAGGGTGCTAAAGATATAGATTCTGGTGACAAGTTTTACTCCATGTCGGATCCCTCTTATTCTTCTGAGAATGAGAGCCTTGGGAAAGATTGGGCAGAAGATAAAAGTGACATAAGCAGTCTACGGTTGGATGAAGAAGGGATGAGTGATGAGGCTTCCATCGATAAGGGGACTGTTCGCAAACAAAAAGAAACACATAAATCTGTGGTAAAAAGTTCTCACGGTCCAGCTGGATCATTAGTTTGGGATTACTCATTCTCGCCTCAGCTGGATGAGGACCTGGAGCAAGGAATAAATTCTCGAGAAGCTGTAGGTTCAGATAAGCCTCTACAAGAAGAAATTACCCTTTCCACCATCTATTTAAGTGTAATGGCTCATCGAGAGGAGACCAGGGTGGAAGGGCTTCGGATTCAGAGTGCAGTACGAAAACTGCAGAACACTGTGCGCCGAGTAGCAAAGACATGTACTGAGTTCTCTACAAGAATTGGGGAAGCTGAGGCGAGGATTTCAGCATTGGAGGACGAAACAGTGCAACAGAAGGCCACTATTGCATCCCTGCAGTCTCTGAAAGAAGACGTCACGTGGAAATTGACGGATCTTGAAAACCGTTCTAGAAGGAATAATTTACGGATCCTGGGAATACCCGAAGAACTGGAGGGTCAAAATATCCGGCAGTTTGTTATTGAACTTTTTACAGAAGCTTTTCCAGAACTCAAGCAGTGGAACTGGGAAGCGGAGCTTCAGAGAGCTCATAGGTTCCCATTCAGTCAGCGGACCAGAACAGTGGGTTTAAATGAAAGGCCAAGAATGATTCTGATCTGTTTAAATAGTTTTTTGTTAAGGAAGCAATTTATGATTTAGCTCGTCCAGACAGGAAAAGAAAGGGCAAAGGATGTGAATTTTTGTTCGCCCTGATTTTTGTCAGGTTACAGTTCAAAAAAGGTGGCATCTTCGTCAAATGATTTCCCTATTTCAGGCAAAGGGGGCACAGGCCTTTTTACTCAATCCAGCAAAATTAAAAATTATTTACAAGGGTCAGACACAATTTTTTGTGTCTGAAATTTCAGCACAAGAGTTTTTGAGTACAATCTGAAAGGGATGGAGGGATACCTCTATAGTGTCTGAGCTGTGATTTAAGGGGATGGGGGGTCCGGGAGGGCGTTCAATTATCCGCTTTCCATCTCAGAGGACTCAGTCCTTATGCCTCAGTTGGGAGGGGTGGGAGGGGTGGAAGGGGGGGTTGGTTGGGGGGGGTCAAGGGGTGGGGGAGGGAGGGGTTTGTGCGAGGCATTGCTGGTTTTTGTTATCTGTTTTGTATTATGGTTATGGTACTAATTCTTATGTGAAGGTAAAAAAAATTTTTTTTTTTTTCCATGCTTTGAAACTTAGTCCCGGGAGTGGGCTGGGTAGATCGGATTTGACAATCTTTAGAAATAATGATGATCGGTAGACTACGTATATGTTCATGGAACATATGTGGTTTAAACGATAAGAAAAAAGAGGGGTGATGGCCCAAATTTTGCAAGGTATGTGTATTGATGTGCTTTGTATACAAGAAACTCATATCCCCTGGAATAATCGTGGGTGGCTGAATGATCTAGGTATGGAAGTGCTTGCCAGTACTAGACAGAGTACTACTACTAGGGGTGTGGCGATACTGACTAAACACCGTTTGGGAGTATGTAAACGGGTGAAAGAGGATATCTTGGGGCGGTGGGCCATTGTTGAAATTCTTGTTAATGGCTCTCCATTATCGATCTGTTCTATTTACGGTTCTAATCTAGACGACCCTGAAGTGATGCATCATTTGAGTGTTGAATTAGCATCATGGTCACCCCTCTAATTTTTTGTGGAGACTTTAATCTACATTTAGAGAGCAATTTTGACATAACTAGTAATCTCTCTTATAGGGGTAAGAAAATTAAAGTCTTTAAAGCTACCCAAGGTCTAGTTAGAGAACTCGGGCTATTGGATGTATGGCATACCCTTAAGATTAATGATCCTGGGGCTACTTTTTATTCAGCCCCACATAAAAAATATGTTCGTTTGGATTATTTTTTTTAATCTCAGCTGAAATAATAGCGAACGCTAAAATAGAGATTATTCCCAGGATTATTTCCGATCATAATCCGGTTATTTTGGAATTAGCCATTAGCCCTAGAACTAAACAGAAGGTATGGACATTTGAACGTAAATTACTGTTAGATTCCGAATATTGTGCCAAATGGGTGATTGGATTAAAGAATATTTTCAAATCAATAGGGGCACTGCTTCAGACCCCATTGTTTGGGATGCCTTCAAGGCTGGGGTTCGGGGGGAAACACTCAGTTACTCTATAGCTAAACAACGGAAAACTATCGGGGAAATGAAGGGTTGGATTGGCCAGCTAAGAATATTAGAAATAGATCTAATGGGGGAAATAACTAGACATCAAAACAGTGATGCAACCTTAAAAGCTATTGCAATTTTAAAGATGAAAATTCATCAACATTTCGCTTTGAAGGTTGCGGCGAAACTGGCCTTGTACAGGACTCAAATATATGAATCTGGGGAAAATACTGGGAGGATTTTAGCAAAGAGACTGCAGCAAAGAGAAATTGCCAATCAAATTTATAGAATTCAGGACCATCTTGGTCGGATTCAGGACTCCCCAAGCGAAGTTCTGGGTGTGTTTCGTAGGTACTATCATCAGTTATATACTGAACAAGAGATAAGTGGCGTAGAAGATATGATACAGGAGTTTAGAGTTGAGATTGAAACAAACAAGGTTACACAGAATCAAAATGAGGAATTGGCCGCATGTATAACCTGGGAAGAAGTAGAGGGAGCAATATTGTCCTTAGCCACAGGGAAAGCGGTAGGGCCTGATGGGATTCCCTTGAGTTTTTAAGACTTTTCGGGAGGTGCTTAAGCCGGAACTCATGGTACTGTTTCTTTCTGCACAGTGTGGTTCTGTCCCTGACTCTTGGCGGAAAACCACCATAATTGTTTTTAAAAAAAAGGACAAACCTGAACTGAACCCTTCATCATATAGGCCCATCTCGCTTATCAATTCTGATAGCAAAATCTTTTCAAAAATCATGGCTTGTCGCCTAGGAATAGTTATTACTCCTTTAGTATCAGATTATCAGCACGGGTTTATCCCTGGCAGGGATACAGCCGATCACGTGAGACGTGTAATAGCCCTTTTAGATTGGGCTCAAGCAACCAAATCTCCATTGGGGGTGATCCTGTTGGATGCCGAGAAGGCGTTCGACAGGGTCTCTTGGCAATTCCTGTGGGATGTTATGCGATGGAAGGGGTTCTGCTACGAATTCATTCAAGCAGTGAGAACTTTATATATATGTCCAGAAGCAACTATACGTATCTCAGGACAGGAGTCCGGACCTATTAGCATTAGTAGAGGTACTAGGCAGGGGTGTCCATGCTCCCCTTTACTATTTGCATTATATATTGATCTATTTCTTAATAAACTAAATTTGAGTACAAATATTAAGCCGGTAAGTCCGTATGATATAGAATACAGAGCACTGGCGTACGCCGATGACATTGTGGTACTCACCAGTGATATATCTTCAGCGTTCCCCGCAATAAAGACTTTGGCAGGGCAGTTTGGTAGATTTTCCGGCTATAAATTAAATGTAGATAAAACTCAGATGCTTTATTCAGGCTCTGATGTTCCGGTAAATCTACCAATTGTCTCTGAAGCAACATATCTTGGGATTAGAATTACAACGGAAGTGGAAAGGATTCCTGATTTGAACATTACCCCAGTGATGGACAAGGTGAACACAACATTGGAAAGATTAGATCACCTTCATTTCTCCCTTCATGGGAGGTGTAATGTTTTAAAAATGCTAGTCCTTCCTAAATTTCTATATATATTTCGGACAGTCCCCCTTGAGTTCTCCACCTCTTGCTTTATTAAGTTAGAGAGGATTTGCTCTAGATTTCTCTGGGGGTATCGGAGACCGAGAAGGGCATTTAAAAGGATGGTTCTACCAAGAAATCGTGGGGGATGGGGTGTTCCATATTTTTTGGGATATTATTGGGCCAGTATGTTGCAATATATGGGTCCCCTTTTAGTTGGTGCTAAGGCCGAGATTCAATTTTTTAACAGACCATCCATTTATGAATTTGGGTTGGGAGCAGACACCAATGGCTGTTTAGTTAGGATAGTAGAGCCTAGTTACTACAAAAATACCAAGTTCAAGATACTCAAGGCTGCTTTTGCAGTCTGGAAACAAATTAGAAGTAAACTACATATCCCAAATTTGAATGTCTATACCCCCTTCTCCGCATCTGGTTTGCTTCCTATAATATTTCGGGATCAAACTACATTTAGATGGGGTATGAAAGATCTATTGTGTGTGGGTGATCTGTTTGACAAAGGACAATTGTTGTCCTTTGTAGATCTTCAGGAGAAATTTGGTCTTGGCAAACAAGAATTTTTTTAATATCTTCAAATACGTAGTTTTTTTTGGGGTAGGATGGGGTCAGGAATAGAGGTACAGTTTGTTAAAATCCCACTGATTGAAAAAGTGAGAAAAAAATCTCTATAGGATCGTTGTATCAACAACTACTGGAATCACTCCCGGATGATATTGACACATGGAATTCAAAGTGGGCTAATAAACTGGGAATAGCTGGTATAAAGATAGAAAAGTCTCTTGATTTGGCAAACCGGATTTTAATGACCGGCAGATTAAGAAGTCAGCATTATATGTCCCTTTTGATTTGTACTACACACCTGGCAAAATTGCTAAATGGGGTGCCAAGAGGGGGACAAATGTAATAGGTGTGGGCTGCAGGCTGCTGATTCGATCCACATGTTTTTTTCTTGTCCAAAACTGGGACTCTTTCTACAAGAGATTGAGAACTTTATGGGTGATATTCTCGGAACTCCAATTAGTATCACTGGGGATTTAGTAATTATTGGTGTGGGTTTTGATAGGGAGGGTAATCTAAGATCGAGATCAGTAACTGCTACTCTGTTTATTGCAATGGCGTTGGCTCGTGCATGTATAACCAATGAATGGATCAGTCCTGACCCACCCACTTTCATTAATTGGCGGGCAAGACTATTAGCCACTTACAATTTAGAGTTTTCAATTTATAAAACCAAAGGGAGAAGGAAAAGGATTATGGGATGCAGAATCTGGGCTCCAATTGCAGATTGGACCCAATAGAATAATTCCCCATAAATAATATTAGTAGTAATGGTATTCAAATATATATCTTTGCTTATCCTAATTTTGTAAAGGGTTATGTTAGAAAGCCGGAAAAATCCGGGGTTTTTTGATAATGTAAAAAATGTATTATTTGAATGAAGTATCAGTATTTTGCTTTAATCACCCAGCCTACACCGGGCCGGATAACTTTTTGCCTTTTTTTTTGTCGCTCTTTGCTTTGTATGAATAATTGTTATGATTGTACCATAAACATGATTTAATGTACAGTGCCTTGATTTAAGGGTAAAAAACTCAATAAAAATATTAAAAAAAAAAAAATAAAGACTGATGGACAGTACCATTCAGAAGTGATACCTGTCATTGTTTAGAGCTGTCTGCAGGGCTGGTGGACAACTCTAAATTTGGAAGAGGAGGAACTTTGATATGTTGGGAGTAAATTACAACACCATACCGATAGTATGGTCTAAATCAGCTCAATAGTAAACCTACATAACGGAACAAACGAAGGCCATCCATTTAGAATTTGTACACCTTCGCACATCAACCTTCTACCATTAGAGCAGAACTGCTGGTTAATAGGGAACGGACTGTAAACATTTCTTTTTTGTATTTCACTTAAAAGTTTTGTTTGGTTCATGATCGTTTTAGATGTATCCCTCTACAGTTTGCTGCCCTTTTGGGTAGACCTGCACTTTAGAAAATATTGCAAAAAATATGTTTCATATATATCAATTAGTTGATTTCTATGGTACAACACATATATGAGGAAATTACGGTCCTAGACTGCAATAAAAACATATTTTTCAGAATAGTGAAGAAACGCAGATTCACTTTCCCAATAATGAAGTATAAATATCTGTTTTAAAAGTAAGGCAAAGCAGAGTGCAGCATATTAATTGAGACACGTCTGAATGATTCTTAGAGAGGGAAGTATGGTCATGGTTGTATGCATTGTTATCTTAGTTATCTTGTAGCGTAGCACTGTTGTTAGATTGTACTTTGACGTTTGGGAAGTTTCTAAGCTTTTTTCTTATGACCTGTGTTTATTTTCTGCAAAAACTATACATTTTTATGTGCTTTTAAACGCACAAACACTCCACACCATTTATTTGCATTTATTATTTATCTTTTCCTCCTAAAGGGCTGATTACGATGTAGGGCGGGCACTGTTGCGGAATCGGGACCGACTGACCTCTGGTCGGCGGTCCTGACCGCATTATCTGGATGCGACCGCACATGGTGCGGTCGTAGACTCCCATTTCACTATTGGAGCTTGTGCTGTGGTCAGAAACCGGGAACAGCACAATCTCCTATAGGGAGATGGCAGTTTGTGTAAATCCTTGCACCGCGTGGCAGGCACATCACGGTGCCTGCTACACGGTGCAGGGATTTAAAGTCTCTAACTGGAGGCTGCTGAGGCATGGGGCCCTTCTGGGGGCCCCTAAAGTCGCTTTCCAACAGGCTTTTCATGTCGGAAAGCCCAACATGGAAAGCCTGCCGGAGACCGACATCATAATCCCCACGGCGGAAACCCGTCCATAGGGATTATGTGTAGCCTCCGACTGACCGACGGGCTCCTTGAGCCTGTTGGAAGCCAGTCAGATTGACTGCCCGGTTTCAAATCTAACAGCCTTCATTGTAATAAGGCTGTCGGATTTGAAACCTTGGATGTCAGTCGGAGGCTTTCCGACTGACAGCCAAATCGGCCCCGTGGTTTCCACTCATCCATGAGGAAAACTATACAACGTATGAACTTGCATACAAAATGCTGATCTTCAAGTTCCCATTTCTATATTTTGAGAATAGGAGATGAGAGAGAGTGAAAAGAAACTTTATTTTTGAGCATTTGTTTTATTGCAAAGTGTTATTTACTTAAGTTTAAATGTATGAAATAACTTCACATGGGTTTAGGGGAGGGGACAGCAAGGAACACCGTGAATTACATGAAGACCAGTTATTGGAAACTTCGCAAACCTATGTTCATGTAAGAAACACCATTATTAGCATGTTATTTGCAGCATGAAAGAGTACAACTGCACCAAGTCACAAAGCATCTATTTTTTATACTGCACACTGGTCTGAGCTCATCACGGCTGTGTTAAATGGCAATAGTCCTCCTCAGTATTGAGGCGACTGATGGATGTGATACTTTTGGGTGCACTGCCAATCATTTTCACGTTTACAGGTGTGTGATTTGCTTAGTAGCTAGGCTGCCCACTGCAGTCCTTAGAACGGGGGTTTTCCCAGTTCAGGCCCTGCCAATGTGGGCCTAGGCCAGTGACCTGCTGTCAAGAAAATTGGTTATAACCCATTAAGGCTTCCACCTTTATGCTTTTTGACATCTGGTATTTGGATCTTTCTGTGGAGTCTCGCACACTGAACACCACAGTAAAATTTGATGATTAACTGCAGCCTATAGTGTCTGCCTTTTAATAAATAGCCATCTGCCAGTGGACAGCTAGGGTAAGGGAATCTGGGTAGGTGGCAGGGGACATATTTATTTATTTATTTGTAGCATTTATATAGTGCCCACCTCGCTACTAGGGTAACAAAGCTCTTTACATATGTTGGACTTGGCCCTGTCTGCAGAGTCACCCTCAAACATTTTGCTTTCACCACTCCTGTTTTCTGAACCTGTTTTGTTGGCTTTTGTGAATCTTTGCACTTTACCACTGCTAACCAGTGCTAAATTGCATGTGCTTCCCCCTAAGTTTTGGTACAATTGGCTTACACATTTAATTTACTTGGAAGTCGCTCGTATATGGTACCATGCGTATCCAGGGCTTTTAAATTACATGCTAGTGTTGGCAGAAGCACTCATGCCACCCGCTAAATGTAGCCTTTTAAAACAAGCCTGAGGCCGCCTGCCATTGCAACCCTTAGTACAGTTTTAAACTGCCAATTTGACCTGGCAAAATAAACCTTTTTCCAGGCTTAGCCTTCCTTTTAATAAATATAAGCCACCCCTAAAGTAGGCCCTAAACAGGCCATGTGACAGGTGCACTGTATTTAAAAATTAGAACATGTGTTTATAAGTTTTATATGTCTTGGTTGTGAAAAACTCCACAATTTGTTTTTCACTGTTGTAAGGCATACCTCTTCCGTAGAATAACATTGTGTTACCTTATTACATTTAATAAGTTCTACGTTTTGATTGGGAGCAGATAGAAATGTCATGTTTGTGCTCAAATTAATTGTAATTTAAAATCCTCTTTAAGGGTAAATTGGGATTTTATCAAAAGAAAGAGAGAGGGTCCAATTCACCAAAGGGACAGGACACCACTTGACAATAAGTCAAAAACAAATTCCCTTTGGGATGTTTTATAGCATACCATACTACTCACTACCACATTCAGACTGTCAATCATTCATCGCAAAGATTGGGTGAAGCCAAAAGTTATCAGTACACAAATGTTTATTATATATATCTATTTCATGTATTTAAATTTTTTTTTAAAAACTACAATCTTTCATATAATAAAAACCTATAGTTCATAGCAGTTCATTACATATTTGTACATAAATTCAAAAACAAATAAAAAGATCTGTATAAACACATGAATATAATTGTTCAAACCACTATTGATATCAATTTCACTAGTTCCTAAATTTAAAATAGATAGTGGCAAGACAATACAGGACCAAAAAAGCAAGCGACGCGTTTCGGTGGTATCCAAAGGGTCCAACCACCTTCTTCAGGCTCAACAAATAATGTCTCCCAGCAGTCTTTTTTTGATTTCAGAAGCTAGGAATGTTGGATGTTAAAGTGAGGTACTTGTTCCTTCACTCAATGTGTATTATGGCTCCTTACAACACTTCGAGAGGCGAGACTGTCATATGCTCCTGATGTCTCACTTGTCTTTCTTCACTGCAAAACCAAGGGGGGACAGTCTAATTCATCAAGACCATCATGTCTTCCCCAATATAAAAATCTTCAGAATTATAATCGTGTCGTCTCTAATCTCCGAACTGACAGGGACTCACCAAATACTCATGCCCTGATTAAAAAACATCTAAGGTATCGCGATAGTTTGCCCCAGATTCGAAATAGCCGAGGTGCAGGGTTTTCACCGTAACCGTACTTAGACTCGATGTGGAGTTTATTTCCTCCTGTCAATGATGTCAGGATCATTTTTATATTGGGGAAGACATGATGGTCTTGATGAATTAGACTGTCCCCCCTTGCTTTTGCAGTGAAGAAAGACAAGTGAGACATCAGGAGCATATGACAGTCTCGCCTCTCGAAGTGTTGTAAGGAGCCATAATACACATTGAGTGAAGGAACAAGTACCTCACTTTAACATCCGACATTCCTAGCTTCTGAAATCAAAAAAAGACTGCTGGGAGACATTATTTGTTGAGCCTGAAGAAGGTGGTTGGACCCTTTGGATACCACCGAAACGCGTCGCTTGCTTTTTTGGTCCTGTATTGTCTTGCCACTATCTATTTTAAATTTAGGAACTAGTGAAATTGATATCAATAGTGGTTTGAACAATTATATTCATGTGTTTATACAGATCTTTTTATTTGTTTTTGAATTTATGTACAAATATGTAATGAACTGCTATGAACTATAGGTTTTTATTATATGAAAGATTGTAGTTTAAAAAAAAAAATTTAAATACATGAAATAGATATATATAATAAACATTTGTGTACTGATAACCTTTTTGCTTCACCCAATCTTTGCGATGAATGATTGACAGTCTGAATGTGGTAGTGAGTGGTTTGTAAATTGGGATTTTGCCACTTTTTTTAGAAAGTTGGCATTTTCCTGCCCTAAACTTTCTGAGGATTCTAGGAGTTTCCAGCTGCCTGGGACTGTTGATTTCTCCCCCCCCCATCAGGAATGCGTATTGTGCCCAGACAGTGAACAATAGGTCCTGGGTGTAGCTGGGAGAGGGCCATCCTGCCAGTATAGAAGCAGTGGAGCTGTTCCCTGCCCCACTTACATTTGAAAGGGCTGCCTCCAGCACAGTCACAGAGGATCTTGATCCAAGCCTTTTGTCACCCTAGACCACTTGGAGCCTGGGCAGGGAAAGAAAGAGGAAGGAAGAAATTTTCCAGAACCAGATGTGGGGGTGGGCTAGACATTTTCCCCACTTCAAAGGGTGGCACCAGATCTAAATATTGGACCTCATTAGCCACTCATCAGTGCACTCCTGGATCTGTGGACATTACAGAAGAAGGACTGCCTTGTTCCCCAGAGGACTGCCTTTTTCCCCAGAGGAGTGCCCTGTTTCTTGAGCTTTGCCTTGTTCTTTTCACAGAGGACTGCCATGCTGCTACCAGAGGATTGTCCTGTTGCTTGAGGCCTGCCTTGGTTCCCAGAGGACTACCCTGCAGCTTGAAGCCTGCCTTGTGTTTCAGAGGACTGCCCTGCTTCTTGGTGCCTGCCCTGCTGTCTGAGAAGGAAGACAGGACCTGCTCCCTTCATCCCAAGCTAAACTGGGTGACTCCATGGGTCAGTTGACTGACCTCCTGTTCCGAGCTACAGGGACACAGCAAGCTTTAGAGGCCTTCCAACAACTGTCCAGCTGACTGGCTGCAACTGACAGTGTCTGGACCTGCAGCTGGACCTGCTTGAGCCCTGCTGGACTCTACTGGAGTGAGTACCTAATCCCCAAGAAGTGTCTCCCCAGGTCCTGGACCATTGGCTGGCATCAGTTGAGCTCCTTCTGTGAAATTCTAAAGTTTTGAACTCTGACTTTGAGAAGGTAACGTTTTCAGTGGGAGTAACCTGGTCCTTGTATCCAGTCCTCACTCCATTACAGTCAGCCTGAACTTGTGACTTTGTCCCAGTCTAGCGTGACCAGATACCCACAGTTAGCGTTCTCTGCTTCTTGGGGCTATTTTTACTTAAACCTTTAAAATTGCATGCCTCCTGTTCTACTGATTGGATTTTTGATCTCATTTTATTTTTTAAACGTTACTCTATTTTTATAAACTGGTGTGGGATATCTCTTTCTGCTGTGTTTTCATGTTGTTACTGTTTGTGTCCTGCATGCATACTTAACACAGTGCCTCTAAGTTAAGCCTGTCTACTTTGTGCCAAGCTACTAGAGGGTTAAGCACAGGTTGATATAGTGACTTCTGTGGTTCACCCTGACAAATGATTGGGGTTGTTGCCTGACAAAGGATTTTCACTCCCTCCCCTCAATCAAAAACCCTATTTCTTGAAACATACAACTTGGAGAAGACTCAAATATAATTTGCATTGGAGAAAGAGACTGAAAAGAGGAAATTACAATAATGTTAACAAGATAGATACATTTTGAAGAAGTGCGGTATACGGATGAGTAAGAGGTTTTGGTTCAATGATCAGGGCTAGAGTTCCAAAGCGTGGGAAATAGACAGGAAAAAGCCTATTTGTATGTTTTAGATCTTTTGAAAACTGGAATTTCCACAAATTTTCAGCTTGTGTTCCTAGTGTTTCTGCTGTCCAATGAGTTGGTTTGTCATTCAGATATGAAGGTTGCCGGTATATAATGCTCCATAGGTTAAGGAAGCAATCTTGAAGTCAGTTCTCACTTCCAAGGGGAGCCAATGGAGGTGTATTACAGTGGGTGTGATGTGGTCTGATTTCTTGTTTCCGTGACTAGCTGAGCAGCTGCATGCAATACTGATTTTAGGAGCACCAGAGCTGATTTAGGAAGGCCTGCAAAGACATAATTTCCTCCATTCAAATTAGAGTGTGCGCACTGTGTATGTGAACTTGTGTAGATTATGGTAAGTTTGGAGTGTGTGTCTTGTGCTTTACTCTTTGGACAAAGGAATCCATTTGACTCGCCTGCATGTGGATGGTCTACAACATAGACGGTAAAGTAAGCCTTCCAGACAGGGATGTAAAGTAAAGGAACATTCGAGAGATTATCTGAAGTGGACCAGGTTTGAATGAAAGAAAGTAGGGAGACAGATGCGCTTTTAGAGTATATAGAGAGTTCCTGCCACCTTCCTGCTTCATTCTTCCCCAGAGGTGCTACTGCACCAATTTTTTGTAGTTGCTGAGTTGGAAGGCCTCTCTTTTTCGTTTGTACCTTTGTTGGACATTCCCATGTGAGCAATAGTAGAGATCCAGAGCGAGGATCCCTATCTCTTATCTTAGTTGGCAGATGGGGACAGCTTGAACATGATTCCTGCAAGGAGAGCGGTGGACTGCCTGGAGAAGGAGGATCTGCCTGTTAAAGAAAATGGATAGCTGGGCTTAATCTCCCAAACTTGCATTGTAAAGTGACCAAGGAGCTATGCAAGGTACTTGAGTCCCAACCCTGCTGGAGAAGCATAGGCGTTGGTAGCTGGGATGTGAATGTGCTGCAGCACCCCCAACATAATCATGCTGGAGTTCTGAAGATGAATGAGCAATAAAGATGCCTTTGAATGTTATTTTTATTTTGTCATCTTTCCTGTGCATTCAGAGACAGAGGTGGAATGTCAGGCTTTGTCATCTAACAAATTGCTGCTTATTCTTTCTACATGGATATTTGTGTTTACTTTGCTTTCTCTGGCTGCAAAACGACAGGATTTTGTAAAAGTGTACTATGTGACAGTCTTGCTGGTGTGAAGGGAAAATGATAATATTTCTGTCACACACAATACATTTAAATACCTATAAATGAACTGTACAAATATTTCAAAATATATCAATTGTTATGAAAGCACATTTTTGTAATTCCGAAATGTGATGGAAACAAAGATTTTAACAGGATAACAACAAACCAAGACACTTTACTTGGTTATGTGAAAATGACATATATTTGCTGAACCCCAATTTCCACACATTATTCTCTGAGTGTTTTATCGTTTTATCAATAAAATATGTCTGTACAAATTAAGTGGCCATTTCAAAGGAGAATATGCTGTCCGTAAACGAGAGTGCACTACCACACCATCCTTTAATAATATATTTGGGACACTGTTCTCCAAATTTCTCCAATAGCTATTTACTCCACCCTTACAACTCTTGCTGAATCGGTCTGGTTCATTTACCTCACTTGGTCTTTGTGTGGCGCTTTGATTTTTCTCATTCCCTAAGAGTTCAGTCATTTAACACTGATGGCAGCACCCCCACTCTGAATATTGTTCCAGCACCACTGTGGAAGAGTTAAGTGAGTAAGTAAGAGTTGCATCAGCTTTGTTGGAATAAGCAGTGCTTAATTTGATACCACTGGCACTAATTTTTGGGGACCAGCACTTATTTTTCCTCATCGGTCATTTCCCGAGAGCAAGAGAGGTAAAATCAAACAAAAGGGAAAAGAAAGGCAGAAAACCGTCACAAATGGAGAAAGGAGGAGCCTGCCAGAGTGGGATAAAGGGCCAGTGATTGTCTGATTGCAGATAAAGAGGCATGATTCCAGAATATGCAGCCTTGGTATTCTGAGCCCCGACATTTAATAGCATTGGCCACGGGCTTCTGAGAACAGCCTTGGGCAGGAGCACTCTTTACAAATTAAGCATTGAAAATAGGCCAACTCTCTGTGAGGTGGTACTGCAGGTGTGTGCCTGCAGGAGGAACCTGTCTAGAAAAAGAGACCACATCTGTGTAGGAAAGACAATGACCTGTAACTGCCAGTTCTCGAAGAGAAGGCATTCTGGTCTGAACAAAACCCAGAAAACTGCTTGAAAATCAGATCAACGGTTCCAGAGATACTTGTGCTGTGATGTCCTTTTGGATATAACTTTAAGAAAGGAATGTTATATGTGTTGACATTCTGTGGGTATTGTGCTGTACGTGGATGTTCCATCCACCAGCAGTTGTTCGCTGACTGATGAAGGGAGCATCACGTTTGAGAGTTGGATGTACAAATAAATGTTGTTTTACTACAGGAAAGCTTCTGGTGCCCTCTTTACAGCATATTTTTGGTGGCGAGCTGCCAGTTCAGTGAGGAAATGTGCTGGAGTCATTCTCAACGCATGGATGCTTTGAACCTTTTTATCTGAAAGAAACACGTTAGTTATAGATTCCTTACCTTAGAATTACCCCCAGGCGTCAGACTGGATCCGGAAAGTTTTTTCGTCAGCAGTACCTCTGCGCGTCGGAAGGTGGCGTCAATGTGCTGGAGTCATTCTCAACGCATGGATGCTTTGAACCTTTTTATCTGAAAGAAACACGTTAGTTATAGATTCCTTACCTTAGAATTACCCTCAGGCGTCAGACTGGATCCGGAACGTTTTTTCGTCAGCAGTACCACTGCGCGTCGGAAGGTGGCGTCGGTCGACTCCGCGTTCGTCGTCGTGGTCGCAGGGATGACATCGCGGCAGCTACTTAGACGCCGCCCTCGCGCGCTGACGTCAGTTCTTTTTTTCCGCGCCAACCAGCGCAGATCCGGGAAGAGCGGTACCTCAGTCATTTTTTGACTAACTTTTTCTCGACTTTTGTCGACTTCTTTCTTCGAGTCTCCGACTCCGAAAAGGTGCACGAGGGATGCCCAGCTTCAAGGCTTGCGGTTCTTGTAGCTGACTGATGTCGGTGACGGATCCGCACCGCGTGTGTCTTTTCTGCCTGGAGCGCGACCACGACCCCAAGTCGTGCTCCGACTGCCGGTCGATGGCGCCGAAGGCTTTGCGGGAGCGGTCCTAAAAGCTGCTTGAACATCGGCAGTCGGCTCCGTGCCGTTCGAGGTCCCGGTCGAGAGGGAGGTCGAGGGACCGGTCGCGGAGCCACCACCATTCCGGTTCGAATTCATCGAAGTCTTCGCACTCGGGGTCGGGTAAGTCGAAGCACAGGAAGAAGTCGAAGAAGCATCGTCACTCTTCGACTTCTCCTCGTCGGTCGGCCGATCCGACGAGGCACGTGGGTGGTGCCCCTCCCGCGGCTCCGCGCACGGAGCCTGCAGAGCCAACTCCGGGTTTCCCCCCCTTTCCAGGACCCGGAGCGACTCCCGCCCAGCTTCGTACGCTCTACGAGGCAATGCATGCCATCTTTGGGCGAACCAAACCCGCCAGCGCGCCTTCGGGCCCCGCTGACTCGGTTGGGGGGCCTAGGTCTTTGCTGCCGGCGGCTCCGGCCCCGACGCCACAGGCCCCCCTTGGATCCAGGCCTGGATCCGGATCGGCGCCAGTTGACCTCGTTACGCCTCCACCTGCACCGCTTCCAACGGCACCACTACCGCGTCCGACGCCGGTTGGCCCCCCGGCCGGCGTCGACCACGGCCTCCATCCTGATGTGGACACGGAGCCGGGTGGGGGTTTCATTCCCCTATTCACTCCTGGGGTCCCTTTTCAACCGCAGTGGCACCCAGAGGATGATGAAGAGGACTGGGAGGGGTCAGGTGACCCTTTAACTGACCAGTTGGAAAGTGAACAGGACTGGAGAGAGGAACTGGGGGATGCCAGTGGTTTGGACACCTCCCCTGACCTTGGCATGTTGACTCCTCCTACTGTGGCTACGGAGGAGGGAGCGTCATACGCAGTGGTGTTGCGTAGGGCGGCCGAGGCTCTCAACCTCGAGCTTCCTACGGTGGCGGTCAGGACTAACCTCCTGACGGAGGTGCTTCAGCCAGCTTTGAGCTCTTCGGAGCACTTGCTGCCGTTCAACGAGGTCCTCACCCACGTCCTTTTGGGCACCTGGTCCAAGCCCAACACGGGGGCTCCCGTGGATAGGATGATTGCCCGACGCCACCGCCCGGCTCCGGGCGACCCTACTTTCCTCTCCCAACACCCCACCCCGGAGAGCTTGGTTGTCCAAGCCTCCGCTTCCAAAAGCGCATTCCCTACCGCTCCCCCGGAAAGGGAATCCAAGAAGCTGGATCACCTTGGGAAGATTTTCTCTTCCGCCAGTTTAGGACTGCGGTCGGTAAACACCTCATGTCTCTTGGGCCGTTATTCCCACTCCGTGTGGGATACGGTGGCGCAGGTGCTGCCTCAGTGTCCGGAGGAGGTCCGAACAGTGCTCTCTCAGGCTGTGGCCGCCAGGAGAGATGCAGCAAAGTTTGCCATACGTTGTGGGCTGGACACCGTCGACTCTCTGGGCAGGACCATTTCAACGTCGGTAGCGCTACGCCTGGATGAGGTCAACTGGCTTTTCAGGGGATGTCCAGAACACCTTGATGGACATGCCCTTTGATGGCCGTCGCCTTTTTGGCGACAAAGCAGACATGCTCTAGAGCGTTTCAAGGACTCACGGGCTACAGCCAAGTCCTTGGGCCTCTCCACCCGCCCTGCGCAGTCTGCTTTTCGCCCCTTTCATGGCTACGGAAGGGGTGCCCCACTACGTTCCGCCCAGAGCCACAGGCCGCAGCAAGTTACCCAACCTTCGTGCGGCCGGGGACGTGGGAACAACCGTCGTGGTTCCGGGGGCCAGCGGGCGGGCCAGTCCACCAACCCCCCCTCCGCAGCAGCCTCCAAACCCTCCTAGTCCGACCTTTCAGACCCATCAAACGCCAGTGGGCGGCAGAATTCGCCATCACCTCCCCCACTGGCGAACCATCACGTCGGACAGGTGGGTTTTGCAGATAGTCCGAAGGGGCTACTCCCTCCCCTTCGAGACCACCCCTCCAGCCATGCCACCAAGATACCACCGCATGTCGGAGGATCATCTGACCCTTCTCCAGCAGGAAGTTACGGCTCTCTTGGCCAAGGAAGCCATCGAGCGCGTTTCTGGCCCAGAAGTAGGTCGTGGTTGTTACTCCCACTACTTTCTGGTCCCCAAGAAGGACAAGGGCCTGCGTCCTATCTTGGATCTCAGGGACGTCAACCGCTTCCTCCGGAAGGAGAAGTTCAAGATGTTGACGCTTGATCAGGTCTTGTCTGCCCTCGACCCGCAAGACTGGTTGGTAGCGTTGGACTTGCAGGACGCTTATTTTCACATCCCCGTCCTGCCGGCCCACCGGCGTTACCTACGGTTCACGGTAGGCCACGAGCATTTTAAATTTACCGTGCTCCCCTTTGGCCTTACAAGCGCCCCTCGGGTGTTCACGAAGGTAATTGCGGTGGTCGCAGCTCATCTGCGCAGATCAGGGGTTTCAGTCTTCCCCTATCTCGACGACTGGCTGATGAAGGCGGGCTCGCCCCAGGCAGTCGTCTCCCACCTCCAGACTACGGCCAACCTCCTGCATTCGCTGGGGTTTTCCATCAATGTGCCGAAGTTACACTTGATTCCCTCTCAGAAGCTCCTTTTCATTGGAGCGGTTCTGGACACGACGCGGTTTCGGGTCTATCCTCCCGAGCAGCGAGTCCGGGATATTCAGGCTATGATTCCGATCTTTCAGCCTCTATCCCGGGTTTCGGTCAGAATGACTCTGAGGCTGCTGGGCCTCATGGCCTCCTGCATCCTGCTGGTAGATCATGCCAGATGGCATATGCGGGCTCTGCAGTGGGACCTGAAGTTCCAGTGGGCGCAGCATCAGGGGAATCTGTCCGATTGCGTCCAGATCTCGGAGGGCACTGCACGTCAACTGCAGTGGTGGCTCAAGAACCAGGATTGGGTCAGTGGCAGAACCCTCTCCCTTCCCCAACCAGACCACACTGTGGTGACGAACGCGTCCCTTCTGGGATGGGGCGGTCATATGGGAGAGGCGGAGATCAGAGGCCTCTGGTCTCCGGCGGAGTCCGGGCTCCACATCAACCTTCTGGAGCTCCGGGCGGTTCGTCTTGCACTCAAGGCATTCCTTCCCTCTGTCCGGGGAAGAGTAGTGCAGGTGTTCACGGACAACACCACCGCCATGTGGTACTGCAACAAACAGGGCGGGGTGGGGTCGTGGACCCTATGTCAGGAGGCCCTCCGCCTCTGGACATGGCTGGAACATCAGGGCATATCCCTGGTGGTTCAACACCTGGCAGGTTCCCTGAACGCCAGGGCGGACGAACTCAGCCTCAGGTGCATGATGGATCACGAATGGCGTCTCCACTCGGAAGTGGTGCAAGGTCTCTTTCAACAATGGGGAGCGCCTTGGTTAGATCTATTCGCCACCGAAGAGAACGCGCAATGTCAGCAATTCTGCGCGTTGGAATTTCCAAGGCGGCACTCGCTAGGCGACGCCTTTCGTCACGAGTGGAGTTGCGGTCTGTTGTACGCCTTTCCGCCTATACCACTTCTGCCCAGAGTGCTGAAGAAGATCAAGCGTGACCGGGCCCAAGTCATTCTTGTGGCTCCGGACTGGGCACGAAGAGTCTGGTATCCCGAGCTGCTCAACATGGCCATCGATCCTCCGATCAGACTGCCTCTTCGGGAGGATCTTCTGTCGCAGCAGCAGGGGACGGTCCTCCACCCGAACCTGTCCAGTCTCCACCTCCTTGCGTGGGGATTGAGCGGCGGCAGTTGACGTCGTTTGACCTGCCTCCCGAAGTCTGTGACGTTATCTTGGCAGCCAGGCGTCCCTCCACTAAGACGGTATACGCCTGCCGGTGGAACAAATTGTGGCATGGTGCACAGCAAAGGCTGTGGATCCCCTTTCTGCCCCTCTTTCTGAAGTACTCTTGTTCCTTCTCTCCTTGGCCCAGCAGGGCTCTGCTCTGGGCACTGTCAAGGGCTATCTGTCAGCCATCTCTGCTTTCCTTCGGCTGCCAGATCAGCCTTCTCTTTTCAAGTCCCCGGTAGTTAACCGTTTCTTAAAAGGTTTAACACATCTTTTTCCTCCAATCCCCTTCGTTATGCCTCAGTGGGACTTGAATCTTGTGCTAACTTATCTAATGTGCGCTCCCTTTGAGCCGCTTCATAGCTGTCCCTTACAGCTCTTAACTCTTAAGACTGCTTTCCTGGTAGCCATCACTTCTGCTAGAAGGGTGAGCGAGCTCCAGGCCCTTTCTTCAAAACCTCCTTTCTTTTCTGTCCATTCGGATAAGGTGGTTCTCCGAACCCGTCCATCCTTTCTTCCTAAGGTGGTCACTGCCTTCCACATTGGGCAGACCATTACCTTGCCCACCTTCTTTCCGCCTCCGCATCCTTCCAAGGAGGAAGAGAGGCTCCACCGTCTGGACCCAAAACGTGCGCTCTCCTTCTATCTAGATCGCACCAAGCAGTTCCGGGTGGATGATCAACATTTTGTTGGCTACGTGGGCGCAAAGAAGGGTCGGGCCGTACACAAACGCACCATTTCACGGTGGGTCGTGTTGTGTATTAAAGCATGTTACTCTCTGGCTAAAAAAGAGCCTCCAGTAGGGCTACGCACTCACTCCACCAGGGCGACGGCAGCCACTACTGCCTTCGGAAGAGGAGTTCCTCTAAATGACATCTGTCAGGCAGCTACGTGGGCATCACTGCACACGTTTACAAAACACTACTGTCTGGACAGTCAAGTCCGGAGAGACAGCTTCTTTGGCCGTTCTGTTCTCCAGGACTTTCTGGTGTGATCTTGGTTCGCAGACCCACCACCGGGGTTGGTATTGCTGGGGTATCTATTCTAAGGTAAGGAATCTATAACTAACGTGTTTCTTTCAGATGAACAAGTTACTTACCTTCGGTAACGATATATCTGTAAGAAACATTAGTTAGTTATAGATTCCTTACCGCCCCACCCATCCTCCCCGTTCTGCGAACTGATTTCTAGGGTTAAGGTCATCCTTTCAGGGGCCCTAGTTTTGTGCACCAATGGTCAGTGTCTTGCATGCCTCTGCGTTTCTGGCGCGGAAAGTCGTGTACAGAACTGACGTCAGCGCGCGAGGGCGGCGTCTAAGTAGCTGCCGCGACGTCATCCCGGCGACCACGACGACGAACGCGGAGTCGACCGACGCCACCTTCCGACGCGCAGAGGTACTGCTGACGAAAAAACTTTCCGGATCCAGTCTGACGCCTGGGGTTAATTCTAAGGTAAGGAATCTATAACTAACTAATGTTTCTTACAGATATATCGTTACCAAAGGTAAGTAACTTGTTCATACTGTGCATATCGGATATCAGGAGATCAGTCGCACAGTCGTTGTCAACGAGGCCTGCTTTAGGATCTCACCTCATGCTTTATTTAGTGTGTGCACGCCGTGGAATCCAAGCACCGCACATTCCCTGCGAGCGACAATAGCACTTATGCCTGACGGTCATTCGTGAGTCCCAATAGCGGAATTTTCTAGCACAGGAGAAATCAAGGGATAACCTGGCAAACGTAGACATGCCTTCTTCCAAGGGTTAGAGGAAAGACCCTCGTGCATACTAGTTCAAGCTTGCCTCTTTCAAGGATTAGAGGGAAAAGCCGTTGTGCTATACTAGTTCAAGCTCGCCTCTTCTCAAGGGTTAGAGGAAAGGCTCTTGTGCCATTCAAATTCAAGCTCTTGGACACAATTTTCTTGAGGATTAGAGGAAAAGCCCTCACGTTGAATATCCGCAAGCTAGTTGGAAAGCTGCACTTTTATTGAACTCTGCCATCAAATTATGGAAGTCACTTCTATTACATCCCACCACTCTTTTTGGCACAACCAGAAGTGCCATCAGTTGAGTCGGAGGAGTGGGTGGATATGTTTGATCATTACTTGGAGGCACTGGATGGGCAGGAGTTCTGGTCCAGTTGGGAAAAAACCTCTTCTTTTGAGTACTTTGGGTAAGGAAGGCAGCATATTTTTAAATATTTACCTCCAGCTGTGAACCATGAGGAACAACCAACAGAAGATGTGTACTGCGAAGCACGGAAGAGAATAGAGTTGAGATTTGCCAAAGGTTCCAATGTGGTTATGAGGAGATACAAGTTCTATTCACAGCCACATTGAACTGGTGAATCTGTGGATGACTTTGTAACAAGGTTGCAAGAATTGTTAGTTAAATGTAAATTTGGTACAGTGACAGATGAAATGATAAGAGAGCAACTCACTCTGCAATGCAGGAGAGATTGTGGGCTGCCAAAGATCCATCTCTGAAAGATACTATTAAAATAGCCAAAGTGGTGGGGGGTTCGGATTATTGCATGCAGGAGATGGAACAGAGGGATCCTAAAGGGGAAAATGAGGTGTCTGCTGTAGATAGAGTGGAATAAGAGGTGGCAACAACCTCAAGGTGGGGTTCGAAAGTAGGGAAGAGGGTTTATAACAATAAATCCTCTTGCAAGGTATGTAACAGATGTGGGAGCAGTTATCATACATCAAATGCAAAGAATTGTTTTGCCATTGGTAAGGAATGCAGTAAGTGCAGACGCAAAGGGCACTTTGCTAGAAGGGACAATGGGAAAGAAAAGCTGGCAGTGTTAATGGAGGAAGTAATTTTTGTGGCTGGGGTGCGAGTTCAGATAGAGTTTTTATGTTGGGGAGCTAAAGGTAGTGTGGGGAGAATGAACAAACTGAAAGCGGAGTTTACTATTAGGAACAAGATGATGGAATTGATGGTAGACTCTGGCTCGTTTTATACCATCCTACCTAAGAGTATGTTTTGTCTGAATGGCCTCAATTACGATTATTGCCAAAGGATATCAATCCGGATGGGTATCAAGGTGACCAAATAGATATAGGGTGCATGAACACTGATATGTTTAGAACAGACACATAAAAGGTAAGGTGTGTGTGTAGCTGAGTCAGGACCACCTATTTTGGGTTGGTTTCATCAGTATGATCTTCATATTATCATCAATCTGCGTGCCCCTTCTCAAGTGATGGTGGTAGAAGACACACCACTTAATGACATCCTAGAGGGAGCACAAACTTTGTTCAGAGAAGAGATGGGGGAGGTGAAAGGGTGCTTATATGAGATAAAGGTGAAACAGGGAGCCATACCTGTGCAGCATAAAGGTTAGAAGGGTGCCCATTTTGGTGTGAGAAAGGTAAAATAAAATGTTAGATGATATGTTGAAGAATGGGTTTATTGAGCCCATTGAAACATCGACCTGGATATCTCCAGTAGTCATAACAGAGAAAGCTGATGGGAAATTGTGGTTCTGTTTGGCTCTGAGGAGTCTTAATCAGAACATTGTTACGGACAATTTTCCTCTGCCAAACATAAATGAGCTTATTTGGTTGTTTAAAGGAGGAAAGTTATTTTCAAAATAAGATCTCAGGCATGCCTATCACCAGATTCATCTTCACAATTGTTCCAAACCCTTGACAGCATTCATAATGATGGAAGGCACTTACCAGTTTACCAGGATGCCGTTTTTCTTTTTAATCCGCAGCTAGCGTGTTCCAGAGGATGATGAGTGAGGTGTTCAGGGGTTTGAACAATGTCATATATTTCTAAGATGACATACTGGTGTTTGGTGATAGCTTAGAAAACCACAACTTTGCATTGAAGCAGACATTGGAGAGACTATCTGACTCTGGTTTGACACTTCGGAACGAGGTTGAGTATTTGGGACACAGTTTGTCATCTGAGGGTGTCAAACCAAAGAAGAATTTGCTTGCTGCTTTTAAGTTGCCACTTACACCATAAGGTAAAGATCAATTGCGATCCTTTCTTGGGCTGATTGAATACTATTCTAAATTTGTCAGGAATTTTTCAGGCAAAACTGAACCTTTCAAAGTGCTGATGAGAAAGGGGGTGAATTTTTGTGGGGTGAGAACCAGAAAAAATGTTTTGAAAATATTAAAGAGGAGGTCTGCAATGCTGGGATCCTGGTTCCATATGACACGAAAAAGAAAACAAGTATTACTGTGGATGCAAGTGCCACCGGCATAGGGGCAGTGTTATCAGAAATGTATGGTTCCTCGGAGAAACCTGTTGCTTTTGCCTTACACTCTCTATCTGCGCGTCATTACTTTGTAATTGAGAGGGAACCACTGGCTACAGCGTGAGGGGTAGAGTATTTTAGGACATATGTGTGGGTATGTCAAATTGTTCTACATACCGATCACAAGCCACTGTAGCTGGGAAGGGTTCAGGCTTACCAGGTTGGCCTTGCACTTACAAGAATACAACTTCACTATTGAGTATATACCAGGAAGGAGAAACATTTTGTCGTGTAGTTCCTATAAATCTGTACAGGATCTGCGCGTTTAGACAACATCAACTGTGGGTTTGGTGTCCAGACTGATTCCAGACAGCCCCACCGGATATGTTTGCCTGTATACCAGCTCGCTCACGTGCCACTATAAACCCCTCTTACCAAGGAGAAAACAGTTTCTGGCAACTATCGAACATGACAACCCTGTCCCCTCAGGGATCGTGGAAACAGTACAGTACTTTTCGCTCAGTCACTCTTGCTTACTTTGTCTCAGAGAGATACACAGAATAATCGATGGGGACGATTTCATTAAGCATTTATTGAACCAGCATCATTCTAGTGTAAAATATGTGTGATGCAACAACCATGAGATAGAAACAGATGTATACGGTTATAAGCACCAACAGAGTAAATAGATGGTAGAATTCTACCATAGTGCTAAAGCAATGGATATATGCAGGCATATAGATACATGACAGTAAAAATGCGTACTCCTATGATGCTAACCCTAACTAGATGTACCTGAATGTACCTAGCATGTATGTAGGTGTATAGCCAAGAATCCCCTTAGGATAGAGCCAACCCCATTACCTGATGTAAGAGAACGAAGGACCCAGTCTTGTTCTCGAGATGGACACCCCGCGAGGGATGTCAGACCACTGCGTGCTGGAGTGTCTGCGTGCAGTAACCTCAGCGTCTCGTGTCAGCATGGAAGTCTTTCTCCTCTGCCTGCCCCAGCAAAGATACAGTGTTTATATACCCAAAAGCTACCCTCAAGGGTTCTACCTTGCTGTGTCATGTCGGCCGAGGATGACGATAGTGATGAACCTTATACACAGTTATTATGCAGAAGATGGTAATCCTGCTGTGATTCTGAGAATCCTCATGCATAATAAATTAGGCTAGTTTTTGGCGAAAACCACACAACATTTATGCAGCACCTAACTAGGTAAAAGGTCAGCACCAAAACTGTTATGTAGTACAATGGCAGGGTAAATGTAGGTGAAAGGTTAGGTGACTACCCAGGCCTATATTGGGGTACATTACGAATCATAACAATTTAAGTGGATTGCTTGTCTCGTATGCCGTTGGATTGGAAGAACGTAGATGAGGAGGATGTGGTTCGGAGTGAAAAGATTGGGTCAGTGACTCGGAGTGGTCTTGTGAGCTGAACACTTATAATGTGTTGAAAGCAGTTTTGGAGATGATCAAGAAAGGTGGGAGGAGAGAGAATGCTTTGCCTACCGCATTGAGGCCTATTGGTAAAGTTTTAGACAGATTATCAGTAGTTGCTAATAAGGTGATTATGCGTGGTGATAAGATTGTATCACCCAGTGATGTGCGGAAGAGACTGTTCGAAATAGCGTATGAAGGGCATTTGGGGCAAACTGTTACCAAGAACAGGTTGATGATGGAATTTTGGTGGCCAGGAATGGATGATGACATAGTATCTTGGGTGGAACGTTGTGATTTGTTCAAGGAGTGTGAGAAAAGGCTCAGAGTTGGGTCTCGGGCAGATGTAGGCAGTATTCATGACCCTGATCAGGTTTGGCATTGCGTTTGCATTGATTTTATTAGTCTCATGTCAGGCATTGATGGTGAAAGGAGATTTGCCATTGTTATGGTGGATGTTCATTCAAAGTGGTTGGCAGTAAGGTTTCTTTCTGGGATTTCTACAAGGACTACCATAAATATGTTACACAAGGTATTTTGTGAGGAGAGTTTTCCTGTTGTCCTCATCACCAACAGTGGTACCCAGTTGACATCCCAGGATATGAAGAACTTTTTGTACGCTTGTTGTGTTAGACATTCATGCATGGTGTTGTAAAATCCCCAGGCCAACGGTATTGTTGAGAGGGCAAACCAAATGGTTAATGGAGCCTTACAGTTGGCGGTGGCCAATAGATTGGATGTTGAGGAAGTGGTCTCTGATTTGGTTTGGGCATATTGTACTAGAGAGAATTCAGTCACAGGACGTGCTCCTTTTTTTGCAATGAGAGGAAGAAAACGTACCTCCAAGCTCATTCCTTCCTGGATAAGAGATTTGATTGAGGGGAAGAGTTTGTTGATAAGTGATGAGAAATTGGAGAAATATTCTTGGGGTGAAGTCAGTGTCAGAGGGAGGATTGTTCTGGGTGATTAGGTCAAGGTACGTTCAGGGTGTGTGACGAAGGGACTGAGCAAGTTCCCTGGGCCCTCTGAAGTGAAATAAGTTCATTGGTGACATGTACTTTCAGTCAATGGTGACCAGTGGAACCTGCAGAGAGCAGCAAAGTATTGCAGGCCAAATGTGTGGAAGGAAAAGCATGTGTGGAAGGATGAGGCAGTGGTAATGAAGGGTGCAGTGGCTTTATGTTGATGAAGGATGATGAGGTAGTGAGTGGTACAGGGTCGAATATCAACCTTCACATTTCTGGTCCAGGTGGTGAAAATTTGGGCGAGAGTAGAAACCGGGGAAACTGGGTAGAAAATGGAAATGGTGGTGGTGCCAACAGAGTGGAAAGAACACCTAAAATTCAGAGACCTCCAAGTTATCTGCCAGAGTTTGTAAGATGAGTTTCACTTTCTGAGGTACTGGTCAGAAGTGTGAGTACCTATTTTCTTCATAATGTCAGAGTCTAAAAAAGGGTTGTTTAGGCCCTGTAAGACTTGTGGAAAGTCCAGACTTTATTCTGAGGACCCACATAAGGAGTGTCTTTACTGTCTATATCCAGAACACAAGCCCAGAGAAATGCAAGTACTGTCTTACTTTCTCTTCAAAAACTCTCAAGGACCGTGAGGGTAGGATGCTTCTCTGGCTGCAAAGGAATAAAGCAGCAAAAGACTGTGACTCTAAGGCTGAGGAGAAGCCCCATACCCCCTCTAGGAAGAGAAAGGAAGAAGGGTCTTCCTCATTGCTTAAGGACCCTAAAAAGTCCAGATCTCAGTGCAAGGAGAGGATTGAGGAGAAAAGAGTAAAGAATGACCAGCCTGGTTCCTCTTCTTCTCCTTACCAGAGGTCGGGTTCTGCTCCTCCTTCAACACCTCTTACTCCTTCCAGAGATTCTTCAGCTGACAGAAAACGCTTGTCGACGGGCCCATCGATGAAGAAATCTCCGTCTAAGACCTCCGGCTCCACTTCAGCGGGTGCTCCGTCGACGGTTTCGTCAGCGACGCCTACTACGCCGACGGTCAAGACAACTACGGCGGCCGCGTTGACGACGGCAGTGGTGGTGTCACTGTCGTCGGCTGTGGTTAGTCCATCTCCGTCGACGGTTCAGCAAGTTTGTTCACCGCCGACGACTCTTCAACCGCCGCAGTCTGTTGTGCCGTCGACGACCCTGTCAGCGATCCCGTCGACAACCCCGTCGACGAGGGAAAAAGTCAGTCTACTTTTAAAACCGACGCCTTCCCTTCTGCAAGATTTTTCAAAAGTTTCTCCTTTACCACCTACTCGTCTTCTGGATTTTCAGGAGTCTGAAAATGACGGGCCTTTTGGTCCTGCTTACAGTCCTTCGCAACTCAGAGTCAAATGCCAGGACTCGGAGGAAGAAGAAATAATGGATGATCCATCTACTTATTTAGATGGGGACTATTCTTTTTCGGATAGGGGGTGTCCCAATTCTTAACGCCTGGACGCATTTCAGGAGCACTATCCTTATGAGGAACAGGAAGATCAAGCTCAAGAACCCTCCATAAATATCCCTGTATCATTGGTAACTGATCTTCGGTTAATGCTGAATTACTATTATAAGAGATTTCCTGAAGCAAATTCTGCTCCACAGCCACCTACCATTCAGGGGGCCCCCACTCCTGTATCGCTGGCTGTACCCCCTTTGCAGAAGAGCAAGACCGTTCTGCCTCCTGTGGAAGTTCCTGTGCAAGGTCAGGATGAGGACGACCAGCAGCTAGAGGAGGGGTAGCTGCAGTTAGACCAGGATGCCCATGATGAGTGGGACGACTGTGTGGCTCCTACTCCACCTTCTCCTACTCCAGCCGACTCTCCGCCTGCAGATATTGGCAGGTTCCATGATCTCCTAGAACGCGCTTCTAGGCGTTTTGACCTTCCTATGCCTGTCAAGCAGACGGAGTGTTTTTTATACGATTTTAAGCCTACAATGCAGCTCTCCTCTCGATCCATTCTCATTGTAGCCTTCTTATGGCAAGAAGGCCTGAAATTGAACAAGACGCCAGCTTCTATTCCTGCAGTAGTGCCGAAGTTGTACAAAAATTACAAGGCGCCAGAGGACTCTCCTGCGTGCCTGATTGTTATGTTATTAAAATTTATAAAGCGTGCGAATACCAAACGGTGTCTTGGCGCTAGCAGTCCTGAAGCAAGCTGGAGCCTCTATTTGTTAAATAGCCTGGTTTTGAGAGCTTTCCTGAAGGATGTCAAAGAAGGGAGATTTCTGATGGAAATGCGGAAGATATTCCAGAGCTTCGTAGCCCCCAACTGTGAAACTTCTGCCGCCCCAATTGGACTTACAAAATCTAGGGGGGAGCATCAGTTTCGCCATTTCCGAACGGAGGCATCTATTCGGAGAGTACCAGTGCAGTGACCGCCTCAAGAACTGAGGACCGGTACTGTGTAGCGCCTTATATGTAATACATAAGGCCTTGAACTTAATACGACTCTTAACTGGAAGCCAATGTAGTGTCTGAAGATGCTTTCCCACTGATTGAAACTTGGGGATCCCCAACAGAAGCCTAGCAGCAGTATTCTGAATCATCTGAAGCTTATGTAACTGCTTCTCGGGCATGCCGAGATAGAGCCCATTGCAATAATCCAGTTTGGCAAGAACTAGAGATGTGACCACAGTTTTCCTACTATCTGCTGGAATCAAAGATAAGATTTTCTTAATCACCTTAAGTAAGAAGAAGCTGGATGAGGAAACTGCTTTGACTTGTCCCTCAAAGTTCAGTTTCTCATCTATAATCACTCCTAGATTTTTTGCTTTGGGAGCTGGGATAGGTACTACTCCCAGTTCGTCCGGCCACCAGATCTGCGACCAACTTGGGGAGTAGTTGCCAAACAGGATTATCTCAGTTTTTCCAAAGTTTAGCTTGAGGCAGTGTGAGCTCATCCATGAGCTGACTGCCTCCATGCAAACCCTGAATCTTTTTACTGGCGGCATGCTGTTTTTAAAAACGGACAGGACGATTTGAGTGTCGTCTGTATAGGATGTTAATGCCATCCCGAAGGATCTGATTAATGCAGCCAATTCTGACACGTAAATATTAAAAAGAGTAGGGCTCATTGAGGATCCCTGAGGGACCCCACAGGGGAGAGCGAAGGACGGGGATTCGTAGTTGCCCAAGGCAACTGATTGTATCCTGTCAGATAGAAAGGAAGACACCAATATTAATGCATTATCCGTAATGCCAAGAGTATTCAGACGGTTGAGTAACAGATTGTTGTTGACTGTGTTGAACGCCGCCAACAGATCAAGCAGAATGAGGGGCGCAGCACCTCCTATATCTAGAACTGCTCTGATTTCATCAGAAGCTTTTATTAGGGCTGTTTCGGTGCTATGCTCTGCCCAGAAACCAAACTGGGACTCATCCAGAAAATTGTGTTCCTGCAGATATAGTGTAAGCTGGCTATTCATGACTTTTTCCACCAGTTTAGCCGGGAGTGGAAGACGCGAAATAGGCCTGTAATTATTTGGCTCGGCTGCATCAAGACTAGGTTTTATTAAGAAGGGGTAGAATCGATGCCCTCTTCCAAATGGAAGGAAAAACCCCTTCTGTGAACATGGAATTAAAGATGGTGGTTAAACTGACCAAGGATCTCAGGGACTTGTTTGAATATCATGGGGGGAAGGAGGCCATGGGGAGAGCCCGATTTGGCCTGTAGAATAAGAGTTGTTATCTCGTCCTTGGTTACTGATCTAAATTCCATAAATGCTAGAGCACTAGGGAGTCGAGGATTTACTAAGACATGAGTATCAGATCTTGTCCTGTTGTCAAAAGTGATATAGATTTGTTCCCCTTTGTTTTGAAAATGCTGGGCTAGTGAGTTACAGAAGGCCTGGGACTGTTCACCCATCTTTTTTTCTGGGGGTATGGACAGTTTGGTCGGCACCTGAAAAAGCTCTTTAGTGGAATTTTTTGCCTTCTTGATTTGTTTGGCGTAGTAAGAACGCTTTTCCATCAAGATCAGATTTTTATATTCAGATAGTAGAGTTTTGTACTGGGAGAGCTCATTTTCAATATAATTTAATCTCCAACGTCTCTCTTGCCTTCTGCAATCTTGTTTTTTAGATCTAAGGGCTTCTGAAAACCAAGGAGCTGGCAGAACTTTCCTGTTGCTTGAAGTTTTTTTAGGAGGAGCTATATTATCAGCTATCAATATGAGCCAATGATTAAAAATAGTGGAGGCGTGTTCCGCCTTCTCAGGCAGTTTAGTTTGAGAGCGTGAAAGCTGGAAACTAAGCATGTTGTTATCAACCTGCTTCCAGTTGAGGTACGATCTGGGGGGCATATTGGATATGATAGGCTGATCCTTGGGTAGACCATTAAGCTCAAAGATAACTGCAAAATGGTCGGTCCAAGTCAATGGTAGGTTCTCCTTAATCTCAATTAATTCATTGATAGTAAAGATTCCGTCTATGGTTTGGCCTGCCTGATGCGTAGGGCCCGTAACCTTTTGGCTTAGGCCTGCCAAGGTCATAGTGTCAAGTAAGGAAGTAGTATTTTTATCTGTGGTGGCATCAAGATGAAAATTAAATTCTCCCAGAATGTGAAAGCTGTTTTCAAGAGCACAGGTTTCAAGAAGTGGGTTGAGAGAGGTAATAACCCCATTTTTTGCCCCTGGTGGACGGTACAGTAATAACCCTTTAAATGAGAGGCGATTGGCTATTTTTAAATTGAAGAAAAAGACTTTGCAGTCTTGGGAAGATATAGGCTCAAAGGAGGCTCTACATGTATCCCGATAGATCAGAGCAAGTCCACCGCCTAATGGGTTCTGTCATGTCTAAATACCGTGAAACCCTGTGGAACAGCAATACAGAAATCAGGGCCTGCTGCCTGATCAGCCCATGTTTCTGTAATAAGAAGCATGTCTAAGCCTTGAGCATCTATCAGCTCAGCAATGTTCAACTTATGTTTAGGCAAAGACCGTGCGCTGATAAGGGCACCATGCGTTATTTGCGGGAGTTTGGTAGTGTCCTTCGGGGAAGGTAAGTTATTGGAGAGGAGCATGCAAGATGTTGGACTTCGCACCAGAGAAAAACTGCAGTTAGCACAGCTGGTCAGTCTTTTTATAAACAGTTTGTCAGGATCGCAGCATGCACACTTGTTAAGACTAGTAGAAGGTATGTGATTCAAGTCCCGCAATTCCTTGCCTGTATAGGGCAGGTGCCATACCGTCTGGCTAGAAAATCGGGCAGCATTTCTGGCGCTGGGCGCGGTCCAGGCGCGGACGGGCACAGACGAGCTTGCCTTTGGCGCGTCTGCTGTGCCGTCCACAGCGTGTCCGGCCCAGCATGCAGTTTAAATGGTTAATGATTCCAACCACTAAACTGTCATCCTACCGGACGTTTGGTCTGAAGTTGGTGCAGCCAGGGGGGGAGCCGCAACCCTCTACTCAAATGGCAGGAATCTGCCGCAGCGGACCAGGGAAGCAGCCAGGAAAGGGGTAAGGAAAGTGCAATGTGCGAGGGAGATCACAAATAAAAATTATACAATTATACAAGTTACATATTAAAAGCCGTACAATATGGAAAACTCAGCCGAGCGGTGAGTAAAATAGCCCTCAGTGTGCTGCTTACCAGCCTCCTATGTGCTGCGCGTCCGGCCCAGCATGTGGTTTAAATGGTTACTCATTCCAACCACTAGACTGTCACCCTACCGGAAGTTTGGTCAGAAGTTGGTGCAGCCAGGGGGGGGGAGCCGCAACCCTCCACTCAAACGGCAGGAATCTGCTGCGGCGGACCGGGGAAACAGCCAGGAAAAGGGTAAGGAAAGTGCAATGTGCATGGGAGATCTCAAATTAAAATTATACAATTATACAAGTTACATAATAAAAGCCGTACAATATGGAAAAGTCAGCCGAGCGGTGAGTAAAATAGCCCTCGGTGTGCTGCTTACTAGCCTGCTATGACACACCCGGCTGATTTAGTCATTATGCAGGCATCTCAAAGGAGGTCGAAGAACCCTTCCTCTCCGTGTTCGTCTCCGCCTGACAAGGAAGGGCGCTGATTGGACAACATCGGCAAAAGGTTCTCCGCTTTGGCAGCCACTGCCATCAGAGCCTCCAATACCATGGCAATCCTCGGAAGGTACGGCCGCCAGATGTGGTCCGACATCTCTGCCTTGCCGGAGTTCCTTCCTGAGGATAAGAAGAAAGAGGCAAAGGAGGTGCTGTCAGAAGGAGAGAGAACCTCTTCTGAAATGATTGATGTGGCTCTGGACCTTTCTTCAACGCCCTTCAGACAAATGGCGGGAGCAGCGGTATTGAGACGGCAAGGGTGGCTTAAAGCTACGACGTTTCGTCCGCAGTTTCAGGTCAAAGTTTTAGATATGCCGTTCGACGGCGAGTTTCTGTTTGGGAAACATGTGGATGAAGTGCTGCAGTCAATCAAATCGGATACTGACACGGCTAAGTCTTTGGCTAATCTGCAGCAGAAAAAGTTTGCTTCCTATCGGGGCAGAGGCAGAGGTCAGTATCTCTCTCGTCCCCAGCTTCAGCAGCACTTCCAGCCGTATTATCAACAGGGCTTTTGTGCCCAATACTCTTCACAGCCCTTTCGGCAAACCTCAACACGGGAAACAGCGTTTACAACGCTGCCATTACATCGGGTTCCTTTTACAACGCGGTCGTTACAACGACCGCGTTGTTAGAACGTGATACCTTTACAAAGCAAGTCATTAGATCGACTTGCTGTAGGGGGCGCTCTAACCTAAGGAATAGTATAATTTACTATTCCAACACCTTCCCTACTGTTGCGCACGCTGGAGTTTGAATAGTAAATTATACTATTCCTAAGTCCAGCGCGTCCCCTACAGCAAGTCGATCTAATGACTTGCGATGTAAAGGTATCGCGTTCTAACAACGCGGTCGTTGTAACGACCGTGTTGTAATAAAACGCAATGTAATAGCATGCGTAGTAACATGCTATATTCCTCAACACCTGCCTACTCTAGAGCAGCAGCACGTTGATGCCCACCATCAGGTGGAAGGGCTCAAGACTCTAGCAAAAGACAATGAGGATCCACAGGCCTCTGCTACCGTAGTCCCACTTTCATTAGGCCCCGCTTGCTCCAAATTCTTCAGTCAATGGAAGCTTATATCTTCCAACAAATGGGTATTAGACATATTTCGCCACGGTCACACCCTAGAATTTGTTTAACAGCCCCCGAATTTGCCTCCGCGAAGAACCTCCCATCGTCATCTCCAAATTCTCAAGAAGGAAATCAGATTGATCCTCGCCAAACAGGCAATCAAAGAGGTGCCACCCGATCAGCACAATCTGGGGTTTTATTCTCACTTCTTCTTGATAAAGAAAAAGACGGGAAAATGGAGGCAGATAATGGATCTGAGGTCATTCAACAAGTTCATCAAATCTCAACCCTTCAGAATGTTGTCGCTCCATAAAATTGTGCTTCTCATGGATGCGGGGGACTATATGTCCTCTCTGGATCTTCTGGACGCGTATTTTCATGTTCCCATTCACCCAAAACATCGTCGTTTTCTCAGGTTCGAGGTGGCAGGGTGCCATTATCAATTCTGATTCTGCACTGTCGCCTAAGGATGAGACCTCTCCAAGAGAAGCTCAATGGATTCAATCTCGAGGCTCATTCAATGTATCATTTCAATCACTCCGGTGATGGTTTCAGCAATGTCTTGGTGGACAGTCAGAGAGAATCTCTCTCAAGGTCTCTCTTTCCTCACGAAAAAGCCAAAGTTGGTTATGACGTCGGACGCTTCCATGGACGGGTGGGGTGCCCACCTGCAAGACTTGCAGATCCACGGAAGGTGGTCGGCTCAGGAATCACAGTGTCACATAAACCTCTTGGAACTGAAAGCGATTTTTCTGGGCCTCCAAGCATTCCTGCCAAGAATCAGGAAGTCATCGATCCTGATTCACACGGACAACACCACCACCATGTTCTATCTGCTGAAGCAAGGTAGGACAAGATCCCAGGCCCTCTCAACCCTGACTCAGCAGATCTGGGAATGGCTGATAGTCCACAGAATATCGATGCAGGTTCAACATGTGCCAGGGGTCCAAAACGATTGGGCCAATTCCCTCAGCAGAGACACGAAACAGTGTCACGAGTGGGAGCTAAATGACAAACAGCTGCAAAGGGTTTTTCGCTGTTGGGGGTTTTCAACCCTAGATCTGTTCGCTACGTCACTCAACAGAAAATGCAGATTCTACGCGAGCAGATTTCCTCAGCCAGGATCTCTAGGAAATGCCTTCCACTTCTCTTGGGAAGTAACGTTTGCCTACGCATTCCCTCCGTTTCCTCTCATTCCAAAGGTTCTGCAAAACATCAAACGGGAGCCTTGCCGTGTCATTCTCATCGCCCCGGCGTGGGCGTGACAGTACTGGTTCACAGAGCTGTATCGCCTATCAAGGTTTTCTCCAATTCTGTTCCAGACAAAAGGAAATCTTCTGTCCATGAACCAGGATCAAGTGGTTCATCCTCAAATCGGTTCGCTACACTTGTCAGCTTGGCTCCTCATCACACAGAATTCGGACAACTAACGATTTCTGAGGAATGTCAAGCAATACTACAGAAAGCCCAAGCTCCTTCTACGATGAAATTCTACTTGGCCAAGTGGAAAAGATTCTGCATTTGGTGTGCCACACACTCTTGCGATCCTCTCTCATCGCCGCCTGAGGATGTTTAACCCTATCTCTTATCTCTCGCTGGTCTGGCACATGCATCCATTAAAGTGCATTTAGCGGCAATCTCCAGATACAGACGTCGTTCTGGTTGTTTGTCTTTGTGGTCTAACAGACTATTAAAAGAGTTCATGTAAGGACTTTTCAGGGTCTACCCTCCAGTAAGACCTCCTCCAGTGCTAGGGCAATTAAATACTGTCCTGTCGCAACTTATGAAATCACCGTTTGAGCCAATTCACAAGTGCGACTTGAAGTACCACTCCTGGAAAGTGGCACTCCTGTTGCCCATAACTTCTGCTCGGCGCATTAGTGAAATTCAGGCCTTCACTACAACGGAACCTTGCCTGCAGTTCTTTCCAGATAAAGTGATTCTTCGTATCAATCCATCTTTTAGTCCCACGGTACCTTCTGCATTTCATCTAAATGAACCAGTGGTTTTGCCCTCCTTCTTTTCAGCTCCAACTTTAGCAGCTGAGAGGGCACTCTATTCTCTGGACATTAAACAATGTTTAAAGTTATACTTGCAAAGGACTATGCCTTTCCGAAAATCTACTAAGTTACTCATTGCCTTCTCTACCCCTTGGAAGGGTCAGGCTTTGACGCGGGCGTCTGTCGCTCGCTGGGTCTTATCGACTATCCTCTTTTGTCATAAAAAGGCTGGCCGCCCTCTGGTTTCCAAAGTTGCAGCACACTCAACACGCAAGATGGCAGCTTCCTCTGCCCTATTCGCAGGAGTGTCCTTGTCTGATATCTGCAGGGCGGCGACATGGGCGAACGTCCATAACTTCACAAAGCATTACCGCCTGGCAGAAGGCGGATGAAGCAGTTGGTCAAGCTGCTCTGCGACGTCTATTCGCATAAGGTATGATCTCCTGAAAAAAAATTCTCCTAAGTAAGTGTGCTATGATTGTGATAGGTAATAAATATGTTTTCAAATGTTTTTCTATTTACGTTTTAGTATATGTATACATTGTTGTGAGTTAATATTATATGCTCTTTATGATTATCATTCGTATTTTAGTTTCTGGGTCGCATGGTGGGATGGTTCACCTTACCCGCCGCCTCTGACCCTTTGGTACTGCTTGCTAGTCTGATTCAAGCTGTGAATCTATAAAAGATACAATACTGGAGAAAAAACAAGTTACTTACCTGTACACTGTGGTTCTCCAGTATTGATATATTTTATAGATTCACGTGCGACCCTCCCTCCTCCCCTTTTCAGGTTCACCTTCCATACCTCTCTTATTGCCTTATGGTACTCGTGCTCGAAATCTGAGGTAAGATGGTCCTGCAGGGGAAGGAGACTCTATGGTCTGCGCTCTGATTGGCTAGAGTTTATATGTTTTATAACAATGGTAATGGGTTGCTAAAAGCTAGTGAATTCTTATGTGCATTTGAATGTTGAAGTTTTATACTGATATTTTACTGTTACCGTGGGACTCCCACCATGACGACGCGGAAGATTCAAGCATGTGAATCCATAAAAGATATCAATACTGGAGAACCACAGTGTACAGGTAAATAACTTGTTTTTTATATGTGTTGACATTCTGTGGGTATTGTGCTGTATGTGGATGTTCCATCCACCGGCAGTTATTCGCTGATCTCTGGTCTCTGGATACTGTCCATGCCAGTGAGAGTACACAACGGCACCATTGAACCCAAAAGATTACCGTGTTTTCTCCTTCTTCCTGCACCTATGAAACAGATGGGCAGACTGTAGGAGTATGGGGCCCATTCTCTCGGCTGCCTGTCACCATAAGGCCCAGCACAGGGCTGAGATAATTGATAAAAAAGCAGTAGGTGCCCCTGAGGCACCAGGGTGCTCCCAGCTGCACAAGGACAGGTGTTGATCAATCAGGTTACGTCAACGTAAGGAGCAGCCCAATCCAGACTGCCACCTGGCAGGGAGAAAATCTCTTCACAATAAGTCTCCCAAAAGGGAGAGGGCACGGGCCTAGGATCAGAAGGGCATATGCTTAGAGCCACCTGGCAGGGTCTAACCTTTTTTGAAGACACTGGAAGGACTGGGCTTTGCTTGTTGTTGGTCCTGGCGGGCTGATAGGCAACCTTTGTAAACGAGGAGGATTTGGAGCACCCTCTCAGGAAGCACTGAGTTCACCTCTTCAGGCAGAGGCCTACATCTTCTGTTGATGGTTGTGTCAAAGTCAATAGGTTTGTGTCATTAATGTAAAAGAGCGCCACAAAGGTTGTAGGCCTTTCTGTTGAATTCTGAAGTGTATGTTTTATAAACGTTTTGCTCATATTTTCAAAAAACAATAAACATAAGTTGCACATAAATGTACGTGTAACAAATGTTAAGCTTAATTTAAGATTACAAAGGGTATGTATGTATGAATGTGTGTTTGAAGTGAATGTTAAATGTAGTAGGCTTTAATTGTTGATTATAACTATACTGGTAAATCCTGTAGGCTTAACTTTTTAATTGTGAATGCTGATTTGTCATGCCATTGCCCACAGGCATGCAGTTTGTCACTAGTTGCCTCGCAAATAAGAGAAGCAGATTATGGTTAGGGGGTTAAGCCAGTGGCAGCTGGCACAGATCGGGGGTGGCGTGGCGGGGGAGGGGATTGAAAGAATATATACATTAGACTTACCTTTTCACAGCTGCCGTCTCTCCTCCATCGTCTCTCTTCAGCTTCTCTTCCTGATGAGTCCCGGAAGCTCCCCAAAGCAAATCACGATGCTGCTGTTACCAACATGACAGCAGCGTCGTGATTGGTCTGAGCACCATGATTCGATGCTCAGACAGGGGCTGGGAGCCTGTGCATGTTCTCCACCCAGGTTGTGCAAAACAGTCGGGTGGAGAACATGCTAAGTGCACAGGACTGTTTAGCCGGCCCAAGATGGCCGGCCCAACTACCATGCACACTTAAAAGAGTCTCACCACTCCTCCCCCTGCTGGCTGTGATGACAGCCACGCCCGCCTCAAAACTGTCTTCAGCACGGAGAAATAAAATGATAATAACATTGTGTTATTATCATTTTATTTTTCCTTTTTTGCCTTGCTGAAAAGCAGTGGAGGGACGCTCCTCCGCCTTAGCGGAGGAGCCGCCACTGGGTTAAGCTACCGTCTGTGATGAGTTCCTAGGGTAGGTGATTTTCACCCGGGTTATTCTGCAAGGGCCCCATTTAGGAAAGGACTTCAATTGTTAATCCCACTAACATTAATATTGTATTTTGTGTACTGTTTTGCTAATTGTATATCTAGTAGAATTTTGAAATTGTACTACTCTGTGTGCATTGAAAGGAATATGCCTCTTTTTCCCGCATACCATTACCCCGCATGTTGTTACAACGCTGTCGTTACAACGACCGCGTTGTAACAACGCATACCATTACCCCGCAAGTCGTAACAACGACTTGCGGAGGGTTGCGGATGTTGGAATAGTAAAATTTACTATTCCAACTCCAGTCTGTGCGGACTGTAGGGAAGGTGTTGGATTTTAAATCCAACACCTTCTCCCCCCTCCGCAAGTCGTTGTAACGACTTGCGGGGTAATGGTATGCGTTGTCACAATGCGGTCGTTGTTACGACCGCGTTGTAGCAGCATGGGGAGTTACGGATGCGGGGTGACGGTTGTTTACCCATTGAAAGCACTGTCTTGACAGTGAGTTATTGAGAGTTGTGTGTACTACTTACGTCTGGGTTTCCCCTTTCTGGATGTAGCCTTGGACACCTGAAGGAATGTAATTGGTTTCCAGTTTGGGATAACAATAGTAGGCAGACTATGGCACACCAGTTGTACATTTCTTCCAATTATACAATTCTAGGCTAGAAACAGTTAGATGCCCCTGGCTCTCCAAACAATTCTTTACACCTGCTTTTCCACGCATCTCGTTCTCATCGCTGTACACATTCTTGCTGTGATCATGGTCACAATTGCACTCATTTCTTAACTGTACTCTGCTTATGAGACTTTTGACTACCCTGTAAGTATTTCTCTTAGTTTCAGGTATACTGTTTAGCTCAATTTGGTGGTCAAACAGATGATTAATAGACTTACCTACAGACTCTAAACATTTTGCCAGCCCGGAGTAGTGAATAACAAGAGCATGGAGGATTGCTGAAAGAAGGCGGTGTTCCTTACTCTTGAGCCTTTGATTTCTACACCCTAATTATTTAGCTTTGGCTCTATCTTACATTCACCCACTCTTTTATATTTTCTAATGCAAAGACAAGGAGACCTTTGACACTGAAATATTCAAACAGTAGGTGATCATATGAAAATGTTCAATGCAGGAGAACTCGTGTCCCTTGTAAGAAATGAATTATTTTCCAGAATATTATTTTTTATAGACTCCTTGATTTTTCTTAGTATCAGTCGATGCCAGGTTTTCCTTGACACTCTGCTGATCACCTTGACAGACACCATTACTGCAGAATCTATGTTATAAATCAGTCCTTTTTTATTGTGGTGGCTTCATTTCAGCTTTTTCTTTTATATTCATGCCTGACTCCTCCCCAGTCTAAAGAAGGGGTCTCCTGTACCACAGATGTGAGGACAGAATGAATGTGCACAGCTCAGGGGTGCCCTTAAACAGGTAAATGGTTGATTATAGCTTTGTTAGCAGTTAATAGTCTCAGCCGCAGTCCTACGTTATCTGCTTTCTGCATGCAGCATCATTTTATATTTTATAAGGGCTTGTTTGATGGCTGGCAGACAATGAGGAGACATATCATGAATGTTAGGATGCGTTTTTCATTAACCCGAGCTGCGGTTCAGTTCACAGATTAGCAATGGATGGGGATTTGCCTTCAGTTGCGCCCCATTGCTGGGTTTTCTGCTCTAGAGTAGAGGCACTGTCATCAGAAGGAATTTGCCACGGAGACCACTGGCCCATGCCCCATCTGATGGCCAATTCTATGCAATTACAATTTTCTTCTTAGCCTTTTTGCATAATGTCACAGGCTCAGTGAAGAAATGGCTGTATTACCATGCAGGTCTGTCAACAGCGCCCTAACTCTGACATAAAAGAAGTTAAGGGGCTGCATAGAGAATGACCAAGGATTGACTATGTATTGAAGCTGATCTCTTTGAATCCCCTGGAAGCGTTACTCCCAAAGAGGAATCGAGGCAGATGTGCAGATTGATGCATGTGTCCCTTCAAAGTGGTCGTATGGAAGCACGATGTGAGACAGGTGCACGGTCTGACCAGCGTATAGAGGTCGAGGCAGCTGTGCAGATAACCCCTCTACCTCCAGAAAGTAGCTTTCGAACAGTAAGGTTTGAGGCGCATTTGCAGGTTGAACCTTGGGATTTGGTCTATTTGCATGTGGTTTACCCACTGTAAAGGATATTCAACCGAAAGGACATGCTTTACTTCTCTATGCTGCCTTCTTCAGACACCAGAACATGCATACAAAGGTATTATTTGTCTATAATATCACAGCCTCATAGGAGTGATTTTTTTTTCTGGGCAGGTCTCTTTGGGGTCTGCCAACAGTACCCACACACTGGCATAAAAGATTGCCAGGGAGCTGCAGCAAGGGGGAGCAAGTACTGGGGACCATGGAGGTTGGCCTTCTTGTGTCCCCTGAAGTGGCCTACCTTTTCACAGTCGAGTATGACTCTTGCAAAAGGCAGGCATCAGACCTTACTTCTTTCAACACAAAAATGGTGAGGAATTGGTACCAGTTGCAGATTGACACACGTGGCGCTCCCAAAGTATAGTTTGAGGTGGATGTGCAGATTGACCCACGGGCAACGAGTCGGCTTATATCTGCATGTCCTTTGACCACCTTGAGGTATCATCAAATGGAAAGACATGATTTCCTTCTCTATCCTTCTCACTTGTTCATGCACCACAACAAGGGTACAAAAGTATTAATTTTCGATTTCAAAGAATGAAGCTCCCCATTCCATGGGTTTTACATGACAGGTCTGCGCAACAGGTTCCTGTGGCTAGCTGAAGAATACAGGGAACTGGAGGGAGGCAACAATACTATGGCCTTTAAATAGATAGGGTGTTGGGCATAATGAAGTATTTGAAGCGACGCTGGGATTGCAGTGGGAGAGGAGGCGTGGTAAGGGAAATGTTGGAGCAAATGGAAAGGGAGCAGAAGAGAAAAGAATAAGGGCAGGGTAGAGAAGGGAGTTGAGGGGGAATAATGGTGAAGCAGATACTAGACGGGAAAAAGCAAAAGAAGAAGAGAGGGGAATAGAGGTGGGGGTACAGATGAAAAGGAAATAAAATGAAATGGAGAATCGAAGAGAATGATAGAATAAAGGACCTATGGAGAGTCGGGAAATAGTGAGAATAAGCGGAGAGTGCACGGGTAAAAGAGGACTCGCAATTTGAAAGAAAGAGGATCAAAGCGTCAGTGAATGGAAGGGAAATACTCTACGAAGCAGAGAGAGAGGGAGTAGAAGGGGGAGGGATTTGCTGTGTTGTTGTTTTTCTGTGTTTTTTCCCCCCATAAAAGCTGTGATCTGTTTTTATTTTTTTAATGCAAATCTGGAACTCCAGCCCACCCAACCAAAAGGATAACAGATGGGGGAGGGAATGCAAGCTGGAGAGCGGCCTGCCCTATCTGCAGAGAGATAAACAGGGGAGACTTGGGGAATGGGAAAACAGCTTTAATTAAAAATGTGCCATCTTTACTCCAACACCGGCAGAATGGGCTTCCCGCATCCGACGGGCAAATGCTTTAGGGTTTTTAACTTCAAAAAAAGGACTTTTATGAAAATAAAGCTCAGTTTGGCAGCGACCAGTGTGGACGGCCCATGCCAAAAAGTAAAGTAGGGCCTTCCGTTCATGGCGCATGCAAAGATCGCGCAAACTACCTAGCACAAAGATTTATACACCTAATAGCTCTTTCGCTGAATTTTTGTTTGCCTTTTTTAAAATGTACATCCACATTTTTTTCTTCGTTTTGCAGAATGTCACGTTTTTATGCCATTTTTGTAGTGTCCATGGTAGTGGATGGTGCCTGAGCTGAACAGTGTGAATCGTGGGTGAATGTGATCGCTGAAAGCATAGCAGAAGCACAGAGTGAGCGAAATGGTCTAACATTTATAGTCTGCTGTGCTTTCTGCAAGAGGCGGGCATCAAATGAATTCTTTACTGGTTACAACACTGAATTGCTGGAATGTTGTTAACTGGTTGAGATCCAGGTCTTTTCTAAAGTTATGGCACAACCTACTTACTCTCCCCTCCTTTCCTCGGTTCTCAGCAAGTTGCACACTAATGAAATGCACAACTGCGGCTTTTTTCATCACATTAGAAAGCCTTCTCGCGGAGGGATGTCGCAGACAGGACATTATCTGTGAGCTTGTTTATGGTTGTAGCAGGTGACTTGTACAGTCTTGGAGATGAGTGGGCACCCTCTTGTCTTGGAGCGCCCTGTTTATGCAACAGGTTCCTCCGTCCACTACTGTGAGACATCATCTGTTACAGTGCTGGGTAGTCTACACTCTTAATAAGATCATATTGATAGGATCCCCTTCAGTTGCGATGATATAGACAGCCATGAAGAAACCGGGAGGCCTACCTCAAAAGGATTGGACTGTCCCTCCACCACTGTGAGACAGGAAGTCATGATGGTATAAGAGACTTTAGTATCTCATGCGGCGAAAGACAGCCATGAGCACACAGGAGGACCCTACATTCTATCTGATTTGACTTTTGCTTCTCATGATAAGTAGTCACGATAAAAGAGGGATGTTAACACTCACTTTGATAGTATAATTCATTGACTGTAGTGAGATACGTGGCCATGATGGAATAGGCAGGCTAGATTTACTGTGCTAAGATTGGTCTTCTGCTAAGGTGAGATTGGCAATGGTAATGCAACAAGGGATTCTATGCTCACTGTGAGAAAATCTTCCTTCAACTACTTTGTATAGGAAGCCATAATGGAATAAGGGTGGCCTGTACTGTGGCATGGGTTTCTAGCAGATTTTTGTTGCATTGCTTAATTGGTCTGGTATGGCCTGTAATGCCTTTGATCCTTCTCCTTTCTGTGGTGATAAAGTTTAGAGATGCAAAGATGATCTATGCAGTACTACTCATGTCCTGTAATTTGGGCAGTTTCTGTTCTCCAGTAGTATTTGTTTACAGAACTGGTGATCCAGAGGAGCATATTTACAAGGGTATTGGGCCACCGGAACGGATCACTGACAAAATATCGATCGCACAAATATCGAGCAGACAAAATATCGTGGACAAAATATCGACTGTCAAAATATCGACTCCCTATCTCCAAACAGGTAAGTACAAAAATATCGAATCCAAAATATCGTCGTTAAGAATATAGTTAGTCAAAATATCGAATTTTATAAATCTGTTAAAAGTAATGTAAAATTAATGAAATAATAAATAAAATAAAGTAAAACATACTTAAAATTAGTTAAATTACTTTAAAATTAATAAATAATTATTTTAAGTTAAAAAAAATCTACATACATTTTTATTTTTTAATACATTCATATATTAACATAATAATATAAAATAATAATCACTACTTTTAGCGTAGGATAGCAGGAGGGTAACATTTACTATTCCCACTCCAAAGAGTGCGACAGTAGGGAAAGCGTTGGATAGCGTAGAGGTAAAAATTACTATTCCCACTCCAGAGAGTGCAACAATAGGGAATGCGTTGGATAGCGGGAGGGTAAAAATTACTATTCCCACTCCAGTGAGTGCAACAGTAGGGAAAGCGTTGGATAGCATAGGGGTAAAATTTACAATTCCCACTCCAGTGAGTGCAACAGTAGGGAAACCGTTGGATAGCGTAGGGGTAAAAATTACTATTCCCACTCCAGAGAGTGTAACAGTAGGGAAAGCGTTGGATAGCGGGAGGGTAAAAATTACTATTCCCACTCCAGAGAGTGCAACAGTAGGGAAAGCGTTGGATAGCGTAGGGGTAAAAATTACTATTCCCACTCCAGAGAGTGCAACAGTAGGGAAAGTGTTGGATAGCGGGAGGGTTAAAATTACTATTCCCACTCCAGAGAGTGCAACAGTAGGGACAGGGTAGGATAGCGGGAGGGTTAAAATTACTATTCCCACTCCAGTGAGTGCAACAGAAGGGAAAGTAATATTTTAATATTTTACTAAAAAATTATTAATTATCAATACTAATAAATATTATTAATAACACTAATTACCAATTACAAAATCTTTAATGATTAATTTATTATAAATACAATACATATTATTTATTAAAAATTAATTACCTATTAATAAATCATTAACAACCAATTAATAATCATTACCAGATTTGTATAAATATTTAAATAAATACCAATTAATATTTAATTACCAGTAAATTAAGTATCAATACAAAAAATATTTTCTATAATTAACTAATTACAATTAAATTACTTCCCCCCACATTCCCCTATAAACCCACATCCCGCTACAACTATTTAATTAATAGAAATAACATAATTACCAATAAATCAATTTAAAAAATTAATTACCAATTAATAAAATGTATTTACCAATTAATAATTAATTAACAATAAATTAATTATCAATACCAATTAATATTAATTAATATGTACTTAATTTCAATTAAATTACTTCCCACCCTATTCCCCTATAAACCCACTACCCGCTACGGAATTAAATTACGCAAAATTAATTCACATAAAATTCATTGATTTTAAAAAATTAAACATACATTACAACTAATATACACTTTTAACACATATACTAACATACAACACACTTAGAAAAAATTCGATATTATTAAAAATTCAATATTTTTTAATGCCTATATTATGTACTTCGATATTTTAACAATCGATATTACTTACCTTAATTTCGATATTTTTAACGACAAAGGGTCCGATTCCGATTCCGGCCGGACATCTACCCGACCGAGCCGGACCCGGAGAGAATTCCGACCGAATCGGACCCTAGCAGTCCGACCGAACGAGTACGATGCGCACGCATGCTATCGGACTCGAGTCGGTCGGACTCCCATTGAAGTCAATGGGAGCCTGTCGTACAATGCGTACGCGGGCTCCCATTGACTCAATGGGTGCGAGGCGGACAAGGGCGCCCCCTACAGCGTGTACGCGTCCATGCGCATCGCGGCGTACATGCACAGGTAGGGGGGACCCATGGGTCCCCCCTGTGTGCGACTCGCGCGCCTACGCGTACAGGGGGGCCCGACGCGGACCCCCAAAGTCCAACTCCGGCAGCTTTTTCGAGCCGGACGGCGCGAGTCGATCGGACTGCTCGCGGCGCGCATCGTACTTACCCGGCCGGGAAACGTCTCCATAGCGCGGTGCGAGTCGTGTCCATGCGAGTCGGTCGGAGCGTGTTGAAGCCGCGTTCGAGTCGGTCGGCGATTTCGCGGGTGCTTGCATCGTACTCGCTCGGCCGGACCCGCGTACGATTCGGTCGGGAAACAGGGCTCCGAATCGGATCCGGTGAATCCAAATCCGATTCGGAGCACTACCGGCCGAGATCGGAATCGGCCCCTATATTGTGTCCATTCGATATTATGTCCATTCTATATTTTGGACTCGATATTTTGTCCATTCGATATTTTTTTTTCAATATTATGTCCATTTACCCACCGGAACGTCACTTTTTCCGACGTTCCGGTGGCGCAATGCCCTGCTCCATATTTACAAAGCAGCGTTAAGCCACTTTGCGTGGCTTAATGCGGCTTTGTAAATATTGTCCCTTTTCACGCAGGTATATGTATGAAAGGGGCGTGCAATGGGTGTTGCTGTGGCCGTTCTACCACAACATCCATTGCTTTTTGACGCTGCCCCAGATGTACAAGGATCTGTAAATCTGAGGCAGCGCCAAAAACTAACGCCACTGAATAGCAGGCGTTAGATTAGCGCAACGAGGAGAAATACTTTTATTTCTCCTCGTTTTTGCGCTTTCTATGTGTGCTGCATTCTGCCGCACACATAGGAAGAGCAAATCGCCTTTTTAAAGGTTGTGTATGTGCAGGAAGGTGTCCCTTCCTGCACATAAACAATCATCCCTGCAGCACAGACACAGGCAATCATTCCTGCAATGCAGGCACCCTTGCAGTATGGTGCAAGGGTACCTGTGTTGGCACTAGGTAGCTTTTTTTAGCGCAAGTGCAAGGGAAAACACAGGGGTGCATCATATTCTTGTAAATACGGTGCATCCCTGTGTTTTATAAATGACACAGCGCTGCTGAATTGCCTGCAATGCCGCGCTGTGCCATTTCCTTGTAAATATCCCCCAGGGTGCCTGTGAGCATTCAGTCCCACCATGACAAAAAGTGCTGGGCTGTTTGTCTGTAGCATTATGTTAAACAATTGCAGACATATTTCAGAATGTGATTGTGATTAATATCATCTGAACCGTTTCTTCCTCATCGAGACGTTGATTAAGGATGCATCAGCTCCAGATATATTTCTGGCAGTACATCCTTCATATAAAGTAAAACATTTTGACCGGGTAGGAAGAACAAGAGAAGGGGTCACAATCACCTTTTAGGGAACACCTTAAGGCAAAGATTATCAAAATGAAGGGCTTTTTTTCCGACGAAACCTTAACATTCTCTCTGTCTTCTACAGCCTACACAACTTTTTTGTGTCCTGGTCTATCATTCACCAGGATCTTTAACCACTTTCTCTAGAATTTGATACCTTTATCTCTCCATTTGTTGAAAGTGCCTCATTATGCAGGTTATATTGCAAACTTTATATTGTACTCTCATGATTTTATTTCAGTTTACCTGTAATTTGGTTGGATCATTAAGCCCTTCTAGTCTCAATCATATGTGATTATGCTGATCATAAATCTACCTCATCATATCAGTCTTGCCCTCTTAAGTTTAAATTGTCTAATATCGCTGCTTCTAATTTAGGTTCATCTTTGCAGTACCTACCTGGTGTGCTCCATGATAATGTTCATGATAACAAAGCATTTGGGTCCTTTCTGTTCTTGGCATAGTTGCTCCTGTTGTGATGGTAGCTTTGTATCGCAGACACCTCTCAGCACCTTGGTAAACACTAGAGTTAGCCATGCTAAATGCACCTGTAAACTTCTTGAAAGAAATTGGCATGAACAGTATGCATCATTAGGTAAGACCAAATCAAGGAAAAGGCTTAAGATATATAGAGCGCAACTCAAAATAGCCCTCTTCAGCTACTATAAAGACTATGGGGCCGATTCCGATCTCGGCCGGTAGTGCTCCGAATCGGATTCGGATTCACCGGATCCGATTCGGAGCCCTGTTTCCCGACCGAATCGTACGCAGGTCCAGTCGAGCGAGTACGATGCAAGCACCCGCGAAATCGCCGACCGACTCGAACGCGGCTTCAACACGCTCCGACCGACTCGCATGGACACGACTCGCACCGCGCTATGGAGACGTTTCCCGGCCGGGTAAGTACGATGCGCGCCGCGAGCAGTCCTATCGACTCGCGCCGTCCGGCTCGAAAAAGCTGTCGGAGCCGGACTTTGGGGGTCCGCGTCGGACCCCCTGTACGCGTAGGCGCGCGAGTCGCACACAGGGGGGACCCATGGGTCCCCCTACCTGTGCATGTACGCCGCGATGCGCATGGACGCGTACACGCTGTAGGGGCGCCCTTGTCCGCCTCGCACCCATTGAGTCAATGGGAGCCCGCGTATGCGTTGTACGACAGGCTCCCATTGACTTCAATGGGAGTCCGACCGACTCGAGTCCGATAGCATGCGTGCGCATCGTACTCGTTCGGTCGGACTGCTAGGGTCCGATTCGGTCGGAATTCTCTCCGGGTCCGGCTCGGTCGGAGAGATTTCCGGCCCGAATCGGAATCGGCCCCTGAATCTTGCAGAATAATAATGCCCCTCAGGAGCTTTTTAAAATTGTTAAAAATGTTTCTAATCCCAGTAGCCCTCAATCTGGAGTATCTGCTACTCAGGAATCATGTGAATCCTTATCACCTTTTTTCATGATAATATTCAGACTACTTATCAATCTTTCACTAGTCCTACAGTCAATGCTTCAAGCCTTCCTGAATTTATCTCAGTTCCTGCTCAGCATCTAACTGAATTTTGCCCTATCACTTCTGACACGCCATTGCAAATCTTGATCATCATCAAATCTGAATCAACAGACGACCCCGGTCTCACCCGTATTATCCACATGGCTTCTCTGTTTATCAATTCTCCTATATGTCAGGCAAGTTACTAGTTGAATGGAAGTAGGCATTGATTATTGAAAAAACCCTCTTCAGCTCCATCTGTTCTTGGGAACCTTCGCCTTATCTGACTTTTGCGGTTTTATGTTTTAGGTTGCCTAAAAGATCGTTAATATGCAACTCTTTGAATTTATCACTAAACTCCATTTTGAATCCTGTCCAGTCAGGCTTCTGCTCCTTCCATGAAATGGCGATTGCACTCATTGCAGTACAAAAATGCTGTGCACGATTCTGGATCAGGGCGGCATGGAGGTCCTCATCCTCGGGGATCTCTCTGCTGCCTTACACACTGTCTGACATTCTATACTAACAGACTGTCTGGGGAGAGCAAGTATGAGAAGGCTGGCCATCCAGTAGGACTGCTCCTTACTTATGTGAGGGAGCCAATTAGTCATCATGGAACATTAAGGTCTTCAGCTCAAACTATATATGTGTGAGCCTCTCAAGGGTCGTCTGCGAACCCTAGTTTGTTTAATATGTATGTAGTATGTAGCCCCTTCGGCGAAACTGATTAAGGATTTCCTGATGTCCTCCATATGCTATGTGGATGACACACAATTCTAAGACTAGACGGACACAATGATACTGCTTGCGGTAACCTCCTTCAAGGTCTGAATGTGCTGGTTGAGTGGATGGTGACAAACTGTCTGTAGCTTAACTCGGATAAAAACTGAGGTTTTGACCTTAGGGGGTCCTCACTCTCGTTGGTCTCCTGATTTGTGCCCTGGTGGGCTTTGTCAGTGTCCAATTCCAGTTCACGCAGAGCGAAACCTAAAGTTTACTATTGATGAAAATTCTTCTTTTCTTCCTCATAATGAGAATGTTTCCTCTTCCTGCTTCCATTATTTAAATATTTTAAGGAAAATTCTTCCCTATATCCCTAATTCCGCACGTTACTCCATTATTCAAGATTTGGTGGAAGCCCAGCGTGACTACCCTAGTGTTATATTTCTTGGACTCAGGGCGAGTGCATTCCAGTGCATTCAGCTGGTGCAGAATAGTGCTTCTAATCTGCTTATCCCAACATCATTTCGGAACATTTGCAATCGTTACACTGGCTTCCAGCTTTTAGAAGCTTATTTGTTTTAAAGTTTTTCATGTTGGCAGCCCTGTCTTCACTAAGCAACTTCTCTCTTGGTACTCAACTCTTAGATGTCTATGCTCCTCATCGACAAAGTCCGACTAAGAGGCAGATTATTCGCTTATAAAGCAGCACCCAAATTGAATTCTTTTCCTCTCAATCTGAGCTGTCAATCGAAATTGCCTAAATTTGGGAAATATTTCAAGACCTGGTTGTTCACACTGTGGAAGGAACGACCATTAGTATATTTATTAGCGCCAGGTTAGAAACCTTTGGGCAATCACACTCTTTAGAAATACCTTAAATAAAACTTTAAAAGATTTCTGTCTTTGGCATTTTTAGGTATTAAGATCGACAACATTTGTGAGTGTGTTTGAAATCTTTAAGGATGTAACGTTGCTATATTTTGTTCCTCAGTGAAAATTTCCATATCCACATATTTTGGTTACAACACATGTCTATGCCGAAATCTCAACACAAAGCTGTGGAAGGGTAGCGACAGGTGGGCTCGGTTTAACACAGGATAGCAGAACCTCTAGGCAAATAAAATAAATGTACGTGTAGAATCACTGATGTCAAGGGAACTCGAGGAGAAATATTTTGTTCTACCTGCTCCTCTGGCATTATTATGCGAGGAAACGCAATTTTAGAAAAATATGAGAAAAAAATCCAGATTTTTGAGTAAGAAAGGAATGTTGGAGGTCTGGAGAATAAGACAATACACAGTTTTGCTTTATTGGCTTCAGTTCAGACTGCATGGGTGAGGTGTGCCATGTCAGCTACTTCTTGAAAATGATCACACACCTCTTTAGAGTGATAGACATTCCAAAATCCTGTGAGCGCATATGCATATCTGGCATCTGTGCACTCAGGAGCCCAAGCAGATTATATATCTGGGTCTGTCTGTCCTGTTTACATGGTCCTTTGAGGCAGGCAAAATAAAAATGGCATTAATTTACAAATTAAACACAAACATATTTTTTTGCATAAACTCTCAACCTAACCAATCTCATTGAGGGTTAATTTGTCTTTCACATAGAAACATGTTAGTATCTGCAAAGTAAAAAAAAACAGTTTTGCTGTTTTTTAGTTAGAGCGCCGCCGTTGTTTTCTTTCGGGGAGGATGGCACGGTCCATATCGGTTATTCTGTCAGAATTTGCTGACCTGCGCCCTCGTTTCCTTGGGGCATAGGGAGATTCTTACACATATGCTTGGGTTCCATTTACATCTCGGTCTCTCGGCTCGCCTAACATTCCTAAGTTATTGCCTCTCTTTCATTGTCTTATGATGGTGTCTTTTATGTTTTGTTTCCTATGAAACTGGTCGTGACAAATTGCAATGAAATATGTATGCTGACCCGTTGAACACATTTTTAAAACAGGTTGACACATTTTACTGTAACAGTGTTTGTCTACTAACATTAAAACACTCTGACGCCCCCAGGCTTTCCTCTCACTACGTTGAACTTCAAAATAGTGTCTTGTAATATTGTAATAGTAATACACTAACTTTAGTATCCTAAGAGCCTTGCATTCTGCGAGATCGCAGGAAGAGTCAGGTAGGAGCGGAGGCCTTCCACCCTCTCTATGGACTTTCTAGTCTGTGCAGTTATACTGTGTTCGCTACCCATAGTTTGAATCCGTTTCATTTATCTAACCAAGAATGACCATGCCTGTAGTAATTTGCTGATATACTTGCATGCGTTGTAAGCGATGCGTTGTAAATGCTGTTTACCAAGATCCACTGGACCGTGAGCGCTGTGACTTAAGTGCCACATTCTCTTCAACTGGTACCGAGAAGATTCTGCAAACATTTTTATTTTGCTTAGAAAAGCAGCCCAAATAGTAAACTTGCAGAGAAATAAGTCTACATAAATCTTTCATGTTACTTGGTTCTGATTAGAGTGTAAATGATCTTGTTATGCAGTGAACATTTTCTCGCAGTGAGGAAAAATAATTTGCTTAGGTGAAGCTGAGGAAACTGCCCAGAAAGTGAAAATCCTCAATCTCACAAAATTTAGGACCCAGTGCTATTGGGAAGGTAATGAGTGCTAAAGGCTTGACTGTCCTCTACTTGAATGATATCTGGGAGGGTAATGCTGGTTGAAGCGGATGCACCCATTGTGAATGCAGTGGCTTTGCGAAATGTGGGCTTATCGGTTGAAATCGCTGCATAGCGACACATTGGGCAGGCAGTGAGGGTTTAATGCTTGGCTGACCAGTTTAAGACAGTGTGCACGAACAACATGATCGGCGTCCTTCAACCTTTCCTCCCACCAATAACCGACTACTGCCTTCCCCATTCAGCTCTGCTTTTGGGGTAGGTTTTAAATGTTGGCTTTTTTTGATCGGATTCATGTCTACCTGCATTCCCGCCTTGCCTGGCGTCCTGCTTGCACCTTTCCAGGGCTATGGCCGAGACACGAGGGTCTTGCTTCCCCCGACAGAGCAGCCTCGAGATTGCCGCGATGCTGCTGCCCTATCAACGAGTTTGTTTCCCTTTTCCGCATTGCCGTGCCCTCCTGACCCCGTAGCTGCCTTCCTCTTCGGGGCTGCTGCCTGGGTGACTGCGACTTTCCGACTTTCCCTGGATTTCTGACGACTCGTGAGGGATCGACGACCTCCAGCCTTCCTCCATTCCAGATCTGGTGATTGCCCTCCCCATTCAGCCCTGCTCCTGGGATAGGTTTCCTTGTTGGCTTTTTTACCTTCTTTGTGCTTGCCCGCAATCCCGCCATTTTGTTGCGAGGTACTTGGGGTCCATGAACTGAATCCTCCATCTTACGGTCTCGACATACTCCCAGACTGATTCACGCCGCTGGTTAGCGCCTTTGTACCACCTTATTGACCATCTCCCTTAATTGACCCCTCTTGAGTCACCTTCACCCCTCTCTTATAGCAAGATCAAGGTGAGGCACCCTTTTTGCCCCCTCCCTCGGCCCCGTTCCTTCCCTTATTGTGACCTGACTCTGTGAGGGAATCCGGCTCTGGAGATGGTTGATTACGGGAACCCTACCTGTTTGTTTGACTCTGACTTTTTGGTGGCCGGTCTGCTGTGTCCTGTTTTGCATTCGATACCCTTTTTACTTCATCCCCCTTACCCTCTATGCTTCATTGTTTTTTTTTTCTATGTTATTTAATGTTCTAGTAACAGATGTAACTTGTAACTTATGTAACTTTGTAACAATGTGTAACCTCATGTAAAGCGCTCTGATACCACCGGGTCTAGCCAGCGCTATATAAAACTCTTCAAATAAATAACAATAAATACTTCAGTTGTACCGTGGGCTCCACCAACTCTTCGTTGAAAACAAAACATACTTGAAAGTATATGGCGATTCAGGACAATGTTATTTATTAATTGAAAAAAAGTGGTTACTTTCTCCTGATTGGGTCAGGCGCTCACTTGTGCCGGCTGCATTTATAACAGTGTGCTCTGGGTGTGCCAGAAAGAAGAAAGAAAAACTAAAATATAATGTGTCTGATGCATTGCACCTGGGGGAATGTGTGGGAACGTGTGTACAGGGACTACATGAGTGTGTTGGACTAGGGAATAATTATATCGAGCCTTCTGCAATATCTCTTCGTCCCCTTCCACGTCCCATTCCTTACTCCGTGAGGATGTGCCCTAGCATCACATCCTTGTTGCGATCCCATACCTGAAAATACCTGAAGAGTGGCTCACCAACATACATCTCACCCTTTTTGTATTGCCATGACCAGAAGCGGCTAACAAAATGGCAAATCAGCTCGCTGTACCACCCATAGCTCAGACTCTATTGCTACATCAAGCCAGTAGTAGGAAAAAAAGTTCACAGAGCACCACACGTAGCAGCTCTGTGAGTGTCTGCCACCACATCCTGTCCAGGTGTCTACTGTCCCTCTCATAGAGAGACTCACTGGGAACCAAATCAGCCCTAGCACACAAAAACCCATACAGGCCCTGTTCCCCTTCTTTCCCTCTTTCTTTGCACTCTTTCCACCCATCAGTTCGGTCTCTCCTCCTTTCCTCTCTCCTCCCTCTCTCTCCCCACTCCCTCGCTTTCATTCTCTATCCCTCACCTCTATTTCTTGTACTCCTCACTTTCTCTCTCTCTCTGCTTATGTCCCCACTGTGCCTGCTGCAGTAAACCTCAGAGTTGGAGAGACAGACAAAAGCTGCGAGTACGCGCCATCAAAAGCCAGCCTGCATGTCTGATGAAATAAACGGCCAGCTCAGCCGAGAGAGACCCTGAATTTTACCTGGAAGGGCCAACCCATCTTGGCTGTCTCACAGGAAAATCACGAGCGTCTCTTAAGTTCGCCCTGTAACTCTCCTGTCCGCGCCAAAATTGATAACCAAAAATCCACAAGTAGGCAGGGCGTCATGGAAATAAACATATTTCACCCAGCCACGTTTCCATGGTAATAGCAACCAAAAAGAAACGATTGAAGCACAAAAACGCAATTGGAACTTCTTACAAGGGCTCAAAAGGAGGATCTTATGGATAGAACCTACATGCATGCAACCGAGAAAAAAAGAAAGTGGATACTCCTGCCAGTCTGTGAGAACGGAGTCATCCACATTCAACGTCGAGCAAGCTGTTGTATGTTCCAAGTCAAGCTGAAACTGCTACAGGTGAATTGGTTTGTCCAGAATCACAGGGTGTTGAGCCGGCGCCGAGACTCGAAACTGATTCAGTCGACAGCTCTGGTCATAATGCCAAATCTCTCCCCTACATAATTACATGTGATGATATGGTGCCCGGCGGGGGAGTGGGGTGGGGGGATTTGGGGCAGAGTGCTGCATTACTATCGTTGTCACATCCACTCTGCAAAAAAACGGGGCACGTATTGAAAGCCCACAGACAGTAGAGATTTATCTCACAAACTAAGGTGGCCCTGCCAGGGAGAGGCTATCGCTATGGACTGATGTGGCCTTTCTGGAGTGCTGTCTCAAGGGGAAAACACAGGGCTTACTCGTATCGTCGTCGTGTCCTCATGAAACCGATTGTGTGTTTTTATTGTGCATTGATTCTTGATCCAACACCCGTCAAAGGCAAACAACTGCAAAAGAAATCCTCAAATAAACATGTTCTGTAAAGATAATTTGTGCAGCTGTCAAAAATACGCCAGCATTTCTTTCACATTGTCTGCAGTGGGAATCTTGCTTGACATCTTATTTTGTTCCAGGAACAAACCGGTTAATTTTCCCTGTTTACTTTGACCTGCTTGAAACTGACTGAGGGCCAAAAACCCGAGTTCCTGCAGGAGATTTACTTTGGAACTCTTGGCAGGCCTTTTCTCCCCTTTAAAGCTGAGCTCTTTTTTTTTTTTTACATCTTCTGGTTTTCAGGACCCTGTGTTTTCCAAAAATATTTTCTGCAGATAACTTCATATATAAGCCCGTGGTTAGGTAATTGAAGTGTTTTTCAAGCCTGTTTTATTTTTTCAGTTCCACGTTCGAGTGAGAGCGAGTCAGCGGAAAATCAGCGAGGAAGAAGGTTAATGAAGGGGAGAGTAACACTTGGAGAGTGGGGGCTAGAGCGATAGAAAGAGCAGATGATATACAGAAAAAGAGAAGGCGAAAGAGAAGTGGAGGGAATGGGAGATTGAGAGAAATATGAAGACAGATGGGCAGAGGGAGAGCGAGAGAAGAGAGAAAAGAAGGAGTAAGAAAAAGAGCTGGGGAGATACAGAAAAAAGAGTGTTAGAGCTAGTGAGGAGAAGAGGCGGAGATTGGAGGGAGAAATGTGTAGTGAGAAGGTATTTGTATAGAGAGGAGATGTGATGAAGAAAGGGAGACTGGAATAGTGAGTTAGATGGGGAGAGAATAAAAGAGTGAGGGAACAGAGAGGAGAGTGAGAGAAAGAGGAGAGAGATGCAGGGATATGAGGGAGAAACAGAGAAATGTATGTAAATACGTATATATATACATACATATATATATAAATTTTTTGTACCAAAGATACGCTGCACTCCATAAATCCGATTAATCTCCAGTTTCACACTTGGTGTGAATTGACTCAGTGAATTAAACTGGAGATTAATCGGATTTATGGAGTGCAGCGTATCTTTGGTACAAAAATAATTTGGGCTTGAATCCAGCCCATCAAGCTTGCACCCGTTACTGAGCACGCCGCATGAAGGATTCTTTTGGAGTGAATATATATATACATATATATGTATATATATATATACACACTGAAAAAGAAAGGTTAAAGTGATGGTATGGTTAGGTAGGGTACTAAGATCTTACTGTACATTGAAGGTTAAAGTAATGTATAGTTAGGTCTGTTGGCAATATTGTACTTTACATAAAAAAAACATAGAAGTTCACTGACAAAAAATTACCCTTAAGGTAGATCTCAAACGCCCATAGGGCAAGGGTACATGATCTTTAAAAGGTAGGACATGTGTATTTAATGTTTTACATGTCCTGGCAGTGAAAAAACCTCCAGTCATTTTCACTGTGGTAAAGTTAGCCCTCCTGTAGGAAAACACTGGGTTACATTATAACAACTTATAATTTTTAGTTTCGTTGTGGGAGCAGCTAAAAAGATGATGTAAGGACTTATTCTAACAGTAATTTAAACTCCAACTTAATGGTAAAGTCTGATTTTAGATTACTATTTTAAAAATAACACTTTTAGAAAATTGCCATTTTCCTGCCTGACCCAAATGTGCCTTTTTGCCAGTATCCAGTGTCACCTGACTGTTAGTGGTTCTTCTCCGGTGTTTTTTTTTTTAAACAAACTTTATTGGCATTTTCGTCATATACAACCAAACATTTTCTTTATACATGACATCGCGTTGAGCATTATGAGAGATAGGTGGAGCTAATTCATATTTTCCACAACCAGGGTGGGTAGAAAATCATGATTTTATTAAAGACACGGAGGCTGATATTATGCATATTTCTTTAATTGCCAACTCACAGTAGCAACAGCAAACAATGTAAAAGAACTTAGAATACCATTCTAAAACATTCTAAAGACCATATAATCCAGTGTGAGGCAGCCATCTTCCTTCTTTATGCTGCGAACTTGCTAAAAAGTTTGTTCCAAATCAATAAAACTGAGTCCAAAATGTAAAACTTAATGTTCCAACACCAATTCTTCCTTCAGAATCCTACTTTGTGTTGTCTCCTCCTGAAAAGAATCATAAACAATCATTAATGGGTGGGAAACCAAAGGGAGGGATAATATCAGCCTCCGTGTCTTTCATAAAATCATGATTTTCTACCCACCCTGGCTGTGGAAAATCTGAATTTTATGGCAAGGCACGGAGGCCAATATTATGCATGTTCAAAGCCTTGCTATAATATTCCCTACCAGACAATCCACAGGCTTAAAATAGAATTTCTTAAAAACAGAATCAGAAGACCAATCAGCCGCTGCTAAAATAGCTGATAAACCCCCACCCAGGATGAAGGCCTTAGAAGCCATGGCCCCTCTAGCGGAATGTGCACCAAATTTGTTTAAATCAATCCCCGCTCTATTCATGACCTCCTTGACCGAACAAGCCAAAGTAGGAGCGGAGACTGCCTTGTGTGGGGTTCTATAAGAAATTATCAACTGTGATTCCGAACAGACTCTCAGACATTCAGTCCTTCTCTCATACTCACGTAAACATCTCACCACGCAAAGTTTTCTACATTCATCAAAGCTAGGGTAGAAAATCGTTCTTGACATAGTTTTGGTTCTTTTAGTAACACAAAAACAAACACCTTCTGGCACAAAACAACGCCCTTTAATCTCTAGAGCCTTAACGTCCGAAACCCTTCTGAAAGAGACCAGACATAACAACATAACCAATTTCAAAGAAAGATCCTTGAGACTTAGAAACTCGTTCTCGCTCCAACTCATTAATTCTTTCAAAACAACATCCACGTCCCAAAGGGAAGAGTATTTAGCTCCCGGGAGAGCCTTAATTCTCACACTTCTCAGGAGTCTCCTAATTACATCATGTTGACCAACAGGTATGCTATCGACTAAATCATGACCTGCTGAAATAGCCGACCTTCCTTTATTAACACTGCTATAGGATTTCCCATCATGAAAAACCTCAGTTAAGTAATTAACTACTTCAACTATAGGAGCTGATACTGGATCCAAACTCCTCAAAGCACACCAATGAACCCATCTTCCCCAGGCCAACCTGTAGGCCTTTGAGGTCCCTGGAGCCCATGACTCTTTAATGAGCTTTGATGCTTCTGAAGATAAGCCAGACATTTGCCAGGCTCTCCCGAAATCAACCAAGCCATTAGCTTTAAATGACCCTGAACAACCAAATCGTGAAAATCTCCTGAAGCGTTGGTTAGCAACTCCGGAACATTCGGCAGAAGTACCGGGTCGGCAATCAACATTTCCATGACATCCGGATACCAAACTTGTGAGGTCCAAAACGGTGTTACTAAGACTATCTCTGCTCTTTCCTTCTTCACCTTCAATAGAACCCTCTGAATCAGAGCAAAAGGGGGAAACGCATAACAACGAGACCTGGTCCAGACCTGCAGAAAAGCTTCCACCGCCTCTGCAGCTGGGTCCGGCCTCCAGCTGTAAAATCTGCGAATCTGAGCATTTACTCGGTTCGCAAAAAGATCCAACAGAAAAGGACCCCATTTCCTGTCCAAAGATAAAAACATTTCCCTGTTTAGTCTCCAATCGCTGAAATCTTTCAATTGCCTTGTGTTCCAATCCCCTATGGAATTGTTCACTCCCGGCAAGTATTGAGCTTGCACCATAATGTTTCTGCTCAGACAAAAATGCCAAAACTCCCTTGCCAAGTCTGCTAAGGCTTTCGAACGAGGACCCCCTAATTTGTTTACATATCTCACTGCAGATATGTTGTCCATCTTTAGGAGAACACAACATTTGACCTGATCCCTTACAAAACTCTTCCCCGCAAACGAGCCAGCCATTAACTCCAGGTAGTTGATATGCATCTTGCGCTCCTGACCTGTCCACTTTCCTCCAGTAGTCAATGAGCCATACCTGGCCCCCCAATCCTGAAGGCTGGCATCCGATTCTATAATCATGTCTGGGGTCGGCCCAAAAATTGCCCTTCCTTTCCATGCTTCGAGATTCTCCAACCACCATGCCAGCTCCTCCTGCGCCTCCGCGTCTATCTGTACTCTCTGAGAATAACTCACCTCTTTGTGCAGACACAAGGTCCTCAGTCTCTGAAGCGCCCGATAATGTAAGGGAGCCGGAAAAAACTGCCTGAATGGAAGCTGTAAGAAGTCCTATAATTCTCGCTACCTGCCTGAAAACAACCCATTGGCTCCTCAGAACCTTTCGCACCTCCCTGCGAATCTTCCTGACCTTCTCCATCGGTAACCTCAAGACACAATCCAATGTCCAGATCGGAAAGCCCAGGAAAACAGTCTCCTGACTGGGTATCAAACATGACTTCTTTCTGTTTACTATGAAGCCCAAATCCTCTATCACACTGACTGCTAAACTTGTATGTTCTTGAGCCTGTTCCCTGCTCTCCGACATAATGAGAATGTCGTCCAGATAAATGATCAACCTTATCCCCCTTGATCGTAACCAAGCCACTATTGGACGCACCACCTTGGTAAAACACCAAGGGGCAGAAGTCAAACCGAAGAGGAGGCTCTTGAACCTCCACATGGTCCCCTGCCATTGAAATTTTAGAAGGTCTCTTTGATCTACACAAACTGGAATAGTCAAGTAAGCATCTTTTAGATCCAGGCGTGTCAACCAATCTCCCTTCCTCAAAATGTCTCTCAGCATATGAATACCTTCCATCTTGAAATGGTTGTATTCCACCCATTCGTTTAGATCCTTCAGATTTATCACTAGCCTCATAGTCTTGTCTTTCTTTTCTACGAGAAAAAGATTGCTTACGAACCCAATGCAAGAATTGTCTGCTTTCTCTATGGCACCTTTCTTCTCTAGCTCTACTACCTCCTGACTCACCAAATCCTCTTGTTCTTTGCTGAATTTTAGAAGAGACGGTCTCTTTACCTGAATTGGAATTGCAACAAAGTCTACTTTGTAACCACATACAGTCTGTAAGACCCAAGGGTCTGAGGTGATTTCCTTCCACCTGTCCAAAAAGAGTGCGAGTCTCCCACCCACCTTTACTTGAATAGACAAAGGGTCTTTTCCCAAACATACCTTGGACTCTTGTTCTTCTCTCGCCTCTATAGCGTCCTCTTCCTCCTCTTTGTCTCTGAGGGTAGAACCCTGGTGAATAGGACCCTGATTGAAATCCAGACCTGAAACCAGCTCTGGAGAAGGAGCCTCTTGAAATACCAATACCGCGGCCGGGAAATCGGCCTGCTTCCTCCCGGCCGTTCCAAAAACCTTTCTGATGTCCTTTTGGACTTTTTGAATTGAATTAAATGCCCCTGCATACTTAGCCATTTCCTTTACAAACTCTTCACCAAAGAGCAAACCATTTGCTTTCTGACCCGGCTCTTTACAGGCCAACTCTGCCAACTTCGGGTCTATTTTCATAAGTAAACTTTTCGTCCTTTCAACACACAACGACGAGTTGGCATTGCCCAACAAACAAACGGCCCTTTGAATCCATTGCCGTAGATCCTCTGTATTAACAACACCATCTTGCAAGTATGCTTCCTCGCATAAATCAAAGATCTTTGTCAAAGGACCAAACACATCCAAGAGGCGGTCTTGGCACCCCTTAAGCCCTTTATCAAGACCCCTTCTAGGGTCTTTACCCATTTTGTTTAGGAAGGTCAACATCTTAGCATCCAGCTCTGGCGTGAATGCAACCTTGTTCGCCAAAGAAGGCCTAGGGCACTCAGACCTCAGTCTGGTCCTTACCTCCTTGGGCATCTCCTTCCTGATCCAATACTCAACATATTGAGCAACATGTTTTGCGGGCACCCACTGTGGGGAGAGCGGATGCTGGATAGTATTTGGGTCAAACATGAGCTCCCCTAATGGATCCATAACTTGATCCAGCAAGGCATCATCCTCCTCTTTCTTAATTCTCTTACTCTTAACTTCCTCTTCGTCCAAAGATTCAAAATCTGAGGAACATGAAATAACAATGTCCCCACTGCTTGACGACTCATCGCAGACTATGGCTCTGCGATCCCCTTTGTTGGCCTTTATAGCCTGCTCCTTATACTCTTTACGAGTTGTTTTCCCTGTGCCTTTCATTATAAAGGCCCCTTTGCCTTTTCTTTCCTTTTCTTTGGCCAGATGTCTCCTCTTCTGACTGACCTTCACACCACTTCCACTAGCTGTGGTACCATCCATAACCTCTTCCACAGACCAAAACTGTTCTTCGCTATTTTTATTCTTAGAAAATCTTCCCTCTATCTTATCTATGCAATCATCCAGCTTCTTGCCAAGTTGAGTAGCCAGGTTAGATACTGCCTTATCTACAGACTCCTTAATTTTAATATCAACAGCATCCCCATTTTCACTGTTATGCTCCATTTCACCAAAAAGACCCCTCAATTCAAACTCACAATGTCTGTAAAACCTCTTAACACACCACCAAAATATCTACAACCTTAAGGATAATCCCTTCAAATATATAAACCACAATCCCTGCCAAAAAAGGATGTTAAACACCACAAGTAAAATCACCTTCCTCAAGCTATTCACTTTGAACTCCAGATGACAGTTGCCCTGTTCACCTGAGAATTACTAGTTAAAACGGACTTCTGCCTCTTTTGCTTGTCCAAAAGATGGCTGCCAAAAATCTCATAGACTGAACAGATCGTGTCCAATCTAAAATGGCTGTCGCATCACCTGATGCATCTACGGTGGCCTTAGTGCCTCAAGAAACTTCCCCTAGTGAATCTGTACATGTCAGGTAAGTAAATGAATAAATGAAGAGCTAACCACTGTCCTAATTTTATTATCTTTCTTAAAAAATTGTTTTCAAACACATCTGGGCGCGAAGCTTAGTTTTCAGGCCCCCGATGCCTATTTAAACAAAGTTCGGTGAGAAGGAACTGAATTCCTCACGCGCCGAAGTCAACAGCTCAGCGCGCGGCGGGGGATCGTCAATTCCCCTCGCGTGCACAGCTGACTCGTTTTTGAAAGGGGTTCCTCCAAAACAAGAGGGAACCGCTTGGGAGAGAAAAAGCACTCCCACTTTGAGTTAAAGTGGTCCCACAGGCCATAAATCGGCTAGCGCGTACGAGACGTAGCTAGGCCATAACTCGGCTCGCGCGTACGAGATGCAGCTGATTGCGGACTGAGCGCGAGCGATGAGCAGCGGTCGCGTTCTGAATCACGAATCAACCACATTTTACCGATTAATTACCCACTCGAGCTAAAAAACGCTGTAAGCGCATATCAAAATAAAGTCAAACAAACCCAGGGTGAACAATATAAAATTTAAGACTGCAGAATGACAGGCATACGCAGATTAGGCAAATACATTTTTTAGCTAAACATGTTTAGTAATATTAGAGTAAATAAAGTTCGATTCATTCTCCAAACCTAAAACCTTTCACACAGATAAACTAATCACATCACATCATCAAACACACAGAAAAGTAAGCAAACTTATCTCAGCTGTGAGCAGCAACAAAGAAGGAAGATGGCTGCCTCACACTGGATTATATGGTCTTTAGAATGTTTTAGAATGGTATTCTAAGTTCTTTTACATTGTTTGCTGTTGCTGCTGTGAGTTGGCAATTAAAGAAATATGCATAATATTGGCCTCCGTGCCTTGCCATAAGATTGATGATTACGGAAGAGAAGAGATCATAATATCATAAAAATAGTTTCCAATTAAACCAATCAATCAATCAGGGGTTTGTTAAAGCGCGACTACTCACCCGTAAGGGTCTCAAGGCGCTAGGGGTGGGGGGGTGCAGGTTCCATCCATCAAGGAGGGGTCTGTCGAAGAGCCAGGTTTTGAGGTTTCTTGCGAAGATGGGGAGCGATGTTGTCTGTCTGAGGTGGAGCGGAAGGGCGTTCCATGCTTTGGCCGCGAGGAAGGAGAAGGAGCGGCCTCCCGATCTGGTCTTTCTGGTGCGGGGGACCACGGCGTAGGAGAGCTGGGCTGATCGTAGGGTCCTTTGGGGTGCGTGGAATTTGAGTCGGCTGTTCAGGTATGCTGGTCCGGTGCCGTGGAGGGCCTTGTGTGCGTGGGTGAGCATCTTGAAGGTGATTCTCGCCTCGACAGGGAGCCAGTGGAGTGTGCGCAGGTGCTGGGAGATGTGGCAGTGTTTTGGCAGGTTGAGGACCAGTCTTGCGGCGGCGTTCTGGATGTTCTGTAGCTTGCGGGTGAGGTTTTTGTTTATTCCGGCGTAGAGTGCGTTGCCATAGTCGAGTCTGCTGGTGACCAGGGCGTGAGTGACGGTCTTTCGGTGTTCGAGGGGATCCATTTGAAGGTCTTACGAAGGAGGCGGAGGGTGTGGAAGCAGGAAGACGAGACAGAGTTGATCTGGCGGTCCATTTTGAGCTCGGAGTCCAGGATGATTCCCAGGTTGCGTGCGTGGTCCGTGGGGGTTGGCGGGTTTCCGAGGGCGGGCGGCCACCAGGTGTCGCTCCAGGCATCGGGGTTTGGGCCCATGATGAGTACTTCTGTTTTGTTGGTGTTTAGTTGTAGGCAGCTGTTTTTCATCCATTTGGCGACGGCTTCCATGCCTTCTCGAAAGTTGCGTCTGGCGGTGTTGGGCTCATTGGATAGGGAGAGGATGAGCTGGGTGTCGTCTGCGTATGACACGATGTTGAGTCCGTAGGTTCTGACGATGGGGGCGAGTGGAGCCATGTAGACGTTGAAGAGCGTCGGGCTGAGGGAGGAGCCCTGGGGGACTCCGCAGGTGGTAGGTGTGGGTTCCGAGAGGAAAGGGGGGAGTCTGACACGCTGCGTCCTGCCGGAGAGGAAGGAGCGGATCCAGTCGAGAGCCTTGTCCTGGATTCCTGCGTCGTAGAGTCTGCGTATTAGGGTGCGGTGGGAGACTGTGTCGAACGCCGCTGATAGGTCGAGGAGGATGAGGGCTACTGTTTCTCCTTTGTCCAGTAGGGTGCGGATGTCGTCTGTTGCGGCGAGGAGGGCGGTTTCCGTACTGTGGTTTTTCTGAAGCCGGATTGGGAGGAGTCGAGGATGTTGTGTTCTTCAATGAATGTGGCGAGTTGGCTGTTGATGGCTTTCTCGATGACTTTCGCTGGGAACGGGAGCAGGGAGATGGGTCTGTGGTTTTTGAGGTCGGTGGGGTCCGCTGAGGGTTTCTTTAGGAGGGGGTTGACCTCGGCGTGTTTCCAGTCGTCGGGGAACGAGGCGGTCGCCAGGGAGCGGTTGATGGTGTGGCGGAGCATGGGTGCGATGGTGTCGGCGGCTCTGTTGAAGATGTGGTGGGGGCAGGGGTCCGTGGGGGCCCCTGAGTGGATTGACTTCATTGTCTTCAGTGTGTCTTCGGTGGTGAGGGCTGTCCAGTCGTCAATCGCTGGTTTCCAGGTGTCGGGGGTGGTTGGTGAGGGTTCAGTGTGTTGGTTGTCTTCGTCGAAGTTGTCGTAGATGCTCTTGATTTTGTGGTAGAAAAAGGTGCTGAGTTTGTCGCAGAGGTCTTGTGAGGGAGGGATGTCGGTAGACTCGCTAGTGGGTTGGGCGAACTCCTTGATGATGCTGAAGAGTTCCTTGCTGTTGTGCGCGTGGGTGGAGATTCTGTCTTCAATCGCTTTTTCCTCGTTTCTCTGATGAGTTGATGGTGGGCATTGGTGGCGGCTCTGAAGTTGTCGTGGGCTTCTGTGGATTTGGTGTTCCTCCAGGCCTTTTCGAGGCGGCGGCATGTGCTTCTGGACTCTCGAAGTTCGGTGGTAAACCATCTGGCTTTCTTGGCGCGGGTATTGTTGTTTTTCTTGAGGGGGGCTATGGTGTTGGTGCTGTCCGAGATCCATCTATGCAGGGTTCGGGCTGCGGTGTTGGGGTCGTCGTTTTCCGCGATGGTTGGGGTGGAGTTGTTGAGTGAGGAGGTGAGCTGGTCGTCAGTGATTTTGGTCCAGTTTCTTCGTGGAAGCAGGTGCTGGTGTCTGTGGATGGTGGGTGTTCTGAAGGTGAAGTGGACGCAACGATGGTCAGTCCATGGGAGTTCGGTGGTGTGGCTGAAGGTGATGGAGTTTCCTGTAGTGAAGAGGGGTCGAGGGTGTGTCCTGCTGAGTGCGTGGGCTCGGTCACGATCTGGCGCAGTCCAATGTTGTGGAGGTTGTCCAGGAGGGATGTGGTGTTGGGGTCCAGTTGGTTGTCGAGGTGGAAGTTGAGGTCTCCCAGCAGGGTGTAGTTGGTGGATGCGATGGCCTGCGGGGAGATAATGTCCGTGATGGAGTTGGCGAAGGGTCCACGGGATCCAGGGGGTCGGTAGATGAGGGTTCCTCGGAGGATGGCGGTGGGGCTGGCCAGTATCTTGAAGTGAAGGTGTTCCATCAGTTCTGTGGGCTCGTCAGGGAGTGTGCTCAGGCGGAGGCTGGATTTGTGGACAATGGTGATTCCTCCTCCTGGGCGAGTGGGGCGGTCCTTCCTGGAGATCTTGTATCCTTGGGGGATGGCGATGGCGATGTCCGGTCCCGAGGTGGTGTTGGTCCAGGTTTCGGTGAAGAATGCTACGTCCGGGGGTGGTGCTGTCGAGGAGGTCCCAGATTTCTGTGGCGTGTTTGTGGAGGGATTGGACGTTGAGGAGGATGCATTGCAGGGTCTTCGGTTCGGTTGTGTTCTTGTGGGCGGGTTGTGCTGGATCCGTGTTCTTGGCGGTGCTGCAGGTGTGCCGGCAGCGGTGACAGCTGAAGGGTCCGTGGGAGTCGGCTGGTGATGCTAGCTTGCAGTTGTTGTTGCGGCCTGGGTTGAGTGCGTGGAGTGCTGCTGGGTCGTAGCGTTGGCGGGGCGGAGGTCCAGGGTTCCTGTCGCGGTCGGGTCGCGGACGGGCGCAGACGGGGTTGCCTTTGACGCGCCTTCGGCGCGCCAGCGGCCGCTGTGCGGCCGCGCAGTGGCCGCCATTAAGTAGGGGTCGGGGAGGGCTGGACAGTTGGGAGGCGGGAGCGGGGAGGGGAGCTGGATTGGGCCGGTCGCGCTGGGGGGGAGGGGCCGCGGGGGCAGCAGCGGCGGGGAAAGGTAAAGGGAGGAAATAAGGGATAAAGAAAAAAGGGAAAATAGGCAGAAATAAGGCACAATAGAGCAGAGATGCAGAAAAGTGAAAGATAAAAGAGGGTAGAAAAACGAGTGATAACAAGTGAAAGGGCAGAGCGAGAGGAAGGGAAAATGAGCAGAAATAAGGCACAAAAGAGCAGAGATGCAGAAAAGTGCAGAAAGGTGAAAGATAAAAAAGGGTAGAAAAACGAGTGAAAGAGCAGAGTGAGAGGAAGGAGACAGAGGTCCACTGGACCACCAGGGATGAGGCGCAGGGAAACCTGCGGGTGGAGGAGGGCCTCGATCACCAACACTCGAGAGTGCATTGGCAGGGGCAGGCCTCACTTAATGGTGGAGCTGCGAGGGTGGGAGAGCAATTTCACTGACAAGGAGTCAGTGGTCTTGCTCTTATCTCAGAATAAAACAGAAAATCTTTACCTCTGCGTGTCCTGCAGGGCTTAGGTAATTGTCTATGATGCATACCATCTAGTAACTATATAACTCTCTCCTACCCTCCCCAACTTTTTCCCCCCACTGGTATCCCCCTGTAAAAGTATAGCATATGAGGGTCGTGCAGGGTTCCATACTGTATTCACGTGTGCTATGCGGATTATTGAGAAAGGGTTGCTTATGTTCTACTTCGTGTCCCACGGGTGCCCACAGGCCCAAGCACCAGCACGCCAGGAGTCAGGGTTGTAGTGGCTAGGACGCGCATGTAGGCCTCGCCAGTTAATAGTCCTCTTCCACGTTTTTGTACTGTCTCTCTGGTCCCCTCTGGCAACGGAGTGGCTAGGCAGGCAGGGGTCTAGGGGGCCACAGGCACAAGTGGTTACGCGTCTGATAGGTCTAGGACCATAAATGCTTCAATAAGAGCGTCCCATTCCAATGCTATCGGTTTCTTTTGCAGGCCTCTGTATTCTTTCCTACTGAGTGCATTGCTTTCTGCCGTTGCCCATTTAATAACGTCCTCCCGCCAGGATTAGACAGTCTGAGGAGAGGCAGATTTCCATTTCCTTATGATTTGCCGCTTCGCTAGGAGCAGTGTCAAATCTACAAATTTGGTTTGTACTTTGCTATTCTTGGGACGGGGATAAATACCTAGTAGGCAGCTATCTGCTGCACGAGTGGCCTTCCCTATCGTCCTCCCTATGTCCTCCGTCACTCGTAACCAGTAGGTTGACAGGGCGGGGCAGGACCAGATCATATGCAGGAATCTTACATTCTGCTCACGGCATCTGGGGCATGTAGCCGACGCTTCCTGGTACATAACATGTAACCTGTGCGGTGTGAGGTACGCTCTATGCAGGATCATGAACTGTATTAGTTTGAATCTGGAATTTCGTGAGGTCTGCTTTGGGATGGCAAGAGCAGTTTCCCATTCTTTGTCCTGCAGCTCCCGATGTCCTGTTTCCATTTCTCCTTTATTTGAGTGAGCGGTGCTAGTAGGTCGTCGCTCAATCCCCGATATAGCCAGCTCGTCAGGTGCATACCACTGCCCATCAGATGCACCGCTTGTATGAATTCGTGGGGGCTCGGTTCTTTTCCATCCCGAGCCCAGTGTAATTTGGCATATCTCAGTATACTCGCGTGCATAAGAAAGGGGGAGTCTGTCAGTCCATGTACTTGCAAAAAATCCATGTGGTTTAACAGCATACCATCCCGAACAGTGTTCCCACAGTGGACATCCCAGCCCGATCCCATGCCTGCAAGCTTCTGAAGGTCAGCGGACCGATCGAGGTGGGGAGGCCCAAAAGCGGTATGTTGGGTGCATATGATATAGCATTCGATGAATATCGGAGGGCTAGCTTCCAGTATAAAAGGGCGACTTTTAGTAACATCGGGGCCTGGGCCGGGGTGTAATAATGCGTGTAAGGTACCAAGATTAAGCATGCGTGGTGTGTACGCTATCTCGTGCAAATTACGGCCTGCTAGCCAGTACGATAACCATTGCAGCTTGCTGGCGTAACAATAGGCCTTAAAGTCCGGGGCACCCAGACCTCCCCGGTCTGTTGGGAGTTGCATTTTGGTCAGTCCCAACCGCCTGCGTCCAGTCCCCCATATCAGTTCAGTTAGTAATACATTCAGGGTTTTAAAATAGGGTGCTGGTATGACCATCGGTAGGTTAGTGAAATAGTATAATAATCTCGGGAGCATAACCATTTTGGATATGGCCACTGGTCCGGCCACCGTGAGGGGGAGAGACACCAAGAATGAAACTTGTGAGCGCATGGAGGAGATGGCCCTCTGGAGGTTTCCCTCAAGCAGATCTTGCATTTCTCTGTATACTTGGACCCCTAGATATTTGAAGGTATTGGGTGCCACCTTGATCGCTTTGTCTCCCAATGTGACACTTTGGGTTTGATGGCCGCTCTTGAAGAAAAAGGCACAGGACTTATTGGCGTTTATGGTCAAACCTGAAATGCGCTCAAATTTCACAAAAATCTGTGCGATGTATTGCAGGTCAGCATTCAGATCTTTGACATACAGCACTTTGTCGTCTGCGTAAAGCGACAGTGCATGTACTGAAGGTCCCACCGAGATACCCCAGTCAATGCCTCCTGACGCATACGCTGTGCTAGTGGCTCCAGTGCAAGGACGAATAGTATCAGGATAGGGGGCATCCTTGCCTTGTGCCTCTATGTATTGCGTATTGGCTTGAACTAAATACTCCAGTGCGTGCCCTCGCAGTGGAGGAGGTGTATAATAATTTGACCCATTTTATATACCCTGAGGGAAGCCCAAATTTTGTGAAGGCGGCCAACATGTATTCCCAGCCAAGGGTGTCAAACGCCTGACTCAGGTCTAGTGATATACATCCGGCCGCCCGCAGGTTGTTAGGAGTGGCGTTCATTACATAGTAGAGCCTTCTAATATTTAATGACGTACTCCTACCAGGTATAAAGCCACACTGGTCCATATGAATGAGCTCTGGTAATAGAGGCAAAAGGCATCGGGCCAGTATTTTGCTTAGTATTTTGTATTCAGTGTTTAGTAACGACAATGGCCTGTATGCTGCAATATCGGTATGGTCTCTTCCCGGTTTAGGGAGGGATGTCACCAGTGCTTGCACCGTTGTGGGGGGCAACCTACCCTCTTGCAACGCCATTTGATACATACGCAGGAGCTGGGGTGCCAGGCGTCTAGCAAATATCAAGTGGAATTCAGTAGGGAGCCCGTCCATGCCCGGTGTCTTGTTACGTGGGAGGTCTCTTATTGCATCCTTGATTTCGCTATGTGTTATTGGTGACTCCAAGTCGTCCCTGTTCTCAGTCGATGTCTGTGGAAGTTTCACGTTTTGTAAAAAGTTGGCTATCCTCTGCTGTTGGGACTACTGGGGGGCAGTAAATAGGGCTTCATAGTAGCTAAGAAATGCTGTGTTAATTTCCCTCTGTGTGGTACCACGTATGCCTGCTGGGGTGTTAACTACTAATATTGGAGTTGGGGGCGGGGGTTGTTTGAGTATTCGTGCTAGCAGGGTGCCTGGCTTGTCAACTTCTGTGTGCAACCTCTGTACGTATGCTCGATAGTCTATCACGCGCAGGCGTTCCTATAAATCAGCATATTCAATGCGTGCTTCCTGTAGGTCTGGAGCTTTCTCTGCATCTAGTGCTGCCTCACGCTCTAGCCTGTTTAGCCCTTCTTCTACCCGCTGTAGCTCCCTGTGTACTAATTGTCGTGCCCCTACTGTTGTGCTAATTGATGTCCCCCTAATTACTATTTTAAAAGCTTCCCATTCTGGAAGAGTGGAGGAGGCCGTGCCGGAGTTCTCCCGGAAGTAATTGTCAAATGTCGTGGCCAGAGTGTCCCGGAACACACTATCTTCCAAGAAGCGGGGCTCCATTCTCTCCACGTTGGCACTGGTGAGGGGACTCGGCCGCATGCTAGAGACATTTCTAGGGGGTTGTGGTCTGACAACATCTTTCCTAGGTGCGTAGTGTGTAGTATTTGGGGTAGGCGCGCAGTGGTGCAAACAATGCGATCTATGCACGTGTGTAAGGAGTGCAGTGGTGAGTAAAATGAGTATTCACGCATGCCTGCATTTTTACAGCGCCATACATCAGATAATGACCATTCTGTGACCCAAGTACCTAGGGCCTTTGCTTGGCGGACCGCTGCTATACCAGGTAGGGGGGTTGTGAGCGGGCCAGTGATGTGTCTAATACTGCGTTAAAGTCTCCCCCTAGTATCCACTGGTAATTGGGCCAGTCCGCTAGTGCCTGATTAAGTTGCACAAGAAACTTATCTTGATCTGTGTTTGGGATATAAACGCTACCCAGGACCACTGACCTGCCATCTAGATTACCCCGGAGCAAGACATATCACCCATTACTGTCTATTCGCTTCTCTTGGACCTCAAACGGTACCCCTGTTTTTATCCATATCATGGAGCCCCATGCGAATGTGGAGTAGGATGTGTTGTGTACCTGTCCCCCTCCACTTCTTTTGCAGTTTTACAGCCTCAGCATTAGTTATGTGTGTTTCCTGTTAGTAGGCAATGTGTATCTTACGCCGACGTAGTTGTGCGTGTATCCTATGCCTCTTATGTGTTGAGCCCATGCCCGGAACATTCCACGTGGTTATGTTGAATGACCCGGCTGTTTCCATGGGGATGGTGCTGGTCTGGCTGCTCCCCCCGTGGGGATGACGTGAGAAAGGTCCCTACGTGTGAAGTGAATGAAAGGTGACTACCAGTGGGTCTTCTAAGAGACTGTGAATACTGAATACCCAATACACGGTCCAACATTTTAACTATGTTCGACCAAACTATTTCAAACCAACAATGGAACATTTCGAACAATTTGTGTGCCATCGCTATTGGGGTAGTGCTAAGACAGCGCACGGCGGCATGCACAGTGTGCCTTGTTGTGTTTCACTAGTCCAAAGGAGGGGGGGGGCTCCCGGTGCCGCCTGCAGGGCCACCTTTATACTATGTGCTGAGATGTGGTGAGTTAGTGTATCAGTGGGGAGACCAGGGATTGCCGGGGTCAGAGAGTGCCTTTTTCCCCATTTTTTCCTTTTTCCTTACCCCACCCCAAGAACAAACTTTTGTACTCACACTGCACCACCCCCAGTCTGCATGTTATTAAATATCCCCATTTTGGTAGTATATCTGGCAGAGTCAGTAGTAAGCGAGGTAAATGTTCCATAATACATCACCATCTTGGAGACTGCACGAGGTGGCTGTTCACTGATCTTCAACCTAGAAAGTCATCTGCCGTTTGTGGCGTAATGGTTGGGAAAAGCGACAAGCTATTTTCGGAGTCTGAGTGGACCGGAGTGTTAGCGGAGGAGTAATCAGTGGACACAAGGTCTGCCTCACGGAGTTCTGTTGCCGTTTTAATTGCCGCCAATCTGCCCTCTAGTGCCTGTTCATGTGTCGGGGTCGCCTCTGCTTTCTTCCGGGGGTGTTTCACACGTCTTCCTGACTTTGCTGTTTGCTGTGTGATGGAGGGGTCAGTCCGGTTTGTCCTGTTCGTAGTGAGTTCAGGGAAGGTGCGTTCTGTCCATGCCCATGCATCGCCGGGGTTGTCAAACTAATGGGTTTTTTGGGCATGGATTACTTTCCGGCGTGCCGGAAACATCAGGGTGAATTTGATGTTGAGTGTCTGGAGCGTTTTCTTCACTTACTGGTAAGAGGATCCTTGGCATTGTACCACCAGCGTGTAGTCCGGGAACAGAGAGATGCGTACATTGTTATACAATATAGGGTCTTTCTAACGGGCGCAGCGGATGAGAGTATCCCTATCTTTGTAGTTGAGTATACGGGCCACTATAGGCCGCGGTGGCGCACCTGGTATCGGCTTTTTGGTGGGGACCCTGTGGGCCCTCTCAACACTGAACCCTTCTGGTGCCACTGAAGTCCTCAGCCAGGTTTCTACCAATTGAGTTGCTTGCGTGCCTACGCTATTTTTGGGTAGCCCTACTATCCATACATTATTACGGCGGGAGCGGCCTTCTGCATCTTCTATACGTTCTTGTAGCATCGTCACTTGCTGTTGAAGTTGTGTGACTGCATTTGCTTGGTCTTGCTGTTAGCTCAGCCAGCTCAGATGCATGGATCTTGACTACGTCCGCCTGTTTTTTGTGGTCTGTTATTAAGAACCCGAGCTGGAGCTCAAGTACCTTGCGAGAGTCCAGAATTTCCTTCCGTATTATATCCAGCTTGTCTTTCGGAGTGGCCACGTCCGTGGGAGGCACACAATAGTCCTGGGATATCATGGGGTTATCCCCAGGTTCTTCAGTACGCATCTTCCCATTGACCGTCTGGTCAGCTGGTTTCCCTTTGGTGCGCCCCATCATTCCCGGGTGCTAGGCTGCTTGGCTGTTCTGTGATGCCTTCTGAGGCGGCGGCCAATATGGGCCCGTTGAAGCAAGGGCTTCCGTAGCTTCACCGCTCGTTCCTCCTATTGTTCCTTAATCTCTGTCGTGGAGGGAGGCCTGGCTCCAAGTGTGCCCAGGGGAACGAGAAAATGAGGTGGGGGTCACCGTGACCGCCAACGGGGCCCAGGCAGTGGATATGTTAGGTCGTGATGAGGGGCCCCCACAGCACTCTGCGCAGTCCTGGCACTGCCCTCCCCTCAAACAGTACGTGTTTGTGCAATCGCTCCTCCAGCCGTGCTCAGATTGCTGGCATTAGTCAGTCAGTCACTGCAGGTGGCGGCAGGTGCAACCTCGCGATGGGGCAGCTTTGAGAATTCTAGGCTCTGCTCTGACGCTCCACCATTACAGGGTACTTATGGTACCCGATTTCACCAGATAGTCCATCGACCGGGTCTAGTGCAGCTAGCAGGCCTGCAGTCTCTCAGGGGGAGAGCCCACACCGAGACAAGCAGCTTTCCCAACAGCGGCAGGAAGACAGTCAAGTCGCACCCTTGGTGCCGTGCAAACACCGTACTCACTGCTGGGGGATGTCACAGGCAGACGTGGTCACTTCTCTAGCGATGCCGTCGTTGTTTCTGTATCGCGTCCGCCATTTTGGCGCTCGGGTCGGCATTCCAGAAGCTGCTCGGAGTTGTGCCACTGCTAGGCTCCCTCCACTCCACCGCTCGCCACTCTGTTCAAAAGCGGCTGAACTCCGGAACGGACACTGTGGTCTTGCAGGCAATACCTTCGTTTGGTCCCTCCACAGAAGGCGGGCCCGCCTATGGCCTGGCGGCGTGTATGCCCTCCAGTACCAGTCTTCAGCCTTGGGCCCAGCCCGGCTCCGCTGCACGAGTCCCGCGAGGGGGAGCTCACGATCTCCAGTTCCGGTCACGCCGTGGCCCGCCTGGTTCAACATCAGCCACAAGACGGGAGGGGCAGCTAGTATACGCCCTTGATGTGGGGTCTTTTTACAGGCCGTACGCTGTCACTGCAGTCGCAGGCCCCATCGTCGCTCCCATGTGTCCCCGACTGCCGCACGCCAATTTTGGTCCCCCGACTCTGCACAAGGGAACCGTGAGTAGTGCAGACTGCGTGGGGGTACAGGGCTCTTCTGCCCTCACCCTGCGATTCAGATGTGCATCACAACGCCAGTATTGTTAAGGATAGTGCAGCGCGGCCCGGGAGCTCGTCCCTTATGCGTCTGCCATGTTCCGCAGCTCGGCCACGCCCCCGGCTCTCCTCTGGTGTTATGAGTATTGCTCCCAAACAGTGGACAAAGGGCTTAGGTGTGGAGAGAGGTGTTGTTTTACTTGTGCAGGATGGCCTGGGGGTTGTGCTAGCCCATCCTGAGCTTCAAAGACTGCCTACCCTGTCACTGGCAGATGTAACTCACACCTAAGACTGTTTCCCTTTGTCTTCCTGCTCAGCTTGGCTCCAAACCCATTTAGGGGGAAGTCTGCCCTAGAACTGGTTTGGAGTAACCACAAGGGAGGGTTTACCCATTATCATAGCCACTCTTCTGGGTGGGTACAGGGAGCTATGACCAGGGTAAGAATGGTCCTGCCACGTTGGATTTAGGTAGAGAGGGGCACTGAGCTATAGCTTATAGTAAAACACGCAGAAAGTGCTGCAACAGTGGGTAGGGTCACCCCTGGGAGCTTTTGCCCCATTGGTTAAGGAGTGACCAGGAGTTTCCCCACCCACAGACTGGCACTGAGTATAAATGTGGCATCCCCAGTACCCTACTGGGATCACTTCTGGACCTGTGGAAGAACAGAAGAGGACAGGACCTCCTGTCTGTGACCTGAGAAGAGCCGTAAAGACTGGACCTGGTCTCCCTCTTGTATCCAGGAAAAAGAAGTGGACTCCAAAGGTCATAAGACTGACCTCCTTTTTGGGCTACAGGGACACAGCAAGCTCTAAGAGGCTTTTTCCTCCATTCCCAGATGAACAGTTCTAACTGGACCTTGCTGCTGGCCTCTGCTGAAGCCTTGGCTGGCATCAAACGTCCTCCTCCTGAAGTTTTCTGAAGCCTGGGACTTAGAAACTTTTTGCTAACTTTCTGCTGTGCAAACCAGCGGGGTCCTGGGACCAGTTACCAAGCCAATCTAACGAAGGTGTATCGGCTCTGGGCCAAAGACCCATGTTGCTCCCGCTATGTTCTTCTCTGCATCAGCAAATCTTATCTAGCAGGACCTCACAGAGAAGGTGTATGACTTGCAGCTTTGCCCTGCAGGAACAATCTGAGCTAAAAAAAAGTGACTTGGTTGAAGGAAGAGGTCTTCACCGCTTCACAGAGTGAAGGCTCAAAAAATATCAGGCTGGCAAGGGACCTTCTCTGGGCACGAAATTAAAATTTCGACCCCTCTGAGCTTTCCAGGAAAAAGCCAGTGGCTTCACTTAGACCTCATTCAGTGGCTATCCAATGACGGGGAGCCCTCTTCAGCCACAGCCTGCTGCCTTGCCCCATGGATGTTTGACTTCCATTCCAGAGACTAAATCCAAAGGTAAAAACCTTTTACTGGGACAAACATGGTCCCTGTATCCGCCCTGCGCTTGATTGTGATCAGCCCCAACTTTTGACTTTGCTCCAGTCAAGTGCAACCAGATGAAAGAGACTGGTGCTTAATGCTTTCTTAGCGCTATTTTGAACCTTAACATTTTAAGATTCATAACATTGGTTTGACTGATGGATTTTTGTCATTGTGATGTCATTTTATTTATTAGACTGTATCTATTTTCTAAATTAGTTTAGGATTTTTTTGTGCTGTGTTTTTACTTTATTACTGCTTGAGTACTGCATAAATATTTTACACTTTGCCTTTTAGTTAAGCCTGACTGCTTTGTGCCAAGCTCCCAGAGGTTTAAGCAAAAGTTTATTTAGTGTATTTTGTGGTTCTCCCTAACAAGGATTATGATTATTATTTGAGGTGGGTTCTCACCCCCCTCAATTAATAACCCACTCTCTTATATTGGTATTAAGCGGTGGGATTCTGTACTTCTGTTTTGCAGTGGCACTATGTGATTCGTGGAAAAATCCCTTGTTATAATTTGACATCAAAATCAATTATTGATTTTTAAATCCTCCTTTGGATGAAGATTAGATAGAGGAAGAAGAAGATGACTCGACAATGGCCCAAGGATGAGAGGGAGAGGAGGATCCTGCAGTGATCCCCCGAGCCAGAGGGGGAAAGCAGGGCCCTAAAAGTGAGGTAACATTCCTCATCCAGTGCTGGGAGCAGTGTCCTCCTACAGGCTGACCCTTGCAGAACTGGCGGAAAGGGCCCTGAAATTATAGCTGCCGGTCCTAGCGCAGGAGAAGAAAAGATTAGCATTGGTCTTCGAGAAGAAGAAGGCCATGATGGCTCATGAGAGGGGACAAAGAGATCTGGAACTCAGAGCTAAAAGGGCTTCTGAGTCCAGTGAGATGGTGGCAGTGACAGTGAAGTGCCTAGATGAGGTAAAAGAGTGCACATCCCGTAAGACCTTGCACTTACCATTGTGGTTGGGGAGGATATTGATACGTGGTTTACAGCATATGAGGTGGCCCTGCGTATGCAAAGTCCCAGAGGAGGACTGTGAGACTAGTCAGTAGAAGCACATGCCAATTGTTGGGAGGGATAATCTGTTGGCCCTCGAAGTTGCAGATCAGATGACCTATGCCCCATAAAGGAAGCCCTTATCAGGAAATTTGGTCTGACACCTGACAGGCATCACCTAAAGTTCAGGAATGGCCAGAAGCAGTCACACCAATCCTGGATAGACTTTGTCGACTCCTCAAGTAAGGCAGTGGATGTTTGGGTGAAGGGCAGCAAAGTGAATGATTACAATGGGCTTTGTAACTTGAACATGAAGGAGCACATGCTGAGTAATTGTTTTACAGAGTTGCGTCAGCTCCTAATTGATTCTAAACTCACTGACCCAAAGAGTTTGAAAGGAGGCTAACTTCTGGCCCAGTACCGGAGTGTCAAAGAAGTTACCTGGTAGTGACCCCAAAAACAGTGGTTCGTGTCCTGATGTACGGAAGCCTAGAGAGTCCTTTTACCAACCCATGTGCTTTGACTGTCTCCAGTTAGGGCACAAGCGGGGGGATCCTGTCAGTTCCAGGAAGCCACCCACAGGTGGCCCGACACAGAAGTGGCCAATTTGGCCTTGAGGGGATGTAATCCCCTGGAGCAGAGGGTAGAGTGTGCTGTACTGTCCCTTAGTTGGGAGGTAGACCTCAAGAGTAAGCTGGTGATCCCTGGGGTGGGAGTCGTCACTTCACCCAAACTGCAGTGAATGGGGTCCGTGTCACTGCTTTAAGGGATATTTGTGCCAGGTACACCATGGAAGTGTAGAGACTGGCTTGTCAGAAGCAGTAGCTGCCAGGACAAGTGTGCAGGCTAACCCATGCACATGGACAGGATCTTGTCTGTCCTATGGCTCTGGCCTCCTTTGAGGGGGGGGGAGTGGCCCAGAGGAGGGTCATTGTCAGCCCCCAGATGCCCATTGACTGCATCTAGGGAAATTAACTACCACTAGTTATAGGTGAGCTGGGTGGGGCAGCCACCCAATGCACCCCAAAAGCTCAGGTTTCTGGGTGTGCTGCTCGCAAACGGAGAGTATGGAGGTCCAGATGGAGAGCAAGGGGTAGGAGGTTGAGGATTTCCACAGTGGGAGAGCGGTGGATCAGTGGTTACCCGATCTGAATGAATAGCTCCCTAAGTCTGACCCTGGTGAGGCCAGTTCTTACCCAAAGGTGCTAGCTGTGTTGTTACTGAGACGGAGGCCAGGATCCCCACCCCATGCAGACCCCTGCAAGATGCAGAGTGTCACCCTGGAAGGGAGAGTCCTGGCTTGCAAGGCACATGTTCAGCCACAGGGTACAGACCCTAGACTGAGAGGCCAGTCTCAGGATACTACCTGTAAGATTGCGGGAGGGGGAGTGGAAGTAGAGTGCCTATCACCAGAGGCGGCAGCCCACCACTCTGAGAAACATAAGAGGACAGAGGGACCTCAGGAGCAAGTAGTGGACTCCTTGCCAGCTTCAAGGCTGGAAGTGAGGCCTGCCCAAGGCCCTAGTTTGAAGCCTCCAGCTGGCAGCTCATGGTCTGGGGCCTGGCTCTTAACACTGACGGCTGGCAGTTGTATCTTTTGATTACTGTCCTTATGGTCAGAGTTGTCCCTGAGTTGAGGACAGAAGTTTCATCTGGGAGTAGAGTGGGCCACACCACCTTGTTGGCCTTGGCGGTGCTCTCCGTCTACCAGAATGCCTTTGTGAGCAAGCTAATGCCAGGAGCTTCACAAATGGGGTCTGCAGGTGAGGAGAAGGGTTCCCCATGGGCGATTGCAGTAACTCAGAGGGATGGTAACAGAGAGGTACAAGTATGCTCAAAAGGGCATAGAACAGACAAGTGCCACTGCAGAAGAGACAAATTGTCCATGTTCTATCACCTGAGCAGGGAAGCTCATCAAAGTATTGATTAGTCTTCCCTAGCTTGTGGCTGTGTGGGGTTGTGTTGTAAATTTGCCCTTCTTGCAGGATCACCCTAGATTGTTGCCTTCTTTTGCTGAACCCATTTTTGCTGGTCCTAGGACTTTGCCCACTTTACTCTTTATAACCAGTAGTAAAGTGCTTGTGTCCTCTTTTTGAACGTAAGTAACTTGGCATACATCTAATTTGCACTTTTAATTTACTAATATGTCCCTAGTATATGGTACTACATGTACCTAGAACATGTAAATTGAATGCTACAAGTGGACTGCAGCACTCATTGTGGCGACCACTATAGTAGCACTGTAAAACATGTCTCCAGGCCTGCCCCTGCAGCTTGTGTGGGCAGTTTTAAACTGCCATTACAACTTGGCAAAATAAACCTTTTGGCAGTCCCAAACCTTTCTTTTAATACCTATAAGTCACCCCTAAGTTAGGTCCTAAATGCCCATAGGGCAGGGTGCATGGTATTTAAACAGTAGAACCTGTATATTTAATGTTTTTCATATCCTGGCAGTAAAAAAAACTCCAAAGTTGTTTTTCGCTGTGGCAAGACTAGCCCTCTCGTAGGATAACACTGTGTTACTTTATTACAAATTATAATGATTAAGTTTGGGTTGAGAGGACCTTGGAAAATTATTCAAGGACTTATTTTAAGAGTAATTTAATATCCAACTTGATGGTAAAGTCTGATTTTATATTACTATTTTGAAAATTACACTTTTAGAAAGTTGTCCTTTTCCTGCCTAAGCCATTTTGGTATTTCTCCCAGTGTCCAGTGTCACCTGACTGTTAATTGCTTTCCTGTGGTGTCATGTGTACTACTCCTAGACAGTGGAAAAGGGCTTGGCTGTGGAGAGGTGATTTTCTTCCTTGAGCAGGATGGCTGGGGGTGGTGTCAGCTCCTTCCTGAGCTTCAAAGAGTGCCTATCCTGTCACTGGCAGATGTAGATCACACCTAGGCCTGCCTCCCTTTCTTTTCTAATCAGTTTAACTTGATACCAAGTGTGGGAAAGGCTGCCCCAGAACTGGTTTGGAGCGACCAAAAGGGAGGGTGGGCCCATTATCACACAGTGGCGACTGGTGACTTTTGCAATTGGTGGGGCGGGTAGAAGTTAAAAATGCTTAAAATGGATGGTAAATGTTTTATAAATAGAATGTGCCCATATCACCTCTGCATTACGAATTCAGCTCTGCAATGCAGAGGTGATCAGGGCACATTTTATTTATAAAGTATTTACCTCCGTTACACTGTCAAAATAAACCAAATTCTTCTTACCTTCAGCTTGCCGCTGCAAACTCTTGAGTGTTCAATTCTCCTGCGTCGAGTAAATATGTGCCTGCTGGTCGCAGAGAAAGTAAGCACCCCAGCCAATCCAAGAACTTCTTTAATGCTGCGTATAATAGTAAACAGCATAAAAGCAGTGCCAGGATTGGCTGGGTCAGCCAAACACTCCGTCAGAACCCGATGGGGATGTGACTCTGCTATTCAAACTCCCTGGTTTATTTCTTCTACATGCCTGAGGTGCACATGTTAGGCTGGCCACAGCAAAAACACTGGCCAATCTGACATGCACAGTACAGTTAGTACTGCCTCAGCTGCTCCTGTTCGTCACTATCGATGCAGGAGAGAAAGCACTGTAGCCCCGCCCCTAATGGAGAAAAAATGATCAGCAGTTCAGGGGAAGTATTTAGGGGGAAATAATGAATTCATTTCAGGTGTGGGGACTCGCAGTAAGGGGGTCAACTCCCCCACGCCTCTATGGAGAAACCACCCCTGTTATCAAAGCCACACCTCTGGATGGGCACATGGATCTCTGACCAGGGGAATAGAGGGGCACAGTCGTATAGTTTACAGTAAAACAGACAAAGTGCTACAAAAGTGGTTAGCGCCAACCCTGGTAACTTTTACCTCATTGGTTAGAAAGTGGTCAAGAGATTCCCCCGCACCCAGGCTGGCACTGGGCATAAATGTGGCATTCCCTACCCTCCTGAGATCACTTCTGGACCTGTGGAAGAACGGAATTGGACTGGACCTGCTGTTTGTGACCTGAGAAGAACCTTGAAGACTGGACCTGCTCTCCCTCTTGTACCCAGGACAAAGAAGTGGACGTCAGGGGTCATACGCCTGACGCCCTGTTTAGGCTACAGGGATACAGCAAGCTCCTAGAGGCCTTTTTCTGCATTCCCAGCTGACTTGTTCCAGCCGGCTGCTGGAGAGATTCTTGACCACCAAGTGTTGTCCCCAAAGATAATGGACCCTTGGCTGTTGTCAAAGTGTACTCCTCCTGAGGTTTCCTGAACTTGGGACTTAAAAATGTTTTGCCAGCTTTTTTTTCTGAGAACTGACTGCGGCCCGTGACCAACCCCCTAGCCTATCCAAAGAAAGGTGCATTGGCTCTGGGCTCTATTCCCTTTTCCCTGCATATTCTATACAGTAATCTCAGCCAGCTCCCAATGCCATGTTAATATGTAAAACAGTAAAAATATGTGACAAATGTATGCAGTCTGTGTCTGGTTTTCACCTTCCAAACTATCATGTACCATTAACTCTTCTGTACAAAAGCAACTATCCAATAGTATATGTTGTAATGTACTGTCACTATGGACGGCCTTCTGTTGGAGTGGCTTCCGTATCTCAATAAATAAAAATATACAACCCATCAGTGAGCATTTCCACTGTTGGATAGTTAAGAAGGTAATCTATGTAAAGTAACACAGTTTTTGTAAAGCACACACTCACCTATTACTTGGGCCTTTTTAACACTTTGGAGATTGTTTGAAGTAAGTGTCAAGTTTGCTTTGTGGTGGGACCCTGGAGGGAAGGTGATGTCTGTGGACATATCCTTGATCCAGTTAGTAGTCTAATGTGTATGCAGATTTACAAGAAAGTGACGCATCTGTACAGATGCGTCACTTTCCCTGCACCACCCTTAGAAACCCTTGCGCCACCATAGATGCGCCGTATTTACAATACGGCGCACTATGGCGACAGGATTGACAGATGCGTCAGAAATTCTGACGCATCTGTTGGCGGAAAAGTCACGCATTGCTGGAGTCGTGTCGCAAGCACAACGCAACTCCAGCAATGCGTGTTGAGGCCTATTCCCACTACACTGCGTCACTACTTATGCCTGCTTCAAGCAGGCATAAGGTTTTGACGCAGTGGCATCCTAAAAGTGGCGCAGTGAAATCTTGTAGATTTAAGTGCGTCACTTTTACGAGGCCTTCCTGCGTGGGAACACCCACCCTCCATACATCATACCTAACGCAGGTATAATGTGACGCAGGGCTTTACAACGTGACGCATCTCCCTAGATGCGTCACGTTGTAAATAGGCCGCATTGTTTGCGCCGCTGTTGCGTCAAAAAAGTGACGCAACTGCAGCGCAAAAGTCACGCAAGGGGCTTGTAAATCTGCCCCCCTGTATTTATGTTCTCTTGGCAGTGCAGGGTGTAACGCAACGGGGGCAGGATTGTAGCCTTCCCTATTTGTTGGTGGGTGAATGTGCTCATTTTGGAGCAGTGCTGTAAGTTCCTATGAAGCTGTACTTCCGCTGAGCCACAAACTGACATATGAATAGAGTAACATTTCGTTATATATATGATTAGATGCATTTTTAGTTTGGTTAGGGTACTAGGGGATCTGAATAGTATTCTGTCTAGCCTTCTGTCCCTGGCTCACATGTTTCCGTGTATCTGGGTTTCACTCTGTGTCTCTCAAAGGCCCAGTTCTCATCATTGTAGGAGTCTACTCAAGGTGTAATGGGATATTCAGTGGTAATTCAGTGGCTGGTGGGATGGACACTGGGGGCCAGATTGGTGTGGTGAAGGGTGAGTAATTAATCCTGAATTAGAGAAATAAGGTGAGCACAGCAGGCAGTCAGATTGCCGCCTTAGACTCTAAAAATCCTAGTCATGATCCTCTACAAATCCTAGAAAACACAATAACAGGCCACTGGGTCTAATACAGCAATAAAGTATTGGGGTATCCCTTTCTTAGGACGATTCCCCTCACCCACCCGAAGGTGGCATGCTTCCTCATAGGGGATCTCCTCGCACTACAAGCCTAGTCGTAGTGCGGTCTACAACCCCCTCTCTAAGAGGGAGGAGCTCAGGGATGTTTTAATAGAGATAATGAGGTAGACTAAACCTCTAGATTAGCAGGTTATGGAGAGGGGCTAAGTGAACAAGTGAAAGTGACTGAAACTAGCTCTATGTGTGCTAAACAATTTTAATAATGCATTCATAGGCTAGGATTAAAAGGAAAGTATCTATGACAGAGGGGAATTCAATCTGTCAAGAGTGGTGGAGAGGTCCTGACCTCTTAGCACCTCCCCAAACCCTGCTCATCTAGAGGTTTAGTCTACCTCATTATCTTTTTTTTTTTTTTGATCTGTTTATTAAAGATTTATTGTTATATACATGACTACAGAACGAAATACCATCATACAAAAGCGTCATACAAAGCCAATAGGTAAGTAACGAGTTCAGGTCATACATCAACAGCTTAACTTCCTGGTTACATCAGCGAACTTATACATGACCGGTAGCGACAAGCGGCATATTCTGTTACTCACAGAATCACCTCCATCCGTTTATATTGCTGTACAATCACGTTAAGGCACATTACGTCTTCCATTAGGCAATACTTAGCTAGTACATAATCATATTTCGTATGGCTTCACTCCGCCATAGCACAGCAATCTGTTTATGAAGTCAAACAATTTTTATGAAAAACACCCAACGTGGGACAAGCAAACAGAAATGGGAAAGGGAGGGGAAGCTAGAGCCGCACAGGGGTAGTGGAGGAAACACAGATCCTAGTTATCATCAGACAGGAGCTTATCTATTAACACATAGGTGCACAGCCCGACTGCCAGAAGAGATGACCCTGTAGTGTGGGGTACTGGGAACCCTAGCTACACATCAATACAAATCTCAGGCCATAAGTCTACCCTTATATAACCCACTATTCATCCAGAGAGGGAACATCCAGCGGGTCATCCGGCAGCCGTAACCCCTGCAGCGCGCATAACATAGTATTCCATGCAGCGGAGATGGGAAATTTTCGCAAACCCAATGTGTCCTCCCTTACAAGGGAGACCGCTTCAGCCTTCACCCAGTTCAGCATGGAGAGGAACCAAGCTTTCGGAGGCGGGGGCTCTACCACTTTCCACCTGCAAGTGTGCAACCGTTTGGTCACAATGAAACTCAGATCCAGAAACCAGGTGGATGCTTTATGCTTTTTGTTCCTTGGAAATACACCAGTGATGCACGTCTCCCATGTCCGTGGAACCTCTCTATCTACGCAAGTGGCTAGTGCCCCCAACACCTCCTCCCAGTAAGCATGCAAAGCGGGACAGGACCAGAGCATGTGTAAAAGGTCAGCATTCACCAATTTGCAGCGTGGGCAACTTGCATCCTGACTATGTAAATAACGATTTATTTTATGCGGGGAGAGATAAGCCCTGTGTACAATGTAAAATTGGATTAACCTAAAACGTGTGTTTCTGGGGACCTGTTTGGGACTCTCCAGGACCATGGACCACTCCATCTCCGAATAAGGCCTCCCCCGATCTGCCTCCCACTTAACTCGCAACAGCGTTAAGTCTACTAGGGTATGCTCCCTGATCGACTCCGTAAACCATTTTACCAGATGTCGTCCTGTACCCATCACATGCACATACTGCATTAGAAGATGCGTCGGAGGCTCCTGTGCGATGTCTCCCCACCAACTTCTCATCGCGGCCGTCCAGGAAGCATGATTTAAAAACTGGCCTGGGGAGATTCCGTCATCGTTCGTGATAGCGAGGAACGGCCGCAACGCGCCCTCTCCGTATAGGTCCCCTAGGGTAGTTATACCAACCCCCACCCAGTCCGTAAGGTCCGTACTCTGTACGCGGCCCCGCGCGATCGGCATACCTAATAAGGGCACAGCAGGCGCATACGGTGTAATGTGTCTGGTAAGACGAAGCGCCCTGCAGAAGCATTTCCGCGCCGTTAAGACTAATAGGGGGAGAGACTCATTCGATTTGTTACAGGCACGAAATAGGGAAAGAATTTTGTCCAGGGAATACGGGGGGGTCGCGCTCTGCCGAGTCCGACAAGTGTAGTTCCTCCACCCATTTCGCCACTCACATGATTTGGGATGCTAAAAAGTAATGTTCTAGGTTGGGGAGAGCCAGTCCCCCCTCGAACGAGGCAGGTATAATTTCGCCAGTGCCACCCTACACCGCGAGTTGTTCCAAATGAAATCCCGAAAAATCTTCTCCAGTGAGCGGTCGAAGGACACAGGTAGGTATAGCGGCAAGTTAGCAAAATAAAAAAGGAGACGCGGCAACATGACCATTTTGATTAATTCCACCCTACCTATGACCGAGAGGTTGAGCGACTTCCAAAACTCGATCTGAAACTTGAGCGCTGTGACCGCCCTCGTGATATTCCCGTCCAGAAGATCTTGGTTGTTGTGGTAAATGTGGATCCCCAAATATCTGAACGCCACCGGCTGCCATAGTACTACCATCCCATCTACCTCCCAGCCCGGATCCTCCGTACCAGGATTAAAGGGGTATAGGCAAGATTTGCCCCAGTGTACCCCCAACCCAGACAGAGACGCAAAAGACCTCAGTGCAGCAGGAATGACTTGCAGGATCGCCAGAATATCTTTAACATGCAACAAAATGTCATCTGCATAAAGCGAAATTGCATGCGTGCCATCCCCAAGACGTATATCCCCCAGTCCGGTGCCGAGGTTCTCAGCGCCATCGCGAACGGTTCAATCACTAGGGCGAAGATCAAAGGAGATAGGGGGCACCCCTGGCGAGTCCCCCGTTCTATCGATATAGGGTCAGAGAAGAGAGTCCCTAGCCGCATCCGAACCGTAGGGGCCCCGTACAGTAAACCGAGAAGACTTAAGATATAAGGCTCGAGTCCGAATCGTTGGAGCACAGCAAACATGAAGAGCCATTCCACTGTGTCAAAAGCCTTCTCCAAGTCCAGTACAATACAACCGGCCGTTGACCAGTCCCTAGTAGCACAGCGCATCACCCTGAACAGCCGCCGTATATTAAGCGACGTGCTACGGGCCGGTACAAACCCGTTTTGATCTTGGTGAACCATTTGAGGGATCGGGGCGCCAGTCTATTCGCCAGGATACTCGCTAAAATCTTATAGTCCCCGTTCAGGAGTGCCAAGGGACGGTAAGCCCCCATAGAAGTGGGATCCCTACCTGGTTTGGGAAGTGTAATCAACGTAGCCTACGTCATTGAGGCCGGGAGGGCAAGTGTCTCAAGTGCCTCCGTGTATACTTTGAGTAGTTGTGGGCCTAAGGGGTCAGCATATGACTTATAAAATTTGTGGGGGAACCCGTCAGGGCCAGGAGCCTTCCCTGAGGGCAAAGCCCTCATCGTACCCCGGACCTCATCCAGTGTGAGCGGGGCATCTAGTTCCATCTGCTGCTCCTGCGACAGAGCCGGAAACTGAAGCCCCTCTAAGAACTGCTTTATCGCCCCCTCCGAGGCCCGTTGACCCGCTTTATAGAGTCGCGAGAAATGTGCGGACAGCTCGCCATGGATTTCTAGCTGCGTATACCGGAGACCTCCATCCGAAGAACGGAGAGCCGTAATCGGTCCACCCGACTGCTCCTGTTTAATCAGCCAAGCAAGAAGAGGCCCCGAACGATCGGCTTTAGCGTGCACTGACGCGGAATGCGCTGCAAAGTTAAGGCAGCGTTGTCGGTCAAGTAGCTCTGCATGTTTCCTGCGCGCCTCCACCAAAGCAGCCAATCCCTCAGCGTCTGCTATCACCCTAGATTCCAATGGCAACACGTTTCTCTACATCGAGCATGTCCAATGCTACCTGTTGTCGCAGCCCGCAGCCCAGTCCCAAACACTTCCCTCTCAGGGTGACTTTCATAGCCGCCCACTCCACCATCGCTGAGGAAGCAGTCCCCGCGTTGAGTGCGAAGTATTCCTCTATAGCCTCACCAATCGTCTCTCGAAACATCGAGTATTCAAGCATGGCCGGTTTCAGCCTCCATGTAGGGACACTCGGGATCCCGCCCTCCCAAGCCAACAGTGAGGATTATGATCTGAGTGCATGCATCCCCCAATACTCCGATTTAGAGACATAGGTTCTTTGGGTCCCCCTGCCTCCTCCCCTATCAAGCCGAACGTGTAGGTTATGAGGTGCCGAGAAAAATGAATACACCTTCTCCCCTGGGTGATGGTGCTTCCAAACATCCACCAGACCCCAGCCCTGTGCCCAGCCATTCAACACCGCAGAGTTGGTCGTGGCGGCCGTACCTCTGAGCGGCGGAAAGGATCTATCAGTCCCCACATCCAAAACACTGTTAAAATCCCCACCCAACAACCATGGGACCTCACACCACCTTCCCAAAGCAAGGGAGAACTGGCCAAAAAAATGGGCCAAGTCCACATTCGGTGCATACACGCTTCCCAGCAGTACATGACACCCGTCCAATTTACCCTTAACCAGCACATATCTGCCCTCCCTGTCCGTAAGGACCTCAACCAGGGCAAAGGATGTCCCCGGGCGTATCCAGATCAGGGCTCCTCTAGCAAACAGGGAGTATTTATTTATTTATTTGTTTATTTTTAGAGTTTTCTATAGCGCGAACAAGACCCAGAGTAGGGTATCAGAGAGCTTTACAAAACAGAGCAGAGTAAATATAAAAACATTTTGCAAGGACAGAGCAGAGAAAATATCACAATATTGTTAACAAGATTCGACAGGTAGCAGAAGCAATAAAACGGGATGATTTGTTCTGAGCAGTAGGAACAAGTTCGGGTGCAAGTAAGTCATAGAGGCTAGGGAGTCATTAGGGGAGTGTAGAACAGTTGAAGTAGTGGACTGGATCAGTGCCTTGCAAGTCAGTGAAATGGCTGGTGTGATAGAAGTGCCCCATACAGTGAGGCATATGCGTAATTAAGGAAGGAATTTGCTCATCAGGAATGATTTTGCTTCTCTTTTGAATAGTGGTGTAGAAGAGATTTTTCTGATGCTAGGAGGTAGGGCGTTCCAAATTCTTGGTGCCGCTCCGGAGAATGCTCTGTCCGAAGTTTTTTTCTTGCTGAAGCGAGAGGGTTTCAGGAGTAGATTGTCGGAGCTCCTAGAGTGTCTGTTTCCTCCAGATAAAGTACGTTTTTGGGAAAGGTACTGGGGGGTATTGTGGTGTAGAGCTTTATGAGTGATGCAGGCCATCTTTAGGTGGATTCTAGCTTTGTAGGGTAGCCAGTTGAGCGCCTTCAGGTGTGGCGATATGTGGTCAAATTTCCTAGATCCTGTTAGAAGTCTTGCTGCTGCGTTGAGACAGGCTTTTAAAGGGGCTGTTGAGATTTTGGGAAGCCCCGAGAGGGTAGTGCATTCGTACTCCAACCTTGAGATGACTAAAGCCTGAACTGCAGTTTTGAGGTCAGGGTTCTCGATGACTGGTTTTTTTTTTCTGAGATAGCTGAGGTGAAAGCGGGCATTTTTAGCCAACAAGTTGATGTGTGTTTGCATGTTAAGGTTCTTGTCCAGTGTAACTCCAAGCGATTTGGTGGAGTCCACCAAAATTGGCGTGCAATTTAGAGCAGTGATCATCTTGGTCCATTCCTTTATTTCCAGAGAGTTATTTTGGGGGGGGGGTTAGGAGAAATTCCGTTTTTTGTGAGTTGAGCTTGAGGAAGTTGGTCGTTAGCCAGTGGACGGTCTTTTCGAGAGCTTGATTCATCATCTTTATTTCTTCGATGGAGGTGATCTTGATGTAAAGTTGAGTGTCGTCCGCGTACATGTATAAGGAGATATTCGCCTGTTGTAGTAGTTCGGTTAGTGGTTCGACATAAAGGTTGAATAGCGCGGGGGATAGGGTTGAGCCTTGTGGTACTCCTAGTAGGTTGGGTGAAGAGGGAGAAAGATTTTTATTCACCATGAACGATTGCGTTCTGTTTTCCAAAAAGGATTTGAACCACTGAAGGACTGTGCCGGATAAACCCATCCTGTTTTCTAGTCTTCTTAGAATTTTGTCGTGATTGACTGTGTCAAAGGCTGAAGAGAGGTCGAGCAGGACTAGTAGGCAGGTTTCATTACGGTCAAGGGCGAGGAGGTCGTTGTCTACTATATGCAGAATCGCTGTTTCTGTGCTATGCCCGGGTCTGAAACCCGATTAGCAGTCATTCAGTAGTTTGAAATCCGTGATGTGTTGGTTCAGTTGTTGCTGAACACATTTTTCTAGGACCTTGGCTAGCATGGGAATGTTGGTTATAGGTCGGAAGTTATTAGGGTCGGAGGTGTTTGCTGTCGGTTTTTTTAGGATAGGGGTGACTTGACCAATTTTTAGGCAATTCGGGATGTGACCTTGCGCTAGCGAGGCATTGATGATTTTGGTCCAGAGAGGGGAGATGACATGATAGATGTGCGGAAGGCAGTTTGAGGGGACAGGGTCGTTGAAGTGGTTATTGGGTTTGATAGTTGCTAAGATTTTGGTGATGTCACTGAGATCGTAAAGTTTGAATGTAGACCAATGAGAGTTATTTTTGGGCAAAGGTAGATCAGGTTGTTTAGGATTTTCAGCTTGTGTGCTTTTTGGGGTGGCTGAACTAATTGCTGCCGTTCTTAGCTCGAGTTGGAGGGAGTTGGTTTTTGCTGTGAAGAAGGAGGAAAATTCTTCACTACTAAGCTGTGATTTCGAGGTCAAGAGCGGTTTTGGCCAACTTGTTAGATTGTTGTTTTAGAATTTCAAAGAGCTTCTTCGGTCTATTTTTGGCATTGTCTAGTTCTGATCTGAAGAAGTATTTTTTTGATTGTAGAATACTTTTGTTATAGGAGTTTCTAGATTTCCTGAGTAGTTTGAGTTGGAGGGGGGATGGATGTTGTCTCCATTTCCGTTCAGTTAATCTTAGTTTACGTCTCTCTTCATTCAGGGCTCCGGTGAACCATGGGTTTTTGTCTTTGTCCGGAATTCTTTTGAGTTTTGGAGGGGCTACTTGGTCAAAGACTTTGGTCATCGTGGAGTTGTAGTGAGCAGTGAGGTCAGTGACGTCTGACATGTTATTGGGAGGAGTGAGAACTTTTTCACAATGGGAAGCTAGGTTGTTCCAGTTGAGGTTTTTCGTGTCTCTTATCCAGTGTTAAGGCTTGAGTTGCTGTGAGTAAGTTTTCTTTCTAGTGGAGGGAATTTGGAAGGTAATAATGTGATGGTCTGACCAATCACAAGGGGTGATCGAGATAGATTCAATCATTTTTTCTTTGGAGATGATCCAGTCAAGTGTAGCACCTTTGGAGTGGGTGGGCTTTGAGATGGCTTGGATCAGGGAATGGTCTGCTAGGAAGATCTTGATAGCTTTGACCTGCTTGTCAAGGGGGTCTTCCCAATGGAGATTGAAGTCGCCAAAGAATATGTCATTGGAAGGAGGGGTTGAGTTAGTTGTAATGATTTCCATAAGTTGGTCTGTGAAAACCGCGTTCTTACCTGGGGGATGGTAGAGTATATGTAGTTTGTGGGAGTGGTTATCTGAGGATTTTAGGGAAATCCCTAGGTATTCACAGGAATCCAGGTGTTCGGAGTGAAACTTCGAGATAGTGATGTCGGATCGGTGTATGCAGGTGATGCCTCCGCCCTTTTTGTTAGGTCTGTCTAGTCTTATGATGTTGTAGATTGGGGGGACTAGAAGGTCTAGGCATGGCGAGGATGATTCTGTGAGCCAGGTTTCCGTGAGGATGGTTATGTCCATATTCAGGTTTAGAATGAGGTCGGCAATATCAGAGGCGTGTTTTTGGGCTGAGCGGCAGCTTAGTAGGAGGCAGGAGATCTGGTTTGAGGCATTCTTCGAAGAAAGCTCGAGATTTTCTGAGGTAGGGTTATTGGTTGAAGGTTATTCGGGTTTATCGTTCTGTAGTTCGGTTGGGATGTTCTGTTTGGGTTGATGGGGACTGTGATAATAGAGAGTTCTTCTTTATTTGTGATGGAGCAAGTAGGAGTTTCGTAGAGAAGTAGTAGAGTTTGGATTTCCAAGTCCGTTAAGTAGTTGGGGTGTTTGCGTGTGCGTAGAATTCGATTAGCCAGAGGCAGTGGGATAGTGTTTATCATGTTGTTGGCAGCAGCTAGAGAGTTTTGAAGATGATTGAGTTTAGAGAGAGAGTTTTCTGCGAGTTGTAAGATGTTTCTGATTTCTAGGATTACGTTTTGGAGGTTCCGGGAAGTGAGGTTAGTATGGGTTTTGAGTGAGTCTAGTTCAGATTGGTAAGAGGGGGGGAGCAGGATCGGCGCGAAGAGAGGGTTGGGGGTAGTATTGCAGGAGGGTTCAGTGACTGTGATGGTAATGTGGTAGGTTTGAGTGGCTGGGAGAGAGGTAGTCGAAAATGAGTGGGGTATGCGAGGGTTTTTTGTTTTTTTGTGATTCGCTAGAGTAGCCTTGTCGTGGTGAGTTTCTCCGGTGGTCGGGAAAGGGTTGAGGAGGGGGGGGAGGGTTATGGGGATAGGGGTGGTGGCGGAAAGTGGAGATGTAGAGGGTCGGAGATTGGGTATTAAGGGAGGTGAGTTGTTAATGCTTCTTTTGAAGGTTCTAGGAGAGGGTGAAGGTCGCTGAGATTCAGGAGAGATAGGGATAGAGTGGGTAGTTAGGTCCTGGAGGGCACAGGGTGGAGTGTTGGTGTGGGTTTTTAGTGTGGGAAAGTATTTGTCGAATAGTTCTAGGTCCTTATTGGCTGCTTGAATAAGAACAGTGCCATTTTTGTAGGAAGTTATGCTCAGGGTGGCTCTAAGGCTTTGTGCGGGTGTCGTTGTAATCCTGGTTCCGTAGGGAATATTTTTCTTGTCGTGGACGGTTAGTAGCTTGGAAAAGGCAGTTCTCCATTTGGCCATTTTTCTTGTGAAAAATATGAGGTCATTGATTATTACACCTTTCTTAGCGTTGAAGGAGGGGTCAAGGAATAGTGTTTCGGGGGTTTTTCTGAGAAGGTTGTGTTTGAAGGTTTTAGAGGCATTTTTAGATAGATTGGGGAAGTACTTTTTGTTGTTTTTTTTCTCTCTTTTTATAGGTTCAGCCATTTTGAGTGCAGGAAAGTTGGATGAGGAATGGCCTGTGATAAAATGGCCACAGGGATCTCCCTTTCCTGATGCCAGGCGTGAAAGCACCGATGCTCCAGCGCTGAGGGAGGGAGGGGGTGGGGGTGCAGCGCCCAAGGCAGAGAGCCTTCGTGAAAGGCTGTGTAGTTCCCGCAATTCGGTAGGAGGACGGGCTGCCTGGACGAAGGAGCCTTCACTTAGGGCTTAAGGAGCTGGTGTGTGGTATGCGGCCGCCAGGCTGCATGTCCACGTAGAGATGAGTAGGTGGCGTCCTCTCTGGGTCTGCGGGCTCATTGCAGGAGTTCCGTGGTTTAGTGGGGCGGGCAGAGCGAGCGATTTAAACAATGAGTCTTTAGACAAGGCGGGCGGGCAGAGCGAGCGATTTAAACAATGAGCCTTTAAACGAGGCCAGCGGCTCCCAGCGCTGAAGAGAGCCTATGCGGGGCTATGCGCGGCATTGCACTAGGAGTTCTCCTCAACTCCGCGGGTTCGGAGCCGTGGGGAGATGCGTAGGTGGGCCCGGTACAGTGCAGCAGACTTGCTCAATCCGGTTCAGCTGGCACTGCAAATCGGAGCTCTCTTCAACTCCGCTCGGGATCCTCATCGGCAGCAGGGCTCAACAAGCAGCCCCCCAGGAGCCCGGACACTCGGCTCCCAGGGTGCGGCGGCAAGAAGCCACGCCGCAGAGCGTATCGGACCCTTGAGCTCCACAATCAGCACGACGCTCGAGAATCCTAGCAGTGGGCTCTTCTGCCTCACCTTAGGAGGTACGGGCATTCGCTCCCCAGTGCGGAGGCCGGCAGTCACGCCGCAAAGGCGGTTCGGTCTCCTCAAACCAGCCCTACCGGCCTGGGCAACGTTCGGAATCTCCGTTGGCAGCAGGGCCCACAAAGCAGTACCCCAGGGGCCCGGGCACTCGGCACCAGCAGTGCGGAGGTCAGAAGCAGTGCCCCAGGGCGGATCGGATCCTCGCGCCAGCAGCACCCCAAGGATCTCGGTCGCGGCGGGGAGGGAGGTAGGGCGATCCCCCTAACCTACCCAGAGATCACCGCTGCAACAAAGGGAGCTCAGTTTGGTGCACGGCCAGAAAGAGACTCACCCAGTGGCTGTTGCGGCGGGACACAGCATCAGCTCCAGCCCAGACTCTGGAGGCTCCGCTCCGCTCTCGAGTCCGATGCAGTCCCCAGGGAGCACCGTCACTGCAGAAGGTCCTCAGGTAGGTTTGTTGCCGAAGTCTCTTCTTTGCAGGGGTGTGAAACGGATCGTAGCGTTGCAGACAAATTGCTTAATGCGGTGATGTCGAGTAGAAGGGTGGATGGGGGGCGTAAACAGGGATATTCACAAAAAAGTGATCCCAAGCCCCGGAGCATCTTTGGCGAGCTCCAGCACGGCGGCCATCTTAGTTCACTAAGTAGTACGTGGCAAATATTTTACCTCTCCACCTGCGTTGTAATCGATTAATCTCTAGCGCATTTAGGTGGGTCTCCTGCAACAATGCTACGTGCACATTATGGCGTTTTAAATAGGAATACACTGCATACCTACGGGATGGCGTGCGGAGACCCCGGACATTCCAGGTAAGTATCACGTGACCCATGGCAGAACGAAAAATAGCATACAACATTTAACAATGGTCTCCCCTACCCGGAAACCGATACTTAGCAGTCGGGCTTGCATATCAACAATTCCAGTGTCCCCCGCACGGACCCCCGCAGCAAAAAGCAAAAAGGGAAAACCAATTAAGGAGGGAAGAAACTGTATAAGGGCAACCTCCAAAACATTGGGGCGTCGTCCAAACCCAACATAGAGCAAACTAGCCGCATGTCCTACCGGCACCAAAGAAATGGGGAAAACAGGGGGTCGTGCAATCATGCAGGGTGTACTCTACCAGTCCCCACCTGAGACAATTAATAATACATTGCCATATTACAGATCCAACAATCAAGGACATCAGCCCCCCCAGGCCTCAGAGACACCCTGAACACACCAGCCCTCTCCCAACCTAATACAAGATAGCACACAAACATTAGGAACACTAGCCACCTCCCACAGCAATTCAACCACCAGCTCCCGCTGTGGTATTCCCAGGACATCCATTTTCATACGATACCATCCGCCGTCTGAAGTGTAACGTCCGGCATTCTCAGGGACACTTTATCAGAGGAGTTCGCTACCGAGGAGCCCCCCTCCCCCGATGAATGGAAGGAAGTGTCCGCATTATCCTACGGTGACGCTGCCTCCACCATCTGCTCCGCAATGCGAACCACCTCCTGCCGCTCTTTACAGATCTGGTCCGGGCCAGGCAACGCCGCTGACCCCAGGAACCTCCTTCTAGGCTGCCGTCGTCTGGATCCTCTTCCATCTGCTTCCTCAGGCCATGTCGCTGCAGTCCCCATGGGTCTTGGGCCGGAATACAAACCCGTCGTCTCTAGACAGTCCCAAACATCCTGAGGCGTGTCGAAGAACCTGGCCTTCCCATCAGAGACGACCCGGAGCCCAGCCGGGAACATCAACGAATAGGAGAGACTGAGCAGCCGGAGCAGGCGTTTGACTGGCAGAAAAGACCCCCGTTGGCGCTGGACTTTCATAGTATAGTCCGGAAAAAACAACACCTTGGCGTTTTCATATTGGATGTCGTCCAGTTTCCTCGTCTCCCGGAGGATCACATCCCGATCCCGGAAGTGTAAGTGTCTAAAGATGAGTGGGCGCGCCCTATCACCGGGGGCCGGCTTCCTGCCTGGGACACGATGCGCCCGTTCTATGGTAAAGAATGGGGAGAACCCAGTATGCGGCAAGATGGTTTTAAGCCAGGTTTCCAGGAAGGTGACCGCGTCCTGGCCCTCCGCACCTTCCGGTAGCCCAATCAACCGGACGTTGTTCCGCCGCGAGCGGCCCTCTGCATCCTCAATGCGATCTTCGAGATATCGGAGCCGTATTTCATGGGCGTTCTGCTGTTTATCCTGGAATTCTGTGGCTGGCTTCAATTCCGCAACCTCCTGTTCTACAGCAGCGACCCGGTCCTTCAAATTCCGATGATCCGCATGCAGCAGGTTGAGGTCCATAGCCACCTTGTCTAATTTGGCCTCCATGGTTGCGCTAGAGCGCTCAATAGCTTGCAGTATAGCGCCCAAGCGATCATCAGGCGCCGTACGCTCCCCCACAGGTTGCGGTGGGTCAGCGTCGCCGGTACCCGCCGCCTGCGAGGAAGCCCTACATCCAGTCCCTCTAGTGCGTCCCATTTTCAAGTGTATTACCAGATACTGCTGTTGCGCCACCAAAATTGACCCACGGGGTCTCCCCGCAGCGCCTCTTGACCCAATACTAGGCCTAACTTCCACCAGCTGCCGTGCTATGCCTCACGCCACACTCACAGTGCTCGCCTTTCCAAGTAAGATCGGGGGGTCCCCTCCACGCACCCCGCAGCCACCGGGGCACCGGGCCCTACGCCACCCCTACGTTCCGGAGCGTTTCATCAGTGACCTCCTGGGTTGAATGCTCGCGTCGAAGTGCACCCATCCGTGTCACACAGGGGTTCCCATCCGCAGCATCCCTCCTGGTAGCGGCACCGCTTCTGGATGTGATCCCATTGGCGCGGTTAGTCGGGGTGATCCACACCGCACTTCCCATAGCACACCGGTATCCTAAGTGTATGCCACGTATGCAGATAGGTTCACCAGGGGCCTTTTGCAGTCTTAAGACATGCTTCAGGCCTGTTTGGCCCTCTCCCTGCTTCATCCACCTCAGATCAATCACCAGCTTTACCTCACCGCATCAATTGGAGCCCCCCCATGAGGAAGTCCCTCGAACAGCACTGACACCAGGTATTCGAGAGCGCCTCCACACCACTGACCTCGTTTCTCAAGGAGACAACACACATCCCCTCTCAGCCGCAACCTGAGTGTGTGCCTCCGGTCAGCTCCTTACTTGCCAGATGTCCCGCTGCTTTCCGATTCCCAGGGACCTGCTCCTGCGCACACTGCCTCTGACCGTTCTCCAGCGGGGGCACGGCGCGGATCAATCTCCGTGCGTGGAAGATGGGGCCCAGGCGCTCTGTCCTGCCGCTCGCGGCCGCACCCCACTGCAGCTTACCGGCGCTCCTCTAAGTGCCGCGGGGCGCTCCTCTAAGTACCGCGGGGGCCTCCCCCCGCACCGCCGACCAGATCGCCGGATAGCTTGGAGACCTGCACTCCCCCACGCCGCCTCACACCGCTTGTCCCTGGGGGCTCTGCACACGCCGCCTTCTGTGTGTGTGGAGGGCGAGGCCCAGTCACAGGCGTCCCGCCCGAGTAACCATGGCCGCCGCTCTTCAGCCTCACACCGGCGTACCGCTGCACCGCGGGCAGCTCGCTCAGCGAGTTCCCCGCTGGTCTCTGCTGACTCCCGGGGGTGCCGCTAAAGCATTGCCCACCGCCTTGTGGTCAAGATGTCGGCAGTAGAAGGAGAACTGTACCGGATTAAAGGGACATGCGACAGAGCGCTCTTAGAACGCGTCCGCCATGCTGCCCCTGCAGGCCACACCCCCTACCTCATTATCTCTATTAAAACATCTCTGAGCTCCTCCCTCTTAGAGAGGGAGTTGTAGCCCACACTACGACTATAAACAAGGTGCACAACTAGACTTCTCCAGTTCTTAATTATGCAAATGTATTCAATTATCAAAGTTATAATCATAATCAGGGAATCAGTATAAATCAAATCATTATAATAAATCCTAAATATAAAAGACAATGTCGGTCTAGCCCATTTTTTGTACATAAAATAAACAGCAGTTCTCACTGTTCTGAACAGAGCTTGCAGACTAAACTAGAATAATAATGTGAGCAGTGCCTAATAGAAAGAAATACTTCCAAAAATGTGTGAGCTGCAATTCAAAATGTAAATATATATAAAGTCTAAAATGTATGAATATCTAAGAGCAAATTTCTAAATGTGACATTACATAGCAAGCCTTGAAAAATCATAAAAATGTTACAAGACCTGCAGGTCTAGTGACTTAACCTTTTCGCTGCCACCCCCACCCCTCCCCATGCCATACCAAATGTGCGTCCTTTTCTTCCAACATCCTGAGTATTGTAAAAGTACCCAGGGTGTGTTGATTCCCCTCAAGGGGGCTGAGAAATTAGACAAAATACAGCTACATTTTGTCTTTTTGGAAAAAAATGGGAAAATAGTGCTGCAGAAGAAAGCGTCTTTTTGTTTTCCGTGCAAATGGTATCAACAAAGGGAATGTGGTGCTAAAATCACCATCTTCCCAGCTTTCAGGAACAGGCAGACGTTTGTCAGAAAACCAAAATTTTCTACACAGTTTTGGCATTTTACTGGGACAGCCTATTTTTTGTGCTTTCAACCTCCTTGCAGTTAGTGGAAGAATAGGTGTGATGCCAATAATGGATCCCCAAAAGCTATACAATTCTGAAAAGTAGATACAATTCTAAATTCAGCAAGGGGTCATTTGTGTAGATCCTTCAAGGTTTTTAAAAAATATATATTTTTATTTTGCCACTATCAGGTAAATACATTTATATAAATACATCGTAAATACATGAAGAAACATTGCTAATAATACATAGGTTAAGAAAGGGGGAAAAACACTTTTTCGAAACTTCAAAACATGAGCTAAAAAGGATAATAATACTAGGCTGTATTTGGTACACCGGAGCCCCTAACCCGTTTAGGCTGTGGCTTACCTCAACTCACTATCAGTTTCCCAGTTATACATGGGGGACCAAATGTGTTTCCCTAGGGCTTTAGCCCTCCATCCTTTCCTTTCATATATACCCTTTTCGAGATTATAGATAGCTAAAAGCTGTGCAAGCCACTGTTGGAATGAGGGTGGGCCAGGATCTAGCTGAGCAGAAGAAATACATATTCTAACTACTGCCATGACCAAAAAGACAAACTCTTGTTGCGCCACCGGCACTCCTTCCTTCGTGACCCCTAATAACATTAAGTCTGCTGTAAGTCTTATTTTAATCCTCATAGATTGCATCAAGAATTTTTCTATAGCTGTCTTTAGAGGCTCTAAAACCGGACACGAAGCAAAACATATGAACAATGTCGGCCTCTGCACTACAACAACGGGGGCAAAGAGTTTGTTCTGTGCCACCCCATTGGGCAATCTTGGCTGGCGTATAATATAATGAAAAGATTGTTTTATAATGCTGCGCTTGCAGCCCAGCCGATCTCAATATGGAGTTCCCCAGTATAAGTGAATCAGAGATCTCATCCCCACGATACCTATCTTTTGCTGCCACTTCTCGCGATGTTTCTCTAGATCATCAACCATCAGTTGACTCATCCCTCCATATATCTGTGTGATGGTGCAGCCCTCTGGATCTCTTATCGCCTCCATTGTGGATTCTTTGGAAAAAGCTCTCCCCCCCCCCTTCTTTTCACAATGTAGCTCCGAATCTGTAGATATTAAAAAAATTATTTACGGGCAATATTAAAAAGCCGCTGGACCTTGACAAATGGCATTACTCCACATGAGTCAAGCTAGTACCCCATCTTCCCCACTCCTAGTGCATCCCATCGCGACATGACACTGTCATGAAATATTTCTGGGAATGCCGGATTTCCATAGAGCGGGGTATAGAAATTCATCCTTCCTATCCCTAACTTTTTCCTAACAATAGTCCAAAGAGAGGATGCTGGCCCTAAGGTCTTAAATTTAACTTTTTGTAGTAGCTAGGTTCATTGTATCTCAGAAGCCAATTAGGGGCTTCTTTCTCTAATAGCAATACATATAAAAACCGGGGAGGCATCACTTCTCCACCGATCCACAACCTTTCCTCCAAGCATTCCCCGGGTATATTGAATTACTGCTGCCCAATAATACATTTTTAAATCTGGGACCGCCCACCCCCCCTTTCCCTGGGGAGGGACATGAACCTAAGCGCCCTTCTCGTCTTTCCATACGCCCATATAAACTTGTTTACCAGTCTTTCCATCCCTTTGAACCAATGTCTTTCAAACTCTAGAGGAATTGTTCTGAAGAAGTACAAAATCTTTGGCAGGAATATCATTTTAATGATATTGCACTGTCTGACAATCGAAAGATGCAAATTATTCATCCTATCTAGGTCTTTCTTCCCCTTTCATATTGCGGGGGCCAAGTTTTCCTCCACAATTTTGCCCAGTTCAGAGGTTATGGTGATCCCTAAGTACACTGCTGATTTCGTCACCCGTGGATCCGACAGGCTGATCTTACTATTTACAACAATTTGTGTCTTCTCCCGGCTAAGCAGATAGCCCGAAACCACCCAGAAGTGTTTTGCCTCAATCTCCATTAGAGCTTCATGAGGGTTAGGTGTCAGTACGGCCAGATCATCTGCATACCCCAAAATTTTGGTATCATGGCCTTGAAGCTGAATGGGTTGAATTGCTATGTTGGCCTCAATTTTCCAGACTAGGGGATCAATGTAGAGTGCAAATAAAAGGGGAGAACAAGGGCACCCCTGTCTAGTTCCCCGTGTAATGTAGATGGGGTTGGTTTGTCCACCCATTAATCGGAGTCGGGCACGAGGGGCTCTATAAAGTACCTGTATGGCTTCTTTAAATCCCTTTCCGATCCCTACATTCTCGAGAGTGGCCCACAGGTACTCCCAGGAGACCCTATCAAACGCCTTCTGGGTGTCAAGTAGAATAAGCGCCATAGGGTCTCCAGAGACTGACGTACCATCAAATAGAGTAATCACTCTGCGTATGTGCTCGGCTGTTCCTCTGCCTGGAATAAACCCATGTTGCCTGGGGGATATCACCTTTCCTATAATACCACTCAAGCGATTGGCAAATATTTTAGAAAAAATCTTTGTGTCGCTATTCATAAGGCTTATGGGCCTATAAGATCCCCCCTCGTTTGGAGGTTTCCCCTTTTTTGGAAAAATTATTATATTGGCCCAAGCCTCTGTGGGAGCGTCCCCTTTCTGCACTTGACACATTATGTGACTTAAATCGGCACCCAGAGTTGAAAAAAAAATCTTATAGAACTCTAGGGGAATTTGATCAGGACCCACAGCCTTACCAGTAGGGAGCTCTTTTAACACATTTAGTAATTCTTCCCCTGAGAATGAAACATCAAGAGATTCTGAATCTTCCTGCGAAAATTGCTCGATATGGAGCAACTCTAATTACTCCCTTATAGGTTTCTCGTCCCTGTGTCCCTCCTCTCCATATAATTTTCCGTAGTATCTCTGAAATACCTCCCGTATGTCCCTAGACCCAGACACAAGTTCCCCCTTATAGTTCTTAATATCCTGGATCTCCCCCCCCCAACAGTTTTCTGTCTTGTCCTTGTGGCTAAAAAATGTCCAACTTGCTCACTGTATTCGTAACAGTTTTGCCGCCAGGCCAAGTTTTTTTCCACTGCTCTTACTGCAGAAATTTCGCCAGCAGATGCTTTTGCTAAAGCAAGTTTCTGCAGTCTCCTCCATACCTACGCCATTAGTTATAGCCCTGACCAGTTCCTCTTCTAACACTATCATAGTACTATAAATCCTTTTTAGGCGTTGAGCTGACTTCTTGCTCCGATTCAAAGAAAAGTTCAGTGTCTCTCCTCTGATCCCGGCCTTAAGAGCGTCCCATACCACCCTGCACCCAGCACTTCCCCTGTTAAACTCTAGAAAATCTTCCAGCCATTTAGTCTTGTGGCTTATACATTTGGGGTCCTGAAGCAAGCCCCTCTCAAAAGTCCAAGTGTGTTCTGATATATCAGCCCCTACGTTCATTACTTCTAACACCAACGGATTGTGGTCTGACATGACCCGGGGGAATTTCTTGATAGTGCAAACCATGAGCAATTGATGTGCGACCAGGAAATAATCCAGGGCTGAAAAATATGTACTACCATCCTCCTGAGGTTTTAAATGCGACCAAGCATCTGTAAGCCCATTATCCTGCATCAGTTGCCTAAGGACGCGAAACACTTTTTTTCTTACGCCCATTATAGTTACTGGCGTCCCCATTCCAAAGCTCACTGAGGCCGTTGATGTTCAAATCACCACACCGTATGGTTGGCAATGGTCATTCAGTGAGCTCCGAATTAAGAAATTCAAAGATGCCGGGATCATCACCTGTGGAGCCATAAATTGAGCAAAGAGTAAATTTGAACCCCAGCAATTGACACTCCACTACTGCCCAGTGACCAAATCTGTTGCTTGCACGGTTTTTAAATACTATACCTCCCTTCTGGGCCAAGAAAGCTACCCCCTAGTTCTGATCCCTTGCGTAGTGTATGCTATCAGTTGAAACCCCAAATGATCGAATAGATTTTTCCTACTCCCCTCACTATGCGTTTCCTGCATACATACTATGTCAGCATGCCACATGCGTAGCTGTTCTTTGATTTTCTGACGCTTTACCGGGTCATTCAGCCCACATATATTTATTGTCGCTATGCGTATACTGATTGCACTTTCTTAGACTGACCTAGCACTTTCTCCCTTTTTTCCTCAACCTCTCTAGTTTCCTCATGTATTGGTGTTTTTTGCTTTTCTACCCAATGTCCACCCTACCGGGTGGCACCCCCCCAGCCTGGCCCCCGCCCCCACACCCCTGCCACACCTCTCCCCCTCCCTCCACCTACACTGTGAGACAAGCAGACCAAAAAGGTCTAAGTGATGGAACCTGTGCTCGGGCCCCCCCTCCACCAGCCGGATCATACCACCTTGTTTATACCTATTTTTTAAAGATACCCCATCTAGAGCCTCTTGTTCTGACAAAGAAAATCATGTTTACCAAGCCGAGGCAAACATTCTAGCGAGAGGAGCTATTTGGCCTACTCTGTGTCAGTTTATACATGTATTATTTTGCCTGGATTTCAGAGGAAAAAACTCTTGTAGTGTTTTGATAATAATTTTCAAGCAAGCCGGATTCATCATGTATGCTTCGGCCTCCAGAGCTTGGCATGGTTGTATCAGCTGTCTGAGTCTCCACCGTCTCTCCACCGTGAAACGACAAAAATCCGGTCTTACGAAAAAAGACTGGTCCTCGTACGTTCGTTTGGCGCCGGGTGCGCTTTTGCAAACACTTCTTCCCGGAGCAGGTAGTTCCCAAAATAAATTAGAATTGCTCTTGGCTTCGGTATTTCTCCATTGCGTGATTCACCTGACTTTTTAAGGGTCAGTGGAAAACGGTGCACCCGCTGTATTTCTAGGTCCCAGTTCCAGTGCTGGAGTTCCGGAAAGGCTCCCTTCAATAAGTTCAATGTATAGGTTAGAATATCGTTTCCTTCTACTCCTTCTTTGATACTTAGCATTCTCAGGTTATTCCTCCGCTGCCTATTTTCGAAGTCTTCCAACTTCCATTGGATATCTGTTATTTGTGCCCCTTGCGACTCTGCCTGGGTTTGAACCCTAGCCACATCGTCTTCTAGAGTTGCTGTTCGCTCTTCTGCAGCCGATAGTCTTGTATTCATGTCTACACAGGCTTTAGCCATCTTTATGACCGCGCCCTGAAGCTTTTTAGTTACAAGCCGATTTTTCTTTCCATTCAGTCGAGTCTCTTCTTGAAGTTGCTTGATGGATTTATAGATTCGTTTCAGGGATGGCTCTTCCATTTGTATTGTCTTTGCGTTGCTGGAGACTCCCTCCTGCCCCAAGGGATCAGGATAAACTTTCTATGTAGCGTAATAATCCCATTTCAAAGCAGATTTTACATTGTGGCTCACGATTTCATCCACGACCGGCTCAGATGAGTGGGGGTCTCTGTTCTTCCTGGAGAGCCTTTTTGTTCTAACCACCGTCCCCGGTCATGCTTGCTGGCTACTAGGGCTAGAGCTGGAAAGCTGAGCATTACTCCCAATTTCTGAATCAGATTAGCTGATTTCAGATCCATCAGTTAGTGAGAAGAATTTATTCCCCAGTTCCTGGGAGTGTTCCAGCCCTTTGAACCCTGTTGCCCCTGTAGCCCCTTCGATTAATGCACTGGTATCCAAATTGTCCAAAACCTGCGCCTGAGATGGTTGGGCAGGATAATGATGCCCAATCGCCTTAATTGAGGGTGTTTGTGTTGGTAGCCCCAGATTCTTGCGGTTAATATTGTCCTTATTTATCAGCCCCTCCCCTGGAACACACTCCGGGTCAGGATTTACTGGATTAGGGCTTATCTGCAAGCTAGTTGGCCCCGTTTGTCCTTCGTATGGTGCTTCTACCTTTTTTGAAGGACCATCTGTGCCAGGCTTAATCTTCACTACACTATTGATACCCTCATTCAGGTCATTCCGTTCCCCATCAGGATTTCCCGTTGCTTCGTCCACAAAGCCTCCAGCAGGAATCACCATGGTGGGGAAAAATTCGGTGATACTCAGCTGCTGCTGTTGAGATTGCAACTGAGGCTGTGCCTGCTGCTGTAATATACCTTCCTCCTGTATCTCTCTGTTTTTCCCCCCATTGACTTTATCCAGCTTTCCTTCGCCCTTCATGTCTCCTTTTTTGGAAGTGTCCAAGCTTTGTTTTCCCTTCAGGGGAATTTTAGGGTTTGCATTAGTAAAGCCAACACTGCCACCTGGCTTCCCCATTTTGCAGCGCTGCAGGGACATGCTTCTGTTTTCGCTAGGGGATGCCGGTGTCTCAGCTGTAACATTGAGCTCGCAGTTCCTTGCCCGAGCTCAGCGGCTTGTTTTCGGTGGCATCACTCCCTTGGTGCAGCTTCGAACCGCAAACCACCCGGCACCACCAGCGACGACTCCTCCGCAGCCAGAGGTGAGGCGAGCCATGACACTCGGCGGACCCTCCGCACGCCAACAGCCACCGCAGCCGTAATTGCCGCCTCGGCCGCCCACAAAATGTCCACGATCAAGGATGGCAATGAGTAAGTCCTCATTTAGTTAGTTTTTGAATCTTCAACAGGGGATGGGCCTGATTCACAGAACTAACTTACGTCAAAATCCTAAACTTACAACAATTTTGGTATTCACAGAATGAACTTACACATTTGGGTATTCACAGAATGAACTTACACATTTGGGTATTCACAGAATGAACTTACAACAATTTTGGTATTCACAGAATGAACTTACACATTTGGGTATTCACAGAATGAACTTACAACAATTTTGGTATTCACAGAATGAACTTACACATTTGGGTATTCACAGAATGAACTTACAACAATTTTGGTATTCACAGAATTAACTTACTCATTTTGGTATTCACAGAAGGCACTTACTCATCAATGAGTAAGTGCCTTCTGTGAATACCAAATGTGTAAGTTACACAAAATGTGTAAGTTACACAAAATGTGTAAGTGTCTTCTGTGAATACCAAAATGAGTAAGTTTATTCTGTGAATACCAAAATGAGTAAGTTCATTCTGTGAATACCAAAATGGTAGTAAGTTTAGGATTTTGTCGTAAGTTAGTTCTGTGAATCGGGCCCGATATCTTTTTTTGGCGTCATATTGATCGGAGCGGCAGGGAGCGATCAGCACGGCCGCTCACACAGGCACCATCTTGTTTCCCCTAACACCTCAACCCCTTCAAGGTTTTTCTATAGAAAGTAACAGTTGAAATATAAAATATTGAAATTGAGTTGAAAAACAGTCATTTGTGCCTACATTTTCCCCTGTAACTTCTAATTATGGTAGATTTTTGAAAGCAATATACCATTACATCTGTGGGACCCTTCTGGTTGCAGGGATATATAGGGCTTGTAAGTTCACCAAGAACCCGAGGTACCCAGAGCCAATAACTGAGCTGCACCTTGCAATGCTTTTTTATTGTGTACCGGGTATACAGCAATTCATTTGGTAAAATATAAAGAGTGAAAAATAGGTATCAAGGAAACTTATGTATTTCTGAAATGAGAACAAGATATGGAGTTTAGAAGCAGTGGTTATTTGTGCATCTCTGAATTTGTGGGTACCCATATTAGCATGTGAATTTGAGGGTATTTTTCAAAATTACCTCTTTTTTTACACACTTTCTTACATTTGGAAGGCAGAAATGCATAGAAAGACAGACAGTAATAACACTTGTTTTACTATTCTGTTTCCGTAAGTCTCCTGATAAAAATTGTACCTCACTTGTGTGGGTAGGCCTAGTGCCTGCGACAGGAAACAGCCCAAAACGCAATGTGAACACATCACATTTTTCCGCAGAAAACTGACCCTTTTTTTTGCAATGTGCCTAGCTGTGGATTTTGGGCCCTAGCTCAGCCGGCACCTAGGGAAAGCTAGCAAACCTATGCATTTTTCAAAACTAGACACCCAGGGGAATCCAGAATGGAACGAGTTGTGTGGCTTTCACCAGGTTCTGTTGCCCAGAATCCTTTGCAAACCTCAAACTTTGAAAAAAACACATTTTCCCCACATTTCTGTGATGAAAAGTTCTGGAATCTGTGGGAAGCCACAAACTTCCACCCAAACAACATTTCCCCAAGTCTCCCGATAAAAATTTAACCTTACTTGTGTGGGTAGGCCTAGCAGCCGCGACAGGAAACCGCCCAAAACACAACGTTGACACATCACATTTTTCCACAGAAAACTGACCTTTTTCTTGCAGCTGTGGATTTTGGGCTCTAGCTCAGCCGGCACCTAGAGAAAGCTAGAAAACCTGTACATTTTTTAAAACTGGACACCCAGGGGAATCCAGGATGAGGTGACTTGTGTGGCTCTCACCAGGTTCTGTTACCCAGAATCCCTTGCAAACCTCAAACTTTGTCAAAAAAACACATTTTCCTCACATTTCTGTGATGGAAAGTTCTGGAATCTGCAGGGAGTCAGAAAGTTCCTTCCACCCACCATTCCCCCAAGTCTCCCGATAAGAATTGTAGCTCACTTGTGTGAGTAGACCTAGTGCCCGTGACAGGAAATGGCCCAAAACGTACTGTAGAGACATCAAAATTATCAATCACAAAAAGACCTGGTTTTGCGAGAGATTCACCTGCGTTTTTGGTCCCGGGCTCGGCGAGCATCTAGGGAAACCTATCAAACACAGACATTTGTGAAAACTAGACATCAGGCGGAGTCCAGGGAGGTGTGGCTTGCATGGATCTCCCAACGTTTTCCTACCCAGAATCCACTGCAAACCTCAAATTTAGCTAACAAAATATAACATTTTCCTCACATTTCTGTACGGGAAAGTTGTGGGATCACCGGGCTGACACAAATTTCTTACCATCCAGTGTTCCCCTAGGTCTCCCAAATAAAAATGGTATCTCACTTGTGTGGGTGGGCCAAGTACCCGCAACAGGGAAGTGCCTAAAACATATTGTGGAGACATCAAAATTATCTATCACAAAACAACTTGGTTTTGAAAGAGGGGGCACCTGCGTTTTTGTACCCGGGCTCAGCGGCCATCTAGGGAAGCCTACCAAAACCAGACATTTCTGAAAACTAGACACCCAGGGGAGTCCAGGGAGGTGTGGCTTGCGTGGATCCCCCAAAATCTTCCTACCCAGAATCTGCTGCAAACCTACACTTTGTAAGGATCAGTGCTTTGTTAAACATGCATGGTAAAGGCATAGGTGCTTATGACTGATATTCAGGGCAAATAATCCCTACTTCTCTTCAGGGGTGATGGAGAAGCACAGTAAATAAACACTGCCTTCAGATCAGACAGGAAGCAGAATTATCACTGCCAAGACATACCAATTAAAGGGGGAATTTAATTAGGGGTAGTTATGAGGTAAAACAACAACTGCAGTACCGACAATGTAAGAAGAAGTTCTTTAAAGTGCTTTAAGTCTCTTGTGGTCATCTAGTGTAAAGGCTGTTAATAGCCTCTTACAGTTTTTTTCTTAGAAGGAATTCTAGTTGATAGGTAACTGAACAAATGCTTTCAATGTTCATGTTCCTCCACAATTAAATTTTGTACCATGGACATGGTGTGCAGAAAATCCTCCTGGGTTTACTGTGCTAAAGCATGCAGTATTGGCACAATAGAGCGAGACACGTGGGAGGGAGCCAGAAGTGGGATATAGTTGTAAAGTAGTCCCTTCATGCTACTTCGTGCAAGCACTCAAGTGGAGGCGGAAAAGTACACAAAACCCGCAAATACCATTAGGTGATGGATGAATACTCCATAGGGCTGAGGCAAAACGTGATTTACATAGTCTTAAGCCAATGGCTGAAAGAGGCTAGTTGAAGGAAGCCAATGGGGTAAATCCGTAGACCACAAGCCCACTCTGTGGCCCTGATGACAAGTTAGGCGGAATTCCATGCTGAGATTCCCAGCTGTCAGAATTACTATTACTGGCCAGTATCTCCACATGGAATTACATCTATTATAAGTTACACCCTTCAGAATGGGGAATAACTATGCAAATATGGATTTTACTATGCAGAATTAATGTATTCCCTATTCTGAGAGATTTAATGCTTTCATTTACCACCTGCTCTGAGCCTCTGGAAAAAAAGAGCAGTGGGTACTCTATGGGGACGGGGTGTACGGAGGGGCAAGGAAGGGAAATGAAAGCATAGTTTTGGTAGGGTAGAGCATTTTTAAAAAAACGACAAGGATTTAGAGATGAGGCTTGTCTGGTGGCGCAGCCAAAGCCTTGTGTTATTTTACTGACTGGAATTACCAGCTGGTAAAATCAGGTCTGCTGTTCCCACACCCAGGAAAATGAAGTGTGGGAACAATGGGCCATTTGTGATCAGGCAGAATGGAATTCCATATGGTAGTTCCTCTCATCTTGACTCGTAATCAGGGTCTGTGTATGTATGTATGTAGATATATATATATATATATATATATACACACACATATATATATATATATATATATATTCAGTGCCGGACTGGGAAACAAAACCGGCCCTGGCAAAGTGCTCGGCTGGCACCCCCGGGGGTTGGGAGTGCGGCCGAGCACTTTGCCAGGGCCGGTTTCGGCCGATTTTGTTACAGGGTCCGATTTTGCAGCTATGCTGCAAAAACGGCCCCCCAGGGGCCCAAAACCGGCCCCCACCCTGGCGGCCCACCGGGGAAACGCCCGGTGCCCGCTACAGCCAGTCCGGCCCTGTATATATTAAACGTTTTAATTAATTATACAGCATCAAGGGTCCGTTACATCATACATCTTGCACCAAATGTGCTGATATATCACGAGCATGTAATACCAACTCGGAGGGTCTGTGTATATTGTTAGCAATAGGTCTGTTTGACAGCTGCGCTGTTGAGACCCACATCTAAAAAAAAGTCCCCGTTATGAAAAGTGCTGTGGGCTCCGACATGGAGATATAAAACTGGACGTTATTAGTGTTCATTCCAAATTACAATCTGTATATATGAGGAGGGAGAAGGGTTGGCGTTGCTTGTACTACCTGGAGGAAAATGTGTAGCCAAAAGTGAAATTACTGCACATTTAGAAGTAAATGTTGATTAATATTGAAATAGTGTTGCCAAACTTTTTTGGAGCGAAATTAGCACCATATTTCTGCTAGTACTAATGTGTATGGATATCGCGTGAAGAGATGTGGAATTGCCACATTTTTGGATGCATTAAAGCCACTTAGTTTTAAATAGCATGCTAAATGAAAGGAAAACTTGTTGTGCGCAGCTATTAGGAAAGCTCAGATCCAGATATATAAGTTTCAGTGGGGTCAGTGTTGAGGTAGCCGAGAAGTTTCTCTTTTCAGATTTCAGGATCTTTGTCCGCAACCTTCAGTTCAAACCCAATTATTAATGGCTGCTTAAGAAGGTTTCTGGCTTCCCTCGACGTTCCAATTATTAAGGGCTGTTTGAGCAGGTTTCTGGCTTTCCTCGACGTTTTCCAGGAAAAAAAGATAAAATCCGTGTGAGCAGAAGCATTATCTTTAAGGAATGGAATAGCGACGTTGAGAAAGCAGAGGGATTTTTCTTGTAAACCTGAATCCAAATAACTACATTGCGTACAACACATAACACACCTGGCTGAAAAGTGAAAACCCTCCATAAACCTAAACGAACCATCTACCATAACTCTTTGTTAGTACAGTTTGACCTTCTTTGAGCCAAATAAAACATATTTTTTTGAAATGTAAGGTAATTATAAAATGTAACTTAGTTGCGAAATTTAAATGTGTAAATCTTCACGTGATGTACACGATATTGTATTGTCTTCCATCCCCCTCATTAACGTGCATCGCTTTGTTGCCCCCCTACCAAGGTTAGCATGTACAACGCACATAGAAAAAGCTGATTGCAGTCATTTTAACAACCCATGCCAATATTAAGGGGCCGATTCCGATTCGGGCCGGAAATCTCTCCGACCGAGCCGGACCCGGAGAGATTTCCGACCGAATCGGACTCTGGCAGTCCGACCGAACGAGTACGATGCGCACGCATGCCATCGGACTCGATTCGGTCGGACTCCCATTGAAGTCAATGGGAGCCGGTCGTACAACGCGTACGCGGGCTCCCATTGACTCAATGGGTGCGAGGCGGACAAGGGCGCCCCTACAGCAGGTACGCGTTGATGCGCATCGCGGCGTACATGCACAGGTAGGGGGACCCATGGGTCCCCCCTGTGTGCGACTCGCGCGCCTACGCGTACAGGGGGGTCCGACGCGGACCCCCAAAGTCCGGCTCCGACAGCTTTTTCGAGCCGGACGGCGCGAGTCGATCGGACCGCTCGCGGCGCGCATCGTACTTACCCGGCCGGGAAACGTCTCCATAGCGCGGTGCGAGTCGTGTCCATGCGAGTCGGTCGGAGCGTGTTGAAGCCGTGTTCGAGTCGGTCGGTGATTTCGCGGGTGCCTGCATCGTACTCGCTCGGCCGGACCCGCGTACGATTCGGTCGGGAAACAGGGCTCCGAATCGGATCCGGTAAATCCGAATCCGATTCGGAGCCCTACCGGCCGAGATCGGAATCGGCCCCTTAGTCACTAATACATGTGAATCCCAATCACACACGGAGGAACCCTTTTAGTGCTAGTCCAGATCATTCTCCTTCTCCAACTATCCTAATCACTTTCTTCAAGGTGCACGTTGATCGTTCACTTGGGTCCATCACGAAGTTATATGTTATTAAAGCCAATGCAAATGACATCTTTGACCTCATTGATGAACACACTTTGAATGTATTGTTTCGAACTGAAACTTAAGTGTCTCCATCAAGTGCACCCTGTGTTAAGGAACTATTACCCACAGGCTGTTTAATTTACCATGCTGCCTCCCAGTGAAGTGTAGAGGATGTATTGCACTAATCTTCAAAGTATGTTTTAAATTTGAATTTTTGCCTCCTTCTGCTTTCCTATTAGCCGAAATCATGTCCATTAGGTTGCATCAGTCTCTATTGAGTGTGTGTTTCACAATTCCTGGTTACTGTCCCAGCTTCTTAAAAGAATTTGCTGAACTTTGTTAATTGCTGTATATTACCTATCCCAGTAACATTTTTATGAGGTAACTCTAATCTCACTAATTCTAAGGGCGTCCGCCATCCAATTATATTTGGGAGACCGCCCGCCTACAAGGCTGTGGTCCCACAGGGCAAATTAGGATGTGACCGCCACCATGGCGGTTGCATTGCCCATGTTTTGTATTGCGGCGGGTGCTGCGCTCTGCAGCACCCGCCACAAGAGAAAACAGACACCCCACACATGTCACTGCACTACGTGGCAGACACCATGCGGTGCCTACCACATGGTGTAGGGATATATAGGGGGGCACCATAGGTCCCCCCGGGCTTATGTCCCAGGCCCTGGGGGTTAGGGGGGCCCGCTTTGTTTGACCACTGCAGAACGACTGGCAGAAAGGGATATGGTAATCCCTGTCAGGCACCGCCGTCATTCTGGGACTACAGGGAGGTCCGACAGGCGGTTGGATAAAGCCTGCCTGTCGGGACCGTGGCGGTCGGTGTTTCCGACCGCCACCCATCCAGAAGCCATTGTAATATGACGGAGATCCCTGTTACGATGGCTGAGGGACCGCCACTGACAGCCTATCGGTGGCGGTCCCTCGGCCATCGTAATCAGCCCCTAAGACTTTATAAGACATGTTGGAGAAATTTCTCCATGCCTTTGACACTTTCAACATCCAACAACTTCTCACCAATCACTAAATCGGCAACGTTCCTAAATTAATCATAGTCTCTTATTCTATTTTTAATGAATGATCTTGTGAGGATCCATCCGACAGGTCACTATGCTGCCCCATTTGTTGACATCTTATATTACCCAGACAAATATAGAAAACATTCTATTCTGGACATGAATAACATTTCCCTCTTGTCCTTCGAGGAAAAACTAATTTCAGCCACATTCTTACTACTCAAAATGGATATGGATTCTTCACTCTCAGTCTGTCTTTTTCAATGACACCATTCCAATTCAGTTAAATCTCATCTCAAAACGGTTAAACTTCGATATTCACAAACTGTAAGCGAAATCAAGTGAAGTATCCATAAGAATTCAAAAAATACAGGGGGATTCTTCCCATGCTACTTTTTTGATCAACTTAAAGCAATTAAGACAACAGCATAGGTTTTGATTAAAGATGCCAAATCCTTTAACTAATCTCATCAAATTACCAGTTTGTCATAAATGCTCAGAAACCTTATTTTAAACAATTTTTTTGTGCACCTAACCTTGTCCACAACCTCGCAGTACAAGCTCCATTCAGACCTGCACTAAATTGAATCAGTTTTTTTATTGATAAGAGGCTGACAGTTCAAGATGATATAAAATGTTAAAAAAACGTCACTGACTGTTCCTTTGTTCATGTTTTAGACAGCGGCGGCTGACACAATGAAGAGGTGGTGGAGCGGGTGGAGGAGGTGCGGGGGGGTAATAATTTTTTTTAAAAAACACTTACCTGAAGCTGCCAGCCGCAACGCTCCTCGCGCCTTGGTGTTCTGCTGTGCTGCTTCTTGGTCCCAGCAGGAACTGGGGCAGCATCAGACTCCCTGTACAATCCCCGTGCTGCTCTCATTATATGAGAGCAGCGCAGGGATTGGCCTGAGCAGGCTGAAAAGACGCTCAGCTCAGGACAGGAAGTCTGTGCTGTTTCTCCAGCCTGGCTGTTCAATACAGCTGGGTTGGAGAAACCTAAGTGCACAAGTGTGTTTGACCGGCCTGAGATGGCCGGCCAAACAAACACACATACGAACTTAGAAGTGCACATAGCACTCCTCCACCCCACTCCCATGCCCCGGCCTGCCCCTCACTGCACAAACTGGTTCAGAGGCGCCAAATGAAAAATTAAACGATTATGGTATATTTTTCACTCTGAGCCAGTGGGGCGACGCTCCTCCGCCATTGCGGAGGCGCCGCCTCTGATCTTAGACTGTCCAATCTTGGACCAGATTCTGTGAATTTCATCATATGAACTTTCTAGATTAATTAAGCCATTTAAATCTGCCTGCCTGCCACCATCAACAATGCCTTCCAGGTTTTACACCAAAGCCCTTTCTCCACTCTGCTTTATTGTAAACTTATCCCTAAAGCAGGGTGTATTTGTTAGATGGCTCCAACAATCATCTCACCACTTTAAAAAACGTTCTCTAGACAATTTCAATCTTAGCAAATTTCACCAGATAACTAGTCTTCCCTCACAAGGAAAAGTATGGAGGAATTAATTTCACTTGTGCAGTAATCAGCCATCGAAAAAACTTCAACCATCTCATATCGTACACATTACAGCATTAAGATGGCCATACTGCTGATGGTTCACATGCTGGGGTTACTGATGGAGGAGGTGCGTGTTTAATTGTGCTGCTGAATACTTCAGTGGAATTTAATACTATGGACCATGGTGCATTCCTGGCCATTCTTTGATCCCTTTTGGGTGGGAAGGTCATGCAGTGGGTTAAACCTTTCTCATGGAGCACTCCTAGGGGCCGATTACGATGCCGTTCGGAAAGGCTCTGACTGGGATTCGGTATTTCAGAAACCGATTCGGAACCCTTGTTTCCGACCGAATCGTACACATTTCGCAACGACCGATTACGATGCCCGGAAACCGTTCGGGCTGTCCGATTCGGTTCCGAAAGGCATTCGGCCAGCCCGAGTCTTTCGGAGCCAAATCGTACAGCTTAATGGCCACAGTTTCCAAGCGAGCGATTACGATGACCGATTCGGACAGCCATTCCGATTCAGTCTGCCTGACACAAAACGGCTGTCGGAATCTGTCTTTGGGGGCCCGTTGCAAGCCCCCCTTCACCCGGAGGCATCCGATTGTGGCCCATGGGGGTACCCAAGGGACCCCTCTTTCCAACCATGCACGATGTGGCAGGGACCATGGGGTGCCCGCCACAGGGTGCAAGGTTTTCACCAACCACCCCTTTTTTCAATGGGAGCCTGTGTTCTCGTTTGGAACATAGACTCCCATTGAAGTCAATGCGAGTCCGACCGAATGATGTTGGGAAGCATCTGTCGGTCGGACTCGCAGGAGCCGATTCGGTCGGAAACGATTCCGAAACCGATTCGGTCGGAACAGTTTCCGAACGACATCGTAATCAGCCCATTAACGTGTCAAACCCAGATTTGACCCAACCATATGCAAATCAGTCTTGACCCTGCTCCAATAGGAACAGTCCAGCTCGAACTGCCAAAGCAGATCCTCTCTGAACCGGAATGCAAGCAACCCAATACCAGTTTCGCCCAGATTGGGGCTTTTCAGTCAAGTGCAGCTTGGTTCCAGTGGCACAGTGAGGAAGAGACCCACGTCTTGGCATACCCTTGGCCTCTTAGGGCAGTACATCAAACATACAGAAGGTGATGGGATGATACTTGCAATAAGTCTAACCACTGCCAATCACTCGGGTAGCATTCCAACCCATTGATATGTTGCCCACCATGCCACCTCAGATTAGACACATCCATATGCAAATCAGTCTTGATCCTGCTTCAATACGAACTGTCCAGCCCAAACTGGCAAGCTAAGTCCTCTCTGAACCAGAACACAAGCAACCCAAGGCCGGTTTTGCCCTGATTGGGTCTCCTCAGTCAGGTACAGCTTGGTTCCAGTGTGTCCACATGAGCAGGTCCATATCTCCTCCACGTCTCCCCCACTGCCAGTGCCCTATGTGGTGTTATTAAACTCTGTTCTTTCACCAACCTTATTCATTCTCCGTACGAGGCCCCTATGATATCCGGTTGCCAAGCATTGCAAGTCCATCAGGATATGGATGACAACCATCTATATCTTACTGTGTCATCTCATACTGATGTCCTCCAATTACAAAACTGTCAGTCATGGAGGCCTGGATGGCTCAAGCCGGTTCACTGGCACAATATCGACCCCCATAACATCGACCTACACAAATATTGAGACACTAATAACGTATACAAAAATATCAACTGCCTATACTTACCATTAAAAAAATATATATATCGAAAAATATCGTATAAAAAAATTGACACGAAAATATTGAGTACAAAAATATCATAAACATAAATATTGTTACCATTAAATAAACATATAAATTAGCAAAAATATCAACATCCACAATATCGACAATATAAACATCGCTTAAATATAATACATTTTTAACCAAAACATTAAATACACACATTAAAAAATATATAGAAACATATTAATAAATACCACAATTAAAATATTACATTTCAATCAAAAACAATATATAAATATATATTAACAATTATAAAATATATATAATTTACAAATAACCAAACAACGCTAATATTTAAATAAATAATCACAAAAAATATAACAAATAAGAAGGGGCGTGGCTAGCCAGCCAACATGGCAGACGCGAGCTGCTAGAGCTCCGTCATTCAACCCTCGTTTATCCTGCCAAACCCTACAATCCCATGCCATCCTAGCACATCTGAGGCGTAAACGTTCTGTAGAACAGCAGCAGTCGCCGATCGTGGCTCCATATTGCTGAAAAGGCGTGGCTTGCTGAAACAACGCCGCCCCGGCATCTGGTGACAGCACGAAAACAGGCAGTGGAACATCGGAAGCTGCGAGCGCGGCCCTGGCGACACAGACTCATGGTGCGGTGCCGCCCGAGGAAGGAGCGCGTCACAAACCAGCAACTGCCGTAGAAGTGCTGCCCCTCATCCAGACCCTGACACAGTGATTGCTGCGGTGGAGCGGTGCGCGACTGCAACCCACGTGTGACCGGCGGGCCCGCGTCGGCAGGAGGCTGGGGCCCTACATCTCCGGACCCATGGCAAGACGCTGGGCTACAGGTGAGGGAAGCGCCACACAGAAGCGCGCCTGCCCCGCTGAAGATTGAGGCACCGTGACCAGCACGGAGATGAGCGGCGTCCCCTCATCCCTTCCCCCCCTCCCACCCCGCGGCGCGTGAGATCTGCCTTGCCAGGGCACGGAGGCGGGGGAAGCCGTACGCACAGGCATGCCGCAAGAGCCCTGAGGCGAAGCGGAGAGTCGACGCGGACCTGCCCCGCGCCGGGCTCGGATCGGGCCCAGGCTGCAGTCGTGGGGAGCGGAGAGCACGGTCAAGGATGCCGTGGATGTGTGCAGAGGGCGCAGCCGTTCCAGTGGGCCTAAACGCAGCAGGACCACTCCCGCGTTGTGTCTAGACCGCAGTGCCCCGGGGAGTATCGGGTCCGGGGGTCAGATCGGGCCCAGGCCACGGTCACACAGCGGAGACAATAAACTTTGACACGCCGCGGACACAACTCCCCGAAGTCAAGGACTGAGGCACTGCAACTGACGCGGATGCGAGCGGCGTCACCTCATCCTGGAGAAGTGTGGTTCACTGGTTAGAGCGGCAGACCCTGATGCAGAGATCTGGCCCGGGACCAGGGTTCAATTCCCGCCTCGGCGGGTCTTGGGCTCAATTTCCTCGGACCTGATAATTCTCGCCTCGGTGCCTATTCTAATCATGGGTCCCACTCTGCAACTCTGGGCAATAGCTTGCTTAATCTCCACAACGGCCCCAACAGCGCTGGGATGCCTGGCTTCACCCTGGGGGTGCCCAGGAGTGGACATTTCACAGGGAAAAGCCAGGAAGGGTTCCACAGCGGTATGCGTACAGCGCCTGGACACCCCTTTGGGGGTATGGGTGCGCTTTACAAGTACAAATTTCATTTCATTTTCATTTCATCCTGTCCCCCCCTCTCACAGACAGGCTGCAGGAACACCGAAGCGAAGCAAAGAGGCGGTGCAGATCCGCCCCGCGCGGGGCTCGAGGCTCGGATCAGGCCCAGGCCGCGGGGAGCGGAGGGCGCGGTCGAGGACGACGCGGGAGTGCTCCGTAGACGCAGCCCCACCTGTAGGCCCAAACGCAGCGCGCCCATTCTCACGTGGCGCCCAGGCTGGAGTGCCCCGGGGAGTATCGGGTCCGGGGGCCGGATTGGGCCCAGGCCACAGCTGCGAGGCGCGGTCGACAAACTCTGAAACGCCACAGGCGTGCATAGCAGACACAGCTCCCCCAAGAAAAGCCCAGGCGCGGCGTACCCCACTGACATGCGGTGCCCAAGCCAGACAACCCCTGGAGGAAAGGGTAGGCCCCACGAGAAGCTCCACTGATCTCGCGCCCCCATGGATGGACATATCTGCACCACAACCATAGAGTGAGGGCCACCAGTGACTGTAAGCCTATGGGTAAGCGCGGCGAGAAGGCAACAAGCGAGGTATCACCACAAACCCCGCTGGAACTGTACACCCTGCGGCAAGGAGTTAACGCGGGATAAGCACGAGGCGCTCACGCCTGTCCGCGCTGTCAAGTGTCTACCGCCACCGGCATGACACAATCCCGCAGGTCGATGCGGCTAAAACTGAGACATAACGCCCCACGTGGCCCACACGGCTACCACGTTTCTCCAACGAATGCCGACAGCACAACAGCTAGTAGTGGGCCACCGACGAACAAACACGCAGCAGCTTAGTGCACGCACTGGCAACTCGGAGCTGGCACCCGCGGAGGGCGGAAACGCAGCAGAGGTACCGCATACAGCACTCACCGCCAAGCTGGACTCAGTGCTGGCGGCGGTGGAGAAGATCGGATAGGCCCTGGACCAAACTCGCTCCTCACTGGAGTCCAAGATTGTTAAAGTCACCTCTGATTTCACCCTACTACACTCTGATCATCATAAACTGGGGGAAAAAGTATGTCTGCAAGAGCAATCACTCGCGGAGCTGAACCCCATCACACAAAGCCACACCGCAGCCCTGCAGGACCTTATAGACCGCATGCATGCGCTGGAGGACAAAGTGGAGGATGCAGAAGGACGCTCACTCCGCAACAATATCTGCGTGGTGGGCCTTCCGGAGGGGGAAGAAGGACGGAACCCGGAGGAGTTTACCGAGCATTGGCTCAGAGAACTGCTGCCTACTGGCGTGCTGTTGCCCCAATTTGTGGTCGAGAGAGCGCACTGTGTGCCAGCACAGAAACCCCCTCCGGGTACCCGCCCGCGCCCATTCCTATTCAAACCCGCAAGCTGGCAGACATCAAAATATGCGGTAACCAGATCATGGTATTCCCTGACTATACAGCGCAAGTGCAGCAGCGCAGGAGCGCATACACCGCAGTGAAACGTCAGCTCCGTGACCTCGATCTTAGTTACTCCCTGTTATTCCCCGCCAGGCTACGAGTGGTCGCAAAAGATGTGGTGCGCTTCTTTGACTCACCCCCGAAGTCTGGGACTGGCTGGAGGAATCGGGGCTATGGACAGGGCCCAGACCACGCACAGAAGACACTCCAAGGAAACCTGGCAGAAGAAGACGCCAACGCGGCGGGCGCCGAAGGTGCCATGCAGACACGGCCGCAACTTCACGGCTCCCGACCCCGAGCAGAGGAGAATGGAGAGGCAGGAGGCGATACAAGTAGCCGCAACAATAGGAACTGCGACGCAATTCCCTTACCGGAACTTGAGCCCTGCTAGATCTTCGGCCACTAACGAGTCCACACCCTCCAGGCTTGACGACCCCGAAGATTATCAGCTACCAGATGTCACACCGCAGACGGTGGATGGCATCATATGACTCTCTGTGAACCTGCTAAACTATGAAAAAGCCTGTACACGCAAGTAACTGCCAACCTAGCAAACTGTCTTACCATGACTGATCTATTGTTTGCATGCCTATTATAAAGCAACAACACCTCGCACACCGTCACGAGCGGCGCTTGCATGGTGCCGCGATCGACGGCGCACGTAACACGCACATACTCCTTAAATAATGGATTGGCTGGGAAGACATACAGATGGATCAAAACACCGAGGGACCCAACAACCCCACCTAGCCACACGCCACACATACCCACACTAAACGTCACACTGACACAGTTGTTGCTGTAGTTGGGCATCCCAGTTTGGATGAGCATCCTTTTGGAACTCGCCCTTGACAGTTATGCACGGTTCTGTTCACACTCGTGCCTTGTTCTTAACGTTATTATTTTGGAGCACACCCACGTACATCATGAGCTACCATGCCTTACTCGCCCTAAATCGCCCTGACCAACACAATGACTGGACATGGCGAAAGTTAACTTAGTTACGGGGAACGTGCACGGTATGCACACGCCAACGCGCAGATACTCAATATAGGCTTACTTGCAGCGCAGATCCGCTGGCATTGCGTTACTCCTAGAAACACACATGTCCCAAACAGAGCTAGAGCGCTTGCGCAGGAGAGGCGGAGGCCAAGTCTATGGCACGACCTACTCAGCCCACGCACGAGGTGTCCTTTTCTGGGTAAGAGCTGGTATCCCATTCATAAGCAAAGAGGTGCTGATAGAGCCCAAAGGCAGGTACGCATTGGTGAGAGGGCGACTCAATGGCCAAATGATGCTGGTTGACTCCATTTATGCCCCAAACATAAATCAATCCTCCTTTTTAGATAACCTAACTGGAGTACTAGCTAAATGGAACAGAACGCCATGGCTCCTTGGGGGGGGACTTCAATTCAGTGCTCAGTGTAGACCTAGACAGGTCATTCCCACCCCTGACTAAAACCACAGTAGCATCTAATGCACAGGCCCGTGCGGAATGGCTCTCTCACATGGCACTACTAGACATATGGCGCACCCTCAATCCCGACACACGGGTCTACTCATACTACTCCGCGGTGCATGGACTCCATGTGTGCTGGGACCGCATAGTGGGTTCTCCCGCTCTACTCCTCCTAGTTCGGCAGACAGAGTACCTCGGCCGGACACTCCGATCATAACCCCCAACTGCTGAAACTCGCTTGGGAGGCTGAGTGACCCCCGGTCCCCACATGGCGACTCTAAACCGTAGCACTGGAAGACCAAGCGTTCCGCTCAACCCTCGGAAAGGCGATCCTCGAATATTTCGAGATCTCTGAAGGTACAGTAGGAGACACATTAGTGGAATGGGAAGCATTTAAGGTAGCAATGAGGGGACACTGCTTGGGAGCCACCTGGAACATATGCAGGCAACTGTCCGACTCCCTTAGCAAAATAGAAACGCAACTCCTATGACACGAAACAGACGGGAAAGGCGAGGGCAGGGGTGCGCGTTGTCTAAAGACACTGCGTGCAGAACACGCTGAACTGATAGAGTGCCTCCGCTTTCACAACTACACCGCACACACGGCCCGTACACATGCCACCGCTGATCGAGCAGGTCGGATGCTGGCCTGGCTGATTCGACAGGATCACACCCGCAAACCGATAGGCGCACTGCGCACAGACACAGGTCTCTTATTATATACACAACGCGACACCCACGTAGCCATGATGCATCATTACACTCGGCTGTATCAATCCCAGGGACACTGTGATGTACAATGCCTCACAACGTTCTAGACCGCATACGGCTACCTGAGGGGACGCCGGCACACAGCGAGATACTGAACAAACCGATCTCACTAGAGGAGATCAAGGAGGCAATATCGTCCTTGGCCACGGAAAAGACCCCAGGGCCCGACGGGCTCCCGGCGGAGTACTACAAGGCGTACCAGGTGGCGCTAGCGCTACAATGACATGCCCTCTATGAAGCCGCAGTGGAGGTGAAGCAGCTCCCTCCTTCCCTGCGTGAGGCACACCTGGTGTCCTTACTTAAGCCCGATAAGGACCCAGCGGACATGGGCTCCTATAGACCCCTCGCCTTACTCAACACCGACTATAAGATATTAGCAAAAGTTCTGGCAGACAGACCCGCGCAGGTGGTCCCTACCTTGGTCCACACAGACTAAAATGGCTTTGCACCATCCTGCAGCACTTCACTCAACCTGCGCCGCTTCTTTTGGGTCGTAACTGATTCCACATGCGCCTGACCACAGGCAGGCTGTCTCATACTCGATCTCGAGAAGGCCTATGACTCCCTGGAATGGGACTATGTGTTTGCGACACTCGAGAAATATAAATTAGGCCCCACTTTCCTAAAGCTGACTCGTCTACTCTACACAGAACCGGTCGTAAGAGTTAAAATGGGTCCGTATATATCGGATACAGTCCCAGTGCTGAGAGGGACGCGGCAGGGCTGCCCGCTGTCCCCCCTCCTCTTTGCGCTGGCGATGGATCCTCTCGCGGATTCGATAAGGATACAATTAAACGATGGCATCCCTCTAGGTGATGGCATGCACAAGGTGTCACTGTATGTGGACGACCTCTTAGTCTACCTGAGGGACATCAGTGACGTGCCTAGACAGCTGGCCCAGATCCTACGAGACTTCGCAGCCATATCATGGCTGAAGGTAAACGTCGGCAAGTCTAACATATATGCCTTCGGAGAGGGGAACCGCGATCCGGGCCTAGTGCTTAACGGGGGAAGGGTGCAGTGGAGCGCAGACACATTCCGATACCTGGGCATAAGAATATATCGTCAGCCGTCGGAGCTATTTGACGGTAACCTAGGCAGGGCGCTAACAACCACCAGATCCCAGATGCAATTTTGGAGCACACTCCTGCCTGCCGTGACAGGCAGAGTAGCACTTGTGAAAATGGTGGCCCTGCCAAGATTCCTTTACTACTTTGCAAACCTGCCCATATACGTGCCCCCCCCCCCCTCTTTGCCACTCTGGAGAAGACGCTAGAGATTTTATATGGGGTTCCGGCCGGCATAGAGTGGCAATGAAGAAACTATATTTGCCCTCGGACCAGGGAGGTCTAGCGGCCCGTGCTTTGAACACTATTACCTGGCAGCCCAACTGCAGTGGATAGCCAGATGGATGGCAGACCGTTAACGAGAAGACACGGCAACCGCACACCCGCCACGCACATTACCCCAGCTGCTCAGGCTCTTCCACCCCGGCACAAAAAGAAGACCCCCAGAGCCCCTGATGCTCAACATGGCATACAGATGCTACCGTAGGAGCCTCTACATAACCCGACACATAACACCCTACGCCCCGCACCCTCTTTAGAAGGAACCCCTAGAGGTCAATCAGCACTTACAGCTACCGAGTTACAGGACTGGCACGAGGCAGGCATATAATCCCTTGGAGACCTATACCGCGACGGGACACTCATTCCCTACGCAGCAATGGTAAAAGATGGGGGGCTCCCCCAGGCCAATTTCTCCTACACCGCTCGCTAGTGACCACACTCATGGCGAAATGGGGCGATCTCACAACAGAGCCACAAACACACCTCACCATCCAATATATACATGTCATGGGACAGGGCAGACACCTCACACGGTGGTTCGCGGCCTCACTTAGGCAATATGCAGCGATCAGCCTGGACCCCCTCCGGCACAAATGGGAACACGATCTAGGCCGTCCACTCTCGGACGCAGAATGGGCACAGGTGCTGGCCAGTCCAGTGAACATCCCCAGAAACATGAGATTCAGGCAAATACAATACTACATCACTCAGAGAACGTATTTCACACCTGCCAAAATCAACAGATATTTCAACCGGGCTGACTCTGCCTGCCCCAGATGCGCCACCCTAGATGCTGACCTCATACACATGCTCTGGAGCTGCACCAGCCTCAGCGCGTACTGGAGGGAAGTGGTGGATACACTCCACACTTGCACAGAACGTGACGTACCCTTTGACTGGCCGACATACCTGTTACACAAATTCAGCAGAACCCGAAACACCAAGGTAACCTCCAGATTCCTAAACCTAGGCATAGTGGCAGCCAAGAGATTAATTACCAAGAGATGGAAGGCGCCGACACCCCACGTATACCGGCGTGGTGACACTCCGCGCTTGCATGGGCCAAAGCGGAAAGCATAGCAATCCGGCGCGAAGAAACCATGGGCCTAAGAAAAGTCCCAGTCTCTGCAAACTGGGACGCGATGCTGGCGGCGCTGCAGCAAGGTGTAGGCGTAACAGATCCAACTTCGCAAGCGACCACTTCGGTAGAATGATACTGCACGCACGAGTCGTAATCCCAGTCCAACCTGCGACACTCCGCCAGAGGTCATGTGACATACAAGCGCACTCAAACATGCGATTCCCGCATAATACTAAATATTATAATATTATTAGAAATAATATTTAATGTATATTATCTGTTCATTTGTAAAATACAATTAATAAATATTAAAAATGAAAAAATTACAAATATAAAAATATACATGATGTACAAATGTATACCAATGAAAAATTGTGCCAAAATGTTGATTGTTAAAAAATTGTAAATTTTTCTACATTCTTTAAAAATGTAAAAAAATTAATAATAAAAAATAATATTATTTAATAGAATAGAAAAAAATGAAAACTACTTAGGGGCCTATTTCGATGTCGGTCGGAAAGCCTCCGACCGCAGGTCAGAGGCTTTCCGACCGACATCGACGTTTTCAATACCGACTGCCTCATTACAATCTAGGCGTTCGGAATTGAAACTAGCCGGTCTTTCCGGCTGGATTCCGATGGGCTCAAGGAGCACATCGGCCAGTCGGACTCCGGCCCGTAATCCCAATGGACGGCGTTTCCACCGTTGGGATTACGATGCTCGTTTTCCGACAGGTTTTCCATGCTAGGTTTTCCAACACGGAAAGCCTGTCGGAAAGCGAGTTTGGGAGCCCCTAGCAGAACCCCCTTCTCCTTACGGCCTCCGGTTGGGGGCCGAGGGGGCACCTATGGGCCCCCCTGTTAATCTCTGCACCGTGCCTGCCACGCATTGCAGGAATAAACTGCCCCTCCCATTTTACAATGGAAGCATGCATTCCGGGCGGTTTATGGACGGAATACATGCTCCCATTGTAAAATATAGGAATGCGACCGAATGGTGTTCGGTAGCATCCTAATGGGCTGGTAGGGACCGCCGACCATGTGTTGGTCGGTCCCATGACCGAGACGATGTCGGGCGGAGGCAACTCCACCCGACATCGTAATCAGCTCCTATGTGCGGTCGCATTGTAAATGCTGTGTCGGCACTGCCGTCCAGAGGTCGGTCAGTCCCGAGACTGTGACGGTGTCGGTCGGAGGCATCGTAATCGAGCCCTTACTGTTTAAAAATATGTTACATTATAAAATACAGATTAAATCATTTTATAATTTCTAAAAAATTATTTAACATGTATTTAAAAACATTAAAAATTGTAAAAGCATATGTATTACAAATGTATCTGTTTTTTTCCAAAATATATGTAACTAAAAAAGTATAAAAATATATGCACTAGTAAAAATTACAAAAGTAATATGATTGTATATCTGCTAAAATATAAACAGTTTACAAAAAATTAAAAAAGAACAAATATACTGGAAATATATAACTGTCAAGAAATCAAAAGAAAACATTGAAACTTTTACATAAAAATAAACGTACAAATGTATATTATTTATGTTATTACTATTATTTGTAATAAAACGTGGGAACACCAAATTTATTTCTTACAAATGTACAATAAAATGTAAATAAAACTGCCAATAATAAAAATTTACACATTATGGGGTTCATTACGATGGCGTGCGGATCGCGCCCGCTCCGCTATCGTAACGTGAAATACCCCTGCCATATCACGATGGCGGTGGGTACCACGGCGGACGGAAAGTCAGTCCGCCGCTTTTCCGCCGGTAGCAATCGTTCCGATTGCCCGGCGGAGAGGTCAGCATGCTCAGAATGGCGGCGGTGACTAGCAGGCACCGGCGGCGCAATCATGATGCCTGCGGTAGCCAGCCTTTCCTTGGCGGTTGAACCGCCATTGAAAGGCATGCGGAGAATGTCATCGGGGGCCCGTTGCGGGCCCCCCTTGTGTTGGGGGAGGTGTGGGTGCAATGGGTTTCACTGCACCAATTGGCAGGCACAGTGTAGTGCCTGCCACGTAGTGCAGTGAAATGCACAACATACTCTTTTTCACATCGTAGCGGTGCTGCTGTCAGCACCCTGCACCGCAATGTTAAAGGTGCAGAATCCGACCGCAGCGGTGGCGGTCCCATCATAATAGCATAGGCGGGACCGCCGCACGCATGGCGGTCGGACCCAATCACCGCTACGGTGGCGGCGGATCAAATCCCCGCGCCATCGTAAAGAGCCCCTATGTTCTATTCTTTCCCCCCACAATTTTTTTGTTTAATAAAAAAAATGAAAAATAAAAAGTGTCTCTTTAATTTGTATGACAAAATATTTCAAATTACACCTTTAATAACTACAATATAATTAAAGAAAATACACAATTAATTACATAATTAAATGTAACCACAAATATATATTTTTAATAAATATTAAAACTTAAAAACATTGTTACACACTTAAACTTATTAAACTATTAACCTAAACAGAATAGTAAACCCTAAAATCCTTACTATTCCAACTCCAAACCAACTAAATTCAGAGAAAAGTGCTGGACACTAAGGGCCCGATTCCGATCTCGTAAGGAAGGCCTACAAACAGGATTTGTAAAGACCAAATCCGATTCAGAGCCTATCGTTCCACCTGAATCGTCCCCGTTCCTAACGAGCAAGTACGATGCGAATATCCTGTACGCGCCGTGCGAATCGTTTACGAACCCGAACCTGTCCGCCGACACATTCGTAGCCGAATCGTGCCGCGCAATGGAGCAGTTTTCCGACCGAGCGAGTACAATGCACGAATCGGACAGCTGAATCGCCTCGGTCTCATTGAGACGAAACAGCTGTCGGATTCGGACTTCTGGGGGCCATAGCAGGCCCCCCTTTACCCGGAGCCCTCCGATTCGGTCACAGGGGGGTGCGCATGGGTCGCCAAGATCCAAGCATGCACAGTGTGGCGGGCAACATGGGGTGTCCACCACAGGGTGTACGCTTTGCCCCGCCCACCCCTTTTTTGCTATGTGAGCCTGTGTACGCATCTGTACACGGGCTCCCATAGAGTTTAATGGGAGTCCGAGCGAGCCGAGTCCGTAAGCATACGGCAGCATTGTACTCGCTCGTTCGGACTCCCGGAGCACGTCTCGCTCGGAAAGCCCTCCAGATCCGAGTCGTATGGAGGGCTTTCCTTACGAGATCGGAATCGGGCCCTAAATCAGAAAAAATACTATTCCTACTCCAAACAAACTAAGGGGGTCATTATGATAGCGGGCGGATCGCCACCGCCCGTATGGCAGTGGCGATCCGCCCTCTATTTTCCACCGCCCGCAATCCATTTCCCCCCGCCATATTACGATGGCGGTGGGGACCCAGGCGGACGGAAAGACCGTCCGCCAGTTTTACGCCGGTGGGCAATCCGCCCGATTGCCTACCGGGCGGAAAAGGCCTGCAATATGGTGGCGGTGCCTTGCAGGCACCGCCATCCATATTAGGATGATGGCGGTCTCATGCCTTTCCATGGCAGAGACTCCGCCATGGAAAGGCATGCAGAGAATGCCTTTGGGGGCCCGTTGCGGGCCCCCAGGTGGTTGGGGGGGTGGGGGGTGCACATGGGGGGTACCTATGGTATCCCCCTACATTTGAATGCACAAGGTGGCAGGCACCGCGCGGTGCCTGTCGCGTGCATTCAAATGCACAACATGCGTTTTTCACATTGCGGCGGGTGCTGCTGACAGCACCGCCCGCCGCAATGTGAACAATACGGGATGCCACCGCCACCGTGGCGGTGGCATCCTAATACACAAGGCGGGACTGCCGCACCTCTTGCGGGCGGTCCCGTTTGCCGTTGCGGTGGCGGGCGGATCATAATGACTCCCTAAATGTAGAGAAAGTGCTGGACGCTAAACCAGAAAAAATTACTATTCCTACTCCAAACTATTTAAATTCAGGGAAAGTGCTGGTCACTAAACCAGAACAAAATTACTATTCCTACTCCAAACTATTTAAATTCAGGGAAAGTGCTGGACACTAAACCAGAAAAAAATTGCTATTCCTACTCCAAACCAACTAAATTCAGGGAAAGTGCTGGATGCTAATCCAGAACAAAATTACTGTTGCTACTCCAAACTATTTAAATTCAGGGAAAGTGCTGAACACTAAACCAGAAAAAATTACTATTCCTACTCCAAACTAACTAAATTCAGAGAAAGTGCTGGACACTAAACCAGAAAAAATTACTATTCCTACTCCAAACTAAGGGGCCGATTACATTGGCGGTGAGACCGCCACCAACAGCCCGGGCGGGCGGTGTGTTGGCAGTCGGGAAAACCGACCGCCACACATCCGACTGGGTCCTTGAGCCAGCCGGTGCGTCGGAGGCTGACATTATCCCTACAATGCTGGCGGTTCACCCACCATGAAAAGGCAGGCGGAAAGGGACATTGGGGTCCCATAGCGGGCCCACACTTAGCCCCTGGCCCTTAATTTTGTGTGCTAGGTGCCCCCCTACATATCCCTGCACCATGTGGTAGTCACCACATGGTGCCTGCCACGTAGTGCAGGGATATGTACAGGGTGCATTTTTTGCATTGTGGCGGGTGCTGCAGCCAGCAGCACCCACCGCAATGCAAAGAATACACGATGTGACCGCCTTGCAGGCGGTCGCATCATAATCCCTCTGACGGGACCGCCGACGGCTAGTCAGTCGGTCCCGTTTACGATAGGGTGGTCCTAATCGGGCCCTAACTGAGGGGCCGATTACAATGACGGTGAGACCGCCACCGACAGCCTTATAATATTATAATAGTGGGCGGAAGGATGGTGGTCTGAAAGCCCGACCGCCATGCATCCCTTGAGCCCGTCAGTTCATTCGAGGCAGCCATAATCCCTACAATGGTGGCAGTGCCTGCCAGGAACCGCCGTAGGGATTATGAATGTGGGTGTTGGGGGGCACCTATGTGCCCCCCTACATATCCCTGTGCCGCCTGCCACGTAGTGGAGGGATATGTGTTCTGTCTATCCTTTGTACTGCGGAGTGTGCTGCAGTACGCAGCACCCGCTGCAATAGAAAAGATAGACATTGCGACCACCTTGGAAGCGGTCGCATTGTAATTACATTGATGGGACCGCCGACAGCAAGTCGGGCGGTCCCGTTTTCCGATTGGGTTGACATCTTAATCAACCCCCATATTCAGGGAATGTGCTGGATACTAAAACAAAAAAAAATACTATTCCAACTCCAAATTAACTAAATTCAGGGAAAGTGCTGAACTCTAAACCAGAAAAAATTACTATTCCAATTGCAAACTAACTAAATTCAGGGATAGTGCTGGACACTAAAATAAAACAAAATTACTATTCCAGCTCCAAACTAACTAAATTCAAGGAAAGTGCTGGACATTAAACCAGAAAGAAATACTGCTCCTACTCCTACCTAACTAAAGTCTGGATAAATACTAAACAATTATTGCATATTAATATCAAACATATAATCAAAAACTAAGTATAACAAAAAAAAACAGAAATAGAATAAACTATAAATAATTAATCCTCAAACATATAAACTATTTCATAATATATTCAAAATAACATTAAAAAAATCCTATAAAAAATAATTTAAAAAAATATATACCTTATTTCTAAAATATAATGAAAACATTTTTAAACATTTAGAAATATTATTTTAAAAAAGATAAAACAAATTTTTCAAATTTTACAATCATTTAAAATGACAACATTTTTTTCAAATTAAAGTTTAAAATTAATCAAAATTAAATAACAAAATCCTAAATAAATTATAAAAACACGACATACAACTACTATACATGTATAAACTTTACAAATAATAATTTATTTTTTAAATTATTAAAAAATAAAAATGCAATGAAATTTTTTTTTAACTTCACCCCAAATTATTTAAAAAAAAAGTAATTTTGCAAATTAATTTGGATTATAAATATCACTCTAAACCCATAAAAAACAATACCCCAAAATTAAAAATTATATTAAATTCAATTATTAATAATAAACAATTAATATTTACATTAAATTATTATTAAATAATAAACTATTATATAAATTACTACCCACCCTAATTCCTTATAAACCCAACATCCCGCTACTAAAATGTACAAATTTTTAAGCCTAATATATAAAAAAATTAACATTATACATTTTTGTTTTACTTTTATAACATATACATTTTAAATTACTCCCCACCCTTTTTCCCTATAAACTAAACATCCCGCTACTAAAACATGTATTACTATATTAAAAGAATGATAACATTTTTAAATAAAATACAAAATCAAAAATAAGCAAAAACATTACAGGTAACATAAAATAAAAAAATTATAAATAACACTTTAAAAAACAACCAAAAAAATCGAGATTATATATAACTATATTTTTAACATCGATATTTAATAATAAAGCAATTTTCGATTTTTTTTTACATCGATATTACTTACCTCGATATAATGCTGTCACAATATTCTTCACTCGATATTCATGTCACTCGATATTTCCAACTCGATATCCTGTCTCTTCACCAGCTCAAGCCTGCTTAAAATGTATTCCTAATTAGAATGAGTTTCTCCTTCTTTCTTCAGATCAGGATACATTCCCTGTTCAGTCTTGGCATTTAGATCTTATTAGAACAAGCATTGGCAAAGCCAGCAGATCTTGCCTTTGGGCCTATTGGCACTGCTAATGCCTTTTGTTCATGCTATACATTGCTCAGAAGGAACCAAAGGAGGAAAGAAGTGCAATGATGTGACCCTGACACAGCGTCATTTTGTATGTATAGGCATGCGTGATGACGCAAGTTACGCAATTGCACATGTGTGACGATTCATGCATGCTTCCAAAATTACACTAATGCCTTTTTAAAAAAACTTTAAGAAAGAACATGTAATGAAAAAAACAGGACTGCAGGGTGGGGGCCAACACAGGAGACGTTGCTGGCTGTAAGCAACATTAAAGGGGAGGGAAAAGCAGCACACGTGCGAAAGCTACATGGAGAACAGGGGAAAAGGACACAATCAAGGGAGAGCAACACAGAGATCGGGTGACAGGGAGAAGCACATGGGTCAGAGAGCGCAACACGTAGAGTGGATGGAGGGACGCACACGTATGAGAGAGAACAACATGGACCATGGGGTAGAAATACAAGAGGGCGATAACTAGAAAACACATGCATTCTAATGGAATGCACAAGCAAAAAAAAAAATTTAGTTCCTTAAAAGTGAGTGGTAGAAGGACTCAAGTAAAGCTACAATGCTCGAGCAGAGGGACAAAGACTTGATGGGCCAGGCAAGCCATTGAATAACTAGCAAGCAAATGAGAGTGACAATAAAGCCAACCAGTAGTAAGCAATTAGTGGACCTTAAGCGCATTCTAAGTTCTTGGCAAATTAGCAAAATGTTTTCTTCAACCAGACAGCTCTGCTGTTTTGTGGGCTCGATCTTAATCGTGCCACATAATCAATTTTCGACAAGTTAATGCTTGGGGTTCATGCATGTCTTGTAATGCCGCGAACTGAGTTCGGCCCGCGACCCTTCCTGTTTCACCAGGCACCTGTTTTTCAATCTCGGGCATGCGGCGGCCAAGTGCGGCGGCCCGCTGTTTTCTTCCTGGGTGCCAAGGTGCGTCCCACAGCATTTCTCTTCTCTTTTGGGGCACCTTTCACGTTTCCTGCCCAATCCAAAATGGTGGTTATCATTTCCTGTCCTTTGGTATATAAGGGGCTAGATCTCTCATTTTCCTTGCATTGCAACACTCTTCGCTCCCGTTGGTGTCTCTTCGCTCCTGTTGGTTTCCCTTCGCTCTTGTTGGTGTTCCTTTTTCCCTGTGGGTTTCCTTCTTCTGCAGGACTCCTCTTATTTCCCTGGTCTTACGTCTCCTTGCTGAGCATTCTCCTTGACTTGTCCTGTTGCCTGGATTCCTGGAGTCTCCACCTCTATCAAAGGTTTTTTCTCTTCAGGGTTTTTCCTCTCTGAGACTCCTTTGGGAAGGCACTGTCTGCCCTGACATTACATTGTCAGCAGCACCGTGGCTAGCGGAAAGGGTCGTCCCTACCTCGGACAGACCAGAACCTTCAAGACCCAGAACCGGGAAACATCTCTACACCTTAAGGTCAGAAGAAAGTGTCCCGAACTTGACAGATTGCAACACCCAGAACTCTGTTTTGAGGCCATGGATGTTCCCCAAGCATTGCCTCCAGAAGGATCTGCAGAGGCAGCACAAGCACTGGTGCAGGCCGTTCAATAAGCTCAGGATTTACAACTGTTGGGAGAGGGAAACTTGGCGTTACGACAAGTTCTGGCAGCCAGGTCCTCCAAAGTACCAATGGTCTCAGCCACCATTCCTCGTTATTCTGGCGATCCGAATAAATTGAAGGAATTTTTGGATCCCTTAACGGTATTCTTTGCTTTCCGTCCAGCCCAGTTTTCGCTAGACAGAACCAAAGTCGGATATTTGATCACTGCATTGTCTGGTCCTGCATTAGCGTGGGCGATACCTTTGGTAGCCACCGAAGACCCATGTTTGTCCCACTATACGTCATTTACTGTTGTGCCACTTTCTGTCCTTGGGTATATAAGGGGCTGGATCTCTCATTTTCCTTGCGGTACAACACTCTTCGCTCCTTTTGGTGTCTCTTCGCTCCTGTTGTCTTCCCTTTGCTCCTGTTGGTATTCCTTTTTCCCTGTAGGCTTCCTTCTTCTGCAGGACTCCTCTTATTACCCTGGTCTGACGTCTCCTTGCTGAGTATTCTCCTTGACTTGTCCCGTTGCTTGGATTCCTGGAGTCTCCACCTCTACCAGACGTTTTTTCCCTTCAGGGTTTTTCCTCTCGGGTACTCCTCCGGGAAGGCACTGTCTGCCCTGATTTTACATTGTCAGCAGCACCGTGGCTACCGCAAAGGGTTGCCCCTACCTCGGACAGACCAGAACCTTCAAGACCCGGAACCGGGAAACATCTTTACACCTTAAGGTCAGAAGAAAGAGTCCCGAACTTGACATGCCTTCATATTGACTGTGTGGATACATATTGCCAGAATGAACTGGATTTTTTTAGTTTAATCTCTCCTTGCTTAAGTGAAACCTTATATTCCTGCACCGGCTTTTTGAACAGCAGTCCAATAATTGGTACTCTCCCATGTTGATGGGGGATATGCACTGATGGGAGAAATGTACTTTCTGTGTGTGTTCTCTTTCTGCATAGAGCAATGTTGCATTCACTTGCTAGGCCTATTACTGAAACTAGGAAGAATGTCCATATTAAGCACGCATTCAGATCTCTGCACTGCCTGCCCTTTGAGGCAGACATATAATTTAAGCTTGCGTGCCTTAGCACCAAGGCTTACATTCTGCAACATCCCCTTACCTTGCCTTCAAACTCCAGACCTGCAAGGGACTTCGCAATGCTCTCTGTCAGACCATTGCTCGATTTAACATCCCCTTAGATTCGAAGGCACACACTTCCAATCAGAATTTTCCAATTGCAGCACCCACACTTTGGAACTTTCTTCCACCTACACTTAGACTTGTACGAAAACTTCCCATTTTTAGAAGGACTTTTTATTTGAACAATTTTATCTAATTTTTATGTTAATTCTGTTGTAAAGACTGCTTTAACTTGGTTCTGTTTGTATTTAAACTTGGTTTTCACTGCTCCATCAGCCATTGTCAAGGTACTATACAAAAATAAAATAAAAATTGCTATAATTGTTGCTCGCCTGTTTTTATTTCTTTGGATCTGCTGTATATTGGCCCATACATATTTGCTTTGGAACGATGCCTTCTATAGAGGTGTTCTTCACTTTTTTAACTTGGGAATATCAGTTGTAGTGATATATCATCACCAGCAAAAGACACTCATTAACATCACAGCAAAAATTCAATCTGAGTCTTTCCTTATTGGTCTTTTGGCCTTTCCGGATGCTTGCCACATGAGGTTGATTTACCACCATTTTCACCAGTTTATCAATTCAGGAAACCATATTTTGTATTGTAATGCAGACGTCCAGCAGTACTGGATGTCTCATGTTCAATAGACTCATGGTTCCAGAGATAAGCACAATGGTAACAATGATGGGGAAGCCTTTCAGTACCAGGCCTTATTCCATCACATCTATCTTGTGAATGTGGAAGGGGCTTGCCTGGCCTCCATTGTGCAATGAGTGTGCTCTTTCAAAGGGTTCCATCACTATATGGTGCGAGTCTGAGTGACAGGATATAGAAAATAATACTTGGCATGCCTTAAACATGTATTCGATTATATCAGAATCCTTTTGTTCAGTGGCTGTTTCTGGCTGAGAATGCCTTATGCAGGATTTTCCGCTTCTGGCTGGTACACTTCTGGGGTAGCTGTAAAGTTGCACCTTGGAACATTGACACTAAAGCTATCTCCTTTCAAGTATAGATGAAAGTATCTGCAGCTCCATAGTATGGCAATCACATCTTGCTCTATTTGAGAACAGAACTGCTGGGTTGATTCACTACTCTGTTTCCGTATTCCTTGCAGTGGTCATGTTCTGGTTGCTAGCTGTTCGATTACCCGCCCACAGTAGATGATCATTCCAAGGAAACCTTGGAGGTCAGTAATATTTTAGGAGCCTTGGGCTGGCGTAACATTTTGTAAATTCTGAGTATCAGAAGTCACTCCAGCCACTGGCAATATTTACTCAAGCAACTGTGCAATGCATCAGGAAGTGCCACCTTTCTTTTTGAAGAGTCAGTCGTATCTCTTGGAGCCTTTTAAAGTGACCTGGAGCCTCTTATGATGTTTTTTCTCACAGTTTAGGAGTAAATTAAGGTATCTCTGCTGACAAGATGATATTTTTCAAATAGTGTTCTGAATCCCACTATAGTAGAGGTTATCACAGAGCTCATGCTTTTGAACAAGCAGAGCCTAGCATAAGTGGAGACAGTTACTATATATCTTGATTTCTCACATCTCTCCAATTGATGCTACTCATTGTTCAGACTTAGACTGAAGACCTACAGTGCTCCAGTCAGGTCTGCTATGATGTTAACTGTTATATAGCATGGTTTGGAAGGCAGATGCCTACGCATATGCTTGGCTAGGCTATTTGGCTTTCCTGATGACAAATATTGGGGATGCTCAGGGTGTTAGAACTGTCACTTTCTCAATGGTAACCTTCTCTTCCAACTTTTACAATTCTGGCTCCACTGGTTGCATCAATGGATTGATGCATAGCTTCACCATCCTGTCCTTCAGCCAGGGCCTCCCACTAAATAGATGCTTTTACCACACAAGCATTGATGCTGAGTTCGAATTGTATTATTTCAGCTCCTTCATTGTCTGCCAACTCAAGACAAGGTCGTCTCATAACTGTCAATCTGACAAATGTTTTTACTTCCTTTCCTCTCTGTCAGCTTTGCATGTGACGACATCAGTCTGCAGGAGGGCGTTGAAGGCTGCTATTGGCATATATCTATATCTTGATGGTTTACCATTGTGGCCCATTATGAAGGACCCGGAATTGATCAGTTGCTATTACATATACCATGGCCTGTGTCAATGAGGATGACCACACTTCTATACTTTGAATTTTCTATTAGCATTTAGAGTATAGTCACCTTTTGAGGGGACTACTCTGCATCAAAAAAATTATAAGCACCTCCTCTTTTCCCTCAGATTCGTTTTCTTCTGTTTATACTCTGTATTTTTCTTCTGTCCCTCATACTTTCCTTACTGCTACTCGATGAGGGATAGCCCCTTTTGCTCTTTGCCTTTTTGTCAGTGGCATAGCATACTTTTGTGAAGTGATTACGTTTCTTTCATGGCTCGCTCTCGCTCTGGCGTCCTCTAGTCTGTACATTGTGGAGTATCCCCGCCACACAGTGGTGATTTTGACCATGGCAGGCTTGCATTTTGACTTGCATCAAGTTTTATTGTTATTTACATTTTCTCAGTTTACTCAATCTGTGGAGCTTCCATCTCCTTAATAGTGCTGAAAGCCTTCTAAAAATATGGCACATGGTCCTTCATTAGCTGCAGCGAATTGCCTAACTGTTTTTCAGTGCCCTACCCAATCCCCTCACAATAGGTTGCAGCAGCTTGGATGACGATCGTCAAGCTTCAATGATTTTGGCACTGTCATCTTCAACGGTGTTCACCACCAGCTACCACCATGCACATAGGAGGAGGGTGGACGCACACTGCCTCACCATGCACATTCTTGCTGTTTCCCACTGACGTGCACGAAATTCCTCAATGGATTTACTCTATTGTCGATTATGGTTCAGCAGTCAACGTTACGTGTTATTGATTAAAAGAGTATTAAGTGATGGACCTACATATCTGAAATAATCGTCTGGGAGTTCGACTCAGTGGTGTTAAAATATTTAACGTATTTCTTTCCGTGGCCTGCTAAGATGGCCATGTAGATGTGTCTGCCGGCGCTCCCATTGTCAGCAGTGAAATACGCAAGAATCCTGTGGTGTAGTACTAACACCGACCCCACAAAACACGTTGGGAAATTAGAGATTCTCTCCTGATATCCTGAGGCGGCGTTGACGCCCATCAGGAATGGCAGTTGAGCTCTAGGAAAGTAGATGCCCGGCAGACCACCGGTGCCATCTTGATTAAGCCATGGGAAATGACCCGAAAGGACAGTACAAAGGAGAGATGACACTGGAAGAAGTTGAGACAGGTCCGAGAAGGCGGCCTGCGGAGACGAGCGGTGCCGGGCTGTGCTGCCGGAGTGTGTCTCCTGGAGTGAGTGGAGGCCCCCCCATGTGGTGAACAGCGGAGGAACGGAAGGAGGGCCAGGGAAAAACAGCAAGCGAAGGGTCCAGGGTTGCGGCCGGAGGTGAGGGGAGCCCCGGGGACCTGTCTGACGGCCGTTTAGGTGATTTGACCAGACGAGAAGGCCCGGAGAGAAACCAGCGACCAACCTGAAAAGCGAGGCGAAGGCTCGCTACGAGGAGCAGCGGCTGTACCTGAGTGATCCAGATAAGTGCATTGTTGTATTTTGTTCATAATTGATGCGTATGTGGGGGATCTATCCATTGTATGTAAAACTCTGCTGTCGACGGAAGGCCCTGCCCCTTTTAGAGGTTGAGACCCGAGCGGGGAGCTAGAGGTTCCGGCCTCGCACCCCGCCGGTTACTCAGCTACTGGCATTGCACTAAAAACTGGAGAATGGAGCACTACGCACCGAAAGATGGAACAGGAGAAGTGCATAAAATGTGGACTATGGTGCAGTGTGGATTCTTGTTTTGTACAGTTTAGGGGTTAGGCGGGGGATGGGGCGGCATACGCAAGTCTTAGCTCTCCGCACGGGGGGCAGACTGGCAATTCTGCCCAAGTGGAGGGGGCGTTGGGGAATTTGACAAAGTTGATTGTGTTATGCAATGGTTGGGAAGTTATTAGTGTTTCCGTGTCTGGGTGTCAGGTCTGTGTCACATAACGCACTTACCGGTGGGGTGGAATGCTGGGAGGATGAGAAAGGGGGGCGAAAGGTTGCAAATAAAGATTGGTTTTTATGGCTTCCCCCATGACAAAAAAACTCTCCTGCAATGTCCGGGGCATGGCAGCATTTGAAAAACATAGGTGAGTATTTTCTTATCTAAAAAGATATAGAGTGTCAATTGCATGCCTGCAAGAAACTCACGTGTGGGGTGACTCACTACCTTGTATAAGGCGGAGATGGAGAGGGCAACTATATGAAACCTCTTATTCTGGTTTTGCACTGGGAACTCTCATATGGGTGGCACCCAGGGTACCATTCCAACTTTTGCACCACGCAACGGACCCTGAGGGACCCCATACCTGGGTGCAGCGGTAATCATGTTGGGAGACGTTAACTGTGTCCTCTATGGAACGCTGGACCGTGAACCCCCCTGAATGAACACAAAACCTCGATTGACAGAGACCCCTAAAGATACTATACAGGGTATGGAGTTGTGTGATATTTGGAGGATACGCTACCCAGAGCAGATGTCTTTTTCTTGCCACACCCCGGCAACTATTATGTTTAGTCGACTAGACTATTGCTTCCTGCCATTGGAATTGGCTCCTGATGTAGAAGGGATAACATATTTTCCCAGGTGCCTCTCAAATCATTCGCCGGTTCTACTCAGTTTCGGGGTTCAGTGACCACGTCTGGCAATACCCATTTGGAGGCTATGGGCTGAGGCGCTGTCGGATCCCCCTTTTGCCACAGCAGTTTCAAAAGCGTTATCTCAATATTTTGAGGAGAATTGGGGGTCAGCCTTCAGTAGGGCATTCGAATGGGAGGCCATGAAGATCGTACTTATAGGGGTCTGCATACAGACAACACATGGAGTGAGGCGACAACTAGAGAAGAATATCCGAGTGCAGGCGCGAAAGTTGGGCAAGCTTGAGGCGGCTCTCACACATAAAGGGAGAGTGGTTTGATGCCCGTAAAGAACTATTAGAGTCCTGGCGACGATTGAAAAAGTTCACTTATACCGCGTATCGGCTATGTTTACATATGGAGGGGGATAAGACAGGGGCTTTGCTCGCCCCTTTGGTGAGAAGGGAGACACCCATGACGCCTATATTACAAATACAAACTGGGGATGGAGGTATGGTGTACAACCAAATGGCGATCCTTGACATCCTTGTCAAACACTTGGCCAATATTTATAAGAAACAATTCTCCCCGCCACAGGAAGTGATCCAGGAATTCTTGGCTTCAATAGAATTGCCTCGATTGGATCAAGAAATGGAAGAGACACTGCGAGCCCCAATCACTAAAGAGGAATTACTGGCTTCTATCCGACGTCTTAAGCCAGCAAAAAGTCCGGGAAGCGATGGTTTCCCGGCCGAGTTTTATCAACGGTTCGCCCCTCTGCTGGTAGACCGCCTCCTGGAGGTATACAATGAGGCCTTGAAGGTACAATCTCTGCAGTGAGGGAAGCAGTGGTAGTTATGATACCAAAACCTGACAGGGACCCCCAACTGCTTTTGAACCTAGATGTGAAATTACTGAGCGGGATCTTGGCGGTCCAGCTTCTTCCACACATATCCCACCTAGTCCAACCGGATAAGGCTGGATTTATACCAAAACATAGCACCACTCATAACCTGCGTCGCATGGCGCAAGTTTGGCATTTCCCAAGCCTTGAGAAAGCGGGCTATGCCCTAGCGTTGCACAATATAGAGCAGACCTTCGATTCGGTGGAGTGGTCTTATGTTTGAGCAGTTCTACAACGGATGGGAATGGGGGATGGAGTTCCTTAAATGAGTCCAATTGCTTTATACGGCCCCTCACGCCCGAATTTGTGCCGGAAGCTTTTTCATTGGGTCGAGGCACTTGTCAGCGTTGTCCATTATCGCCGCTCATATTTGTGGCGGCGATGGAACCTTTAGTCACAGCCCTGAGAGAACTGTTGAGTGCATGTGGGAGACCCCTAGAGAATACTAACCATGTAGTTTCCTTATGCGCCGACGACACCTTAGTGTATACCTGACAACCGACGCAGTCAATACTATTCTTCTCTGAGTACTGTGGAAATATGGAGAGATATCCGACCTCCGAAAGAATCCTGGGAAGTCCAAACTGGTCCCAGTGGGGAGATTAGCCAAGAAGCCAAGGGACGTGCTCCCAGAAGTAGGGCTTCCATGGGTGACCACTCATCCTAAATACTTGGGGATCAGATTGGCACTCACACCCTCCTTGCATCTGGAGCTTAATATAGGGAGGGTAGTGGAGGGTATCCTTGGCTCTGTGTGCTTCTGCAGGGAATTGCCTCTGTCCCTCATGGGCAGGATTGCAATCACAAAAATGATCATCCTGCCCGATGCCTTTACGCGCAACAACACTCATTCTATAAAATTCCCAATCATTTTTTAAAAACTTTGAATGGGTTACTTATCGAACTCCTATGGGGTGCCAAGCGTAAGCGTGTTCGCTTGGCAACACTGCAGAGAGCGTGGGGGGTTGGGGGGTTGGAGGTACCTTGTTTGGAATTTTACTATATTGCCTCCCATCTTCAGCACGCAATCCATTGGCTAGATGAACACGATAAGTGTGAAAAACAACTCCTGGCAGGCACGCATGGTGAACGTTCCCTGCCGGAACTCTTAATGCTCTACGCGAGGGTTCCCTCTTCCTGCCCCTACATAATACAACACGTGGCGGAGGTGTGGGAGACCACAATCAGAAAAGTGGTGCGTTGTGCGCCCTATTCCCCGGACATGCCACTATGGGTGGTACAGCCCTTCTGCAAAATAGCGGAATCTGTCGGTACGGAGATGGAAGGAAGACAGCTGCCTTGCAATAGAGGACCTATATGAAAATGGTTCATTTATAACACGGGAGGCCGCAGAGACCTCTTTGAATTGTGGAGGGGGAAGTTTCTGCAATATGAAAAGATTTCTCGGGTGGCTTGTGAGGTGTGGCCATCCTTCCCAGAGGAACCCCCTACCACAAAAGTAGTGTAAGTAATGCTTTATATGGCCCAGGGACGGCGCTTTATTTCTCACTTATACCAGGCGATTCAGGGTGACCCCCCGGGTGTGGTCCTCCCAGTGCAAACAAGATGGGATAATGTAATGGGAGAACCCCTGACGAAGCAGGAATGGGCAAGAATCCATGAGGGAGTTAGGAAGGTGAACTCGAACGCATGGTTCAAATTGGTTCAGTACAATTTCGTGCATCAGGCCTACGTCACCCCCAAAAAATTATGCAGAATATGCCCCAGTGAGTGCCCCCGATGTAAAGAACCGGAGGCGGCATTCCTACACATGGTATGGACATGCCCAGTATTAACCACATACTGGGTAGATATATTAACAAAAATAAAGGAGGCCACGGGCTGGGAGGTATGTACAGTATTGCTAGGATTGCTACCTACTCCTAAAAAAAAGAAATTAAGCAGAAGGTTCATACTTCTTGGGATAGTATTAGCAAAATGACGAATTGCCATAGCATGGTTGAGCCACGCTCCTCCGCGGATTGAGGCATAGACGACGTATGTATGCAAATGGGAAACTGCGGAGATGGTCCGCATGAAACAGGTCAGTCGAGATGATAAACTTGAAGATGATCTCCGGGCTTGGGCGACTATGAAAACAGACGTGCAGGGTCCCCAGACGCCCGAGACACCTGAAAAGGGTGTAACGTAAAAGTCAAAACTGATCCCTAGATACTACACAAAGAACGAGACCGTCAGGGGGGAACTATGAGCATCAAGGACTAATAGACGCCCACTGGATAAAATAGGGAAGGATAAACACTGGCACTCTGACACGGAGGGAGGGTGGGAAGGGAGTTCTCAGGGTTCTATTGGCATAAGATGTATGAGACAAATGTACGAGAACCAAACTTGATAATGGATGAATGTAATCAGCTAAATGTCTGCTCTAACAGGGGACAGGAGGAGGGGAGGGGTTAATCACCGCATCGTCACCATTTTTCCTGGATGCAACAAAATTTGTTAAGACATGTAAATGCCAATAAAGGTATGTCACAAAAAAAACCATACTTGCTTCCCCATGCAATCAAGCAACATGGAGAATTTTGTCAGGCATCTTCCGTGATTTTAATTGCTTTCATGGAGACTTTCAATCTCAGTAACTACCGCTATGATGTGTAGGCATTTCTTGAAGAAGAGACTCGAGGCCGATTCTCCACAGTGGGACATTACCTGGCTGGCCTCACAATGTCATCGCGAATGCTATAAGTTCTACATTGGCATGTTCATACCACGGAAATGTCGGGGTTTCCTGGAGCGCTAAGTTTATAGTTACTGCCTCAGCGTCTGTGTATCTGCATGGTCTCCTCAAAGGGAGAATAAGACTGCCTTATCGCAGGGTGTTAAAAGGCGACTAAATTTAAGCATCAAAATGCTCAGACCAGGTGTAGTCCACGGAACTGACTACACAAGCCCAGCAGTCTTTTTTTGTTGGTTTTGACAGCAAAGCTGTCAGCATACCTATTGCTAGCAATATATATATAGAGTGGCTTTGGCTCTGCCTTTGGGTTTCTTTGATCAGCCTCTTTCAGTCATTGTTTTGAGAATTTGTCAATCATGTCTTAAGTCAGTCTGTTGGAGTATTGATCCCTCACTTAATGCTATTGGCTGTTTGGGTGTATTCTTTCACCTCCACTTGGTGCTCACACTGAACTGACATAAGGCTGCTGGAAATTGCAGGGAAACACAATAGCAACCACATTTCCCTACTGCCAGAGGTGTTCGCAGCCCTGCTTGGCACCCCATTCCTCAGTTTTTTAAGCCTAGGTTTTGACAGCAAAGCTGTCAAATAGCCTTATTGCTTGCAACATTCATAGAGTGGACATAAGGTCTATTGCTTGCAACATACATAGAGTGGACATAAGGTCTCCCCTTTCAGCCACTGGCTTTCTTTGACTAGCCTCTTTCAACCATTACCTTGAGACTTTATCAGTCATGTCTTGGTTCAGCCCAGTGGAGTGCTGATCTGTTTGGATGAAACCTTCTGTTTGCGCTTGAGTGCCTGCATTGAGCTGCTCTAGAAACTACTTCACAGCTATAGCCCTTCCTGTCTTTCCTGCTAGCTCAATTCTGTGAGTCTCGCACTAACATTCTAACTAGCGGCGCATGCATTAGCAAATTAAGCCCAGACCTATTAGACTTGCATTTCGCTATGATGTCCATCCTGGTGCTTTAGAGGCTTGCTCTTAGGTTCAGGAGTAGCCAACTTTTCATAAAGAACTATGCTGTGCAAGGTAATACCTGACAGGTGTTACTGGTGCCAGGCAGGGAACCATCCCGTAGAGATCACTACTAACCCGATCAGGGGACAGTCCAGTACAGATTACTGATATCGGACCGGATACCATCTTTTAGACATTAAAAGCACCGGACAGCGGACAATCCTCTTAGGATAGGCAGAAAAGTGTAGAGCCATATTGATGATTAATGGTATTAGTAGGGGGCAGCCTTGTAGGAATTTCTCTTGCACCAAATAGGGCAGTCCTTTAGAAAGTAACGCCATTGGTTGTGTACAGCACCGTAAGGATGACTGTGGTACCGCACCAGGATGAGCAACAATTCGGTCCACCATGGCAGAACTATGTGCTCAGGCAAGTTAGTACAGCCATGCATTGTTGGCATTCCACAAAGACGCTGCGCTCCCAGCATTCATATTTTTCTTTGAGTATATGACAGCTTGTTTCAGAATGTGTTCACCTCTTACACTAAAGTGTTAAGAGTAATCAGTTGTGGCACTACAAGGTGGGCCGTTGGGTGGAGTATGCGAGATCCCTCATGCAATTGTGTGCTATGAACACCACTCTATGGGGCCGATTACAATGTAGTTCGGAAACTGTTCCCGAAAGACTCGGTTTCGGAATCGTTTCCGATCGAATCGGGCCCTGCGAGTCTGAACGACCGATTACGATGCTTCTCAACATCGGTCTGACTCGCATTGACTTCAATGGGAGCCTGTGTTCCGAACGAGAACACAGGCGCCCATTGAAAAAAAGGGGTGGTTGGGGAAAACCTTGCACCTTGTGGCGGGCACCCCATGGTGCCTGCCACATTGTGCATGGGTGGGAATAGGGTCCCGTGGGTACCCCCACGGGCCCCAATCGGATGCCTCCAGTTAAAGGGGGGCCCGCAACGGGCCCCCAAAGACAGATTCCGACAGCCGTTTCGTGTCGGGCAGACAGATTCCGACAGCCGTTCGTGTTGGGCAGACCGAATCGGAACGGTGTCTGAATCGGTATTCGTAATCGCTCCTTTGGAAACCGTATCCATAGAGCTGTACGATTAGGCTCCAAAAGACTCCGGCTGTCCGAATGCCTTTCGGAACCGATTCAAACTGCCGGAACAGTTCCGGGCATTGTAATCGGTCGTTGGGAAATGTGTACCATTTGTACGAGTCGGATTCTGCAATACCGAATTCCATTCAGAACCTTTACGAACGACATCGTAATTGGCCCCTAGGTCTGACCTCAAATCAAAAATCCAACTGCCTGTAAATCCTGTGGATACTACTTCTGCCTGTCCTTGTACACTCTGCTGTGGCCACGCCATGGATACAGTTTCTACCTCCGTCATTCAACACTTGGACCAGGCCCATCATTGTACATACAACACAAATTACTCTGCTTAGAAACATCCCTAGATATGCCTCACAGATCGATCCTTACATCTGTTTCCAGTGTAATTTTAATATATGCTGCTCATACCCATCGCTAGATACAAAACTGAGACCCGTCCTTGGATATCCATCTTAATTTTTCAGTTGAACACAAATAAGGCAACTCAGTAGTCCCCCAGGGGACTGGGTATGAAACTGTAAGTACTAAAAAGAGAACCCGAAGGAATAATTTAGAAATAGAGTGCATTGATATGTTAAGGTGGTGTCATATAAACCTAGTAAACATAAACAAGAAAGGGAGTGAAGAGGTTCAGTAAGTTGTGGACTCACCCAACTCTGTAAATCATGAAAAAACAAAGAAAGTCCACCCTCTATTACTAGAATGATGCTATCCTTCCTAGATCAGTTCTATAGTGTGTTATAGAAAACTGTTTGTTTTCCTAAAGATGTATAGGAAAACACAATGTTTTGTTAAAATAACCCTCACTCACCAAAAGGTCCCTTGGCGGCATGCTTCATCATCGGGTTCTCCCCGCGCCGCTGCGGGACGGGGCGTGCTGCGACTGACGAAGACGTGGGAGCACTTGTTAGTGAGGTGATACTATGTGTGATGTGAGAGTGGAAGGGTCAGAGTGAATATAGTGAGATTAAAAAATACCTGGCTGAATGGAAACTAAAATTTAATACTCCCTATAGCTGGTAGTAGTAAAAATGGGGAGTGGAGGATGTATGCTGTAATGGGCTACTACCTCCCTAGTCTACATGTTTCGAAGCCATCCCCTTGGCTTCTCTTCAAAAAATTATCCCTGCACCACTCTACAAAGGAAACAAAAATGTGGTCTGCCTACTCAATGTTGCAGTTTTTTGTGTGCATATTAAAAACATGCACTTATACAATACCCAATTGGTATAATCATGTGAGTTAATACTTTTGTAGCCAAACTATAGCCCCATGAGCTTTTTCACGGGAGGGGAGGAGCGCTTGTAGTCACACAGTTGTCAAAGCTGCTCTGTCTCCCTAGCAATGCCTCCCCGTGACTTTCTTTGTTTTTTCATCATATAAACCTAGCCCACTCAAATTAATTGATTAACATCCTGAGACAATACAGGAATGTAAATACATATGGGCGTACACAAATCAATAAAAAAATAGAATTTATTTATAACAAGTTTTTTTCCAATTCTAAATATTGAGACAACAATGGTGTATATGTGCATAGGGCAAGAGCAATCACACTCACTGAAGTCTGCCACATAACTGATATATTATAAAGTCCATAATTATACAAGTGGCATCCATTAGTGAAAAAACGACTTAGCCACAGGTAACTGTCCATCCAAGTCTTCATGTTTGTGATGAAGGAGGCACTAAGGAGAAATGTACGGCCAATGTGGAGCAATTGTCGATGTTGTGGTCTCCGAGGTCAACAGTAAATGAGACCTGCCCCACGAGTCAAACCTGAAAGATTGCCTGACTAATGATATCATATAATGTACTTCATGTTTTCACACCGAAATGTCACATAAAATGCGGCTTGTAATATGACCACTGTTTGTATTTACAAAATCCAAATAAAAAACAGTTGGCAAATAAAGGAAAAAACAGTACATGAGACCATCCTCAGAACTCTGTGACATATTGCCAGACCTACCCTATGAATCCTGGCTGTCAGATGTGGACAACAATGCTAAAAATGGACAGTGCTTGAAAGCATCCTGTACATAAGGGCCTACAGCAGCCTAGATGTAAATTATTCAGACATCCTTTAAATTACTTGACTGCTCAGAGGGGGAACAAAAATGCAACAAGAAGCACCAGGCTTTGGATTGATTCTTTCTAGTACCTCTTGTTTCCACTCACAGCAGGGTATATTGAGTGCACGCCTCTGGTGTTGAGGCTGTGGACTGTGGGTGCCATTTTAGGTGTGTCAAGTCAGCGGCTTTAGGGAATAGTACGCGCACTATTGTACTGCGTTCATTTATTTGTCCTCCCTCTATGGCATGGCACTGTTTGATTAACTTGCCTCCTAATGTCTGTTTTTTATTTATTTCTTGGAGACTGGGACTGTGCCACGCATTCAGTAATGGTGGCTGCAAGAGAAATGTTACTCCTATGCAGTAGTGGCTGCTACCGGGAAGTAGTGGTGGGGCGGAGAGGGGGGTCGTTAAAAAAAAGAAAAGGGAAAAAAAAGAAAGAAAATTACGGCGGCTGTGCATGTTCTCCACCAAGGCCGTGCATTACAGCCGGTGGAGAACATGCAAAGTGCGCTTGACGGATTGGCCAGCCCAAGACGGCCGGCCAAACCGTCATGCACGCTTTAGAGATTGCCCACCACTCCTCCCCCTGCTCGGTTGACTGCAGGGCCCAGCCCCGCCCCGCCCGCACCCTTATGGAGCCAATAGTGAAAAATAAAATGATAATAGCATTTTTATTATCATTTTATTTTTCCTGTGGGGCGACGCTCCTCCACCTTAGCGGAGGAGCCGCCGCTGCTCTTTTGGTTATCCAATCTGTGCTATTGGGTCCACAACCTCAGATTTTTATTCACAGATCCGAAGTGGTCAACAGCAGCAGAGTGTTTCCTCTACCAATGGGAGGCCTTTCTTTTTCAAATATTAAGTTCGCTGACTGAGTCCTCAAACCTCTGAATACTAAAATAGCCAAGATATATAAAAGTGTTAACCCTTTCAAGCAAACCCACCACATTTATTAAAGCGTATCTTGCCAAAATTACTGAATGCATTTTGCACCAAAACAACGAATGCATGCTGTCTCAGTAAAGTTCTATTTTTATGCCAAGTTTGGTGTAAATCCATTTAGCAGCATTTGCTGTAAGCGTGAGAAAAATTTCCAATGGAAGCTAAAATGGGAAAACTCATCTTGTGTTTTTACCCCCCCTTTAACTATATTCTCCTGCAAAACTGGCCATATATTGACATGCTAGGCATTAGCTAACAATATTAAGTGAATGCAAAACTTAGTGCAGATCAGTCCTCAAGAGTTAAAGTGGCTGAATTTTGTTTTAAAATGGCTGCTTGATGGAAGTGATATATATATTTGTATTGTTTGTATTTCACAACGGTACGCGCTGTTCGCAGGCATTATCCCGCGAAAGCTGTTACTTTTTCAATTATGATGTTGATAAAGTTTGACTTGCATTGAATTCTGGTTCCCGGCAGCAAGCCGGCAGACATTTGACTGTGCGTACGGATGCAATATTGTAACATGACCTTTTTGGGCGCTGTAAATTACATCAAGAAGGTGTGTATCTTTTCCATCAGAACATTTTTTTCACTAGAATGTTTTAAACAATGCAACTTCAAGTGGTACACATGCATAATGAATTGAATCAATGCGATTATATCACAATAGGAACCACTGAAATATGTCTGCCAATAACGACACGCTGCTCAGATACGTGAGAGAGTCCTTTGTTGTTGTTCATGCCACTTACAAGACTTTATTTGTTACCTGTTTGTTTGGGCACATTACACGTGAACAAGGCTTCTAAGGGAGCTGAAACGCGTCGTGTAAATAAACACTTTCTGAGACAATTATTTTGGTGCGGAGTCTGTCAGTTCTGAGAGCGCACTGATCTACGAGTACTAAGAAATATATATATATATATATATATATATATATATCCAAACAATCGTTAATACCAGTGTCAGAAAAACAATGTCCAAGCCACTTATTCCTTGCCAGCGTGTTTTTATTTTCACTGCCCAGTCACTCGACGCGTTTCGGAGGAAGACCTCCTTGGTCACGAGTACGAGTGCACGTAAAACACCAGTGTTTATACATAATCATGTGACACCTCATCATAGTAGATAGTGAAAACAGACTCCTTGTGCAATACATCATTACGGAGCTAGAATGCAATCAGTTGAAACATTGAGTATTTAGAGCGAGACATGTTATAAACAATTAATGCGGCAAAAAATTCACATAAAATCAACCTTTGCATGCCGTGAACTGTGCAATTGTAAATTCAAAGCTTTTTGGCAGCAAACATTTCTGCAACATATCAGTGCATTAAACTGTTTAATCATCAGTTTAAAGGTTTTTGGCCCCAGTGGGCTTAAGACACATTTTCTTGGGTAACAAAAATGATCCGCCAGTAGATAATATATATATACACATATATATATATATATATATACATACATACATATATGTATATATGTATGTATATATATATATAGACACTGAAAAAAACAAATCTTAAATTGGAGTTATACGTGAGGAAAGTGTTAGGATTTTAACTTAAGTTAAAAAAAAAAAAACTTTGAAATTGACTATAAAAGCACTACTATTTAAAAAACCCATTAAAATTCACTAGTTATGCGTAACAGATATAAATATAACTTGCACCACCATAGATTTCAGACCTCATCAGTGCTGTAATAAGTGAGTGTTATAAAGAACAAGGGAACCCAATTCGAATGGTCAGGGACCTTGGGTAGTAATGAGTTTTAGACACACTGGTCCCTAAACAAGGACAATAGAAGCAAAGAAAGATGAATATAGACTCAGAGTCAGTACTATATTTCAAGCTGTCCAGCCGGACAGAATTGGTTTTAATTTTTAAAGTATTCACACAAAATAAAGTGGGACACAAGCCTGCATCCTACTAAGTGTATATAGAACACGAACATAAACAAAAACAAAGGCTCAGGCAGAGCGAATGCTTGTATGGCATACATTCAAATAAGACAAGCATCAATGAGTGAAGACACTGTTACACATGAGTAATATCAAGTAAAGTAGCGTTTACGGTGTACATAGAGTCAACGACGTTTCGATCCCTTTTGAACAATTGTAAGATCATCATCAGGACATAGTGTTACATGCCTGAGTAAAATTACCTGCGAAACAATAAAGGGAAAAGAGAGAAAAATGGAGGAGACAATTAGAAGGGGGTTAAAAACCGGTGAATCAACAGTTGCCATGCAGAGGTGGGTGAACCGGTGATTGATTGCAAAATCGAGAACTTCGGCAGAGTGTATACGTGAAGGACAAGTGAAGCTATTTGAGCTGATGTCACCCCAGCCTTATGAGCGCGGGGCAACCAGAGGAGGATCCGACCTGGTGCAAAGCGTGAGAGGTGTTGACCTCTGACTATGGAAAGAAAGAGTCCCGTGGTCTGGCATGAGCCAGTGGTCCAGGATGGATAGAGGAAGTGACGCGGTCTGAGAGAGAACCGTGTGTAATTTATTGCGTGCCACACCGGGTGAAATTGAAGCAGAAAATTGGCCACTGCGGTCTAAGCTTACCCTAAAAATGAACTGAAGCCGATAGGCCAATGAAAAGGACCGCAGCAGCGTGTCCTTGTAGGGTACAGGGGTGGCAAAGAATTAAGCCTGTGAAGAATTGGAATACAGTTAATGCGCAAGTACCGCGAGGTGGGGGTGAGATTGTGGAACTCTGGTGAAGGCGGAGGTTGAGAACCTACCAAGGGTCCTGTGGGACTGATCCACTGGTGTAGGGGAGCAATTGTTGCAGAGTACCTTGCCCGAAGGTCCTGATGGACCTAAAATTAAGTGGGAGTAGATAAAACGTTGATGTGGTGAACCGCATGTGCGAAGGATTATGCTAGACTTACATGCATTAAAAAACTTACTGTGAGGGAAAACGAGGCGCTTGGATCAGTGCGTCTTCGCTGTGGCGTGTTAAAGCGGGATACCAGGAAACTGGTATTCCCGCTGTGGTTTAAACTGTATACCGGAACTAGTTTGTCATGTAGCAGTCACATGACTAGCGTGAGGGTGTCAGGTTTAGTGTACCGAAGATGGTGGCCATCTTGAAACAGGGTGACTTGTGAGGAGATAAGGTAAACTCGAGTGAGTTGTTCGAGACAGAGAGAAAAGATTACAAGACCTATGACCAGTAGATGAATTAAGCACACAAGACCTTTATGGTTATGATGGCGCAAGGAACGATATAAGTATTGCGAGCATAAATTGACAATATTACGAGGATTACGCAATACCATGTGTGGGCATCATTGGTATCTACATAATGTACATGCACAATGAGGAGTAATTATAGCCAGTTAGAAGGAAAAAAGAATATGTAAAGTAATTATAGCCTTTCTTTTTCAAATATTAAGTTCGCTGACTGAGTCCTCAAACCTCTGAATACTAAAATAGCCAAGATATATAAAAGTGTTAACCCTTCTAAGCAAACCCACCACATTTATTAAAAGCGTATCTTGCCAAAATTACTGAATGCATTTTGCACCAAAACAACGAATGCATGCTGTCTCAGTAAAGTTCTATTTTTATGCCAAGTTTGGTGTAAATCCATTTAGCAGCATTTGCTGTATGCGTGAGCAAAATTTCCAATGGAAGCTAAAATGGGAAAACTCATCTTTTCTTTTTACCCCCTTTAACTATATTCTCCTGCAAAGCTGGCCCTATATTGACATGCTAGGCATAAGTTAACAATGTTAAGTGAATGCAAAACTTGGTGCACATCAGTCCACAAGAGTTAAAGTGCCTGAATTTTGTTAAGTTAAAAAGCTTACTACCCTCCTCAAGTATAACTCCACTTTAACCTTTGATTTTTTTCAATGAATTTCTATGTTTTTTAAAGTATTTCTATTGATGTTTTATACTTAAAGTAATATTGTATTATGATACATTTGTGACCAACCACCTTAACCGTCCATGGCGAAGTGGCAGGGTTGACTGCAAGGCCTGGCTGCACATGGCCTTTGGCGGTGCATATCGGGGGTTGGGATATCGGGGGGGGGGGGGAGGAATGTGTTGGGTGCAGGCCCTGAATCAAACCTCCGCAAGCTGCCATTCTTCCACTGCACATGGCCTTCAGCCATCCAGCAACAGGCGCGCATCCTTTTTTAATATTTGTATGCCCCGTGGGATAACCTATAAACTGTAAGAATGAAAAATAAGTGCAAGATTTACAAAGCACATAAACTTCACGAAATCAAATGAATGTCTTTTTCTAATTTGCACTTATATATTACTAAGAAAGTTTGCCATAATATGCCAGAGATATTACTAAGATTGTTGCCATAATATGCCAGAGATCGTGCCATGAATAGCCTGAGACATACAATCACATAAAAAGTTATAATTATGATATGCCAGACACAGTAAGCATATACTTTATGACACCCACAAGTCCCCAGTTACATTGCAAAATGCCTTGGCACAGCTCCAGGTGTCTAGAATCAAGTCTAAAGTATAAAGGCATAAAAACAACCCAATGCCCATGTATAATATATAATACGTAGACGCAGATGTAGATATCTAGTTATAGTCACAAATGCCCAGTTACAGCTTCAAATGTGGAAGCATTACCTAAAGTAACCAGTTGAAGCTCTACGTGCCTGGACAGTGCTTCACATACCCACACACAGCAGTCCTACAGCCCAGGAAGCAGCCAGCCATGTTGCCAACACATGGAGGGCAGTAGTGCAGACACTCATGCTGGGGGCATAGGCAGGGACGAGCCTACCGAGCAGGGCACGCATTTTTAGATAAAAACCTTAATACCTTAGGTTTCATTTCCTAAATCAAAGGGATATAAACAATAGCAAACAGTTTGTGATGCAAAGTGTAAGCCTTGCAAGTGATAATTTGCAACTATGTTCAGGGCTTGTATCCTAATACTTTTGATACAGGATGTGTTGCTAGTTTGTGTTTCTTTGTATCTTGTTGACCTCCCTGATCTGATGGCCTCTAATGGCATCTTGCATGCAATCACATTGTGTGCATTTGGCTGAGCTCGAATCATGGCTTCATCCATTCAGTGAAGAGGTTTTATCTCCTTACAATGGATAGTTCCCAGTGCTGGCTGCTCTAGCACTGTGCCCTGCACCTTGCACAGACTGATTACATGTGTGGATTTTCCGGCTGTTTCCAGCTCTGGCACATCCAGGGCTGCAAGAGTACACTATAAATAGCATAGAGGCCGGTACTCTATGTCTTGTGCTTACACATTACTCTTGCTGCTCTCCCTGATCCCACAACATTGGATCCATTTTGTCTGTAGCACTGTGCTACGGCCTTTTTAGACATCAATTATAGGGAGAACCCAGAGAAAATATTATTTAGTTGTATGCAGAGGTCCCTGCAGGCAGGGATAATTGGTGTTTGCAAATGATAAACTTAAAATACCCATTACGGCTGTCCCAAACAGTGTGACTTTATACTAATACTATTCCACGTCATTCATGATTAAAATTATTTCACACTCATGTATCCATACAACATCTCCTTCAGTTTATCACATAGGCAGAGGACTCTACCTACAGTGGTGAACATGCCATAACCAGCTTAACTGAATACAATGCAATGTGTGTCCTCTTCCAGCAGACCTTTCATAATTAAACCTCCCTAAGCAGGGCACAACTGTTCTTGTTATTTACATAAAAAGGTCTGTGTGGTGGGCTTTTTCAGGGGCCCACTTTCTTAACACTTGCAATTTGGTAGATATCTTTTTCATTGTCTCTGATATTGCTTATCACATCCATGTCCCCACCACTTGTGTCCTCAACAACAAATGCATCATTTGAAACTAAACATTGGAGGAGTGATTATCAAACGTGTACCGAAAAATTCACACACAGTACTGTAAGGAAAGTGGAGAACAGCAGTCTAGGCGTTAACAAACATTTCTTCCTGGGTGTTCTTTTGTGGTCACCACAGTGATTCATCATAGCGTTATCATGTGGGTAGTCTACAAGCTAAGACTGTAAATCAGTTATGGCCCACATCATTTTGTTTGTAAGTTCATCATCTAGAATTCACAGTGGTTTGTCTTCATTTTTTCACTTTGCCGAAAGGCGGCACATGATTGTCTTATTGTTGTGCTACTGGATGCTTTCTCATTCCTCTTTTCCAATATGTTGCGCCATTTAGTGAGGAGTTGTGTTTCCTTTCATGCCATTGTTATGGCTCTACGTTGCTAAAGCAATGATAGATTTAAGAACTTTGACCCAGTTCTTCACAGTTAAGACAGTGGAATAATGCCAACATTCTACCCTACAAAGGTCTGTGCAACTTAGATAGCGTATCTTTGTTTCCCAACCAGCATTTACCTGTTTATGGGCAATCACATATCATGGGTAGAAACGTATTTATGGGCAAGCCCACATCATGTGTAGAAACCCCCTGTCTGCAGTTTGCTTCTAGGACATTCCTGTGATGTCGAAGGGTATATATGATCAATCTCCCAATGGCTCAAACACGCTCTGTATACAAAAATAAAGTTGATATATTGAAATCTGGCGTTGTGTGACATCTTGTGAGGGGAAGTTAGGTCTTGATTCTATTGGCTGTTTTGGAACTCCCTACCCAGGTCGATCTCCCATTTGTTCCTTAGTCTTACCAGTGATATTTCTGTGATTTCCAGGATGCCTTATAAAACCAAGTGATTAACCTCTTGCCACCCCCTCATAATGTATAGCAAGTGTGCTCATGTGTCTGAGTTTCTGTACTTCTGTATCTATGTGAAAGTAATTGCCCCTCTTATCTACTAGCACCTCAAATGTGTCCAGGGTACCTTCTCTGAACAAATCCCCTGCCGCTGAGCTGCTTCGATTGAAGTAAAATGTTGTCTGGGATACCAATTAGGAGGATCCCTGGTACAGTGGGGTTGATATGCTGTGTCATTCACAGCCCTCTCCGAAGGCTACATTCACCAGCCGCACTACAGAGTATTAGGAAGGATGAGAATATATAGCAATTCCTTTTGAATTTGGGATGTTGTCATTCACAGCCAGATAGTATTGTTCAAAGTTGGTGCGCCCAGCCTGCCTTACATTGTTGGAAGATTGGATTTTGGATTCTGCTAACGCCTCCCTGTGCCTGCCTGCATTCCAAACAAGGTTGCATAGGAGTACACCGACTCTTTGAAAGTCCTGATCTGCAATAATATTTGGAGATTAGAAAATTAATTCAGAAGTCGTAGCATCACCCTCTTGGCTGATATGAGTCACCCTATCACCGTCAAGGCTAAGGTTTTCCAGAACTAAACCAGAGATTGCAGTGTGCCTATAGCAGCCCATAAATTGTCATGAAACAGATCTGCGTCCGAGTGGTACACCCTCATGTCCAAGTACCGAAAGTTCATGTGCTCCCATTTTATGACCCCACATCCAAGGTCAATGCAGCTTAGATCCAAGCTCTGCCCTATAGTTGTTTGACTAGCATATAACTGTGCTATTAATTTGATCATGTTCCCCTTGAAGCTGGATATTTAAGAGGTTGCAAAGGGTACTTTTAACTTAAGGTGTCAAAGGCCTTTCCAGGTCGGGTGCTAGAAGAGCTGAGTGAGGCCAAAGTGAGGGTGCTCAAGTACTTGAGATAGCTTATGTTTAAAGAGGTGTTAAGACCTGTTAAAAATCCATTCTTATCTGAATGAACCAAATCTAACAGCATCAACAGGATTCGCTCAACCAATAATTTGCCCATAATTTAATAATTGTTTTTCAATATAGATAAGAGTGTGTATAATGGCATATCCAGGGGATCTCACCCAGGTTTAGCCAATGATACAATCAATACCTCGCTAGTTGTAGGAGTCAATTGTCTAACCACAAATGTTGTGTCATAAAGTAATGTCAATCTCCAGGCAAGTTGCTTTGCATATATGCAAAAGAAATTCAAAAGCCCATCCAAACTAGGCCTTTTTCCTGCTGTCTGTTCCAAAAGAGCCCTTTATCTCCTGGACAGTGACTGGCTTATCCATTTCCTGTTCGTGGTGAGGGGTCACCTGTAGAAGGGTTACTTGCTCTAGATATTGCTCTGTGTCAATGAAAATATGTCTGTCTACTCTCTTGTACCATCTTTCTAGCCATAGAAAGCCCTATTAATATCTTCTTGATAGTAAAGGGCTGGGATTTCTTTAATCGTCATTTTATAGGCGCCCTTATTATATGGTTTGAGCAGCCATGCCAGAAGCTTGCTGATTTTATCCCACTTAGTATGCATTTTCTCCACATATGAGGAATCATCTATACAATGCAGTCTCTTCACTAGGGCTGCATGTTTCTCTCTGGTCAGTCGACAGGATTCCCATCACACAGCTTCAAGTACAGTTTCCTGCTCCAGCTTTGCAGGGAGGCATATAGCATACGTAACTCGCAATCAATGATCTTATGAGCCCCCACTATAGTGTGAACACAGTGCCGCCTAGCAACAACTTTGAAAGCTTCACATTCAGCTATGAGCAAGGAGGCTGACTCCTTGTTTTCATGGAAATGTGTATTATTGACCTCCCATAATATACCACTGAGGTACCATATCTGTACTGCAGCAGGTATTCTGTCCTACTTGATGCCCAACAACAAAGGATTGTAATCCAAGATTGTTTTGCCCAGCTATTCAGTGAGGCACACTGAGGTCTTTTGGGGTGATGAACAAAATGATGTGGTCCAACATTACATGCAGGTCATGTGGTGGTGGATAAAATAAATTCTCCTGTTCCCTAGGGTTCTTACAATGCCTGGGACCTATCAATGGCCAGCTTGCTAGCCAATCTCTCTGTGCCTTTGCTTTTTGACTAGAGGAAGCATGTGGAAGATGTGAATGTGGCCCATCCTATATCCAAAACACTTAAAATCGTCACCCAAACCCAGGGGGTGGGGGGAGACGTGTATCCCTGTTACCAGTTGCCTACTGAGTGTCACATAGAAGGCAGGGTTTATGATTTCTAATGGATACATCTGCCTGTGGAGTCCTCACCTTATGAATTTCCCTCATGCGCTGCATTCCCAGGAAACCTTTCTCCTCAGCTCTCCCATGTCGACGAGGACGTCACAATAGAACAGCTTTGCACGCGACTCCGCATGACATCATCGCAGCCATAGGGCAACCTCATCGGCGTGCTGACGTCAGTTCCCTTTTTTCTGAGCCGTTGACGCGTAACGGTTTTTCCCAGGGCTCTCCATTTCTGGGAGTTTTGTTGTTGCAAGTCTTCATGTCTTTGTAGCAGCGACTATGGCTACTCAGAGGAAATCTGGTTTCAAGCCGTGCAGGGAATGTGGGGGCCAGATGTCTATCACTGACCCCCATGAAGACTGTTTGTGGTGTCTCTCGTCAATCCACGACATCGAAGAGTGTTCGTCAAGCAGGCGTATGAACCCCAAAGCACTGAAGGAGAGGGGGCCAAATTGTGCATGGCCAAAGCCAAAAAACACAAAAGGGGTTGAAGAAGATCGAGGTCCTGCTCCAAGTCACTGACTCAGCATACTTTGAGGTCGTCAAAGAAACATAAGAAGAAGCAACGCCATGGGTATCGGCGTTGTTCTTCGAAGGATGCAACGCCGAAGTTGGTGTCTCCGGTTCCCAGGCGTCATCGGAAGGGTGAAGTCTCTCCATCTCCTTCTCCTGAGGTGACTCCGGCCCCGTCTCCGAGAGGGGTGACTCCACCGGCTCCAAGAGAAGTAACGCCTCCTCTGTTGCTGAAGTCGACTACTCCACCTCTGGCTGCAGGGTCTCCGGCGCCGCATCCGGAGCCGAACGTGCTGCCTCCTCGAGCGGCTTCAGTGCCTACAGTGCCGGATCCGGTGTATCCTGTCTTCCCGACTCTGGGTACGGATCCGTTGCATTTTTTTAATGCGATGTTCGGCTTGTTTGCCAGAGCGGCAAACGCAACTGGTGTGCCTGTTGGCCCCATGGGTCTGCTGGCATACTCCCTGCGAGGTTTGCCACCACATTTCCCTCAGGCACCTCTTATGCCTTTTATGCCGATGGCTCCAGGGAGTTGGCCTCTCCCGAGATTTTTGACGCTGGTACAATCTGTAGAGAGGTGAGTGCCGCTGGGTGGATCTTCCCTGGTGCCATCTGGTTCGGAACCGGCACCGACCCGACCTCAACTGGCGTTGACTACTGTTCCGGTAGGCCTCCCTTCGACACCGATCCCAAAGTCCCCGGTGCCGCGCCTGGCGCCTCTGACGCCTGTTCCAAGGATGAGGTCTAGAAGAGAGGTACAGAGATTAATGGAAGAGGAGGAATACCAAGAACACCATGATGAGGCTGTGGAAGGGGAGATTGTGGATCCTGATCAGGATTTCGAAGGTCTGCAGAAGGCAAGTGGCCTGGATACCTCTCCTGAATGGGAGCTCTCATCTCCAAAAGGTCTCCCAATGCAGGAGGTAACTTCTATCACGCTGTGATCAGGTAGGCAGCGGATCTGCTGGACTTACCTCTTCCCACAGCAGAATTAAAATCTAACATTTTGACAGAGGTGCCCCATTCTCCTTCTTCTATCTCGAAGCTTTTACTCCCTTTCAACGAGGCTTTGACTGAGTCCATCCTTGATGTATGGCAGAAACCGACAACTGCTCCAGTGGTGTCCAGGTCTGTGGCAAGGAGGTATAAGGTGGCTCCGGGGGATCCTGCTTTCCTGTCCACTTATCCATCTCCGGAAAGTTTGGTCATCCAGGCTTCGTGCTCCTCTAAGCAGCCTGCAGGGTCATTCCCATCTACACCTGCAGGTAGGGAGTCGAAGCATATAGAGTAATCTGCGAAGAAGGTATTCTCGTCAGGCAGTATGGTTCTGAAATCGACAAATGCTACATACACGCTCTTATGGATTCTGCCAGGGAGGTGCTCCCAAAACTACCGGAGGAAGTTCAGGGTCATTTTTCAGAGGTTCTAACGGATGCCCAAGCTGCAGCCCGCCAGGTCATACAGTCTGTTCTGGACCCTGCTGATTCGGTTGCCAGAGCAATGGGGTCGTCTGTGGCGACCAGGAAGCATGCTTAGCTACGGGGTTTAGGGTTCTCTCCTGATGTGCAAGCCACACTGTTAGACCTACCTTTCGACGGATCTCCCCTATTTGGGGACAAAGTGGTCTCAGCGCTGCAGCACTTAAAAGACAGTAGAGCCACAGCAAGGTCTTTGGGTCTCCAGTCTTTGTCCAGGGGCTTTGGATATCGCAAGTTTGGTGGTTTTGGCAGGACCATATCCTTTCGTGCCAGATAGCAGCCGCAACAGCAGCAACAGCAGGCAAATCCCCTGTTCAGGTCTTACTGGGGAAAGGGCAGAGGTTGTTTGTGGGGTTCAGCACGGCAACAAGTCTCCTCCTCATCCTCCTCCTTTTCCGCCCCTCCAACTGGTTTGGCAGAGAAGCAGCTCTAGCTCTGCCATCCTAGAGCATGCTTGTCCAGTGGGAGGATGGGTGTCCCATTTTCTGCAACATTGGAGGTCTGTTACTACAGATCTCTGGGTGTTGAACATCGTAGAGAAGGGGTATGCCCTACCCTTCTGGGAGTTTCCCCCTCTTTTCCCTCCCCGTCAGGGTTTGTGCTCAGAAGAGCACCTTCTGCTTCTCCAGCAGGAAGTTCTGTCATTACTGCAAAAAGGCGCAATCGTGTTGGTTCTGGAGCAGAAAAGGGGCCAGGGATGCTACGCTCGGTATTTCCTGATTCCCAAAAATGACGGCCATTTGAGGCCGATCCTAGACCTCAGGTTTTGAATTTTCACCTCAAACAGGAGAAATTCAAGATGTTGACCATGGCTCATGTCCTTCTTGCGCTGCAGAAAGACGACTGGATGGTGTTGATCAATTTTCAGGATACGTATTTTCCCATTCTGAAGTCGCATCGGAAGTATCTTCGTTTTTCGGTGGAGTCTCAACACTACCAGTTAGCGGTCCTTCCATTTGGTCTTACTTCCGCACCTCGAGTCTTCACAAAGGGGATGGCGGTGGTGGTAGCACATCTCAGAACATCGGGGTTCCTGTTTTCCCCTATCTGGATGACTGGCTGCTCAAAGCAAATTCGCCAGAGATGGTGCTGCATCATTTGCAAGTAATAACGCAATTGTTGTTCAACTTGGGTTTTTCGATAAATGTACCCAAATCTCACCTGGTGCCCTCTCAGCGCAACCTGCTCATAGGGGCAGTACTGGACACTACTGTAAGTGGTGCCTTCTCGTCTCTACAGAGGATTCACGACATCCAGGCTATGATTCCACTTTTTCAGAAGGGAGCGGCTGTTCCAGTCCTGAACGTCTTCCGCCTGCTCGGCAGTGGTTTCAACACAACGGAGATCTCGAAGAGGTGGTCGGAATCTCCAGAGACACTGCAGCAGAGCTGTTATGGTGGAGTGTTCCAGGCAGCCTGTCTCAAGGGAAGCCGTTTCAACCTTCGTCTCCGGTGGCCACAGTGATAACAGATCCCTCCACTCTAGGGTGGGGAGCTCATCTGGGGGATCTGGAGGTCAAAAGCCTTTGGTCTCCAGAGGAAAGATTGTTTCACATCAATCTTCTGGAATTGTGGGCAATACGTTTGGCTCTCAAGGCCTTTCCTCCCTCCCTTCAAAGTCAGTCGGTTCAGGACTTGATGGAAAACACTACCACAATGTGGTAGATCAACAAACTGGGAGGAGTAGGGTCGTATCTTCTTTGCAGAGAGGCTCTGCGACTCTGGTCCTGGGCTCAGGACCATCAGATTTGCGTGATTGCGAATCATCTGGCCGAAGAACTGAATGTGCATGCGGACAGTCTCAGTCGGCAGTATTCGGCCGATTACGAATGGCCTCTTCATCTAGAGGTGGTCCATCACATTTTCAGGATGTGGGGATTTCCTCAGTTGGACCTGTTTGCCACACACGAGACTGCGCACTGCTTGTCATTCTGCAGTCTCCAGTATCCGACGCGGGGAGCGTTGGGGGGCACGTTTCAGTTAGATTGGGGCTCACAGCTTCTTTACTTGTTTCCCCCCATACCCTTGATTCCTCAGGTTCTGAGGAAGATTTGCCAAGACCGGGCCCAAGTCATATTGATCGCTCCGGATTGGCCGGGAAGGGTGTGGTACACAGACCTCCTTTACCTCTCATCGCACCCTCCACTCCGTCTCCCTCTCAGGGGAAACCTCCTCTTGCAGTCAAAGGGACAGGTTCTACACCCCCACCTCCAGAGCCTGCACCTTCATGCCTGGAGTTTGAACGTGGCAACCTGAGCTCTTTCTCTCTCCCAATGTATGTGGTGTGGGGGATGTTATTTTATTGGCCAGGAGACACTCCACCAAATCTGTCTATTCTGGTAGGTGCGCCAAGTTTGTTAAATGGTGTGGAGAGAGATCGATTGATTCTTTGCAGGCCCATTTGTCTGATATTCTGAGTTTCTCTCTTTCCCTAGCACAACAGGGTTGTGCAGTAGCTACTGTCAAGAGCTACTTGTCAGCTTTTCTCTGTTTACCAGATCAACCCTCGTTGTTTAAATCTCCCATAGTTATGAGATTCATGAAGGGTCTCACAAATAGGTTTCCTCCCACTCCTTTTATCATGCCTCAGTGGGATTTGAATTTGGTTCTCACTTTCTTGATGTGTTCACCCTTTGAACCATTGCATAATTGTCCCTTAAGGTTTCTGGTGTTTAAAACTATATTTTTGGTTGCAATCACTTCCGCTAGGAGGGTGAATGAGTTGCAGGCTCTTAGCTCCAAACCTTCATTTACATCATTCCGTGCGGATAAGATGGTTCTTAGGACCAGAGCTGCTTTCATGGCTAAGGTGGTCACTTCTTTCCACCTAGGGCAATCCATCGCCTTGCCCACTTTCTACCCTCCCCCTCACCCGTCTAAGGAGGAGGAGAGACTTCATCACCTGGACCCAAAAAGGGCGGTCAGCTTGTACCTGGACAGGACCAAGGACTTCAGATTGGATGACCAACTATTCATCGGATATGTGGGCACGATGAAGGGAAAGGCTGTCCACAAGAGAACGTTGTCCAGGTGGAACATCCTCTGTATCAAGATCTGCTGCATTTTTGCCAAGAAGGAGCCTCCTGAAGGTATTCAAGCTCATTCTACCAGAGCTAAGTCTTCTTCTTCTTCTACAACTGCAAGGTGGCAACTTGGGCCTCCCTCCACACTTTTGCGAAGCACTATTGCTTGGATTCAGAGGTGAGGAGGGACGGCCATTTTGCAAGTTCTGTGCTGCAGGATTTGTTTGGTATAGGCAGACGGGCACCCTCCGCCGGGAGTGGGACTGCTTGGGGATTCAATTCATAAGGTGAGGAATCCACAGGCAGATGTATCCATCAGAAGAACAAGTTACTTACCTTCGGTAATGCTTTTTCTGGTGGATATAGTATCTACCTGTGGATTCCTCACTGACCCACACGCCTCCCCGTTGCCTGTCTGCTTATACCGAAAAATAATTGATGGGTATTTTATGTATTTTTATTGTTGGAATAATGTGATACTTGGCACTAGGAAATGTCTATGTTTAAGAATTTCCAGATTGGGTTATTTTTTGTATACTTTGTATACTTGTGAAAATGTTGTCGGTTTACCCGTTGACCTCAGCACGCCGACTAGGTCTTTTTATGGCTTCGATGATGTCATGCGGAGTCGCGTGCGGAGCCGTTCCATTGTGATGTCGACGTGGGAGAGCTGAGGAGAAAAGTTTTCGTGGAATGCTGCGCATGGGGTTAATTGATAAGGTGAGGAATCCACAGGCAGATACTGTATCCACCAGAAAAAGTGTTACCGAAGGTATGTAACTTGTTCATTTGTGCCATAAATGCTGCCCAGCTTCACTGGTATGCCATTCAGTCTGCCTTCCAGAAGGGCATAACGTCCCTCCATATCTACCAACATTGTGTCTGCCTCAAAGCGGACTCCTGGCTTCACTCAAACCAACACCACCCTACCATTTGATGAACAACTGGTGTAATACATCCCCTCCAACAAAGCTGCAGTTGAACAACCTCAGACAATGTCAGATGAGACTCCTATATGAAGGTCATATGGACCCTCCTACGCTTAAGGAAGGAGTATATTTTCTAACGTTTGTTAATCATATTCATGTCCTGGGCATTCCAGCTGATAATTATATAGTTATTAAGAGTTCTCATGTGACCTGTTTTGTTGTGTCAGCTTGGCAACAGTTGTGCTAATGGTATGTTCTTGTTGCTCAGTTTTGGGCCCAGTAGGGATGAAGTCATAAGACTGTCCCTGACGAATTTAAAATTTTGCTGGTGTAATTTTCATAATATGTGAAATTTCGTGTTAAGTTTGTTACGCTAAACTCCTGAAATTGCACCATTACACCACGTCATGTTCTTATGCCACCATTTACTGCAAAATTATTGCACAGGAGTGCAGGAATTACATGCACAACCAAGATGTGAGTAGCTGCTGTTCGCCACACTTATGTTTTTGGTGTTATTTTTTTTTTTGTGAAATGCATATTTGTGTCAAAAATTGACCCAGGGACACATTCCCTGCAAAATTATAGCGCTAAATGATGGATTTGCATTTCACATAATTATGCATAATTTCACATAATTTTGCTGAATTATACAAAAGCAAATTACACAAATCTCACACACAACTTCCTAGGAAACTTGAGGTAAACGCCTCCAATTGATAAAGCTGAAACCCAGGAACCCCTGTCTGCCCTGAGACCCCCTCAAAACTGTGACCACATTCAGTGTAATCTTTTTCATACTCTTGTCCTCCAGCAGGAGATCCCAAATTTGTTGAAAGTAGCTATATGGTAGCTTAGTCTGTAAATAGTCATTTCTTATTTTGACATAAGCATCATTTCTTTCAGCCATTGTTTGTAACCTCTCTTATATTTTCCCAATGTCAATCATTTCCTTTGGTTCTAAATTCAAACGCTTCTAAGTTATGTAGCAGTGTTTAGAGTTTAGCAGTGTATGTGTAATGTCCATATTGTCTTACATCTTCACAGTCCACCGTTTTAACAGCATACTTAAAAGCGTACTTAAAAGGAAAGGGTCTGCTGTTTATGGTGGTTAAAATGTGTTAGGGTCTTATGCAACCAACTGACTCTCTGGAGTGGGTTAGTCCAGTTGTTATAGTATTTTTAAAAAACAGACAAGATTCCTTTATGTGCATATCTGTGCACTCTAAACAGGAATATATTGGTTGACTGTCACCTATTGCCAAAAATACATGACCTACTTTTCAACTTAGACCAGGTAAAGTATTTTTTTCATTTTTCTAGGGACAGCACAGTTCATGCTGTGCCTATGGGGACCCCACTGGGACGCAGCTTGAACCACAGAGCAATGTAGGAGAGGCATTAATGCGTATGACCTACTGGGACAGATGATGTCCTGGTGTGCTGAACGCGCTTGGCTCCCTGCTCGCTCTAAAAGGTTGCATTATTGGCCTGTAGAGTGATAGATGGGCTGTGGGGCACGGACCGAGCCTCGGACACCCCCCCTTCTGTACGGCCACTGTAACAACGACATTTGGATCCTGAAGGGTGCTGGAGACTGGCGGCGGCAGAGGGGGCGAGGGCCCAGGACATGGTGAGGGGCCGCCATCAGAGGTCCATGCAGAAAAGCAGCCTGGATAAGGATCCGGTAAAGATGTCCTCCGCGGCCATGAAGATGCGGGGTGGAGGGGCAGCTGACAAGCCACAGCCGGGGGTCAGGGGAGCCCACCCTGTGCTCCATCATGACCGTGATCCTTGACCCACTGGGCTCAATAGCGCATTTCGAGCCCAAACTCGATACAGTCTCCATAGAGGTCAATCTGCCCTGGGCAGATTTTCACAAGATATCGGAAAAGGTAGCAACAGCAGAGACTCCTATCAGTGGTCTACTTTAAAAAACGAAGCGTCTGGAGTAACAGGTGCAGACCCAAACCAAGCAAAGTACCCCCATGGCGGCAAAGCTGGAAGAACAGGAGGGAAAGGCCACTAGAAATAACATAAGAGTGGTGGGCGTCCCTGAGGGAGCAGAGAGACGAAATGTGGACCTTTTCCTGGAGGACCATATACGCAACAAGCTCAAACCCAAAAGGCTATCTTCTTCTTTGTGGAGAGAGCTCACCGGGCATCCCCTTCATCCTCAACCCCGAGGCCTGGGGCTCCTCCGCGCACAATAATAGTGCGGTTCTTAAACTACAAAGATAGAGATGCGATACTCCAGACAGCTTGCCCGCAGGACGACCTACACTTGGACAGTGCAGTGATCCGCTTCATCCCGGACTTTACCTTGCAAGTTCAGCACCAACGCAAAACCTTTGAGGAAGTCAAAAGGGCATTGTGGGCCAGGGAAGTCAAGTACATGATGCTTTTCCCCGCCAAACTAAAAGTAATTGATGATGGTAAGAATTGGCACTTCACCACATCAGAGAAGGTATGGGACTGGCTCGAGGGCTGGAGAGTGGTTGGTAAAGGAGCAAATGGTGATCACAGATTGCACAGACCCAGAGCAAATGGGGGGCAGGGGGCTTTTTCCCCCCGGCGGGAAAGCAGAGTTGCAGCCTACCTCCAAGGACACATGAGCCATGTCTGGGAGAGAACCCCTCTGAGGAGTCGTGAGTAAAGGGGTGTGGACTTTTTGATGTGCCTATTTTGATGTGCGTGCTGGGGGTGAGGAGGGGGGCTGGTAAACAGAAACTCTGTGAACTTGGGGAGGATTGCCACAGGACTGGCACAGTTTCTGGGCTTTATTGTTTTACCCTGGGATGTAATAACATAACTATTAACTCTATCCGAACTGTCATCAACTTGGCGGCTATGACCTACCCCAGTTATCGGATGTTCGCCATTGGGCGACAGGCGCTCTGCAAGTTGGGGAAGTGGGTAGTTTGGAACTCACAATGTAGGGAGGGGGGAGTTCTTACATTGTCTTGTTTATAGTAGTTTCAGCTTCATACGATACACACTCTAATGAGGATAGAGGAGAGAGAAAATAGCTCCGTGATGGGGGGGCTACATAGTGAGGGTGGAGGCCACCAGCCCAGGTGACAGGGGAGTCGATTCCTAGACAGTTATAATAATGGGGACACGTGAGGATACACATAATTTGATTATTTGGACCAGGAACATCAATGGTTTGGGGAGTAAGATAAAGCGTACACTGGTCCTGCAACATCTGAAATGCCTTGGGCCCGATATAGTGATTATGCAAGAGATGCATTTAATAGGAACTCAGTACAGGACCTTAGATAGGTTTGGGTACATTCTGCAGGCCCACGCTGGATACACAACTGACTCGAGAGGAGTGGGAATCCTTATTAAGCGTACGCTACCCTTTACACCACGTGGTGTGGCATGACAATCAAGGCCGCCTGGTGGCCTTATCGGAGGGAGGGTACCACATTGAATCTATGCTCAGTATACTTCCCACCTAGACTTCATGGAACGACTTTCCCAGACGTAGGAGAGTTACTACTGACATTGCCACACAGTGTTATTGGTTGAGATATGATTGCAGTTATGGACGCTGAGACTAACAGGGCGGGCGGTGCTGCTAGAGGGGTGGGGGTTGGGCCGCTGCAGTAATTTGTAAATGCTCTGGGTCTGACGGACCTGTGGAGGGAATCTCATCCACAACAATAACACTTTACGTACTTTTCCCCCTCACTCAGTTTATTTTTTCGGATTGACCATATCTTCACCCATCAGGCACAGGCATCCAGGCTTGGATCGGCTCAGCACCACCCCAGAGGCATCTCGGATCACTCCCCAGTGGAGGTTTGGTTGCTGGGCCCGACCAGGGATTCTCAATTGCCCCCTAGGATAGATGCTTGGTACCCGCGAGATGGGAAAACAAAGGACAAACTGTGGGAATGTGCTGGTTTTTATTTTAAGGAAAACCTGGGCTCGGTCGCATTGGGAGGCGTTTAAGACAGTGGTTAGTGGGAAGGCACAGGCACTCATAGTAGGGAAGAAGAAAGAGACAAGACTGCAGTGCTCAGCCTTAGAGAAGGAAATCGAGGAACTTGAGAAGGTGACCCAAGCTACCAGGGATGCCGAAAATTGTCACAGACTGCGGCTAGGCCAACAGGATCTGCGGGCCCTGGCGTAGAATCTGGCACGTAAATATGCATTGGGGACACAGCGTCGCCTTTACAATGTAGGAGATAAGGCCAGTAGGCTTCTGGCATGACTTGACGAACAGGACAAGGAAAGCTCATGGGTACTGACAGTATTGTACGAATCGGACGTCACTCCATCGTGAAACGCAGCCATAGCGGAGGCTTTTGCCTCCTAGTACGAGGCACTGTATACCTCCAAGACAGCCATGACGGTTGCTGGCTGTACAGACCCCCTCAAAGACATGTCCTTTCAGGTGTTGACAGCAGATGACTGCGATAATATAGAGGCGGACCTGACACAGGACGAACTGAAGTGAGCGTTGCGGGAGCTACTGTCCGGGAAAGCACCGGGCCCCAACAGCTTGCCGGTTGAGCTGTACAAGAGCTTGCCGGAAGTAGCTGCTAAACCCATGCTCGAGATGCTTCATGAGGCACGCAAAGTTGGCTTCCTCCCTGAGGACTAAAGAACCGCAATAATAGTCATTATTCATAAAGAGGGCAAGCCCCCAACAGAGTATGGGTCCTATAGACCGATATCGTTGTTGAACGTGGAGGCTAAAGTATTGGCGAAGGCACTGGCAACCAGACTACGGGGGGTCATTTAATTGATTGTGTACCCCGACCAGTTGGGCTTTATGCCCAATAGGAGCACTAGGCTCAACCTCCACCTGAAGGAGTCTCAGACAGAGGATCTAGTGGCCCTAATAGCCCTCGATGCCTGAATGGCGTTCGTTTCAGTTGAGTGCAACTACTTGTTTGCAGTGTTAGAGAGGCTGGGGTTTGGACCAAGATTCCGCTCTTGCATCAGGCTGCTCTATTGGACCCCTATGGCCAGAGTAAGGGTGAATGGTGTGAAGTCCCGTGGTTTTGAATTGCAGAGAGGTACTCACCAGGGGTGCCCTCTCTCCCCCATGTTATTTTCTTTGGCGCTGGAGCCTTTGGCTGCATGGGTCCATCAGGACCCCTTAATACGAGGGATTCTAGCATCCGGGGGTTGGGAGGAGCGAATTTCCCTATACGCAGATGATTTCCTTTTATATGTTACTCAACCCTCCATTTCCATAGACCGGATCATGCAGGTGTTCTGCATCTTTGTGGACCATTCAGTTTATACAATCAACTGGTCCAAGTCGGTGATCTACCCGCTCTCAGCTGCAAACCTCCGCTTGCCTCAAGATAGTTCGGCTCCGATTTTCCAAAAGGGGTTTCGATACCTGGGGATATATATCACTCGGGACCCCAAAAAATTCCTCAGCAGAAATATCCTCCCCCAGTTGGAGAGACTGAGAGGAGATGTGACTCAGTGAAGAAGTTTACCGCTAATGTTAATTCGCAGATCAGCCCTTTACAAAATGATGAGTCTGCCACGATTACGCCCTATAGAATCCCACCGGACATGTTAAAAAAAATAGACAGGGAGGTCTGTCGGCTATTATGGCGGGTGGCTCCTCGAATCACGTTGGTTAAACTGCAAAGAGGGGTCTATGATGGGGGACTGGCAGTCCTGGACATTTTTAAATATTACTGGGCCTCACAACTCCTATTGATCAATGAATGGGTCTTTGTAGACTGCGAAAACCCTGCATACAGGTAGACAGGGAGGCGATGGGACGGGGGAGACATGAAGAACTCCTCTACGGGGATAGGAAGGACAGAGATATACCGCAACACACACTGACAGTGGTCAGGGTTTGGAGGGATGCAACAAGATTCCTGGGCGTGACCGGGAGACTCACAGGTTTAGCATCACTATGGCACAGTCGTTTATTGTCCGAAGTGGGGTGTCTCAAAGGGTTTACCAAATGGGAGCTGCTAAGCATAGAACACATGAGCGATTTCTGGAGAGGCCAAGCCATTATCCGATTCGAAGAGCTAAGCCAAGAATACGTCCTTGCGGGGGGGCATGGCCAACAACATGGCCGGGTAGCTGCGTTCTCTGCTAGCTCCGCTGGCCCCGACCAAATCCTGACTTTAATCCTGTCCCTCGACGCCAAATAAATACAACAGTGGTGACCGGAAGGTGTTCTGAGGCGGAGGCGGGCTGAAAGAACAGTGAGCGGAGGATTTCTGCCGTAATCGGAGCCTCTCCTGAAGCGAAATCTGCACGACGCTCTTCAAGATGGCGCCCCGCCGGAGCTGACCGCGTAGACATACTGGGCCCACAAAGAACTTGGGCGGCGGAAGGCGGCTCGGACTGAGAGGTGGAAGCGGAGTGCACCGCAGGGAAACTTGAAAAGTCGAAGTAGACCTGGCAGCGGACTGTGCACCCCCCCTGGAGCCGCGACGAGGAGCGGTGAATGTCCGCTCGGTGGAGGCGGAGATTTTGAAACGCGGAGGCGGAGCGGGCTGACCGGGCGCAACTTGCCGGCGATGGAGTGGCTCCCTACCTCCCGGTAATACAACCGATAGCGGCCTGGACTGAGAGCTGGATCCCGGCAAGGTATTTCAGTGCTGAGAGCGGGCGTCCCCATTCCACTCCTTACGGCGGGTAGCAGTGGCTGCAGTGGAGATTGCGCGAGCCAGCCCGACCGACGCCGATCGGTCCTAAAGAACTCTCCCCAGGGCGGCAGCGGAGGGAGCGGGAGGCTGCGAGCCCAAAACAACGGAATATACCGGAGACAGCAGAGCCAATAAGGGTGGTCCAGTGGGCCAGACAACGGACTCTTCCTCTCCCCCACCCGCAGATTTCAATACCAACTGTGTGGGCAGCCGAGGTGAGCGGCGAGGGGGGTGACGGAAACGCGGGCCCCGGTGTGCTTTTCCGGACACGGGTTTAGTGGAAGGAGAAATAGTGACACCGCGGCCTTGAATTGAGGCCTAAGAGGTCACCAGACACACCGGTCTGGGAGTCAACCTAAAGCCCAAGGTGTAATTTTGCAGAGACCGCAGAGGGTGATACAGGGCCACGAGGGACATACCAGTGCAGCTTCCGCAGGTGGCGAGATCAGGGAGGTGAACTATATCCGAGCCAACAGTGCCACTAAAAGTAGTCCGGTGGGCCTGGGTCCGAACTCTGCCTCTCCCCCCTCCGCAAGTCTCTGTACCCACTGAGCGGAACACAGGAGTGAGCGGCGAGGGGGTGGATTGTGACGTTGGCCTCGGTGCCCTCTTTGGGACACGGACTCAACGGAGGGGAAATAGTGCCACCACGAGCTAGACTCCACGGCCTGGCCGACGCCGTGCACGCTCATTTAGGAGCCACAATAAAATCCATGGTGTGAGTTTTAAGGAGGCCACCAAAAATTATATAGGGGCCACGAGGGACACACAAGCTCAACTGCCGCAGGCGAGAGTAGTTTGCTATTCACAGGGGTCGGCCTTGACTGGAGACCCCCTCCGGACCGGACTCCTCCCTCGTCCTAGAAGAGGGGCAGAAAGACACAAAAGAACATCGGTGTGCGGCCCCTCTCGCCGGTCATTTGAACATTATTTCCACACCTGGGGAGCTGGCGGAGCACTGCCTGACAGGCGGCGGTTTCCCATAGTGACTGTGGGGGAGAGTGCCTGTCTACAACCTAGCACCGGATCGCTCAAGATGGCGAGAGACCAGGAGCCTAAATCGTCGAGACAGGGGAAGCTGGATCGGTTTGCCAAAGTGCTCCCCGCGCCGACGGGGGCGGAGGGAGGTCCTGCTCCCCTTCCAGATAATGCGGCCATACTAAAAGCGATTCACGCATCTAGAGAGAGTTTGGAGGCGAAGATGGCAGAGATACGTTCGGAGGTCACATTACTACGCCATGATCTACGAAAAGTCTCCGAGAGAGTCACTGAGGCTGAACACTGCATCTCAGAACTTCAAGATACCTCCCACTCTATGCGGAAAGATGTGACAGGACTTTTAGCCTCAATGAAAGAAGTGGCCTGGAGGGTCGATGACGCTGAAAATAGGGCCCGCAGGAATAACCTTAGATTCATCGGTTTTCCGGAAGACGCGGAGCGAACAAATCCGGGCCAGTTTCTCCTGGCATTCCTAAAAGAATGTTTTTTTATAAAAAGACCGCACCGGATGCCCAATGTCCGCCCACCACCGGGGTCCCCCCTCGACCCTTGATAGCCCGTTTCTTGAACTTTCAGGATAGGGATCTAATACTTCGTGAACTACGGAAAAAAGGAGAGATTAAATACGAAAATACACGAGTGATGGTATTCCCGGATTACTCACGTGATGTGCAAAAGCAGAGACGAACTGTTGATCCTATCAAGGTGAAACTTAGAGCGCTCGGGATCCAGTACATGTTACTATTCCCAGCTAAACTTAAAGTCATTTTCCAAGGCACTACGCAGTTTTTTCAGACCCCAGACGAGGCATGGTCGTGGATTGAGGAACGGCCCTTGTTAGGGCGTAGAACGCCCCAAGCTAAAGATCTGCACGCAGATAAGAGGATGGGTTCAAGCCAGGAAAGACCTAAAGAAAACGTCAGAGGCGAGTGCTGAAAGTCCGGAGAACCACCGCAGGAACACCGATGAGGTCTTTGAGGCCTAGAGAAGACAAGCCACAAATATCGGACTCAGACGACGACACAGCCCAAGAACACGCAGCACAGACCCTTCAGAGATCGAGTGAAAATGTCACCACCGAAATGTCAGAGAGAGAAGAGTCGGCGGATACAGATAGTGAGCATCCACTTTTTGAGAGCATTCAATGGCTGGAAGCTCCTGATCCAATCCTGCTAGAAGCAAGTATCCAACAACAGCAACCGCCCAGTAACGGCGAAGAGGAATGAGATGCAGGGGCCGGACGGCCCCCAAAAGACAGTAAGACAATCCCAGGGCCCGGCACACATTGTAGAACTTTGGCCTGATAAGGGGAAGTATACCGTGTGTTTATACTGTATTATTGTGTAGTTAATTGAATTGGAGTGGGAGGGAGGGTTACAGACCTCTTGGTGGATTACCCGTGCCAGAGTTGTCATGTTGACGAATTGGGGGGTGGTGTGGGTGCCTGAAGAGTGTAGGGTGGGGGGCATGTTGGACACTGTCAATTGTTGTGGACTAAGTTTATTGCAAGGGGGGGAATGTTCTCTTCAGTTAATTCAAATGAATACCGAGATTGAGATGAGAATGAGAGGTGTGGGCTCTACTCCTGGAGAGGGCTGGACATGAGATGATTCATTAGCTTCATTGCAATGGCTGAGGGTAGATACACAGTAATGACATGGAATGTTAATGGGTTAGGAAACAAAATCAAACGAGGATTAGTATCTAATTATCTTAAAAGACTCAAACCCGATTTAGTATTTTTGCAGGAGACGCACCTGATGGGTTCACATTGTTCTTTCCTGGGAAGAGGGCACTACACTACTCTGCCACATGCGGGCTTTACCAAAGGTTCGAGAGGAGTGGCAATTCTCATCAAGAAGTCGCCCCCCTTTCGTGTTACTCAGCAATGGGTGGATCCGGACGGGTCATATGTTGCAGTACAGGTAATTTGGAATCGTAAGAAACTTTTACTCATTAGTGCCTACGCTCCCCCACGACTGCAGCAACGTACGCTAGATAAACTGACGGAGCTCTTATTACATTCCGGACCCGCCACACATATTATAGAGGGAGACTTTAACGATGTGATTGAACCCTCTTTAGACCGAACTCAGTCACGACCTGGGTCGCATGGACCCACGCCACTGGCAAAGTTTCAGGTTGTCCTTGGGTTGACCGACTTATGGCGACAACATCACCCGAGCACATGTGCCTATTCCTATTTCTCAGGGGCTCACAGGGTGTTCTCTAGACTGGATTACCTTTTCGCTCCAGCGGGGGAGATCGGACACATAGAGAGGGTGGAATATCTGGCTAGGGGCATCTCAGACCATTCGCCGCTTCTATTAACGGTGGGAGGAAGGTGTAGAAACCAGGTAACGAGTTGAAGATTGAGCTCATGGGCCTTGCAGGATAAAGGGGTTGCCAAAGAGCTCAGGGTGGACCTAAAGCTCTATTTTAAGGAAAATGAAGGCTCAGTACAGTTGGCAGTCACTTTATGGGAAGCATTCAAAACGGTGATCAGAGATAGAGCGCAAAATATAATTGCCCATAAAAAACGGCTAGAAACTCAAGAGATAGAGGCCTTAGAACGTAAGCTGTTAAGTCTGGAAGGAAGTGGAACCTCCACACTAAGGGGCCGATTCCGATCTCGGCCGGTAGGGCTCCGAATCGGATTCGGCTTTACCGGATCCGATTCGGAGCCCTGTTTCCCGACCGAATCGTACGCGGGTCCGGCCGAGTGAGTACGATGCGAATTCGCCGACCGACTCGTCCGGGCGTCCCGACCGCTCCGACCGACTCGTTCCCGGCTCGAACCGCACCGACCGACTCGCTCGGACTCGACTCGCACCGCGCAATGGAGACGTTCCCCGGCCGGGTAAGTACGATGCGCGCCGCGAGCAGTCCGACCGAGCCGCGCACTCCGGCTCGAAAGAGCTGTCGGAGCCGTACTTTGGGGGTCCGTGTCGGACCCCCTGTACGCGTAGCCGCGCGAGTCGCACACAGGGGGACCCATGGGTCCCCCTACCTGTGCGTGTACGGCGCGAATCGCTTCGCCGCGTACCCGCTGTATGGGGCGCCCTTGTCCGCCTCGCACCCATTGAGTCAATGGGAGCCCGCGTACGCGTTGTACGACCGGCTCCCATTGACTTCAATGGGAGTCCGACCGACTCGAGTCCGATAGCATACGGACGCATCGTACTCGTTCGGTCGGACTGCACGGGTCCGATTCGGTCGGAAATCTCTCCGGGTCCGGCTCGGTCGGAGAGATTTCCGGCCCGAATCGGAATCGACCCCTAAGTAGTCATACCCTTCGCCAAATAGAAATAACAAAAAGGGAGTATCAGGCGCTAGTAACTCAAGAGACGAAGGCTCACAAGCTGGCAGTCCAACACCGGCTATACGAGACAGGAGATAGGGCGGGTAAGCTACTCGCATGACTGGGCAGGAAGGAAATGGAGTCGAGATGGGTAATGTCCGTTCAAGAAAGAGGCAATACGCACACCACACCCAAAGATATAGCGGGGGCTTTTGCCCGGTACTACACAGAACTTTATGTAGCTAGAACACAGGCGAGTGAGGCACAAATAACCCAATACTTAGAAACAATTGAGCTTCCCTCGCTCTCCCAGGAGGAAAGGGACAGGCTAGATGAAGACTTAACTCTCGAAGAAGTGACGGAGGCCATTGGCCGCCAAAAGTCGGGGAAAACCCCGGGCCCAAATGGGCTCCCGGGGGAATTTTTTAAACTAAATAGTAGCCTACTGGCCCCACATTTACTAAATATGTTCAGAACGTCAAAAGAGCAAGGGATTCCCCCAAAAGATCTCCGAACGGCAACGGTAGTGGTGATTCATAAAATAGGGAAACCTCCAGAAGATTGTGGGTCCTATCGACCCATATCACTGCTCAATATTGAAACAAAGATATTGGCCACTATTCTTGCGATGCGCCTTTTGGCGGTTATCGCCCCCCTGATACATAGAGACCAATCGGGTTTTATGCCGAAGTGAGCCACACGTTTTAACTTACGACGGCTGGCTAACTGGATGGACACGGTTCAGAGTCGGGATGACCCCCATTTGCTCCTTTCACTTGACGCCGAGAAGGCATTCGATACCATTCATTGGCCCTTTATGAGACGTATTTTGGCAAAATTTGGATTTGGTCCAATATTTCGGGAATGGCTGGCACTTCTGTATAATGCTCCTGAGGCTAAAGTCCGGGTCAATGGGGCCATCTCAATGAGCTGGCCGGTTCAAAGGGGCACTAGACAGGGTTGCCCCCTGTCTCCCCTACTGTTTGCTCTAATATTGGAACCTTTGGCCTGTGTTGTTAGAGCCTACCAAGGGTTGGGCGGTTTCATAGATGAGTCCCGACTTCTAGAGGAAGAACGCATATCCCTATATGCGTACGATATTTTATTATATGTTACGGACCCAGCCGAGACACTCCCCAAAATTTTGCAAATCTTTGAAGAATATGGCCGTCACGCGGGGTATAAGATTAACTGGAGCAAATCCACCTTGTACCCGGTGGGAGGGGTCGTGGAGCCCCAGACTTACCCGAGCTGCCTACGGTTGTCAACAGAGGGGTTCAATTACCTTGGGCTCTATATCACCACTGAGGTAGCAACCAGCCTAGAACATAATATCAGGTGGGTCCTCTTAAATTTCCAAGAAGATGTCAAGAGGTGGAGGAAACTCCCTCTGACGATCATGGGGAGGGCCGCTATGTACAAGATGATCACACTCCCCCAGTTGCTTTACGTGTTGCAGAACACCTACTGCAAAATACCAGAGACCGTGTTTGCAACCCTCAACAGCGAGCTACGCCTGCTTCTGTGGGACGGGGCCCATCCAAGAATAGCGCTGCAAAAGCTGCAGCGGAACCCGTACAATGGGGGTTTGGCCCTACCGGATATCAGAGCCTGCTATAGAGCGGCCCATCTCATTGTAATTAATGAATGGAATCACGCTCCGAGAGACCACCCCACATACATGTTGGAAAGACTTCAATTCAGAGACCGCACACAATTACACTATATCTATGGAGGTAAGGGCAGTAGCCGGCTCTTACCAGCTACCCAGAGGGTGCTGGAAGCGTGGAAAAGTGCTGAGAAGCAGATGAAATGGGACATGAAACCTACGAGGGAGACCCCTTTGTGGGAGGTAGCGAGACTAGCTGAGATCGGAAAGCTGAGAGGCTTTAGACAGTGGGATCTAATAGGGATCTCCATAATAGGGGATGTCATAGAGAAAGGCACATTGGCTCCATTCGGCACGCTTCAAGCCACATACCAGCTCCACGACACTCAAACCTATGCCTTTCTTAGATTGCAACATGCCTGGCAAGCAGAGGGGCTAGACGCTGAGACGCTGACGGAATATTCCCCCTTAGAAGGCAGACTCTTGCAAGAGGAGATTCCTGCTAAGGCCATCTCGCTGACATACAGAACACTAATCAACAACATGCCCGACAAACTAGGTCCACTTAGAGCTAAATGGGAACTCACCACTGGCCCAATGGAATATATCGACTGGGAAGCCGCCCTTATGCACCCAAGTGAAGTGGCGATCAAACTAAGATTACGACTCATTCAATATAAAATCCTACACAGGACTTACTTTGACAGAGCAAGGCTACAGAATATGGGGAGAGCAGACACCCCGGACTACCTCAGATGCCACACAGAATGCGGTACATTTATACACACCCTCTGGGAGTGCAGCCAGATTCAAACATACTGGATTAAGATATTGAGGGAACTAAACAATATATTGGAAGCCCAACTCGAGTGGAGAAGTGTGGCTCAATGGTTAGAGTGGCAGACCCTGATGCAGAGATCTGGCCCGGGACCAGGGTTCAATTCCCACCTCGGCGGGTCTTGGGCTCAATTTCCTCGGACCTGATAATTCTCGCCTCGGTGCCTATTCTAATCATGGGTCCCACTCTGCAACTCTGGGCAATAGCTTGCTTAATCTCCACAACGGCCCCAACAGCGCTGGGATGCCTGGCTTCACCCTGGGGGTGCCCAGGAGTGGACATTTCACAGGGAAAAGCCAGGAAGGGTTCCACAGCGGTATGCGTACAGCGCCAGGACACCTCTTTGGGGGTATAAGTGCGCTTTACAAGTACAAATTTCATTTCATTTCAAGCCAGGTTTCTCCTACTGGGAATCCCCACAGATGTGGACCTGCCACGTCATAAACTCACGTTGGCTAATTTGGGGCTGGTGGTAGCCAAGAGGGACAGAGCTCGATACTGGGGTGTCCATCAACTCCCTACACTCAAGGAATGGAGAACATGCCTAGATCTATATATGGTTGCGGAAAAAGTAACATACAAAGCAAGGGGATGTCCCCGAAAATTCCGAAAGATCTAGGCTCCATGGATAAAATACTATGGTTTAAAAGTGGGAGATGAGGAGGAGAGATCGGACTTGATAACGGGGAGATCAGGGAAAGAGCCTTGAAAACTGTGGTCCCTGACCCATTGTCGATAGGTGTGGATAATCCAGATGTAACTCTTGGCACTTGTACATATGACACTCGAATCTAACCTCATGCTCTCTTTCAGAGAAATTAATGCTGTATTTTTTGCCCTACACCAAATGCTATTGCCCGATATCCAATATGTATTGTGTATTCATGACTTCTTTGATTGTATGTTAAAACTACAAAAAATAAAATAAAAACAATTAAAAAAAAAAAAAGAATACGTCCTTGCGGACTCTGAGCGCTTCTGCTATTTACAACTGGGCCATGCTCTTCAATCCCACATACAGGAAGGTGACGAGCTGCCTGAGTCCTCCCCTCTGAAGGACCGGGTTCTCACGAAAGTGTTGCCTGATAAAGGGGTGTCAGTAATTTATCATAAATTGTTCAGTAACTCCCCCAACCTATTGGGTTCACTAAAAATGGCGTGAGAGGGAGACATGGGTGACCTCAATGATGAGGACTGGGCCAATGCGGTTCAGAGCCTGAACAAAATAGCCATACGCGTTCATTCTAAATGACTCCTACTTAAAATACTACATCGGTCTTACTACCCACAGACGCTATTGCATAAGATAGGCAGGGTGGCGACCCCGCAGTGTAGGAGAGGATGTAGGCGTGAAGGTAAATTTTTTCATGCACTCTGGGAGTGCCCGCTTATACAGAATTATTGGACTAAAATGACAGAAATAATGTCCCGGGTTAGGGTGCCTATGGATGCGAAATGGTTGATCCTGGGAATTATCGGGGAAACAACATGGCCTAGATAGGCTTCAATTGGCTGCCGGGGTGGCCAAAAGAAACATGCTGTCGTGGGGTGCTGCGGCCCCACCAGACATTGCCGACTGGAAGGCAGATATGGACTTGTGCCAGGGGGCAGAACAAGTGATCTACGAGTCCAGAGGTTGTTCCAAAAAGTGGGAAAAAGTGTGGGGGGCATGGCTAGAGTATTGGGGATATGGCTGACAGAGGGGCAGGGAGCCGGCCCCCCGGGAGGGGGGAGGCGATCAGGGAGATTTAGGTATGCATTTCATATGATAAGGGGCCGTAAAAGCGCCACTTTTGCATGGATGCATGTGTTTATCCTTGAATGCTCTGAACCAATGACTTGTAGATGGACAACAAATGTCGACTCGCTCTATATTTTTTGCTGTATGAAGCTTATGTTTAATAAAAAAGAGTTGTAAAAAAAAAAGATAATATTCTAATTTTTGCACAGTCGCCAGCTGAACACAGCATTTTCTAAGAAAGGGCTTAAAATATTTTCAAGGAAAATAGTGACAGTAAGATGGGAAAAATGTACATTTCTTACATAACAGGTGAATTATTTAGGCTAAACAGTAACTCCCACAGGAATCAATCCTAAATTGTCTCTTATTCAAGCCATCAAGGATGCAACACCACCAGCAATGTTTGTGTTAATTGAGTATTATGTACGCTTTTTTCACAGTTATGCTTTTATAGTTCATTCTCTAAGACAGTTATTTAAAAAGGAGAGAAATTTGGCTGGTTAGAGGTAGTTGCTGGTGATTTTTGCAAAGTATTGTGGAAGCACCTGCCTTAAAATCGTTTATTGCTGGAAGGTGGTGTGTTCTCACAGTTGATGCCAGTCAGTGGGGTTGAGTGCTGTTCTTGTGCAATGGGTGGGCGGGAAAGGACTAACTGTTGTTTTGTTTTTTCTTCCTGTTGCTTTAGATCTGTTGAAGTTAAATATAGTGCCATTGAGCGCAATGTGCAAACTTGAGTCTGGGCCGTGGAAAAATTCAGAACCTACCTGTGGGGTTCACAGTTTGATATATTCACTGATCATAATTGGTTGATATTTTTGTTGAATGGCAATGGTACAGGTAAAGCTCCAGCTAAGCTAGTTATTGGCACATCGTCAGGAATATCATTTTTTGATAAAATACATTTCAAGAGTAAAACATTTAAGGGCTGATTATTTGTCAGGGATGTCTATAGCGTGTGAAAATACAGATGGAGATTTGGATGAGGTGGAGTGTGTTCTGGCTACTTTGGATGCTATTCAGAGAGAGTTGCAGTGATACTTTGGCAGAGGCCTAGTAGGACGAAATGTATTGCAAGGATATGGTTTTCACTTGAGTTAAGAACGAGTAGCCCAAATACAAGAACCTGGATCTTAATCTAAGACTTTTTGCTCTGGTTTCAAGTGAGTGGATGTTAGTCTGTAATATGGTGAGGTGGCATGATCTTTTTATACCACTAGTGTCATTCTATTTAAAGTTGCTCATGAGGGACAATTAGGTGTGCTACCACTTTGAAAAACCTTAAGCAATACTATTGGTGGCCCTCGATGGATGCTGAAGTTGGGAAATGGGTTAGTTCTTGTTGCAAATGTTTAGTTTCAGCTTAACATTGAAAGACTGCCGAATGCCCTTTGCATCCAGCCCCATTTCCTGGAGAGGCATGTCAGAAAGTGGTGTTGGATTTTGCTAATCCCCATGGTTTTTTGCTTCCAAATATGAGGTTCATGAATGTTTTGGGACATTATTATTCAAAGTGGATGTATTTTCATTTTGTGGCTTCTGACAACTCGGATTGCATTATTAACTTCATAGCCTACATATTTGACATTGAAGGGCCTCCCAAAGAGCTAGTGTCAGATAATGGCACACATTTTACGTTGACCTGCATGCATGATTTCATGAGGGGACATTGTATCAAACAGTTACCATTTGCTGTCTACCCACCTTCCAATGGTTTAGTTGAATGAACCATCCTGTTTCTGAAGAAGGGTGTGCAAACAGCAATTGTCATAGGTGCACAGGTTGAAGAGTTCTTGAGGCAGATATTATGGACTTATCTCATTGCACCACGCAGCACTACCGGTGTTTCCCCTTTCAAATTGTTTTAGAAAAAGAGAGATCAAAATTATGCTCAGAATGGATTAGGGATAGGCAGTCTAGATATCTTAGTGTTGTAGTCCTGTGTGTGTCCTTCTCCTGATGGGCCTCATTCACAAATTCTTTATTGCCCTTTTAACTTAACCATAGAAGCACAAAAACAGACATCTGTGGGTGTAAATGCCTTATCCTGCTTTTGCCACACATGGAACTTAGCATTTCGAACAATCTGCTAGCACAGCAAATTTTGTGAAAGCTAAGTTAAGTTTTGAGGGCAGGAAAATGGGTGTGAAGGAGGGATGGGCATGCACAATTTATAGAAGACCCACAACTGTCAACTCTGTGGCCAACCAAAATCATTATGCATGGTGTGTTTTGCCTTGGAAACATCTAAAAAGGCAGGAAAGGAGGAAAAATAAATCATAATTTGGTTTACAAGCTCTTAAATCTACCAAAGTTAATCTCCTGCACAGTACTCTAGGAAATCTGCAGGAGTAAGTCCAGAGTAGCAGTATGCATGGGAATCTACAACTTGTGTAGATTACCATTTGCATTCCCAGGATTTTGTAGGCCCTCGAAAAATGGCAGCACTCTACACAATTCTTAGGCGTTACTTTAGAAATTCTTCCAACATTTCTTGAGAATCAGCCCTATTCCGTTTTTTCGTCTGATGACTAAACACATTTTTGTGGTATTCCTCAAAATAATTTCTTAGAGCTATTCGGCATTGCAAGGCCAAGGGATGCTTTTTATTAGAGCTCCCTAAATCAGTCAAAGAGTTCATAGCATACATCACCCAATCTGCTGATACTGTCACCGACAGAAGTCTTAGCATTACTGAGACCAGCTTTTCGCTCTATCACAACACACATGGGAACTAATTGAGGAACCAAGGGCTTCTGGGTTTAATGTCCGTTGGCGCTTTTTACCTCTGTTCTCCTAGGGCTGCCTTACTATTGCTTCCAAAAACTGAGTGCCAAATACCCCATTATCACTTGCCCTTTAAAATAGTGAGGCTGAGCAGTCTGAGGCTTGCTGAAGAAGGTGTTAGAGACTCAGAACTCACCCGAGACAATAACAACACTCAAAAACTCTATTAGTCCAGACTATGCCTTTAATCTAAAATGAGCAAGGACATTATTCTAGATTGCTGACAGATAAAAATATAAATGAAAATGGAGGAATACAAGCAATACAAAACAGACTTTAAAACGTTAACCTGACCTCTACCCATTAGTTTGACAAAGGGGTTTCGCTACGTATAGCACATTTTGGTTTTGATAGAGGCTTGCACTAAAAAAAAGACACTGCCTATTACCTGTGAAAAATGTTTTTTTGTAATCAATGGACCCTTTCTCCAGATTTTGACAACAAATCTTTGTTGTGTAATCAAAAGATTTCCGGAGTTCTTTCAGGTAAAGGAGACAACTAGACCCAGCGCTAGGCTGCTTCAATGTTAAAATGTTTCCTTGATCCCTAGGGCTCAGAGGCCCAGCTCATGGTCCCTGCTAGATGATGTGCACGTGCCCAGAGTTTCTCTTCAGAACTGCAACAGCAGTTCTACAGAGTGGCCATACTTGCAGGTGGGGAGGTTCAACTAGGGTTACCAGTCTGAAAGAGCTGATGGTGCCTCGCTCTCAAGATTCCCCAGCCAACCAGATTCCATTAAGCTGCTCCTTTTGTTCTTTTATTGGGCCGAGCATCCCTGCACCCCAATGAACTACGAGCCAATTTTGCATCATCCGATGATCCTCTCAATCCTCTCAAGGGGAGTTGCAGAGGATGGTAAACAGAGTATCAATAGGGACTAAAGATGTTTCCATTGCCTGAGCAGTGAAACACCCGATGTTGTTGTTGATGAATGAGACACAACAATGAATGGGGTGATATTTATGAAACTGCTGAACATGGTAGCAATAATTCTAAGCACTTCCCCATATTTTTAATGCCCATAGCGCTGAACTGCGTGACTACAGCTATAAATTTCCATTCTCACACCCCCAGGATCTTAAATGAATAGCTTGCCTAATGCAGTCACTTTTCCAGTGCCTATGCCACCTATACCATAATGGGTTACATGACAAGCACATGCAGGCTACATGAAACAGAGCTGTAAATTCAAATAGCACCACAACCCATAAGTAGATTTTAAAGTGGTTTGCAGGAATCTGTTCCTCTGACCTTCGTTGCAACCGCACTGAGGTCAGGAGAGAGGCCCAAGCATGACCAAGATCCTAACAGGGGCTGTCAGAGTCACACGATGGCTCTCAGGGACAGATGGGCTCCCCATAAGGTACCCTGCAGAGCTGATCCTCTTCCTACACCTCACTAGAGTGATGCTTGTTCTTTTTCCTGCTTGTCTGATATGGTCTCCTCTTCTAGATGGCCTCCTCATGCTCGGCCCGTCTCCAGAACCTTTTTTTGAAGCTGCAAAGTGGGTGGTGAAGTAGGGTAATGGCGCTCCTAGGCAGTACGCAGATAGTATACTCGTGTCTGTATTATGTGAGCGGTGCAAAAAGGGGTAGGGAGAAGCACCTTTCTACCTTAATTGTGGCAAAACCACTAAGCAAAACAACAACACAATCCCTTGCACACGCTAAACAGTATATATAAAACGTAGGTAATAAAGTGAGAGCAATCTTGATCAGTAGCTCGATCTCATAACACAAATTGTTTATTCTTCATGTGGCCAAATGAAATAAAGTCTTAGCCAACACGTGTTTTGTCGCGTTTTGCTGCTGTAAGCCGCGACTTCTTCAGGGCTAAATTGTTCTCAGCGCAGATCCTTAGTTTCGGTTTTAATTCCGTCCCGAAATGGGTTCAAGATATAAGGCGTCCCTGGCTGAGGGGCCCTTCATGTCATTCCTAGTGTTAGTATAAGGTGCTGGTACATGTTTCTGTGCACCCTTTATGTATTGGTAATGGAGCGAATCCTCAATAATGGGCATACGGTACAGTATTGTAATTTCCACTTAATATTTCACAACAGAATCAAGACCGCAATCCTTGTTAATATGAGTTCGCAATCCAAGTGGGGCAAAATAGTAGATGACTGGTGATCAATGCGTGTATATATGTAGTTCATCTCCCGGCGAGTACGCAGGTCGTCCATCTCCAGAACCCTTCTGCGCAGTAGGATAGCCTTGTTGCTCTAATTAGATGAAGCCCTTCCAGCAGGGTTAGGTCCCAAGTCCCTTGCACAGCTCTTATTTAACAGGCACCCGGGCTGACGGCTCCAATAGGTGGTTGGTGCTCCTGTGAAGGAAGCAGTCAAGCAATGTCTACTATCCTTCAGGCCGTCCACAGCTGGCCCTGGCTCACAGTTGCTTTCTTACCCACATCATACGTGTGCCCTGGCACTATTCAGTGAGAATTTCTGTCACCCTAAGCAGAGCAACATACCATTATTTTTCTCCTACTGACCCTTTAGTTCTCTACTCTATTCATATTTGGGGTGTAGTGAGCTCCTCCCAGCACCGGACGTAACTCTGTGGAGGCCCCTACGCAGTCGAAATTTCGGGTCCCCCTTGCAAATTATCTCCTAATACGTTTTTAATTGTTGCCAAGCATTATAGTGTTTTTAATGTAAAGTTTTCGTTTCTTTGAGTTGATTCATTTTTTCTATCTTTTGGAAACAATTTAACGAAGCTTGATTGTAATTTTCTTTCAAGATCAAATAAATATTATGTTGATCTGTTGTTGACTCCTAAAAGGAGTGGGGCCCATAGGCCGGTGCCTACTTTGCTTATTTGGTAATCCGGAACTGGCTCCTCCAATCAAATCCTGTATGCCCCTGCACGATCAGGGCATTCCAGGCGTGTTGTACACAGTACCGGAACAAAGTTGGTTACAGGCAGTTACTGTGTTTTGCTTATTAGCCTCAGCCTGGTTCAATTACAGCCTTTGTCCCCCAAATGCAGCAATAAAAGGGGGTGAAGCTGGGCAGTTGCCCTGACAGGATACAGGAGACAAAACTGCACATGGAAGGAAAAGGCATGCCTGCCCGTAGCTGTTGATTCATGACTTCAGTGACTTTCATGGGGGAAGGAGGGATCTTCTACTGCTCACTCTCAAGTGAGACAAAATAATGTGTATTCCTCCCCCACCCACCAGTGCCTAACTACTGCAAACACCTCATTAGAAGGTTCAAAAATCTTTCAGGCCTGCTCAGCGGGTGAAACAAAGAGACATGGGCAGCCTCAACTTTGCCCTCCATTTTGTACAATCATCCACACACAGGAACCCAGCGGCAGTTCCTCTGCTATGGTGAAGGAGCGTCACCCCACCTGCCAGCAGCCAAAAAAAAAAAAATGATAATAAACCCTTGTTTATTATCGTTTTACTTTTCTCTCGGAGCCGAGGAATGGGGGCGGGGCCTAGGGTGATGACAGGCTGGAGGGGCAATGCTGGGCACTGCTATTCAGTGCACATGACGGTCTGGCCAACCGTCTCAGGCCTTCCAAACCGTCATGCGGGCTGAAGCTCTCTCCAACCCCAGCTGCGTTGCCGGGTTGGAGAGAGCAGGCACAGGCTCCCAGTCTAACTGGGAGCGCAAATCATCGGCACTCAGGCCAATCCTGATGCTGCTTTCAGCAGTATGAAAGCAGCATCAGGATTGGCTGCAGTGCACTCTGGGAGCCTGTGCCTGGAGAAGCGATGGGCACGATGCGGCGAGCAGGTAAGAGGGTTTTTGGGTTTTATTTTTTGTCTCCCCTGTCCCGCCCACCCTTTGCCACCCCCCACCCTACCCCTCCCCCCCACCCTCGCCCTGCCACTGTGTCAACACGCCGGCCTCTACTGCAGGAACCCCAAAGGGATTCCAGTGTCTATACAGTGAATCACTACACAAGCACTTCACGTCAACCCTGCATCGCACATACATAGAAAACAGGCAACCTCCACCTATTTCCAACACAAATGAAGTGAAAACCTCAATTGAGGGAGTCTTGCAGACATTTTAACAGGAGTGGCCTGTATGCATCTCTTTCCTGAGGGTGAAAGGCAAAAAGGCCCAGTCCCTTCCTCTAAGAATTAATGCAGCAATAACTGCCACTGTCTGTCAACATGGCGAGAAGATAATAGTTACTCCCAGAATAAAGGGACTTTAGATGCCTCTGCAGACCTCAGTCCACACACCGGGGTCTCAGTCAGTTACACAGGAGGCCCACAGCGAACACACATGATGGTCCTGTTCAGTGAAATGAAAATCAGAAACCTGCATCAGAGCTATGCAGGGGACATTTTTGTCCCTACACACACGCACCTCATCTTTCCTCCTTTTTTTCTCTCTTTCTCATCCATCATACAGACATCAGGTCTTCCATTCTCTCCGTCTTCCTCTGCACTTCCTCCTGATATAAACATAATTTCTTCATTCCGCTCCATATCCCTCCCTCCTATCTTAAGGTCATTGGATCTCTCATCACATTTGAGTATCTTTTCATCTCCCACTCATCATACACACACATCAGGTCTTCCTTCACTCCTTACTCATTTCTTTCTCACACCCTCATATCATGTAATTTATTCCTGCCCTCTTTTTTATCCCATTCTTTCCTGTCATGCCTGCCAACAATATTTTCCTCCCGTCTCTCTTTCTTTTTATTTTACAGTCTTGATTATGTATAACAGGAAAGGGCAAATACAACACAATACAAGCAAAACAATTAAAATAAAGATGGATAAGGGATATAGGGACTAAACAACTCATTAATTGATTAAAAAAAATACTTATACATTTTTTTATCACTACCAAATGCTAGTCTAAATTAACATGGTTGTCTCCTTGCTTTGTAATATTTTCCTCACTGGGAAACATTCAAACAATTATGTTTATAAAAGTGTAAAGGGTACATTTATGTCTAGCAATCAAGTGCCAGAGGTACATATATATGGTTGCAAAAAACTGGTCCCTAACTACAGTAGTTTTGTGAACATTTAAGATTTTGAAGAACCTACTTATTTAGTAGTAGGTCAGTTCTTAAAAATCCGAATCATAGTGGGTTGTAATTTGACCTACTTTATGCATATTAATGGGGTAGGTTCCAAATTGCGACTCACTACAACGCTGGTGCCCTGCTGGGGTCAGCAGACAACCAAGTCTGTGATCGCATTTCAGAATAGTAAACTGTTTTTAAAATGCATCCCGTTTTCCTTTGAGGGAAGGGTTTAGAAAGGCTTGTTTGGGAGATCTAAATAGTAAAAGGGGTTTGAGATGATGCAAGGAGCAGTAGAGGAGGGAAGAGTCTAGAAAGGGTTATTTTGGGGAACATAGTAGTAGAATGGGGTTGGGAATGAGTCAGAGAGTGGAGGTAATGGATATTTTGAGAGAGGTGTAGGGTGAGAAATAGGGTAGTGCATTGGAGAGAGTAGTAGAATGAGGTTTGGGAAGAGTCAGAGAATAGAGGTAGAGGATATATTGAGAGAGATATAGGGTAAGATATATAGTGCATTGGAGATGCTGAATAGTAAAGTAATAAATATAAAGATACATAAGTACATGGAAGCTATATACATAGAGAATATATTGAGAGATAGGGTGAGATATAGGATAGTGCATTGGAGATGCTGAATTAGAAGAAAAGTAATAAATATAAAGATACATAAGACCATGGAAGGTATATATGTATAAGGAAGGTAATATATCTAGATTTAAGTTGTATGTAATAAACTCAGCCTTTCAAGTGTTGCAGTAATTTAAGCTAATGTATTTGTTTTTATATATATATATATTTTCCTTTTAATGATTTAATAGTGAAGCAATTGTAGATAAATAGTTATGATAAAAATGTACTTATTTATGCAGTGACCTTATTACAAGTTAAACATAGAATAATATAACCATAGGTAATATGTACATTTGTTAAGTAGACCTAACGAATATATATTTATAAACATAATTATTGTACACAATTATACAAAGGGATACACATATCTAGATACATACAAATAATCCAAATAAATGCTTATCTGCACAGGGATATGCTGTACATTTTTGTTTGAGTATGGTGGTTATGTGGGGAAGAGCCAACTCTTGAGTAGTCTTCTGAAGATAAGACAGTTAACCGTAGCTCTTATGTTTGAGGGTAAAGAGTTCCATAGTTTGGCTGCTTGAACAGAGAAGGCGGTGCCACCTATGTTTTTTTTCTTGTATGGTGGGATTTTGAGGCAAGGTGCCAATCTAGAGCGGAGGTGCCTTTGTTGAATGTATTTGGTGATTTTATTCCTGAAGAAGAGCAGCCCTGTTCCATGTATAGCTTTGCAGGTGATACAAAGCAGCTTGAATGTGGATCTTCTGGCAACTGGTAACCAATGTAGGGCCTTTAAGGCAGGAGGGATGTGGGCTTGTGACTTTGCATGTAGGAGTAGTCTGGCAGCACAGTTCTGAATCATAGCAGTAATCTGTTCATAGTTGTTAAAGATGATCCTTGGTAGAGGCTATTGGCGTAATTGAGTTTAGATAGAGCGAGAGAGATAGTAGTCTGGACCTTGTGTGGAAATCCCAGGTGGGGGAAGATGCGTCACAGAGTTTTTATAGTAATGAAGCTTGATCTTGCTAGTTTGTCCACTTGGGCATTTATTGATAGCATGGAGTCCATGGTAATTCCAAGGTTTCTTACTTTCTTGGATACTTTAGGCCAGGCGGCGAGTGGGGTCATAATTTTTTCCAGTCACCACATGTGAGTATTTCTGTTTTGGAGGCATTCAGTTTGAGATGGCTCCATGTCATCCACTGATCAACGGCTCTGAGGCAGCTGAAAATTGGGCAGCTGCTTTCTTTTTAAACAAGTTAAGAGCTGCTTCCACCATTTTTGCTGAGACAACAGATAACAATAATTTCGAGGCAGTGGAATAAAGGGGTTCAACCTGGGGCATGGTCAAAGTATTTCTCTCGCACACTTGTTTCCCTGTGCTCAACACCCAAACAAGTCTTTCTTTACTACCTGCGGTCTGTCGTATCCTTCCTTCCCTTGTTCCTTCTAATGCACCGTCACCTCACTACCCCCTCCTTATTTACTTATATCCCTTATTTGATCTTCTTCCCCTCTCCTTTCCGTCTCTTATTCTCCCTCCTTTCTGCTGGCTGCAATCTTCTCCGTCCCTCTTATGTCATCTCCGACTCTCTCTTTTTCTCTTTATCTCACATGACATCAAACCTTTTTTCTTCCGGCTATGTTGAGCTAGAACCCTAGCCCACAACTCTGTATTTCTGGCTCCGGCGTCGAGGGCATTTCAGGACAGTCCGAGGCCTCCTCCAGGCCGCCTCTGGCATACCTCAGCGATGACAAACTGTTCGTGAAAATAGACTGCAGGAATGAGCTCTAGGGGATATCATCTCTGCTTACGCTCAAGAACAATACGCAAAAAAAAATCATAACAGGAAGACAAGTGAAGTATGAGGTCTTGTATAAATCTTGTGCGTACCCATATCCCTGACCCCACACCCGCCCCCCTCCAGGTACTCTGTTGTACTTTAGCACACACCCCTCCCAGAGTATAGAGGCCAGGCTCCTATTCTGTGACTTACTAGCACGGTGGCTACAAGCGTGTTTCTAAAGGACAGACCAGAGCTGCCTAGAACACTTACCTTGTGCGCCCTGGCTAAATCTTGGTTGTGTCTTTAATTGCTTCACATCCCATTTCCGAGGGACCTAAGGGCCGCAAACCAGACATTTAATTCAGCTCATTAAAACGTTAATTGCTAAAGAACTTTTTTCCAAACGACTTTTAACTATCCTCAAATGAAAACCCTCGTTGCTCAAAATCGACTTTTCAAGTAACGTAAATAATGTCAGTTATAAACTCTTCCCGTAAATAGCAATCACAAGGTGTCTTGATAGACTGAAGGTTGGTGGGCCATAGAAGGTGCGGCTGGAATGCTGTTCACTGGTCACTCAGTGTACTGTCCCTAGATCCTGTAAAGACTCTCCCTTATCCCAAATCCCAGCATATGGATGACAACCTGCCCCCTCAGTGAAGTCCATTTTTAGGACGAGGTGCTCAGTCATCAAAGTACAAGAGGCTCCTCCATACACTAAGGAGTAGTTTTACTAAAATCTCAAGCAACGCAGCGCTGCAGGCAAAAAAAGCTGTGCTGCTTTGCGCGAGAAGAAGATAGCAGGAGAGCGCTATATTTACAGAAATATGGCACTCTCCTTCCCTCTCCTTAGCGCCGGTGCTGAAATTAGCTGCCGTGCGCCACGCACACAGCTTTGCACCATAGTGCAAGGGTGTCTGTTTTAATCTAGCATAAGTTTTGTACTGGAAGGATAGCCTTCCAGTACAAAATGCTATGCTCAGACTTACTTTAAACCTTTTCCATCTTTGTATGTGTGCTGTGCAGTTCAGCATACATACAAAGTCGGAAAGGAATAAGAAATGAAAGCTTTTCTCCTTCATAGCGTCTATTTGAAATAGGCGCTACTTGTCCCGCTAAACCCTGTCTACTTTTTTAAGTAAATAGGGTTTAACATCAGAACTCTTGGGTGGTTGCATGGGAACATCCATGCACCACCCATGGTACGCCCCCTCGGCGCTAAGTAATGCAAAGCAGTGTTATGCACTGCTTTGCGCTACTTTCGAGTGTTTTCCAATGCTAAACAAGTTTAGTGCTGAAAAGTAAATTAGTAGAAAAAGATTTTGCGTTGTTTTGCATCACTTTTGTGACGCAAACGCAACGTTAAATCTTAATAAATAGACCCCTTAGTGAGGTCAAGGACACCTTCATCGTTTCCAGCAGATCTCATGGCTCCCTACCTCTATTCAAAAACTGTTTTGTTGTGGATTTTTAGTAAGCACCCTATCCCTTCACCAGACGCGCCTGTGGATCTGTATCGAAACGCCTCTACAGGCTGATTCCCTTTAACATACCCAAGTCTGGGAAAGGGATTTTAAGGTAGAGTGAGGGGGCTTTTTTATCAGCATCACTTTTTCGGCCCGAAATGCATAAACAATTTAATTTGTACATTTTATACTAATGTTAAGAGACATATGTATTCATTTCAGATGGGGAAGCCTTATTCCTTTAAGGGAAATTGAAAAATGTCATTAAGTTCAATGAATTGCTGAAAGCACTTTTATTACTGTCAGCAATATTTTTCTAATTAACTTCAAGCTCATGGATCATTCAATTTAGGACATTTTAATCCATTCCCCATAGGTATCACAGTAAAGAGCCATCACTAAAAAGATTGACAATTTCCCAAGGCTGACACTGACGAGCTGAGATGTATTAATGGGAAAGACGATGAAGATTTTTAAAAAGCTGTTGTAAAGGACAATTATATCAGAGATCCCCAAACAAACTCTTAAGCAAGAACACTCGTTTTTAATATTTAGGGAGACAGACACTCTTGGCGCAAACCAAAATGAGCAGGCTATTTACTACATTTGTGAAAAAAGAATTAAAAAAAAAATCACCCAGGCCTGTTTCTGCACATAGTCCAGGCATTGGCATATTTAAAATAGATCATGGAATTACATTACTTATAGGCATCCTAAACACCCAGGAAACCTGAAGAGGGATCACCAGGGAATTTGCTGCTCCCCTTTGTGACTTGGCTGAAAGTGAAGGAAAGACCTGTCCTTGCTTCCTCCTTGAATCCTTTTACACTTGTTCTCCACAAATGACATCATAGAAAAACTTGCTCTCAATATTATTGTCTAACAATGTTGAAAGCAAAATAATTATTCCTTAAACAACGAATTGCGATAATAACTATACTACTTGTAGCAAAAAAATAAAACTTTTTAATAGCAAATTCCGAAAATGAACAAACCAGGGAAATTCTCTAAACTTTCCCAAAACTCTAACAAGTCAATCTTTAACAAACTAAAAAAGTCTTAAGCGAATGTTTAAAAATGAATATTTTCCATGAACTGTTTTTCTGCACTTCGAAAGCTCATTCACATGGCGGCATAGTTTCTTTGCAGCATACGTGCCCTCTAGGTGGTTTTAGTTCTGTCCTTTTTTACTGGCTAGAAATTGTACATCATCCAAATACCTACTTTTCAAGAAGGTGAGCACAGACTGCTTTAGAATGAAAAACAGATTAATCACTGGTATTGGCATAGAGGTTGGGGGTGATGCAAAAATATAGGAAACAGGAGATCCAAAGAACCCAGGTGGTCCCTCCGTGATAAGGTTACATTAATAAAGTTCTTAATGTGACTCTACTGTTAATTGAACTTTGATGTGTCACTGATGTTAATATAATTTAGTTTCATATAAATATTTTCATTCACATCCATCAATTTCGTTTTATTACTCTCCAGTGTTTTTAATTTATTTTTTATAGTATGGATAATATTATAACTTAAGTTTTCCTCGCTAAATATCAAGAAAGTAGCACAAAAGATATGATGATTTCAGAGAGAACATGAGATACCCTAATTAAATTCCAATTACTGCAGGAAAAATCCTTCTCTAAATAATTGGAGATTAAAGCCCTTTAAGAATAGAAAAAAAATAAGTGGAAAACACCCAGTGCAAATTACATTTCTGAATAATTTAAGTTGCTTTGTGCCTCATTTATCAAATAAATAGGGAATAATTGGTGCAAACGCAATTTGCAGTCATTTTGAACAAGTTATTTTTGTATTTGTGTAATTTTGCACACATTTTAATTACCAGCCAAAATCTATTGGTGAATGAAAGTGCAGAATGCAGGCAAACACGGTTAGCACCCAGTTAAAAAATGTTGGAGGCGCATGAGGTCTTTATGACGACATTAATTTCCGTGTTTCTAAGCCTGTTTCTAAGCCTCACAAAAATAGAAGATAAAGAAACTGTATTATAGACAAGATAATCTCAGCAGCACGTAATAATAATAAGTGAGGAAGTCGAGTTTAATGTTCATATTTATGAATTCTGCAGCAATTTACCCAATGATCCACCACACCTCCATGTAGTTTAATTTTATGCAAGCTCTGTGATTTGCAATAATGTCCCGACAGAATTAAGATTTATGTGAGACCTTTCTTTCTGGAGACATTTTCATTCTGTCTAGTTTCGTAAATAGTTTAGGAAATTTGCCAACATATTTGTATATCATGTAATTTGGCATTTCATGTCTGTTTTGTTTTCATTGGATTTGAAATTGTGAATGCAGGGCAAAAAATGTTTAAAATATGTCTACATTGCAATAACACAAAAACTGGTCTACAGTACTTTCAGTAGCCACTAAATGTTTTTCTTGCACATGATTTAGCACTATTTTGGGGTAGAAGACTAACCCGGCTCTTGTGTTGAGTGTGGAGGGTGCATTTGTCATTTTAGATAAGTCTATTGTCTTAAAAGACTTGTTTGCTTCTGTTGGGATGATCCCTACATGGTAAATGGGCATTTACCCCTGCCATAAGTGCCAGACTTCAATTGAAACTGGTATCCATACATTTATTTTGGCTCAGGTGTTTGAAATGGGGGGTATGCACCTTTGTCCAAGTAGGGACCCTTGCTTCTAGTCAGGGTAATGGGGATACACACTTTAGATAACCCCTGCTCACCCTCTTGGTATCTTGGCACTAGCAGACAGGCTTATCCCAAAGGCAATGTGTAAAGTATTTGTACTCAAAACATAGTAACACAGTGAAAACACCACAAATGGAAATCACATCAGTTTAGAAAAATAAGGTATCTTTATCTAAACCAAACAAGACCAAAACAACAAAAATCCAACATATATATATCAAAATAGCACTTAAAAACAGTTACTTGTACTTGCAGAAATAGCACTTGTAGAAACAAATAGCTCCACCCGGGGCTATTACGAGGTCGTGACAGGCATAGATCCAAAGTAATGCGCCGACCGCGAGGTGCGTGGTTTCGGGCATGGAGTCACATGGACCCCCAAACAACAGTACCTTGGAACGCATTCTTTGGACGATGCACGGTGTCGTGGAGATGAGGTGTCGGTGCCGAGGTCGAGGCCAGCTCCCTGGCTGCCACAGAGGAGGCGAGGCGTTGTGTCCGAGAGGAGGCGACGTGTCAAGTCCAGGACACAGGAAGTGTAGGTTGCGTCGGCGGTGAGGCGTCGGTTCCGGTGAGACGATGCAAAGTCGAAGACTCGTGGAGTCACCCTCGGCGGTTATCAGCTCCATGATAACAGGACGCAGACGCTGGCGGTGCAAGCGCTGGCATCGGGAAAGTCGCTAACTGCAGGTGTCGAAGGGCGTTGGAGCTGAGATGCAGGCGGAGCGGTGCCCCTGGCCTCGGTGTAGGTCACGGCTTCACGGCTGTGTTGCTGAAGTCGTCGGAGCTTGTTTTTCTTGCTTCTTTTAGGTTTCTTCCAGCTCCTAACAGCAGGAACAACCTTCAGAGGCCCAAAACTGAAATAGGCAACTCCTGGCAGTGGAGTTCAGGGGAGCTGGTGGTGAAGTCTTTGTGTCCCTGAGACTTCAGAACAGGAGGCCAGCGCAGAATAAGCCCTTGGAGATTCTTCTTCAAGCAGGTTCTCAGCAAAGTTCCAGTCTTTTTCCTCTTCCTTGGCAGAAGCAGCAACTGCAGGCCAACTAAGCAAAGCACACAGCAAAGGGGCAGTACTCCTCTTTACTCCTCTTCTCCGTGGCAAAAGGTTCCGCTTGAGTCCAGAAGTGATTTAATTCTCTGGGGTTTAAGGTCCACTACTTATGCACCATTTTGTCTTTGTTCTCTCTGAGGCAAGAGTCTCTGAGCCCAGTCCAAACCAGTTCTGTCCTCTCTGGTGCAGCAGTACCACAGGAGGTGGAGACAGCATTGTGCAAAGGAGACCAGGCCTATTCAGGTGCCAGGGAAACTCCTTCCACCACTCTAAATGCAGCCCAGGTCTATTCAGCTCAGCTCTGAGTCACCCAGGAAAGGCAGGACAGACCTCAAACCCCCCCAGTGGCTGTCTACAGTGAATGCACTTCCCCAGCCCCGGTCCCTCCAAAACCAGACAGTCAATACACAAACAGCAGAGGCACACAGAATGGTTATACAAGAAAATGCCTACTTTCTAAAAGTGGCATTTTCAAGCACACAATTTAAAAAACCTCTTCCTAAAATGGTGTGGTATTAAATTCTGAGTTCAGAGAGCCTAGACTCCACTTCTCTATCTTGTCCCTATGGAAAGTTATACTTGTAAGATGTTACAAAGTAACTCCCATGTAAGCCTATGGGACAGATAGCTGTTTAATAGTGAGAAACTAAATGCACAGTGTTTCACTATCAGGACATGTCCCACACACCAGTACAAGCACCACCTTTAACATACCTGAGGGGTGTCTTACATGTAAGAAAAGGGAAGGTTAGGGCCTGACAAGTGGGTGCACTTGCCAGGTCAACATGGCAGTAAAAACTGTGCGCAGACACTGCAGTGGCAGGCCTGAGATACGTTTGAAAGGCTACTTGTGTGGGTGGCACAATCAGTGCTGCAGGCCCACTAGTAGCATTTGATTTTCAGACCCTGGCACACTCAGTGCACTTTACTAGGGACTTACCAGTGAATCAAATATGCCAATCATGGATAACCAATCATTTTTTTTTTAAAACAGAATTTTATTGATTTTCTGGAAACAATACAAGCAACATCATGGACATCAGAATATTACAGTTGGGGAGGCAATATGCACTTCAATCATGACCATCAATATTCCTGTGATCCTCCCAGTGAGCTACGATGGAAGAGTCTCGCCAGGGCCCCAAGAAGCACCCTATTAAATCCCCATCAGCCCCCCATGGAAGCCCAACTCACATCTTCGTTCACTACCCTGCCTGTTGCAGTCCGAAGGGCAGAGTCAGACAAAACCCTCTAACTTCCCAGCCCGCCCCCTAACCCTTACCCACCCCAACAATACCTCCCTCCCCCTCCCGCCCCCCAAGCATGCCGCTAGCCACTAATATACTCAAGGGGCCCACCAGACCCCCTGCACCACCCATCAAAATCCTTGCCTTGCTTGTCTTCACCCAGGGTAGACCGCAAACACCGGGGAGGACCTGTGCAAGACCCTCAGCTACCTCATCATGCCTCTCCCATCGCAAGCGTCAGCCACTTCAGGTAACCTGTACACCCTCCCTCTCAGCAAGGGGACCCTCCTCGCCTCCAGGGGGTGCTTAGTCAGCTCCACAAGTGCCACCCACGCCCGAGCCATATCCAATGTTTTCTCGTTCTCGTTACGCCTAGCCATACCCATCCTGTAATTCCCTTCACTCTCCGCCCACTTCACAAGTTCCCTTCGCCAGCGCACAAGAGCGGGTCCCTGCCTTGCCTTCCAATGTGTAGTAAGTTCTCGTTTTGCCAGGGCTAACCCCAGATCAATGAACCTGCTGGTGACTTTGGTTTTAGCAGTATGCGGAAACTCATGTAGCAAGCAAACCCTTGGTGTCAGAGCTATCTCCCTCTCCGTCACAGTCGCCAAGGTAGTTGTCACCCCCCGCCAGTAGTCCCCCAAATGCGGGCAGTCCCAAAACATGTGAAGAAACCTCGCCCCCTCTAGCGCACACCGAGGGCAAGCTGCCGACGTCCCAAAATAGTCATTGATTCTACCAGGCGTTAAGTATGCCCTATGTAAGACATAGAATTGAATTAGCTGAAAGCGAGCGTTCCGAGTGCTCTTCCACGCCCTCTCTACCACCGCCCCCAAGATTTTTCCTCAATGGGTTCCCCCAAGTCCGCCTCCCATTTGAGTCGCAACGCCTCCAGGGGCTGGCGCAAGTCCTGGGTGATTCGCCGATAGAGACAAGTTACCGCTTTAAAGGTTCCCGCTGCCAGCACTACATACTGGCAGGGGAGGAAAGTGTCCGGTTCTATTAACCCTTTCCGCCAGTGCCTCCGGACAGCCGCCGACAGGGCCGCATGAAACAGGAAGTCCCCCGGGGAAGATCATGGCGCTCCATGAGATTATTAAAAGGTAGGAGGTTGCCGTCTTCGTAGAGGTCCCCCAATGTGATAACTCCTGCCTCCTCCCAGGATTGCAGCTTACTCCAGTCACCCCCGTGCGGCAGCACCTCACACATACGCAGCGGGATCTCTGGTGCATACGGGATCCTGATGTGCATCCTCCTAGCCATGCGCGCCCAGCACCGCTGTACCACTCGCAAATCTGCCGGCACTGCTTCACCTCTCAATGGTATCCGCAGAAGGACACAAGACAATAGCCGCCAACTCGGACCCGACCCCCCAGGTCTTCCGGGTGCCTGATATGGCCCGCCACCCATTTCGTGAACCATTGGAGCTGTGCAGCATAGTAATAGGCCTCAAAGTCTGGCAACGCGAAGCCCCCTCTGCCCTAGGTCGTTGCATGGTACTTAGGGCAACCCTCCTTCTCCCAGCCCCCCACAGGAACCCTGTGATTAATGAGTTAAGCTGCGCAAAGAACTTACCCGGGATCCAGACAGGGAGCGTCCCGAAGCAATAGAGGAACCTCGGCAGCGTGACCATCTTCACTAAAGCCACCCTTCCCGCGACGGATAGTGGAAGAGTCCCCCAAAAGTCGAAACAAGTCTTAGCGCTACGCAACGCTCGTCCCACATTGCCCTCCAGCAGGTCATCATGATCGTGATAAATCCGTGTCCCCAGGTAAGTCAAACAGCGGGATTCCCATGGGACGCCTCCCGCACTCTGTCGGTCCGGCCTGTCCGCCGCGGTGGGGAACAGACATGATTTGGACCAATTCACGCGGAGCCCCGCTATTCTCCCCAAGGTCTCTAACAATTCTTTCGCTCCTTGAAGCGCATCCCCAGAGTTCGGCAGAAACAGGAGGAGATCATCCGCATACAAGGCTATATGTTGCACCTGTCCCTCCACCAGCAACCCAGGGTAAAACCTCCCCATCCTGGCATGAGCAGCCATGGGCTCCATCGCCAGGGCAAATAGCAGAGGGGACAACGGGCATCCCTGTCTCGTCCCCGTGCAACCCCACAAGCAGCAGAGATTAAGCCCCCTGTCTTGACTCTAGCCGTGGAAGCACTGTACAGCAGCGTTGTCCACCGTATGAAACCCTCCCCCAGGCCAAACTCCCGCAGCACATTGAAAAGGTAAGGCCACTCCAAGCTATCAAAGGCCTTCTCAATATCGACCGCAAAAATGCAAGCTTCTTCTGTATCATATGTATCAGACCCCAAGATATGCACAAGTCTGCGAACATTCATTGCAGTATTCCGGGTGGGAATAAACCCGGCCTGATCCTTGTGAACCAGCGCCGCCATATGGGGCATCAAACGACCCGCCAGTACCCGGCTTAAGATCTTATAATCTAGGTTTAGCATCGCAAGGGGTCTGTACGAGGAGCGGTCCCAAGCGGGTTTGTTCGGCTTGAGGAGAGGGACTATGATGGCTTCGCGCGTAGAGGCAGGGAGGACACCCTCCTGGCGTGCTCTATTGTACAGCGTCACCAGATAGGGAACCAGAACCTCAGCATAGGCCGCATAGAATTCCACTGGCAGCCCATCTGTGCCCGGCGTTTTATTCCTGGCCATGCGCTTTATAGCACAACGGACTTCACCCGCCTCGATGTCCCTACCCAGGGCTGCAACCTCCCCAGGGTCAACTTTAGGGAGGTCTGCCCCCAGCAGAAACCCCTCATCTCCAGGAAGTCCGGGGCCCACCCTGCTCCGGTACAGCTCAGTATAGTACTGCAAAAATTGTTCATTAATACCCCGCTGGGTATAGAACACCTCATCTCCCTGGCCTCTCAAGTCTAAAATTACTGTCCCTCTGCGCGCCGGGTTGGCCAGCCATGCTAGCAATGCCCCAGATTTGTCACGTTCCGCATGTGCCCTGTCTGTATAAGCCTTATAATCGAAGCAGCGCAATCGCTCGAGCTGGACCGCTAGCTCCTCTCGGGCCGCAAGCAACTCATCATGCCTGTCCGGACACTCCGGGCGCTCCTGTTCCAACCCGCGCAGTTGCTGTTCCGCCTTTGACACATCCTGCAGCAGTACTCTTCGAACTCCCACCACTTCTCCTATACAGCGCCCCTAACCACAGATTTAAAAGCATCCCATTCCACCATTGGAGAAGATGCTGTATTGACATTATCCCTAAAATAGCCTTCAATGGCCGAGCCCAGCGCAGCCCTAAACACCGGGTCTTCCAACGTGTCTGGCCTGAGCCGCCATGTGGGAATAGCAGGACGATCTCGTAACCAATGTAAGACCACCAGCAGAGGGTTATGATCAGATGACGTTCTAGCCAAATATTCACTATGCACCATCCCCCATGTACGTCCGGAGAGCAAAGGACCGAATCCAACCTAACATGCAGATCATGCAGTGCCGAGAAGTACGAGTAGTCCCTGGTGGATAACCAATCATAATAACAATTTATACAGGGAGCACTTGCACTTTGACACTGATCAGCAGTGGCAAAGTGCCCAAAGCATCTAAGCCAGCAAAAACGAAATCCAGCACAGCGTCACAAATACAGGAGGTAGAGGCATAAAGTCAGGGGAAACCACACCAAGGATGCCAAGTCAACACCAGGCATCCCACTAATTAGTATGTGCTTGGAGGCCTAGGTGTGTTTCAGTCTAGGACCAGTCTATTGAAAGGGAGGCATTCTCTAAGCGTGCCTTCATAGTAGGCAGTAGATTACTGTCCATGCTCTGGATGTATCACATTAAGTGGGGATGGCAGTGTATAGTATTTTTAGAGTCTATAGTGTGACCAGGCCTTTTCCTGTGCTACGGTGAGTGCGGTCTACTGATCCTGCTCTTGGAAAGTTACACTGTGATGTGAAACCCAGAACCTGGTGCTGACATTGCGCTTGTGTATGCGTGATATTTACATATATGGTAGTAGGACACAGTGGCTTGTGAGTCAAAGTACTGAGGCAAGAGGGATTCATTTTGAAATCTCTTTTTATTGAAAATACAATAATGTGTATAGCAGCAAATATGCCAGACCAGCCATGTGCACATAGGTTTTGAAAACAGAGCAGTTTACTTTACCCATTATCGATCCCTGACTCCCCCCTTAGGTCCCATTGTCATGTCCATCAAAGGCACCGCCCAGCAGGGTGGATGGGGCGATGTACAGATTTCCCCTGTAAGCGTTCCATTTGCTCCAGATCTGCTCCCATTTCTTAGGGCATCTCCTGCCTTCATAGGCAACTTTCTAGACCACCATGCACCATTCCATATCCTTCTTTCATTCTCCTAGTGATGGTGCTGCTGATGCCCTCCACTGTCGGGCAATGTTACGTTTAGCTATTGTCATCCCCATAGTTGCCCAGGTTTGCTCTTTGCGGCTGAGATCAATAGCGTCCCACACATTGAGAGGACACCACTTATGTGAGGGCTGCAAGTCCACCCCACACACTTCTCGCATGCACTGTACAATGGCCTCCGAAATAAGTTTTAACGACTGGACACTCCCATAGAATATGGTAAACGGTTCCCTCTTGCCCGTACAGCAGGTGACACCCAGAGTCCAATCCCCTGCCCATCTTAACTAAAGTACTGCAGGAAAGGTAAGATCTATGGAGTATTCTGAGTTGGACCAATCTGAGTTTAGACAACACAGATGCTTCTTTGGGGGAAGCCAGGACCTCCTGCCAATCTTCGTCCTCCAGTTCCCCTAGATCAGTGTGCCAGTGTTTCCGGAGACGTTGGAGAGGGTCAGGGGAATTATTAATCAGTTTTTGGTAAGTCAGGGAGATAGCTCTATGGTCCATGTGATCAGTTAATAGCCTTTCTTCCAATGGGGACGCTTCCGGGAGGTCGCTACCCCGCGGATTAGCCGCCATTAGTGCGTGTCTTATTTGCAGGTACCTAGATGTTTCTGTGGCCGCTAGGTCATATTCCTGTTGCAGATCCCCAAATGGGATGACTTCTCATTTAAACCATAGGACCGCCCACCTTACAGATTCCTATGAGGTCCCATTTATCGAAGCCTGGGCTGCTGCAAAGCAACCGAGCCTTTCTGCGTCCCAGAGAGTTGCATAGCTTGGGTAACTGTAGGTTTAGTTGGTCCTGTAAGACAATGGTGTTTGGGGTTAGTGTACAGTGCCCCAAGGACTCAAGACCCATCTGTCCATTCTCTATGCAGGCTGCTCTTTTGGTCTGTGTACCCACTGGTTGATGACCGCTAATTGCGCCGCCCAATAATATGTCTGGATGTTGGGTAACGCAATCCTGCCATTGTGCCACCCTCTTGTAAGCTTCTGCGTGACTATCAGCGGATTTCTCCCATCCCTCACCCTTTATGGCCCGGAAGTAAGACCCTTGAACCAGATACAGTGTATTTTGTAAGGCATACAGAAATCTTGAAGCACCATCATTTTAAATAAGGACGCTCGCCTCAGCAAGGAGAGTGACAGTGATCTCCAATGCTGCACACCTCCTTGCAGTTGCTGCAGGGGGGCCAGGAGGTTGTGAGTATAGAAGAGATCTGGGTCTTTGGTGACAAATATCCCGAGGTATCTAAAACCGTCTGTCACCACCGCCGCCTCACATTCTGGTGGCAGGATCTTGGCCGGACCTCGCAATATGTATATCGTGGATTTGGACCAGTTTATCATTTAGCCGGAGTAATTCCCAAAGTTAGTAAAAATATTTAGAATTCTGTGGATGGAGGAACGTGGTGCTGCAACATATAATACATGTTGTCAGCTTATAGGGATATTCTGTCCTCCCTGTCATCGGTCCATCGTAGCCCACAAATTAACGGTTCTCCCCTGACCCAAGTCGCCAGCAGTTCAAGGATTAAGGCAAAGATTAATGGCGACAGGGGGCAGCCCTGTCTTGTTCCACGTCTGAGAGGGAATGGTTGCCAAGCTCACCCATTCACTACCACTTGCACTAAAGGGTCCGTGTAACCATACAAAGTTACACCAGAAATTTGAGGCCAAATCCCAGTCGTTCCAGGACCATGAATAGGTATGGCCATTTGACGGTGTCGAAGGCCATACTGGCATCAAGGGACAACACTACTGCATCTTCTTATATTGTATTTACCCTGCCTAGTACTCTTTGAAGCCGGTGCAGATTGAGCGCTGTATTTCGCCCATCATAAAGCCGGACTGGTCCGGATGTACCAGTTTAGAAGTGATTTGGATTAGTCGGGACACCAGTAGTATGGCCAGGATTTTGGCTTCCGTGTTAAGCAGTGAGATGGGGCGGTAGGAGGTGCATTTCTCCGCCGGCTTGCCTGCCTTGTGGATCATTGCAATTGAGGCAAGTCATTGGTCTTTGGGTAGTCTACCCTCTGTCTGCTCTCTAGGCACATTTTGAGTAGGTAGGGCGCAACACAGGAGGCAGTTATTTTATAGAGCTCTATCGTAAGGCCATTTGGCCCCATTGCCTTTCCCGATTGGATGCTACGGATCGCATTAGCTATCTCTTCCTCTGTGGGGTCACTCTCAAACAATATCAGGTCGTCAGGTGAGAGATTGAGGAGGGGGAGGTCAGCCAGCTGGGCTTTGGAATCATCTGTTGTGGCCATGGTCATGGGGGAGTATAGGTGCCGGTAATGGGTAGTGAAGGCCTCAGCAATGTCCTGTGGGTTTCTCAACGTCTCCCCTGTCTCTGCGAATTGTGGCAAACAATCGGCTTGCACGTTTGTGCCTATCAAGCCAGGCCAACATTTTCCCCGCTTTATCTCCTAATTCGTACATTTTGTGTTGCGTCGCAGAATGTCTGACTTTTACCACGTCTGTTGCTAGGTTTCTGTATTCCTGCCTCTAAATGTCTATGGCGTGTTTAGCGGTCTCAGTGTTGTCTCCCGCTAGTTTAGTTATCAGGTCTAATATTTCATTTTACAGCGCCTCTATGGCCGCCCTTTTGTGCCTGACTGTGAGAGAGGATGCCTGCCCCTTAGTCACTATTTGAAAGGCTTCCCAGAGAGTCTGTGGGGATTCAACCGACGATTCATTTTCTTTGAAATAGCATTCCGTGGCCTGCACAAACCCTGCTCTTATATGTGGGATTTTTAGGTACCAGGAATTTAGTGAGATGGTCTTTCGTGTGCACAGTGCACCCATGGCCTAGCTTGCCCATATTGGGGAGTGATCAGAGATTCCCCGTGCCAGGTGCCGCACCTCGCTGAAGTTGGGCACGCGGGCAGCCAATGTAAAAGCAAAGTCTATTCGTGAATGACTATTGTGCTCTCCTGAGTAAAATGTGTATTGTCGCATCAGGTGGTTGTGAGCCCGCCATACGTTGGCGAGCCACAAGGCCGCCAGAAAATCTAGTAAGTGAGAGTGGTGTCGCAGCCGGCACCTAGGGGGGCAACAATCTGTCATATCACATAATGCCATATTGAAATCTCCTCCTATTGGGAGTTGTCCGTTTGGCAAGTCTAACAGCAGTTTGCTCAGGTCTGGTAATGCGATGTTATGTAAAGCTGACGGTACATAGGCCGACAATATATTTATGGTCTTTCCCGCCCATGTGCCTGATATTGCCGCATATCTGCCCAGCGCATTCACCCAGGTCTGTCCCACTGTAAAAGGGAAAGTTTTCCTCAAAAGTATTCCCACGCCCCTTAATCCAGAGATGTATCCTGCAAGTGCTGCCAGTTTATATCCCCATCTGTCTAGGGCTTTGCAGGAGTTGCCTACTAGTTGTGTTTCCTGTATTAGGACTACTTCTGAGGAGTGGCGTTTGAGGTATTGAAGTACTATACAATACCTCATGTTTTTTTTTTGTTCCCCAGTCCGTTGACATTCTAGGAGAGGAGTGTGGGAATGGTCATAGCGTCTGTCACACTCTGGTGGCAGGGTACATCTGCCCCCTCCCCCATACACACATAGTGGTCAGGTCGCCAATATTGGGAATCTGGCCTCGATTTATAGCCTGTTGCTCTGCCGTGGCACTCTTTGTGTTGCATAGATCTGGCTGCTGCGGTATCCAGTGAATAGTTCGGAGACCAAGAGCGGAAGTTATTTCCTCCCATCTCTCTCGCTCCACTATGAAATAACTAAATAACTCTTCTTCATAACTAGGAAATAGCCCAACCCCCCTCCTCGCCTCCCTTTAAAACGGGTTTTGAACTACCAGCCACCCTAACTCTGGAGAGTGCCTGTCACCCCACCCCAAAGCTAAACAGAGAGGAATTTGGCTCAGCTTTAATTCCGTACCCAAATAATATATCATAAGTGGTACCAAGTTCATAAGAGACATCAGGCCGCCTCTGCCGATCAGTCCCAGTGATCCTCTCTAGGGTGTAGGTCGTACACAGTTCTGCACAACCATTGAAACCGGGGCCCGCTGGTCTGCTCCGATGGTTGATCATTCAGCCGTGATAAGGAGCCGTCCGGAGTTGCCAACTTTCCCCGCGATCACCAGTTGCTCATCGATCCTGGATCTGGCTACGAGGTCTGTTGTTTTTCTATCAAGCCTCCCTCGGGTTTCTGTTGCCTTCTGTGCCTGGCACTGTGTGTTTCGGTGGTTTTCTTGCTCGCTTGTCTCTTTTTGCATTTGGGCTGGAGCCTTCCACTCGCCGCCATCCGTTCTACCACTCCCATGCTTCATCCGGGTTTGTGGAGAACCAGGAGGCCGTTCCTTCTGCTTCTACCCATAGCTTTGCTGGAAAAGGCATGCCATATTTCACTTCCTTCTCTCGCAGCGCCTTTTTAACTTCCAGAAAACTTCTTCTCTGTGGCTGAACTTTTATTGTAAAGTCTGGAAAAGAAAGTGACTGTACTGTTCTCATACGCCACTTGTGGGGCACTATGGGGCTGTCTGCAGTATGACATCCCGATCGCGAAAGTTGAAGATGCAGGCCAGGATTGGTCTAGGGGGAGCTCCAGTCTTCGGTCTACCACCTGGCACTCAGTTTGCCCTTTCTACAGAGAAATATAAGGGGAGGCCACGAGGTTGTAGATGTTTCAGGAGCAGCTCCTCCACAAAGAGGTCTACTGCCGGTCCTTCTGCGCGCTCGGGGACTCCAATAATTCTGACATTGTTGCGTCTAGACCTACCCTCGTAGTCGTCAAGTTGGGCTTTGAGGGTTTTGCTTCAGCTTGGAGTTAACTGACTTGTTTTTTGAGGACTTCCGTGTCGGTCAGCAGATTTGTCGTTGTCTCCTCCACCCCTTTGACTCCCGTGTCCATATTCCGAAGGTCAGCTCAGACGAGTGAGACCTCTGTCATTGCTGAGTCAATTTGCGTTTCCAAGAAAGGGCGCATTCCATTAATGGTTGCCATGATATCGTGAAGTGTGAGTTCTTCCTTCTCCGACACTGGCTGTGTGAGAGATTGCACCGGGTCTTGAGAGCTCTTCGCCGCCTTCTGACTCTTTTGCCATGAAAACATATCCAGTTTGGTTTGATGAGAGCTGCGCATTCCCTTTACTCCTGTCATGTTACGCTGTCTGCATAGGAGTTTGCCCAGGTAGACCGACCAGGGTAGGTAACTCACCGGGGTATTCACCGCCGCCTTGCTGTAAGCCCTGCAATGCCCCACGTGACCTGTTGCTTTTCGCCCGATTAAATCTGGACTCTAATCAACTCCTCTGCCTTTACTGGGCCTCACGAGGTTCATCGTCACCCCAACTATGAGCCCACCTGGGTGTCTGCCTCTGGTTTCAGTGAAAAGGTAGGCCTGCTGCTGCGTACTGTTAATTTGCTGCCCGTATAATGGATCGAGCTGTCGGCAGGTGTGACTGCACTAGGCTGTTCTCTGGTTCTGGGGTCTATTGTGGCTTCGTTATGGCATGAAATCTGTCTCCACTGCAGTCAATCACGGTGCGTACCCCTGCGCTGTATGGGCCTCGCCACTGCTATCGGCAGGGTCCGCCGCCCGGCTCCCTTCTCGCTGCACAGAGGTTATCGCAGCTGCGAGCCCTACTTCATTTATGGTGCGTGGTGCCAGCCTTCTCTGTCCTCGGCTCTGAAGCCATTGGGCTTGGATATCTGGTGGTCAATCAGAGGGGGGAGGAATGCCCCTTCCCCAGGAGCCGCCGGAGTTTACTTTGATATGTACGGGGACTGCCTCTCCCTATGGTTCTCCGCCGCTTCGCCCGACATTGCCTCCTATTACTCCAGACTCGATTGCCACCTATTCCAGTTAGAAACCAGGCTCCTCGCTTACCACGTTGTTACGAGGCCCGCACTCAATCTGCTCCGCGTGGCGGTCTCGGAAGCACGATCTGCAGGGCGCAGTCTAATCCAACTCCTGGCTGCCGCACGCGAGCAGGCCTCTCATTGCCTCTCGCTCTGTCGATCCAGCAGACACACCTCGACAACGTTGGGTGGTACAGGTTGGTTTCCAGCGCCACACTACTCATCTGCAGTACCTAAGGCTCAGAAGTTGTGGGAGATGATACAGGATTTTGGCAGGTGGCTGCGGGAGCCTCTCTAGTTAGCCGCCATCTTTCTCGGCAGCCAGTCACGCCCCCCAGAGTGATTCATTTTGGATGCCTTTGGTTTATTATGCCACAAGATGGAGTATGAGGACATCTTCTCCAGACAGTGGAAGTGTATTGCAGGCATTCCTGTTGCTTGAGAATGAAGACCCAGACCCTGAAGTGAAGAGGAAGGACACAGGGCTCCCTTTAGAAATACCTTGAATGCCTTGTTAGTAAATGACGGTTGGTTGATTACTTCCTCCTGAGCGCTTTCATTTGGTAGTTTGTAGGGTGGGACTGTAGTTTATGTTGTTAGAAGTGAGGAAGTTTCTAGGCAGGGCCTGCCCTTTTGTCTGTTTTAGGTTACTTATTCAGGAAGACTGATGTCAGCCAAATGCAGAGAACTTACACTTCAATGCGCCCATGTTTTGGATAGGATACTCCTGCTTGAAACCAGCCCGGGTCCTACCTGCTTTGAGAACCATGCCTTTGCACAAAGGCTGTGTGTGTAGAGCAGACTTAAAATAACAATTGAAAGAGAACCAACCCAAACTAGTTCTTTAATCACATCCCCTGACTAGAGTATGTGCATAAAAGTAGGACCTAAACCACACCAATTTATTCCAGGTTTAATTTCTTTATGACCAAGGAAAGGAGTAGTCTGCAGAGTACTAACAGGACTGCTGAGTGGCATGTGCTGCTGTCTGCCTGACAGACAGTCTCCCAGGGGTGACCTGAAGTCTGCACTTTCTACTATAGGAGCCACGGGTTTGCCCAGAAACCTGATTGCTTGCTGGGTGATGAAAGGAGAGTGCCTGGCCCTGCAGGAGGAGAGAGTTTCCAGGGAGATAAGCCTGGTGTGTTCCCTGTGTGGGACTAGCCAGTGCAATCAAGTGACTGCCAGGGAGCAAGCCATCAGCGACCCATTTGTAGAACTGGTCCCCCGGTCTCCGTAAATAGTTGTCATTGTGAATTGCAACAGGGCTTCTGCAAAAAAGCAAACACTCAGTGAAATTGTCAGTCTTCTGCGTTTGAAAGACTGGTGCCACTGCCATTGGACCCTGAATGCTCCTGTACTGCTGAGGTGCGCAACCTGGTCAGCCTGGAGGCCACAAATGCCAAGAGCAGCTGTGAAGTTGAGATCAGCCCGAAGGCCACACTAGCCAAACTAGTGTCCCTTCAGTCCCCAGACTAAGGAGGCTGCATCTGCTGTAGATAGGAAGCTGACAGGAAGGTGCCAGAAGAGGACACCTGACCTAGATCACCAAAATCTTCATGTCCCCAGTAACGCTGCTACCTCAGCTACAACAGCTCCAGAGACGCTGCTGGAGTGGGACCACTGCACACATACGTGCTGCATCTCCTAGGACTAGCCAGTGCCATGTCACCTCTTATACATCCAGTATCTCAAATGCGGATAACATTGTTAGCAGCGAGTGGGCACAAAGGGGTGTTCTAAACATGATTTAAACTCTATTTTGCATTCCCCTTATTGTGCTTTGTAGTATTGAGTAATGCTATGTGATTAAAGTACTTTCTTCAACTCAAAAGACCAGTAATGGGCTAGACAATATTTTAGAGTGCCTGTTGATTGTTGACTTCTGAGTTCTTACCCGCCCCCCTACCGCCCTGTGAAGTCTGTGACTGTACACTCCCTCTACCCTGAGAGTCAAGTGCAGCAGAAAGGGTTGTACTTGGTCCACTTTGCAGAGCTAGGGGGACAGATCCCAGGACAGCAGTGGCAAACTCCCTAAAGCACCATGGTTGAGGCCCTGTAGCCCCTGTTTGGCCTGTGGCTACTTGAATAGGGCCTAATATCTTCTTTAACTTTGCCTCTATTGTCTCCTGATAAGACTCTCTCACTTGATATTGAGGGCAGAGTTACTTGATTATTTGAAAAAAAGAGAGCTGAATGGATTAGTTATTGAATATCAGCTTCTTGCTGGCATCAAGGAGAGATGTGTCATTGCATCTTCAATTGCGAAATAACTCTTTATGCTTACTGTTACAAGAAAACGTTGTCAGTTGATTATACTTCCCAGTCACCCAATGAAACTTAATATGGACTCTGTGAAATGTTTAGCTTGGTTAGGAAAATGGCTCGCTCTCTCTGTCTCTAATAACCCAAACGTAGCAAGAGAGAGACACATTCATGCCCCAGTTTACATTTGAGTGTACCTAATTTGACATGCAGAACATTTCTAGGCCAGTATACATGCCAACAATTGGGGACACCCAAGAGAGCGATTCTATTGCAGAATGAAGGAGAAATGTATGTCAGTTAACTTTTTTATTGAAATAAGATAACATAGCGGGGAGAATGCAAAAAAGAATAGAGAAAGCAAACCTCTTAAAACACAGATCATACATCTTCCCCCTTACTAAAGAGGGTTGACAGTATTGTGCCAGTATGGGATGGGGAGTTGTCAGAACCTCCAAGGATAATATTTCATGCTTATTAGGCTTCACCCATCATCAGTGCTTGATTTGTAAAAGAATAAGGGCAACGCTGGCCCTGAGGATTGTCCAGGTTGTAGAATACCAAGGCTGTCTAGTCTGGATTCTATCTCATTCCTCTTTCTTCCACCACTTTATATTCCTTGTTAATTTATTACTCGCTTGGAAGTTCTTTTACATCCCCTGATGATCTAGTTGTCAGTGTTTTCCTGTCTTTCTTTTGCTCTGTTTTCTGCCTCGAATTCTGGGTTAAGTCTGATGATAAAAAATAAGTCCTGGTCCCCAAAAATGAGTGCCAGAGGGCTCCACCTCCAACGATAGGTTCAAATTAAGCACTCCCTATCATTCTGGATTTTGGTCCTAGCTTGATGTTGCAATGTCGCTTCCTGGTTTGAGTATTCTTACTCAAGCCCCACATTTTATGCTTAAATTGTTTTTTTATTGTTGCATAAGAAAAACAAAGCAAAGACACTCAATAAAGCTGTGACATCTCAAAGGTTCAGCTTCACTATGACAAGTAGCAACATTTTTAATAAACTCCCTGTAGCCCCCTGCCGAAGTCCCTCCTCCCCCCGGGTGCTCATCAAGCCTCAGCTATGAGAGAGATCATGTATTAGCGGGGGTTTAGGTAGATGGGTTGTCGGAGTAGCTCATTCTGCAGGACTTGTCAGTCGGAGCAACCTCAGATATCTGGGACAGGTCAACTCCGTAAACTCCTGTGAGAGGAGCGTGATAAATGGTTGCCAGATATCCCGGTATGAATCCCCTTGCTGCGTGAGTGTTAAAGAGAGCCTCTCCATCCCCAGAACATGCCAAACACGGTGTAGTGAATTCTGCTGGGACGGCACCTCAACTGTTCCCCAATAAGCTAGGATAGACTGGTGTGCCGCTCTCAGTGCCAGAGCTATATGTCGGCCCTTTCAGGATTTAAGTGGGTATGTGAGAGGGTTGGGAAGTCCCAAAATGATATATGAGGGGAATCTGGGCAGCTGGGTATTAAAGTGAGTATCATTGTCTGACAGGATCTCATTCCAAAACTGTGTTAGTCTAGGCCAGGGCATTCCCACAGGATATGTACCAAAGTTCCAGGGGAGTTGCAATGCCTCCAGCACCTATCACTATGCGCTATGCAAGCGAACCGGGGTAAGGTACCAGTAAGTGGTAATTTTCGTTGCATTCTGTATGCTGGAGGTGTTAGATGCTGTATGTCGTGAACGGTAATAAACATCCTGCCATTCCTTAGGGGATAATTGTCTGCCAAGTTCCAATTCCCACCAGACCTACGCAGAGGACTTCGACCTAGACTCCTCATGTAGCAGTATCCCATATACAGGGCTCGAAAAATCATAAAAAATGCACTAGACCTGCAGGTCTAGTAACCTACAAAATCTCCTCGACCTAACTGAAATGCACTTGACCTCTGACTCTGAAAGCTGAGCAAATGTGACGAGTTAACAAGATTTAAAAGAATTTTTATTGCTCATTTACTTTGTGAGCAATAAAGATGCCTTTAAATCTTGCTATCTTGTCACATTTCCTCTGCTTTCAGAGGCAGAGGTCAAGTGTCAGTTTGTCTTCCTACTCGCCAGAAAGGGCGAGTAGGACCTAAAAATAGCTCGCCCTGAATTAATCTGACTCGCAAATGCGAGCGGTCGAGTGAATTTTGCGAGCCCTGCATATAGTTCGGTAATGAGGTGCCTATCTGAGTCCTTGCTGAGACGCCAATGCTCGAATTATGCCAATTGCCGATGTGAGGCCTCCCTAATTGCAAGCTGCATTAGCCAATGTCTGATCTGTGTATATCGAAACCGTTCCCTTTGCAGAATAGCAAAGTCAGCACGCAAGGAGGCCAATGGGATGAGGCCTTCCGCATCAAAAAAGTGGCTTATGGACCGGCATCCTGCCTGTTGCCAAGCTCGGTAGTGTGTGCTATCCAGATCTGGGGTAAAGTCTCCACTTTCTACAACCAGAGTTGAGGGAGAAGGCAACGACGTAAAGCCTCTCCGGGTCGCCAGACTATCCCAAACCCTCAGGGTAGGCGCAGTGATCAAGGATAAGTAGAGATTTACGGGGCGGTGGGTGCGGGCCAGAAACGGAACCTTCCATAGAGCCATTCCCGCCAAGGCTCTATCTATAAACAACCAAGCATTCTCCGACTCAGGGTGGGACCACTCTACTAAATAACAAAGCTGTGTCGCCTGAAAATAATGTATTAAGCATGGGACTCCCAGGCCTCCCTCCATTGGGGGGCGCCAACTGCGATCGTGTTTCATCCGGGGTCATTTACCAGCCCACACGAAACACTGTAGAGCGTCTTGGAGAGTCTGAAACTTCCCTGACGGGGGCTGTAGAGAGTGTGTTTGGAAAGTGTATAGAATCTTGGGTAGAATCGTCATTTCTGATGGATACATCTGCCTGTGGATTCCTCACCTTTTGAATTACCTCTGCGCCAGCATTCCGCGGAAACTTTTTCTTAGCTCTCCCACGTCGACGAGGACGTCACAATGGCACGGCTCCGCTCGCAACTCCGTATGACGTCACCGGAGCCATAAGAAGACCTCGTCGGCGTGCTGACGTCAGTTCCCTTTTTTCCGCGCTGTCGACACGTAACGGTTTTCTGGGACTCTCCAATTACTTTGTTTCTACTTCTCTCTTGTAGTAACAGTGCTATGGCTACTTTGAAGAAGTCTGGATTCAAGCCTTGCAGGGAGTGTGGGGGACATATGTCCATCACGGATCCCCACGACGACTGTCTCTGGTGCCTTTCGTCGGACCACAACGTTGGAGGTTGTTCCAGTTGTCGGAAGATGAATCCGAAGGCATTGAAGGAGCGTGAGGCTAAGCTTTTCATGGTGCGAGCGAGAAAGGAGAAGAGGGGTTGTAAGAGATCAAAATCGAAGTCGTCGACCTCGCATACCTCGAAGTCGAGGAAACCTAAGAAGAAGAGAAGGCATGGATCTCGACGTCGATCTTTGAAGGGTAGGGCTTCAAGGTCGCCTTCTCTGGCTCCGCGATGTCATTCTAAGGATGTCGTTTTGCCGTTGCCTTCTCCTTCTCCTCAAGCGACTCCGATGCCGAGGGGTTCTCCGACGCCCAGGGTTTCACCGGCACCAAGGGTTTCTCCGGAGCCCAGGGAGCCTTCTCCTGTTCCTGTGGCTTTGCCTGTACCGGATCCGTCATCCCCGGCGCTGCAGCCTCAGCCTCCCACGCGGCCTCGAGTGGATCCTGACTCGGCTCCTTATCCACCCTTTCCTGGGCCAGGGTTGGATCCTTTGCATTTTCTCAATGGGATGTTTGCAAGGGCATCCTACCCTACTGGTGCGCCGTCTGGCCCCGTGGGTCCGCTTGCCTTTAATTTGGGCATCCCTCAACAATATGCCCAGGCACCCTTCGTGCCCTTTATGCCGACGGCGCTGTCTTGGCAGTTTCCGGCTCTGAGGTTTTCAACGCCGATTTCACAGTCTTCGGCGCCATCTGGTGAGCTTTCATCCTCTCGGCTTCGAGCAGCGCCGTTACCCACTTTGGAGGGTCCTCCTTAGACGCCGGCACCGATGTCTCCGGCACCACGCTTGGCGCCACCGATGCAGATCCCGAAGATGTGGTCAAGGAGAGAAGCCCATAGACTGCTGGAGGAAGAGGAATACCAGCAGGATGAGGCTGAAGAAGGTGAAATCAACGACTCCGTTGACGAATTCGATGGACTTCGGGAGGCCAGTGGTTTAGACACTTCCCCGCAGTGGGAGCTTTCATCGCCAAAGGCCTTACCTTCTCAGGATGTTGCACCATACCATGCTGTTATCAGGAAGGCTGCTGAACTTTTGGACCTTCAACTACCCACAGCTGAGATCAGGCCTAATATTCTCAATGAAGTGTTGCATTCACCATCTTCTGTTGTTGAACCTCTTTTGCCTTTTAATGAGGCTTTAACAGAGCCAATTCTGGAGGTGTGGCAGAAACCCTTTTCTGCTCCTGCTGTTTCAAGGAGTGTGGCAAGAAGGTATAAGCCTGCTCCTAATGATCCTGTCTTTCTTACAGCTCATCCTTCGCCGGAAAGCTTGGTGGTGCAGGCTTCCTGTTCTAAGCAGTCGGCTGGGTTGTATCCTACAACTCCGGGGGACAGAGACTCTAAGAAATTGAAGCAATCTGCCAAGAACCTTTTCTCTTCTGCAAGTATGGCGTTAAAGTCAACTAATGCCACGTGCTTGTTGGGGAGGTATATCCATGCCTTAATGGACTTGGCTAGGCAGTTGGCTCCTAAGTTACCAGAGAATGACTGTGGATCTTTTTTGGAGGTTTTGGCGGACACGCAGGCTGCGGCCCGTCAGGTAATCCAGTCTGGTCTGGATACTGCGGATTCGGTAGCCAGGGTGATGGGTTCCTCCGTGGCTACCAGGAGGCATGCCTGGCTCAGATCTTCGGGGTTCTCTCCGGATGTGCAGGCTACTCTTCTTGATCTGCCGTTTGATGGGTCCAGACTCTTTGGTGCAAAGGCGGATTCGGCACTTCAGCGGTTTGAAGACAGTAGAGCTACTGCAAAGTCCTTAGGTCTGCAGTCCCAACCTAGGGGTTATGGATTTAAGAGGTACCGTGGTTTTGGGAAGATGGCTTCCTTTCGAGGCCGTCAGCAGCCTCAGCGGCAGCAGCAGCAGATCCCTCTGTACAAATCGTACAGGGGAAAGGGTAGAGGTCGTCTGCGGGGGGCCTCTCTGCAGCTCTCCTCTTCCTCTTCTTCCTTTCCTGCCCCCACCGCTGGTACTACAGGAAAGCAGCTCTAGAGCCCCCATCTTGGAGCATGTTGGTCCTGTAGGGGGTCGGGTGTCCCATTTTCTACAAGATTGGAAATCTATTACATCAGACCTTTGGGTTTTGGATCTTGTAGAAAATGGGTACGCCCTACCCTTCTGAGAGTTTCCACTTCCTTACCCTCCTCGCCAGGGGTGGTGTTCAGAGGATCATTTGCTGCTTCTGCAGCAGGAGGTTCTTGCTTTACCACAGAAAGGTGCGATAGAGGTGGTTCAGGAGCAGGAAAGGGGTCAGGGATGCTACTCCCTTTATTTCCTGAACCCAAGAAGGACGGCAGGTTAAGACCGGTCCTAGACCGCAGGATCTTGAATTTTTACCTCAGGCAGGAAAAATTCAAGATGTTGACCCTAGCTCAGGTTCTTCTGGTGCTGCAGCAAGAAGACTGGATGGTGTCGATCGATTTGCAGGATGCGTATTTTCACATTCCCATCCTGAAGTCGCATCAGAAGTATCTCCGTTTTACGGTAGGGTCTCAGCACTTCCAGTTTGCGGTCCTCCCGTTCGGCCTTACTTCCGCGTCTCAGGTCTTCACAAAGGTGATGGCGGTGGTGGCAGGAAATCTCAGAAGGTCAGGGATTCCTGTTTTCCTTATCTGGACGACAGGCTACTCAAAGCGAAGTCGCCAGAGTTGGTGCTGCATCATCTGCAGGTAACAACACGGCTGTTGTTCGACATGGGCTTCTCGATAAATGTACCCAAATCTCACCTGGTGCCCTCTCAGCACAACCTGTTCAGAGGGGCAGTACTGGACACTACTGTGTGTCGAGCGTTCCCGCCTCCGCAGAGGATTCTCGACATTCAGGAGATGATTCCTGTGTTTCACGAGGGAGCGGTTGTTCCAGTCCTGTAGGTGCTACGCCTGCTCGGTCTGTTCGCTTCCTGCATACTATTGGTCAACCATGCACGCTGGCACATGAGGGCACTCCAGTGGTGCCTCCGCAGGCAGCGGTTTCAGCACAATGGAGATCTCAGGGAGATGGTCAGAATCTCCAGAGATACTGCAGCGGAGTTGTCTTGGTGGAGTGTGGAGGGCAACTTGTCTCAAGGGAGGCCCTTTCTTCTTCCTCTACTGGTGGCCACGGTGATCACGGATGCCTCCACTCTAGGGTGGGGTGTTCATCTGGGGGATCTTGAGATCAAGGGTCTTTGGTCCCCGGAAGAAAGGTTGCTTCACATCAACCTTCTGGAATTGCGGGCTTTCCTTCCCTCCCTTCGCGGTCAGTCAGTTCAGGTCCTAACGGACAACACTACCACGACGTAGTACATAAACAAACAGGGAGGTGTAGGGTCGTATCGTCTCTGCAGAGAGGCTCTGCGGCTCTGGTCCTGGGCTCAGGATCATCAGATTTGTGTAGTTGCAAATCATCTGGCCGGAGTGCTGAATGTGCGTGCGGACAGTCTGTCGGCAATTCTCAGCCGATCACGAGTGGAGGCTTCATCCGGAGGCGGTCTATCACATCTTCAAGATGTGGGGGTTTCCTCGGTTGGACCTTTTCGCCACTCAAGAGAACGGGCACTGCCCGTCGTTCTGCAGTCTCCAGTTTCCGATGGGGGAAGCGTTGGGGGACGCTTTTCAATTGGATTGGGGCTCACAACTCCATTATGCGTTTCCTCCCATACCCTTGATTCCTCAGGTTCTGAGGAAGATTCGCCAAGACCGGGCCCAAGTTATAATGATCGCCCCGGATTGGCCAAGAAGGGTGTGGTACACAGATCTTCTTCACCTCTCATCACACCCTTCGCTCCGTCTCCCTCTCAGGACGGGAAACAACCTTTAGAACGCATGCATTACATCGCATGCCATTAGATTGCGGTTTTTACAACGAAAGTCGTTACAACGACTTGCACTGGAGGGCGCTATAGGACAAGGAGTAGTTTAAATTACTATCCAACACCTTCCCTACTGTACGTAGGCTGGAGTTGGAATAGTAAATTAAACTACTCCTAAGTCCAGCGCCCTCCAACGCAAGTCGTTGTAACGACTTGCATTGTTAAAACCGCGATCTAATGGCATGCGATGTAATGCATGCGTGGTATCGTCATACATCCCTCAGGACAGATCTCCTCTCGCAGTCGCAGGTGCAGGTTCTACACCCCCACCTCCAGAGTCTACACCTTCATGCCTGGAGATTGAACAGGGCAATCTGAGTTCTTTCTCTCTCCCACAGGATGTGGTGGATGTTATTTTATCGTCCAGGAGACACTCCACCAAATCTGTTTATTCTTCTATATGGGCCAGGTTTGTGAAGTGGTGTGGAGAGAGGTCCGTTGATCCTTTGAAGGCCCGTTTATCGGATGTGCTTAGTTTTTCACTTTCTTTGGCCCAGCAAGGTTGTGTTGTGGCGACGGTTAAGGGTTACTTGTGGGCCTTGTCGGCCTTCCTTTGTTTGCCGGACCAGCCGTCTTTATTTAAGTCCCCCATTGTTATGAGGTTCATTAAGGGCCACACCAATAGGGTTCCTCCCACTCCCTTCATAATGCCTCAGTGGGATTTGAATTTAGTTCTTACATTTCTGATGGGGTCTCCTTTTGAGCCTTTTCATAGTTGTCCTTTGAGGCTGCTTTCTTTTAAGACTATTTTTCTGATGGCTATTACCTTGTCCAGGAGGGTAAGTGAGCTGCAGGCTCTTAGTTCTAAGCCCCCTTTCACTACTATCGTGGAGTGGAGCCGTGCCATTGTGACGTCCTCGTCGACGTGGGAGAGCTAAGAAAACGTTTCCGCAGAATGCTGGCGCAGGGGTAATTCAAAAGGTGAGGAATCCACAGGCAGATACTGTATCCACCAGAAAAAGCGTTACCGAAGGTAAGTAACTTGTTCTTTAAGGGTGGCGACCCGTCCCAGCAAGGAAAGGGGGTATAGTTGCCAACTTGCCAAATCAGCCTTCACCCTCCTAGTCAAATTTTGATAGTTAATGGTCGTCACCCCAGCGATAGTCGGGCCAGCTGGATACCCAGGTAGGGGATAGATCCCGAAACCCATTGGATAAAGTGATTCTGGGTCAAGTAGTCCTTTACATTGGGTGAGACTGTGAGGTCTAGGGCTTGTGATTTAGCAAGGTTAATATAGAATCCCGACGCTGCTCCGAACTGTCTCACCTCATCTAAGAAGCTAGGCAGGTCCTCTCGAGGGTTGTCCAGGGAAACAATAATGTCATCTCTGTATAATGCAATTACATGTTCCTCACCCTGAAGTTATCCCTGTGATATTCAGGTTATCCCTGACCCTCTGGGCAAAGGCCTCCATATAGAGAGCAAATAGTAGAGGAGACAATGGGCACCCCTGCTGCGTGCCGCAACTTATGAGAAATTGGGCCGATCTTCTCCCATTGACTCTGACAGAGGCCTTCGGGTCCCCATAATTGCTAAGAGTCCATGCGCAGAACCGTTCCCCGAAGCCAAAGTGAGACAGCGTTTCAGCTAAGTAGGGCCAGTGACCGCGGTCAAATGCCTTTTCAGCATCGATGGAAAATAGCATGACTTCTCTTTGGGAACGATGGGCTTTGTGTATGAGGTGTAAAACCCGTTTGGTGTTGTCTGCGCAATGTCTGTTGGGTATAAAACCCGCTTGATCAGGGCCCAACAGTACGGGCATTAAGGGTGCGTTGCGGGCTGCTAATATGCACATAAATAATTTCGCATCAACATTTAAGAGGGAAATGGGTCGATAGGACCCACACTGCGGCTTGTCTTTGCTTGGTTTCACTAGGACCACTATGGAAGCTTCTGTCATTGAGGGAGGAAGCGAGGTTGAACTTGTGATGGAGTTAACTAATAATAAAATAGTAAGGAGCGGAGCTATGGACGAACAGAAGATCTTGTAAAACGCCGCCGGGAATCCGCCTGGACCTGGTGATTTAAAGGGTTTCTGCCTAGAGATCACTGATATGACCTCCTCTATTCTTATTGGACCGTTGAGTCCCACTGCCTGCTCTTCTGTCAAACGAGTCACTTTGGATTCTCCCAAATAATTAGCTATGTTAGGGGCGGGAAGAGCCTGCGTGGAGTAAAGAATTCCCTGAACCGTGCCGCCACAGGCCCGTCCCTGTCAACAAGAGCTCTCTCTTGCGTCAGTAAGGAGTCCACCGTGGTAGCTTGACGTTGGGCTCTGAGTTTATTCACCAATAATCTCCCACATTTGTTCCCCATTACATAAAAGGAGTGTTTAAGGTGGAGAATGGAGTATTCTGCGCTATCAAGATCCAACTCTGCTAGTTGTTTCGGGCGGACTCCAACTGACGCCACATTCTAGAGGCCACTGTGCAGTGATGTATGTGTTCTAGTTCCCCAACCTGCCGTTGTAATTGTGTACGTTTGTCACTCCTTATTTTGTCGTCCGCAGCTGAGATGGCGATAAATTCCCCCTGTATGACCACCTTCAGCGTGTCCAAGACAATCGAGATAGGGGTGCCAGGGGTGTCATTAATTCTCAAATAATCCCCAATCGTCCTCTCTATTTGCTGGACCACCTCGGGTCTTCGTAGGAGGGTCTCTCGCGGCCGCCAGGTACGGGTGGTAGTGTTGCTGCGTGGGAGTGTAAGGTCTAGCAAAATGGCAGAGTGATCGGACTGCAATCTGCACATCTCTAGAACCCAGGACATGGTCCAATCGGGCATATGATTTATGTGCATGGGAATAAAAGGTGTAGTCTCGTGTTAGTGGATGGCTATCCCGCCAGAGATCCATCAATCCCATCTCCTGGAGCCAGAGGGCACCACCCGCTGTAATAGCTCCTGCCGCGCCCGACCTGTTCCTGTCCCTCGTTGGGTGCATACAGGGATCCTATTATCAATGTATGTGATCCGAAATGGATGCGATAATCCAAAAGGCGGCCCCTCATTTCTGCTATTTTGGACCCCACGTTCCATCAAAAAGAATGCAACAAAATTGCCACTCCTGCTGCCTTACGTGCCGAGCAGGAGAAATATTGTTGGGGAAAGATCCTGGACTTGAGTCTATGCCAATCACCTGCTAGTAGGTGAGTCTCTTGTAACAGGCAAATATCAGCATGTGTATGTTCTAGATAGGAAAGGATAGCTCGTCATTTAACGGGGTTATTGAGCCCTTTAACATTTAGAGACAGAACCCTCAAACTGTTTTGTGGAGATGCCATACTGTAATTCCCTCATGTGGGAAACCTGCATCTCCGCCCCAGAAGGAGCCCCTTCCCACCTAGCAGTAGAAAGGACCTGTCCATCCCGGATGTAGAAAACGTAAAATGACTAAGACGTAGTGATGAGCACCCCAGAAAAAATACCCCAACAAAAACGGAAACAATCCAGTGTCCCTGGAATAAGGAGGGGACTGAAGTATCCAGCCTCAGTCCAGTGGTGAAACGAAAGAAGGGGACTGTGGCCAACACTTCACAGCCCAATGCGGCCGCTCCCACGCCCCACGGCTGCCAACACCGACCCACAGGATAAAGCTGCAACATGCTCAGTTGGGGTTTCTGAATACAGAATCCGCGGAAAGCATTTCCAGCAGAGCCTTCTCTCTGAGGCGATCACGGCGGAGTCCGGACTGGCCCTCCCAGGCCCAGCAGAGGCTTGTCTCCATCTTGGGCGTCTGTCAGCTCTGCACCCCACGGATGCCGACCCAGGCTCGAACTCTTCCTGAGCCTCAATCTGCAACAGCTCACAAGCCGCTGTGAGGGAGCGAAATTGATGAAGCTGGTAATGCCATCGATAGATGATTCGGAAGGGGTGACCCCAGAAGTATGGAATAGTTTTGTCCCTGAGGAATGCTGTAACAGAGCGAAACTCCCATCTCTTCCGTAGTGTGGTGGCTGAGAGATCCTGGAACAAATGCAATGTATGACCACGAAGCTGTACCGGCGGCGATTCTCGGGCTTTGCGGAGAATCTGTTCCTTTAAGGGGAAGTCATGAATGCAAGTCAAGATTTCTGTAGGTCGTGTCTCTCCGGGCCTCGGGTAGCCCACCCTATGGGTTTTGTCCAGGCAAATCTCTGCGGTTGTGTGTCCCCAAGGATCTGAGTGAATAAAGCAGACACGTAGCGTAGGAAGGTAGGATCCTTCTGCATGGTGACCCCCACTTTTTGCCTGGTGCTAAGCTGTTTTTGACTAGTCTGACTGGGATCCTGCTAATCAGGACCCCAGTCTATCTGCTTTCTCCCTTAAATTGTTGTGTTCAGTACCTAGGTTCATCCCAGATTGGATACTGGGGTACCCTTATAAGTCCCTAGTATATGGTACTAAGGTACCCAGGGCATAGGTGCCCCAGAGGTCTGGCATCGGCTGAAGCATGTATTATGCCACCCATGAGGCACCATTCAAAATGGAACTACAGGCCTGCCATGCAGCCTGTGTAAGCTGGTGCTAGCACCACTCACTAAAGATATAGGTTTCCTATATTTAGGGTCACTGCACTTATAACCTATAAGTCACCCCTATAGCAGGCCTTTGCAATCCTGAAGACAGGGTGCTTGGTTCTAAGTGAGAGAGTGGCCCTGTATGAGCAGGACACACCTACAGCCTACGGAGACCATTCTCCCAGGTTGTCAGTGAAGCAGCCATATACTATATAGAGGGGCACTGCGTAATTACGCAATGACCATCTTGAAAACGGCTGCAACTAATCCTATCATGTTTGGTATCAAACATGTTGAAATCATACCCCCACACCGTAAACGGTGTGGGAGGTATGATTCCAAGCACTGGAAGAACCCTCCGTTAGGCTCCCAGTGTTCCCGGTACCAGCCTTCTTGACCCGGACAGCACAAAATGGTTGCTGCCGACCAGAGACACGATTCTGCCCTCCTGGTGCTGAGCCAAGCTCGAGCAGGGGAAGGCAGAACAATAGGTATCCTGTCACAGGGAGGTGTGACCACCTCCCAGACAGGATTTAGTGTATTGGGCCAGGGTGGCTGCGCTTGCCAGCGCCACTCAGTCTGCTTGAGGACACATGTTGTGTCCCCGTGCATAGTCCAGTTCAAACCAGTCCTGGGAGCCATTGGCTTCTGCTCTGGCGCGAAACTGGACAAAGGACATGGGAGTAACCTCCCCTCTGTCCAGACCCTCACCTGGGAGGGTCCCCTGAATCATCCCAACCCTTTCACTAGGGTACTTAAGGGCTTACCTGGGTGTAGGTCCCTAGATTCGTTATGCTTTTTTACGCTGAAGATCCTACAAAAATGTTTACCTTTTAGTCCTATGGACCTTAGGAAAACAGTTATAGTTACTTTGGTGCTATCAAAAATCGATTATTGCAATGCCCTCTACTTAGGAGCAAACAAGAGGACTATACGCAAGCTTCAATCATTACAAAATGCAGCTGCACGGTTGCTGCTTAAGATTCCCAAATTCAGTCCTGTATCCCAAAGTATTCAAGACCTGCACTGGCTTCCGGTCCAGGCAAGGATCCAATTTAAGTCAATGTGCATTGTGCACAAGACACTTCACGGGGCTGGACCTGCCTATCTCAGTAAGCATATCAGATGGCACGTCCCACAGCGCTACCTCAGGTCATCGACGGCCTCCCTACTGGTTGTTCCTAGGGTGAAGACCGTAAAATGGGGTGGCAGAAGTTTTTTCCATTTGGCCTCTAAACCGTTACACTGAGAAGTCAAGCCAACAGATAATTGTTTAGGAAATCACTAAAAACATGGCTCTTTGCATCCAAGCCATAGTCCCTACCTTTTTCCTCTGGTCTAGTTTCAATGACAGCTAGCGCTAAGACGCCTCGGCATACACGGACTTTATAAAACTTTCATTTCATAAAACTTTCATTTCATTACTAGGGTATCCATGGGTGGGGTGGGGTGGCTCTCCAACCTTCTGTCTTCCCTGGGGTTTCTTCAGGGTCCGCTGGGAAGGGTCCTTAATCTTTAAAAATCCAACCGCGACTTACCCATAGAGTTGTACGGAGCATGCGGTCGTGTTCCCACACTGCACACGCTCTCCGTGGGGTCCCTATCTACTCACCTTGGGTGGTTCCCAGCACTTCTACGTCCTCTCAACATTGTCTTGACCTGAGTCGTGGTTCTTATACCACTTTCTTAGTATATGGTTTGGCCCCCCCCTGGGGTCCACTGTGTGTTACGTGCTATTTACTGTGTTTCTTTGCTAAAGTATTGTGTGCATTGTGCATATCTCCGGGTAGGAGATATTCCGATGTGTTAGAGAGTACTATATAATAAATATATATTTTCATAAATACCGTGTGTGGTTCTTTTTCACTTAAGATATACTATAAGATTGCATTCTGGTAAAACAAGCTGCTTTACACTCCTTCTGGACTAGGCCTGAAGGCTGCTCTCCACAGCTACCACTTAGAGAACTTTCTAAGGTTGTCTAAGACCTCTTAAATTACCATAAGTGTTGTCTGGACTGGTGCAAGGTGCCCACTTACATTAGTGAACATCATATACCAGGCCAGCTTCTCACATTGGTGTGCAACGGTTGGGATTCAAGCCTGCATTGTTTTACCAGATAAATCTTTGTGTTGATTTTTTTTGATAATCAATGTTATTGATATAAAGAACAAACAAATTAACAGCACATGACATTTTCAAAGATGCAATTCGTCACTGCAGAAAATAATATGGCATACAAACAGATTAATGGTCAAGCGAGCCACCGTGACATAAGAACCTTACATATGCGTACAGAAGTGCGTTTTGGTGCATTTAGTCCAGTTGATTTAGCCATTTGCCCCAGACCCTGTTGTATTTGGTTGGGCATCCACGAGCCTCAAATAAGGGTTCTTCTTGAGCGGCACACCAGTCCACCCCTCGTCGCCATTGTGCTATGCTTGGGGGTTTGACCTGTGCCCAGGTCGCTGCAATATCTCGTTTGGCCACAGCAACTGCCGTCCCAATGAATAGTTTGTCCGATCTAGAGCCGTCTAGGCCGTCCATCACCCCAAGAATGAGACATATGGGGTCGTGGGGGACCTGCCAGCCCAAGATCTGTGTGAGTTCGGACTCTATTGCTGACCAGTACGGGATAAGGTTTGAACATGTCCAAACCATGTGATAGAAATCTGCCGGTGCTTGGCCGCAGCGCGAACAATTAGGGGAGGGACGCAACCCTGCCTTATGTAGGCGTGCTGGGGTGAGGTAGGCCGCATGCAGGTAGTATAGCTGAATGAGTCGAAGCTTGGCTGAGGTCGTAATGGTTTTGGGAGCCATAAGGGCGTCACGCCAATCCTCTTCCTCCAGGGGACCCAGCCAACCCTCCCAGCGGACACGGAGTTGATCAAGAGTTGTCGGGCCGTTGTTGACCAGGGTGCGGTATATTCGAGACACCCCTCCCCTCCCCAAGTTCCCCATCATGACCTGAGCTTCTAACGGGCTGAATTCGGGGAGTGACGTGCCTGTTGGGATGTGTGCGTTGAGGGCGTGGTGAAGTTGCAAATATTTATAAAATTGTGAGTTGTTGAGGGTGTAGCGTTTCTGTAAGTCTGGGAACGCCCTAATGTGGTCCCCTACCCAAACGTCCCCTAATAGTGATATCCCTATGTGGTCCCATTGTCGGAATCCCGTGAGGGTTGCCACCTCCCTCAACCATAAGCCTTGCCAGAGAGGCGTGTGTTGGCTCAATCGTTTGTCCCATCGTGTGTGCTGCAGGGCCGTGCGCCAGGCCACCAGGACCGCTCTGGTTATCGGTGGTATCGCTTTGGGTATCGGGGTCCCGTATAAATATGCTTGTATTTGGGGGAAGTCCATGTCCTTGAGCTCCGTTTTGTAGGCCGGGTCAGACCAGCCCCCGGTGAACCAGTCGTGAATGACAAGGAGCCTGGTGGCTAAGTAGTATATGTGGAGATCGGTCATACCCATGCCTCCGTCAAAGGGTGGGATCATGCATCGGGTGAGGGCGACACGCGTTCTCCCCCCTCCCCACAGAAACCTCGTGGTCACCCCATCCATCTCTTTAAACCAGCTGCGCGGAAAGTGGAAGGTGGTGTTCTGAATGATGTATAAGAAGCATGGAAGGACCATCATTTTGAACAACGCCACTCTCCCGAGCGGATTGAGTGGTAGAGTTTGCCAGCGCTTGAGATCGTCCTTGGCTTTTTTGACCAATGGGGTAATGTTTAATGCCCATTCCAACTCCGGGAGCAGAGCCACCCATATCCCTAAGTATTTGAACGACTGTCTCCTGATGGGGATGGTCGATTGCCAATCGCAGCACTCCCTAGAGAGATGAAGGGGGACAAGGGTGGATTTAGCTGGGATGAGTCGGAGGCCCAAGACGTTTTCGAAGGCTTGGAGTAATCCAAGGCATCTGGGACCAGAGCTGGCTGGATCCGCCAGGAAAAGCAGGAAATCGTCCGCGTATAGGGCGATTTTGTCGACATGATGGTTTCCCCAAGCCAATCCCTGGACCCGATGGTCGTCCCGAATGAGGCAGGCTAAGGGTTCCATCGCCAGCGCGAATAGAAGGGGCGAGAGGGGGCACCCCTGTCGTGTGCCTCTTTGGATTGGGAATGCCTTTGAGAGGGCTCCGTTGGTAAGTACTCTGGCTCTGGGATTGGAATAAAGGACTTGGACGAGGCGTCGGAATTGGTGGCCAAAGCCTATCGCCTGAAGGACGTCATCCAAGTAACGCCAGTCTACCGTATCGAAAGCTTTTTCGAAATCGACGAGGAGGAGCGTGAGGTAGGGTGTAAGGAGCTGGCGGTGGGCTAGGGCAAGATGAAGGCGCCTTAGGCAATGTCTGGTGCCACGTGTTGGCATGAAGCCACATTGGTCCGGGTGGACCAGCTTGTGTAAAAGGGGACAGAGCCGTTGGGCTAGGATTGTGGCGTATATTTTTATTTCTGTATTGATTAAAGAAATCGGGCGATAGTCCGCACAAACGGGAGAGGGCGGCTGGGTCTTGGGAATCACAACAATAGTTGCCACATGAGCCTCGGGGGGGGGGGGAAAGGAGCCCACCTCGGCGACGTGTTGGTAGAGATCTACGAGATGGGGAACCAACACATCCCGGTAAGCCACGTAGTATTCTTGCGGAAAGCCGTCTGGCCCCGGCGTTTTCCCGGCCTTCAGCAGGGAAATGGCACCGTGTATCTCTTCTGGGGTAAAGGGGAGGTCTAGTTCTGCCGTCTCTGCCTCGGTGAGGCGAGGGAGTTGAGTCTCCGCCTGGCATAGTATGTCCGAGAGGGTAGCCTCTGGGTCACGAGCGGAGTATAGCTGGGCGTAATAATCCGCAAACGCCTGCGCGATTGCGGGCGATGTGTGTTGGCTGTTACCCGAGCCGTCTCGGACTTCAGGGATTATCATGTTAGCTAGTGGATAGGAAATTAGATTGTGCAACAATTTCCCGTTTTTATCGCCCCATCCATATACTCGGGCCACGGAGGAACGCCACAGCATCATGGCCGAGTTTAGGGAGATCTGTTTGATTTCCTCACGAATAGCCGCGAGTTGCCTGTCTTGACGAACATCGGAGGTCCCAGAGAGGGCTGTTTCCAGAGAGTACTCGGGGAGGGGACTGAGCCCTGATTAGTAAGGAAATAGTGGCGTAGTTCCACCTCTATTGCTTTCTTGACCTCTTTGTCTGTAGGAACCATGCGTTCAACCTCCATACCGTCCGAGGCGTGTCTGAGGTTCCGCCCAGGTGCAGAGATAGGGCCAAGTGATCCGAGATTCCCCGGGGGAGGATGGTAATCGTGGATACGCTATGGCAGTCGGGGGCAGGCAGAAGGAGCAGGTCAATGCAGGAGTGCGTGTGGTGGGCCGCCGAGGTATGGGTGTATTGAGAACCTCGAGGATTTCATACCCTCCAGACATCGCACAAGCCGAGGGCAGCCGACCAGTCGGCTAGTTTCTTTGCGTGGGCCAGTCTCGTCGGAGAGGGCGTACCAGTCGCGTCAAGTGTTGGTTGCATAAATGCATTGAAGTCGCCCCCGATCACTGTCTGGCCCAGGGGCAGGGAGGAGATTATATCAGTGAGGCGATGGAGAGTGGAGGTGAGTGTTGCAGGTGGGACATATATGGATGCCAGGTTCAGGGTGTTCCCTTCGAGCTTCCCGGACACGGTCACAAACCGACCCTGAAGGTCTGTTGCGATGTGGTCAGGGGTGAAGGGGAGCCCTCGCCGCAATAGGATTGCAACCCCTCGTGAGCCCCGTTCAAAACCAGAATGCCACACCCTGTTGAAACCATATTGTGCGAGGAAGGGACAGTGGGTTCCCAGGAGATGGGTCTCCTGAAGCAGGAGTATATCTGGCGCATGGCGCTGGGCGTACTTGAGGACTGCCGTTCACTTGATGCAGTCTAGTAGTCCGTTCACATTCCAGGACAGAACGTGGAGGGACTTACCTTTGGTGGTCATCTGTGTCGTGAGTGGTATATAAAAGGAGTGGGCCGAAGGGCTCTGGGCCCCAAGGGGGTCGATACACTTCAGCATAAACATGTAGGTGTGGCTCGCGCTGTGCGTGATACATTCTTGCGGTGTCAGTGCAGTAAGCAAATGTCAAGGTGCTATAAACATTAGAGAAAGGTAACCATGACGGGTTCAGACCTAAAACTACCCTGAGGACAACGGTCCCCACCCTACCCCCCAACCCCCCACCCCCCCATCCTATACTTCCGGAACCGAAGCATCTGTCGCCCTGAAAGAAAGAAAGTAAGTTAACAATAACAACAAGCTAAACTGAAACGCTTAGCTGGGCACTGCGTGGTGGTGGTGGACCCCTCCACAATATCGGATATGATGGCGTCATTGGCATGCCTCTGAATTTGCATTGTCAGCGGGATATATCTTCCCTCATTGACCAGTCAGGACCTCCACGGTCCGTGCACCTGCGACCCCTACTAATTCCTTAGCGCACGGGATTTCTGGAGAGATCGGAGTCAGAAGCTGCGGGGTTCAGAGCCCCGGAGGGGTCCGGGCCGTGATGTAGTTCATCCGCTGAGCTCTCTCGGCTTTGATCTCGGGGGGTCGGAGGAGCCGCAGTGGTTTTGGGCCCACGAGTACCCGGGCCAGGCGACGCAGACATCCCCCGACGCGGCCCTCGGCCCCTGCGGGACCGCATGCGCCTCCTCTGTTGCTTAGAAGAGAGCGGGTCAGTCTTCTGTGATCCAGACGGCTCGATCAAGGATGTAGAGCGGGCCCGAAGGGGCCGTTCCTCAGTCAGCCAGGACCATGCAGACTGTGGGGTCTCGAAAAAGAGCGTCTTGTTTTGAAAGACAACCCGAAGGCGGGCCGGGAAGAGGAGTCCCTATCGCAAGCCCAGGTTACGGAGTTTCTGCTTGACCTCTGTGTAGGAGCGACGCTGGGCCTGAACCTCTCTTGTGTAGTCCGGAAAGAGCATTATGGTGTGGTTCTGGAACTTCAAGGAACCCTGAGCCCGGGCCGTGTTCAGGATGGCATCCCTGTCCCTAAAGTTTAAGATCCTAGCGATCATTGGATGGTGTGGGGCACCAGGAGGTGGTTTAGGGGCCAGGGAGCGATGGACACGCTCAATCGCGAACCATGTTGAAAGTACATCCTTGGGCATCCAAGAGTTCAGCCAGGTTTCCACGAAGGTAGCCGCGTGACCCTGCTCGGCCCCCTCCGTGAATCCCACTAGGCGCAGGTTGTTACGGCGTGAGCTGTTCTCGGCTTCTTCGGCCCTGCGGTGCAGCTCTGTAGTGCGTGTTTGCAGGTGGGATACCTGCTCCTTCAGCTGACTGAGCTCATCCTCGACTGTGGAAATGCGGGATTCCGCTTCCGAAATCTGGGCTGTGGCATTGCGCAGGTCCTGGCGAATAAGGGCCAAATCCACCCGGACCTCACCGATCTTGTTCTCTACTGAGGCCTGAGAAGCGCCAATTGCCTGCAGGATGGTCGATAGATCACTCCCAGGGAGGGAGGGACCCCCAAGCGCCCCCTCTGCCGGACCCCGATCAGTTGTAGTATATTGGTCCATTTTGGTTTGAGTCTGTGTAGTGGATGCCTTAGGGACGTGGTCTTTTCCCATCGCGGGTGTCAGGAGAGGGGGCAGCGTCTGCCCGGGTGGTAGAGTGTTCAAGCACCGATGTCAAGGCGGGGGAGGCTCCCATCCCCTCCCAATGGGCAGCGTGGTTGTAGTAATGTCTCAGGGGGCCTCTCGGGGTCCCGGGCGTTGACGGCACCCCAGCTGCAGGACGAAGTGCGGCAACGCAGGGATTTGTCGTGGGTATGTGGGTTCCCCACCCAGCCTGGTCGAAAGCCAAAGTTGCTGAAGTCTAGGAGAGCCAACGTGGGAGCAGAGGGGGGGGGGGAGTGGTGGGGGAGCCCCTCTTCTGGAGCTCCTTGCTGCTCGGTCAGTGCAGCCGGATCTGCCACCACTGTCCCGCTGTGGTGATGCCTCAGGGCCACAGCGTTTGGGGGGGAACTATGCAGGATAGGCCCTCCTCCCCCCGTGTCGCCGCTCCAATCACCCACCAGGGGGCCCAGAGACCCACTCAGTACCTGCCTGGACCACTGGGGATGCAGCCGTCAGTCCAAGAGGCTCCGTATTCGGGTGGGGAGAAGTCCACAACCCTCTTCAGAGACGACACGGGATCCCGGCCTCCAATAGGCCCTCAACCGATAGGCAGAGTTCAACAGGGGAGGGGGATCACCGTGGGCGGAAGAGCCTCTCTGTCGGGCCCGGCCAGGAGTCAAGGCCGCCAAAGTCTGGGGAGGCCAGCGGGAGAACGGAGGAGGGGGGAATGGTGGGGGGGGGGGCTCCCTCCCGGACCCCCTCGCCACTCGATCGGCGCGGCTGAGACCACCACACCAGGCCCTCTGCTGTGCTGTAACTGGGCCACAGCGCTTAGAAGGGATTGCGCAGATCAGGCCCTCGCGCCCCCACGCAGCCGTCGATGACACTCACCGGAGTCTTCCAGGATCTTCCTGAAGCCCGCCTGGGCCGTTGGGGTCCCGCCCGTCGTTCCAAAGGGCCCCCCAGGCGGGCACCACCGCACCAGACCCAGCAGGCCGAGCCGAGGCCTGGGCCGTCCCCCGCTCGCAGGAGGACTGCAGTCAGAGGGGGGGGAGGCAGGGGACAGCACAGCCGGCGGCCGAAATTGCGGCGATGATGCGATGCGGCTCCGCGGCGCCGGGCCCCACACAATCCCGGGGACCCAGCCGAGAAGGTGAGGCCTCACCTCGGACCAGACGTACCTCGTCGGATCTCCAGGGAGCCGGGGCGGGTCTCAGGCCTCGCAGCTGCTCCCCCCCACCGGCCGGCAAGTCACCAGACCCGCTGATCCAGACGTCGGGCCTGGGCTGTCACAATTTCAAGGGGGGGCAGAAGGGGGGAAGCAGTCGCCGATGATCAGTGCCGCCCGAAGCGGCGGCCGAAGCCTCAGTCTGATTGATGAGCGGCCGTCGACCACTGCTGACGCGGTACAGGGCTTCGCAGTGGCTCCGGAGGTCAAGCAGATGAGAGGAGGCCCCATCTTGGGCCGCGCGACTCGGCCTCCCCGGGACGTCCTGGAGTGAGGGCGGCTTTGGCCCGTGCAGCTTTCTCCTTCCGACTTCAGGTGGGTCGCCGGGTTCGCCTGTTGTCTCACTCGGCCTCCAAACCCCAGGTGGATCGGAGCCATCGTCGGGTCTGCCACAGCCGGGTCAGTAGGGCTATGGGGCTCAAGGGGCGGACATCGCCATCTTGGAGTCCGGCAGCCCAGAGAGGATACTGGTGCAGACCGGGCTACGCACCCCAATTGCGGCGGGTCTTGTCACAGACGGGTGGCACTGGGTGCATAGAAGTTCCTGTTACACAATTCGGGATCGGATGGCAGCCGATGTCGGTGGATCTTTGGCGCGGATGACGGAGGGGTCCGGAGCACTCTTAGAGTGCGACCGCCATCTTGACGCGCCAAGCCACGCCCCCTCTACCCTAATCTTTGTGTTGATTAATTGAAAAACCATCACTAATACTAGGCACATATAATACAAGCTTAGAATAAGTAAGTTCTACTGAACTTAGGGTTGGGTAATTAAGGGTATAGCACACCCTTTCTCCAACCTCAGAGAGTCTAGTTCCCACTAGGTTAGGTAGGTGCAACACCACACCACACTTAGTATGTCTTCCAAAGGAGATGCCAGTGGCTCTGACTACTAGATACAGTGAACTTTCGTTCCAAGAACTTAAAGCAGTGTGTGCCTCTAGAAAGTTGAAGCCAGGGAAAGGAGCCAACACTCAACGCCTCCCAGAGGTGTTACTATTAGATGACATCAGGAAAGCCAGTGGGTCAGATGAACAGGACAGAGTGGGTGGGCTGGGAAATGAGGATAGGCCAGGAGGGGAACCCCTCTTTGACCTTGAATCTAACCCTGACCAGGTGGAGCCTGATGACTCCCACCTGGAAAACACAGATCTCCCAGAGGATACTACAGGTAGCCTTGAGGAAGCCCCCTTTGTTCCTCCTGGGAGAGTGCAGAGTAGACCAAGGAGGTCTAGATCCTTCTCTGCAGAATCCAATGCCTCAGGACAGTCTATAGGGACTGCCATATCTAGGAAGAGGGAGAACCCTTTGGATAGGGAATACCAACTTCTTGAACTTGAGAAAGCTAGGCTTAGGCAAGAGCAGTTGGCCCTTGACAAAGAGTCCCTAGAAGTTCAGAGAGCTAGGAAGAAATTGGGACTAGAGTCCCATGGTGGCAGCAACAAGGTCCCTAGAGTTAGAGAAACTTCTTTTGACCATAGGAACCTGAACAAGATAGTCTCTCCCTACCATGTTGGGGATGACATCAACCAATGGATAACTGCTTTAGAAAGGGCCTGTAAAGTACAGAGGGTCCCCCAAGAGCAGTGGGCAGCTATCTTGTGGCTCTCCTTTGCTGACAAAGGTAGAGATAAGCTCCTCACTGTTAGAGAAGAGGATGCTGACAATTACTCAGTTTTTAAAAGTGCTCTCATTGATGTGTTTGGCTTAACCACTGAGCAAAACTCCTACTTCCCCTGGAAAGAAACCTTATTGCTTTGTTTGTAAAAAGCAAGGCCACAAGAAATATGATTTTGATTGTCCCAAGGCCAGCAATAAGGAGAATATTCCTCCTACTACTACAGCACCCCCTAGTGCCCCAAGTGGTAACCCTACAGGTAGTGTAGCACTCCCAAAAGTTTAGTTGAGTTCTCATAGGGTACTGAGATGGATGCTGGCTTAGCCAGATCCCCTACACAGGTCAGCTTAGTCTGTGATGGTGGCATGGGTTTGCCAATTTTACTGTAAGTCCCAATACCTTGGGCCAGTACAGACAGTAGCCTCTGATCAATGGTCAGAAAGCTATAGCCTGTAGAGATACAGGGGCTAGTGTCACCATGGTGACAGGAAAACGAGTGTCCCCCCTTCAGCTTCTACCTGAGTACCAGTACCAGGTGACCAACACTGATGGTGTTAGAACAGATCATTCCATGGCCATAGTCAATCTCAGCAGGGGAGGGGTCACTGGTCCCAAAAGAGTTGCAGCGTCCCCCAACTTGCCTGTAGATTGCTTCTTTGGCAATGATTTGGAAACTTCAGCCTGGGCTGAAGTAGAGCTGAAGGCCCATCTAGAAATGATAGGTCTCTCTGAGAAGGTTGGTGAGACCCTGAGGGTCCCAGCCCAACCACAGAGAAATTCAGGAGCGGTGGAGCCTGAAAGAATGGCCCACTCTGCTCCACCAGAGAGCACAGGGGAGGAGGAAACGTATTTCCCCCCCAGACTTTAGGTGAGGGTCAGCCTCCTCAGGGAACTGACCCTACCCCTTGTGAAGAAACTGCCCCAGAGGAGGTCAGGCCTGTCCTGGCAGAGCCACTGAGGGCAGGGGAACTTTCCAAGGAGGTCCCCAGTCTGGAGCAGGTATCCTGCCCCTCTCTACCCAGCCTTGGTCAGCCTAGGGCTGAAGAGGTCAGGGATGTCAGTGGACCCCACAGGGCCCACTGCCAAGAGGAATCCAGTCATCCACAGATTAGGGACTCCCAGCCTAGTAGTACTAGCCAGGTGGATAATCCTCAGCATTCTGAGGGATCCCTCTTACCCTTAGCAATTGACACCCCCCAGATGGACTCTGTTGGCAAGGTAAATCCTGGGACAAGACTGTTTCACACCTTCACTGGCCCTCCATTGTTCCAACTAAACAGGATCAACCAAAAGCTATTAGCAGCCAGAGGTTGACCTCTAGGGATAGGTACAGGATAGGCATTGGGAGAAAGGCCTTAATGGTGGCCAGTGCTCTGAGAAAGGTGAGACCAGCCCTGTTAGGGCCTCACTTCCCTAATCAGACACCCCACCAGCCTCTCTCTTGGCTCGAACAGATGGTAGGTAGACACCCCAAACTTTTGAGAGGATCCAAGACCCAACGGGGGAGGAACTTCTCAGTGGACCATAGGATAGGGAGTATCCATGCAAGTGCAGGACCTTCCTTATATGGCCACTTAGGAAATAAAGTCTCAACTGGGCTAGGTTAGCCTTATCTCCTTTCGTTTGTGGGGGGGGGCATTATATAGGAAGGTAGGATCCTTCTGCATGGTTACCACCACTTTTTGCCTGGTACTAAGCTGTTTTTGACTAGTCTGACTATGATCCTGCTAATAAGGACCCCAGTCTAGCTGCTTTCTCCCTTAAATTGTTGTGTTCATTACCTAGGTACATCCCAGATTGGATACTGGGGTATCCTTATAAGTCCCTAGTATATGGTACTAAGGTACCAAGGGCATAGGTACCCCAGAGGTCTCCCATGGGCTGAAGCATGTATTATGCCACCCATGACAGACCATTCAAAATGGAACTACAGGCCTGCGATTGCAGCCTGTGTAAGCTGGTGCAAGCACCACTCACTAAAGAAATAGGTTTCCTATATCTAGGGTCACTGCACTTAAAACCTATGTCACCCTCATAGTAGGCCTATTATGTTTCATATAGGTACCCCAATATAGGTTCAGGGAACCACTTAACCTTTCACCTATATTCTCCCCTACCATTACACTACATAACGGTTCTTGGGACTGACCTTTTACCTAGTTACGGTACTGCTTACAGGACATGGGGTTTTTCCTGAAAACTAGCTTCATCCATTATGTATGAGGATTCTTGGAAACTCAGCAGGACTACCATCTCTTGCATAATAACTATGTATAAGGGTCATTCCTTCTGTCGTCCTAAGTTCGACATGACACAGCAAGGTAGAACCCCTGAGGGTACCACTTTGGGTATATATACACCATATCTTTGCTGAGGCAGGGAGAGGAGAAAAAGGACTTCCATGCTGAAACACTGATGCAAGACGCTGAGGTTTGTGCACTCAGACACTCAGCTTGCAGTGGTCTGACATCCCTCGCAGGGTGTCCATCTCGAGACCAAGGCTGGGGTCCACAGTCTCTCACTTCAGGTAATGGGGTTGACTTTATCCTAGAGGGATTCTTGGCTTTACACCTACATACATGCTAGGTACACTTAGGTACATCTAGTTAGGGTCGCATCGTAGGAGTATGCATTTTATTGTCATTTATTTTTATACCTGCCTGTAGTCATCGTTTTAGCACTATGGTAGAAATCTACCATCCTTTTACTCTGTTGGTGCTTATAATCATTTATATCTGTTTCCGTCAAATGGTTGTTTCAGTACACCTATTTTACACTAGAATGACGCTGGTTCAATAAATGCTTATTGAAAACGTCCCCACCGTTGTTTCTGTGTATCTCTCTTGAGACAAAGTGAGCACGATTGACTGAGCGAAAAGTATTGCACTGTTTCCACGATCCCTGATGGGACAGAGTTGTCATGTTCGATAGTTGCCAAGAGCTATTCTCTCCTTGGTAAGAGGGGTTTCTAGTGGCACTGTGAGATAGCTGGTATACAGGCAATCATACCCGGTGGGGGTGTCTGGAATCAGTCTGAACACCAATCCCACAGTCTATGTTGTCTAAACACGCAGATCCTATATAGGTTTATAGGAACTACACGACAGGCCTTTGCAATCCTGAAGGCAGGGTGCTTGGTTCTAAGTGCGAGGGTGCCCCTGTATGAGCAGGACACCCCTACAGCCTAAGAAGTCCATTCTCTCGGGTTGTCAGTGAAGCAGCCATATACTATATAGAGGGGCACCGCGTAATTACGCGATGACCATCTCGAAAACTGCTGCAATTAATCCTATCATGTTTGGTATCAAACATGCTGGAAGCATACCCCCACACCGTAAACGGTGTGGGAGGTATGATTCCATGAACTGGAAGAGCCCTCCATTAGGCTCCCAGTGTTCCCGGTACCAGCCTTCTTGACCCGGACAGCACAAAATGGTTGCTGCCAACCAGAGACACGATTCTGCCCTCCTTCTGCTGAGCCAAGCTCGAGCAGGGGAAGGCAGAACAATAGGCATCCTGTCACAGGGAGGTGTGACCACCTCCCAGACAGGATTTAGTGTATTGGGCCAGGGTGGCTGCGCTTGCCAGCGCCACTCAGTCTGCATGAGGGGCACATTTGGTGTCCCCATGCATAGTCCATTTCAAACCAGTCCTGGGAGCCGTTGGCTCCCGCTCGGGTGCGAAACTGGACAAAGGACATGGGAGTAACCTCCCCTCAGTCCAGACCCTCCCCTGGGAGGGTCCCCTGAATCATCCTAACCCTTTCCCTAGGGTACTTAAGGGCTTACCTGGGTGTAGGTCCCTAGATTCGTCGTGAGATTAGATTCAGATCAGACACCACTTCTTTTTCTAGCGTCTGGGCACTCTGAACTTTGCTGGACTTCGTTTGGGCTCGACTTCGTCCCCCTTCCAGTCTGCTGCATCGTCTGTGCCTGTGCACCATACAGGAACATTCCAAGGCCTGTGGGCATCAAAGACACCTGAAGGAATCTCCCTTGGAGTGAAGGAGTCACTCCCCTGCATTCGCAGGCACCGCAACTAAGTCGACCGGTCTGCTGATCCTGAGCTCCTCTGGACTCCGTAAGGTTCTGCAACACAGGTGGTGGTTTTCCACAGCTCCCGAGGTCTGCTCTGTCCTCTCACCAAGTTTGAGGCCAGTATCCCTCGTGGGTGTTGCAATAACCGAACCCCTGTGCACTGCGTCAACTTGCAGTTGCAAAGGCTTGTTGGCTTCCTTCCAAGAAGATCTTCTGGCTCTAAGTAGCCCTAAACTCGAGCACCTCCAGTGACCAGAATCTTCAGCCACACCGCATCGTGTGCATTGTGGCCTGCATCTTTTGGTGAGCTGCTTGAGGTCCTTTCGCCACTCTAGTGCCTCCAGCCTGTGGGTCCATTTGAGGGTCACACTTGCTTCTCTTGGACTTCCCTGATTGCTTGGGGCCTGCCCTGACTCCCTGCTTTTCGTGAGTCCCCTGGACCTTGCTGGTCCCGACGTTGCTCCTTCAATTCCTGCGTTGGTTGCATTTGCCAAGGCTTGTTGGCGCTCCCGCCGGACACCGACCCCTCGGCACACGGCATCCTTCGTGGGACAGCTCATGCACGGCTCGTGGTCCTCCTCAGCGTCGCCTGGCCCTCACAGCTGCAGAGTCAAGGTCATCGTCATCCATCCTGCAACACCCGATATCGGAGGGCATTCATCTTCCAAGTCTCCTGGTCACTCCTGAGTGACATAGACTCTGTCCCCTCTGCTTGCAGGTACCTCTCATCTTCAATCCACCTTCGGATTCCACCGGACACTTTCTCTTTCAGCAGCAGCGGCACTTTCCTGAAGTCCTCCATTGGGTTCGACAGTGGTTTCCGACACCACTTCACACGTATGCACCCGGCTTCCCTGGTGTAGGTAACGTGGGTACTAGGGTATCCATGGGTGGGGTGGCTCTCCAACCTTTTGTCTTCCCCGGGGTTTCTTCTGGGTCCGCTGGGAGGTTCCTTAATCTTTAAAAATCCAACCGCGACTTACCCATAGAGTTGTACGGAGCACGCGGTCGTGTTCCCACACTGCACATGCTCTCATTGGGCTCCCTATCTATTCACCTTGGGTGGTTCCTTGGGTCTTCAGCACTTCTACGTCCTCTTGACATTGTCTTGACTCGAGTCGTGGTTCTTATACCACTTTCTTAGTATATGGTTTGGTCCCCCCCTGGGGTCCACTATGTATTACGTCCTATGTACTGTGTTTCTTTGCTAAAGTATTGTGTGCATTGTGCATATCTCCGGGTAGGAGATATTCCTATGTGTTAGAGAGTATTATATAATAAATACATATTTATATAAATACCTTGTGTGGTTCTTTTTCACTTAATCTATACTATAAGATTGCATTCTGGTAAAACAAGCTGCTTTACACTCCTTCTGGACTAAGACTGAAGGCTGCTCTCCACAGCTACCACTTAGAGAGCTTTCTAAGGGTGTCTAAGACCTCTTAAATCACCATAAGGGTTGTGTGGACTGGTGCAAGGTGCCCACTAACATTAGTGGACATCATATACCAGGCCAGCTTCTCACACGTAGGCTTCGACATCTTCCCCTTCTGCCACCCGCTGGGCCCCCCTTATTCATATGTTGTTCCGTCTGGATCTATTTTCCAAATCCTCTGCATGGGCCTGTAGGTCTAACTGTTGATCCAGGAGACCGAGTATTTCCTGTTGCAATTGCTCTATTTCTTCATCCCGGGAAGTCTCATGGTTCTCTAACGCATCCACTCTATCTCCAATGTCCGTCACCTCCTTTCGAACCACTTGCAGCTCATGCGCTAGATCTCTCTTGAACGCCAGGAGGTCATCTCTCAGTGAGGCAAACAGGGTCTCCAAGTATGGGTGTGTGACCGGGGACTCTAGATCCTCTTTATCCAGTGAGGCTGCTGTACTGGGTGCCATCTGCCTGTCCCCCATCTGGGGACCTGCAATCTTCGCGAATATATCCTTGAGGGTGCCCCTCCTTCTTGTTGCTTGCGGACGTCATCTAGCTGCCCAGGTCTGAGTCAATAATCAGGTGTCAAGTGTCTACTGGGCCAGCCACCCTGGGTCTGCACCATCCACTACTCCAGCCTCAACCAGCTCCGTTCTGCCCGCTAGGAAGTGGTCTCTCTCCCATCAGTAGGCTGCAAGACCCCTCCCCCCCACTAGGGCGAAGCCGCACGTCCAAAAGGCCAGCCACGCACCTGATACTCCAGTGTCCCTTTGCACCGATATCCAGCGCTCTCCACAGGCCCTCTGCACCACCGTAATCCAGGCTTCAGGCAGGTCCTCCCACCGGAGTCACCGCAGGAGCCTTTCTTTGCTCCAGCCCCAGCCTCTGAAGTCCAGAAGGGCTTCACTCTGGGCCATGCCGCAACCCCGAGCTCTCCGCTCCCCTCTGTGTCTCTTCCGGCCTCCAAACTGCAGGGCACAAGGCTACCCCCAGCACGGAGGGAGGCCCCCAGTCCAGACAAGGGGGCCAGCCAAAGATGGGCCCCGCGGAGCATGGTTCACTAGCAAGGCCGTCCTGGCCTGCCACCAATGCTGACAGGTCGCCCCAGCTCTCCGGACAAATTCACATCAGGGAGCCCCTCTGCACCTCCAAGCAGGGTCCACCACAGCTCTCAGCTTCCTCTGGGGGCCAATCAGGGGAAAACAAGCAAGGGCCTCAGACAACCGACCATCTAAGAGGTCGTTGCGCAGGTGGGCGATGCGGCGCAGTAGCCCCCGGAATTCCCCACCACAGTGGACTCAGCAGGCCTAGTGATGTCCAGTCCAGGCCACACCGTCTCCGCCTAAATTTGCGGCTCCGTGCAGGAATCGCGGCACCCCAGGGGGGCTCCGCTGTTCACAGCAACTGCACTGCTCCCGCAGCCCCTCGCCTCGGTCAGATTGAAGGACAGGTGCGAAGGCCGGGCGACGGCGAGGACGGACGAACAGAAAAACACGTACTATTTGTCTGCCATCTTGGCCACACCCCCAAGCCCCACATTTTAGAGACTCTGCCACCTGAGCTGTTTAATAATTGTAGGTGAGAAGCGTAATTCCATTTGAAGAGTCCCTGTAAGGATGGGCATTGCCTGGGGTCTTATCATTCCTTTTTAGCCATCGTTTGTATTGAAAAGGCCCTTTGCTACTTCATTCCCCTTTCATTGGTCGTTTGGCAGTCAAACTGATTTTCAGGAATTTCAGTATTTGTGTTGTAAAAGCTGCATACCCCTATAGTTATTGTGGTAACACTGGGACATAACTCAGATTTTCCTGTATAAAGTATTTTGTGACTCAAATATAAATGAGGATTCACTTGTTTTAATTAATCTCACAACAGCCTCATCAGATATTGGAAGAGATGCAGTTCAGAATCTTCTGAATAGGTTTTCTAAGATGACCAGATCACATTTGCATACTGCCCAAAATACCTATTGGAGGTACATAATTTCCAATATGGCACATCTTTGTAGGAGACACAGTTAAATTTGTCTCAGCACTCATCCCTTTGAGTTTCATGTCACACCTTCGGAGCTGCTGCTGTGATTGTTTTATGCTCTTCCACTGTCGTGTAGTTCCTAGGAATCCCCAGGACCTGGGCGTTTTGGATGACCTTAACTGAGGGCTTGGTGTCCAAACCGCTTCCGGACACCCCCACAGGATAGGTCAGCCTTTAGACCAGGTAGCTCTACAGTGCCACTATCACCTCCCTGTATCTTACAGTGGTGTAGGTATTTTCTGGCAACCACTGAACACGACAACCCTGATTCCTCAGGGATCATGGAAAACAGTACAGTACTTTTCGCTCAGTCACTCGTGCTTGTTTATTCTCAGAAAATACACAGGATGGCGGTTAGGACGTTTCAATAAGTATTTATGGGTCCAGCTTCAGTCTTGTGTAAAACATATTTGCTGCGACAATCAGGAGACAAAAGCATACGAACGAAATCGCAAGTACCAATATAGTATACAGTAGATACATTTCTACCATAGTGCTAGGAAGATGAACATATACAGTTCAGATAAAACAGTAGCACTACTGACCTGGGAGGGTTGTATGAGAGATTAAGATAAGTGGGTCCCAATGCTAATCCACACTCTCCACCAAAAAATAACGGTGGGCTGAGACTTTAATGAACTCAAACCTACAGGTTCTAGTGAAGAGGAAATGGGGACAGGGATGAGAAGAGAAACAAATATGAAGTTAATGTTCGTCTTCCAAAGTTCAGGACTGCATTATCGCTCTCTCTCTCTCAAAGAGTGCAGACAGTATTAGTAATGCACACACCAGTGGGACATCATGTTTGGATATAATGATAAGCACACACTGTTTGGGTATTAAAAACAGTGTGCATTTATAACAATACTGAGCAAGCCCAATCCCCATATGGCTTACTTGATGCAGTGATAGGTAGCACTGGAATCAAACCCAGGAAATACCGAGAGACCTTCCCTGAGCTTTGGAGTACCAGGAGATGCTGTTGGTGAGAGCGACTTTCAATTAAGTTCATGCGTTGAATGCCCAAAACTGACTTGAGGAGCCTACTTCATGGGTAGTGCAGGTAAGCAGGAGGAAACATGAAAGAAAGGCATTGAAATCAAAATGAAGGTGCAGGGAATGCAGACAGTGATCAAACTGAGCGTACGGTAACCATAAAACCAAGTAGTTACGAGGCAACTTGTTGCAGCTATACTAGCCTAAATTGTCCTGGATGCAGTCCTTCTGTTGTTCTGATTGGTCTTTGTTCTCTGACGGATGTGGAAAACCCAGCCCCTGTACCTCAGCCCCAGTCACTACTGTCTGGTCTTCCACAGTCTCCAGGTCTCTGATCTCTATCTTTTCTTGTGTATCCATGTTGATCTTAATTCTTATCTGGTCCTAAGTACCTCCTAACCCTTGTTGAGTTATGACACTACTGTGAGCTCACTGAAATGCCAAGGGCATACATTTGACTTTCAATTCCAAGAGGTAGCAGGGCTGAAAAATCAAAGCAGTTACATCAGGAAACAGAAATCACTAAAGGGTTATCTTTTACAGAGGTGGTGGCATAGTCACCTGGTTCTGTATCAGCAGACAAGAAGGTGGCATACTCTCCACCATGGTAGCCCTGAAGGTATCTGCTGGCAGAATGCTGCTCAAAGCATGGTCCAGCATGTTGGGGCGAGAGTTCAGAGGAAGTAGTAAGGTGGGACGAAGAATCAGATACACAAGATAGATCAAGAGCAGGATGTCTGTCATTACATATCTCTTCATCAATTTGCCAGAAAAGGACAATGTAATAATCCTATGAAGGTGGATGCGGTTAGGGTTACATTAATTCCTAACCAAGATGAACATCTTCCCAGTTTGTTTTGTCAGAGCTCTCTGTCCAAAAGCCCAAACCACTTAACGGAATTACACCAATTTGGCTGAAAGCTAGATCTTGGTCCAAAAAGATCTCTTTTTGTAATTTAGCATAAATTTGTTCAGTAGTTTTGGAGTTATTAAAGAAAATAGATTTATGTATATCTAGAGACACAGATCTACCGTGGGGAATTCACGGATCCACGCGCCAACAGTAATGCCGTTATTGGCCGGCCCCATCCTGACAGGGTAGTTGTGGCCACCATTTTGTGTTTCAAGACTCGGTCATGTGTGTGGGGGGGAACCAACTATGAATGGGACATAAGGGGTCAGGGTAGAGGTACCCTGAACCCATGGGTCTGATAGAGGGGTCAGTGAGGGACCCTCATGGGCAAGAAATTGCACGAAAATTTATTTTTTACAAGTGCAAGGATCCGCGGATCCTCCACGGTGCTGTGTGGCCCGCGTGTGAATCCTCAACGGATCTACGGATCCAGACCCTAGTTTAAAAAAAGACACCCACTCACACATTCTCACCCCCCCCCCACACAACCACTCTCACTATATCGTTATATATATAGGAGGTTGGGTCTGAGAAAGATACATCACAATGCTTTTGATTCCCCTTTTTTCATCATGTTCATCCATCACCCACCTCAGATATTTTTTGTCCCAGAATTTTGATCCATCCTTTTCAGGACTTGCATACCAGACAGTGCCTTCCTCTTCTTGTTTGTTCATCCCCTGGAGCATAGCCTCTTTACTATCTTTTTAATTAACTGACTTTCATCCTTTGACTGACTTTTAGGGAACTAATTTCTACCCCCCCCCATTGTCTGTTTTGCTATATCCCTCGTGTGCTGCTCACTCTCTTGTATGTGTATCTCCCTAGGCCTCTGCGCTACATGTTGCTCGCTCCCTAAAAAGAATGGTCAACATCTTTCCTCTGCTTTCTATGGTGCTGACCTCACAATGAAACTCAATTATTTTCTACAGGTTCTTTGTTGAAATTGCAATATATTTCTAAACAAGGGATATGAAAATGTTTATACCAATTAAAAGCTCTCCCTGTGTGTTATCTTCATCCTTCACAACTTGTTGCAAAATAATGACTGTCGCCCCTTTTTCTCTGACCTATATGTAATCCAGCTACACATGAGCATTTTCTGTATGCTTTGTAACAAATAGAGGAGATTGGATATCCGAGCAGCTCCTCTTCTTTTCTTGACTTGAAAACGATTATATAAATAGATAAATACACACACACATAACTTCTACCTTCCACAAGAGGATCACATTCTCAAAATATTCAAACATATATTCATGTCAAATGTGACTTATCTGTTAAAGGTCAAGCTGACGCATTTCAACCACACAATATCTTGCTCACGAGTACAATTATAGTCCTTCCACATTATATAGTTAACTGGTGTGTACTCCATTTAATTTGATTGAATTGTAAAGTCAGTGCTTCTTTACAATTATCCATAAGCAATGGGTCCACTGGATTTAACTTGCTTTGCATCTTTTTCTCAAGCATTTCTTATCCTTAACTTTGCTTGTTTCTGGCTCCAATGAACCCTGTCTGTCGCTCTTTGGGAATGTTCATTACATTCATTCCTCTTGAATTTTTATCTTATTATTATAATACTCAGCATGTATTTCTAATTGCAGATTTGCCTTTTATTTCATTTGCACTCATGCCCTCCAGTGTGCCAGTTCATTAATAGTCATCTTTTTTAGTCTCTATATACAACTTCACACTTTTCATATTATAATCATGGCCTTTCGTGGGCTATTAATTTCCATTCTTTTATTTATTCATTGATTTACATGCTCACTTACATGCAAAATGTATTTAGTTATTTTTTTCAAAATTTTTGCTGATAATATACCCTTTGTATTTTAAAGGTAGCCATTTTCTGTACATTTGTGTATTTTCTACTGCAATCTTTTCCCGTTGTCTTTGTCAGTCTAAGCATATATGTAGCTCTTCATCTAAGCTAAGAACTCTCAAGACATCGTTTTAAGGTTGATAATGTATTTGGACTGCATTTGCCTCAACTTTTATACACTAGCTCTTCCTCTCACGTTTGTCTACCATATTCGTGCTAAATAATTTCAACATTTTCCATTTACTTTGATTCTCTTTTTCATAATGTTTTGCCATCGCATAGCTCCTGTCCTTCCGTTTTATTTTTCTGACCTGACTTCCAACATACCTTATTCCACTCAGATTTCAAAGATATGTACAAACAAACTACTGTCACAGGGTATTCTATTCTCTTAATCATCACAAATTTCTTAATTTTTCTTTTACTGAAATGTTTCATATTCCTTCCATTAGTGCAAGCACTGCAATTGTTCCACTCCAGAAAATTCACTGTTACTTTGCTTCTATCTTAACACATAACTTATACGTGACATTCAATTTTTCTCCTTTAAAATGAATCACTAAGCAATCTGTGTTGGATTTTGTTTTCCAGTTGGTTCCTGTAGGATAGCCTGCTAGTTTGCTTTTCTGTTCTTCTATTATGTTCTCTTTCCTGTGCTTGTCAATCAATTTTTTTCTGATATTTTCGTTCTCTGAAGCACAGTGTTATGATCAGACTGCATCTTTCAAATTCTCTTCTGTGAAAGAATTCGTTTTTAAATGAGGTAATTCTCTGTAAGGAAATACCTCTTTTGAGATTTCATTGTGGCAACTTTTTCATGGAGCAAATTATTTGTTGCTGTTACTTTCCTGAGTAGTGTGGACTGGATCTGTGCTTTCTCAAAATAGATTTCTGTATCCAAATATGCTACACTTCAAGTACTTAAATAGTAAGTGGATTTCAGATTGTACACATTCCTTAAATTCATTTTGTGATGAATCCCTTATGATGAACAAGTCATCCATAAATTATAACCACATCACAATTTTCTCTTGACAACGTTCATATGTTTCTCCTCATGCCTTTTATTTCTTCTACCATCACATATAATGGTTGGCATATTTGGGGGAGAAGACGATTACCATGATAATTCCACAGCCTTGTTTATGTAACTGGTGATTGAACAGGAAGACATTTTTCTTTAGACACATTGCCATCAGCTAAACTACCAATTATGTTTGTTCATATAGAGATATATTCCTTTCCTGTAGAAGGTATTTGCGCACTTCAATTCCTGCTTCATGTGTAATTGACAAATATGAAGTACCACATCCATTGTCATCAGCTTGTAACTCACTAACCAGGATATGCTTTGTAGATGGGTTAGTAAGTGAGTTGTACCAAAGAGGTATGAACTAAACATTTTAACAGGGCTGCCAAGATGTAGTCTATATATTGTTGTGTACTTTTAAACTGTGTGCCCTGTGATGATGATAGGACATACCATTCCAGGGTTTTATATCCTTATATACCTTTGGACCATAGTATGTGGTTGGTGTAACTGGACTTTTAAGAACTTGTATTCATTATCATCACTTAATTGTCTCTTCCATTCCTCAATGTAATTTATATATTTTCTTCAGTACTTCAATAGGATTTTGTTCCAATTTGGCACAGAGTCCTCAGACTGTCTTAGTGTCCCTCTTTTTATACTCCTCCTTGTTCTTAATAATTCTTCTTCTACCTTTTTGTGGCAGCTTTATTTCAATTTTATTATCGTATTCTGACACTTTTAGAGTTTTTATCTCTTCATTTGTCATATTGTCCCTTTTTTTTCCTTTTATAAATTAATTTTTCCAAATCCTTTATTACCAACTCACTATTTAGATTGAATGAATTGTCTGTCGTTAGTGAGCAGCAGTCTTGATTTTTCCTTTGAATTACTATTCCCACTTTCATTTTTCTTTAGATGTATTTCATGTTAAAAGTCGAAAGTCAATTTAGTTCGTTTCACTCCATCATTTTCAAGCCGATCCAACATGTAGGCTGCCATTACATCTCTGTTTCAGAGTGAAAGGTGCAAGTGTGTAATTATGGGATTATTTTCTCTGATGCTATGCATCAAAGATCAAGTGCGTGCTGCAGTGAAATGACCATTAATAGATGCAAATGGAAAATTGTGTTGTAACCACAATGGCAGTATTAATAAAATGGTGCTCCTGTGCTTCCTTGCATGACAAAATGATTATTGATGGATAACCTTCTGAAACGGTATATCTTTACTTTTTAAAAAACCTATTTTTATAGAACTTTTAAGCATTGTGCAGCCATCTGTGTTCAAAAGTCAATGAGCGAGAAGGTACTACATAATTTGCCTTTAATCACTCCACACGCAGCATAACTGGCTTTTCCTTGTTGCATAATTAAATACAACTTGCAACATAATTTCCTCCTCCAGTGTTACATACCTCCTAAGTGACACTGACCAAAAGCTTGGAGTTGCTGGGCGGTTTAAAAAAACATGGGTCTAGTTGACAGCTATGTTAGCAGAACTGTAAGATTATTTGAAGGGATGTGGATTTGACGTTGCATTCCTTCATGTGACCAGGAAATTGTAAATCTATTACACATTTAAGAACTACAAGGAATGACATAGCAACTTTCCTGGTCCCAGCAATGCCAATGCAAACAATGCGTTCTCAATGCACTTCTCAACAAAAATATAAAAAGAATCACCCTATACGTCATATTTCCCAGCTGACAGGGTAAAATAAATATTTCTACATTATTACATGAAAGCTGATGAGACATTTTGATTGATGTTGCAGTACTTACTTGTACATCTTTTGTTATGATCTTGCTAACTCTCATATGTTCAATCTGAAGAAACTGGGCGCTTAGCACAGATTGCAGTTCCTATTTACTTCTGTATATGCAGCAGTGCAGTTTTTGATGTGGAAATGCACAAACCTTTTGCACCTACACCTCTTTGGTCCATTCAACTGGTGCCAACGAAAGCATGGGGAAATTATACACTGCCAGCTATTCTAAAATATGCATCATACTGGGTTAGTTGACGCCGTGAGTGTTAACCACGTGGACAGAAATTTTCTTCAGAAATGGCCGTCAAACTCAATAAATAGTTTAACAATATGGATACCAGTCGGTGACAGTGCGCTTACTAAAACTAATAAAAAATAAGTACGATAGCAGGAACAGCAGGGATGACAAAAAGGATGCAGCCATCGCACAAAGACCTGAAATAAGCTGCATACCTTTTGTGCAATTGATAGTGAAGAGACAGGAAACCAAATGAAATGCTGCAGCGGATCAGTTATTCAAATGGATAGCAGTGTCAGTGACAGGGACAGTATGTAACAAAGAAGACAAGGGGAAAAAGAATATGAAACAAAAAGTCCTTCATTTGGAACACAAATGAATAACATAAACATACGGTAGATCACCTACTCACTCAAAAATTGCATTGAAGTGGGAAGAGGCTTACAAAAGTGTCTTATGATCAGGTCTCAAGATGCATTAGAAATATGGAAGAGAACAATGCAACCATGTAAATAGGAGAATTAATGGAAGCCCAACATGAAAATAATGCGAGTAGAACAAACGAAAGGGACATTGAACTTTACATGAAATGCATGTGAAAGGAAATAAAAGTTAGAAAGTGAATTTAGAAATAATATAAAGATTCTATACCACACTACCTACAATCAATACATTTGGTTTATGTCATGAACTGGTCATAAAGAAATTGGGCATGGATGACAGAGAAAAAAGGGAAAACAGACTGAAAATATGACAACTGAAGAAAGAAAGGCCCTAAATATATCAGAATAGGATTATAAAAATGAAATAAAGCCGGAAGACAAATGTGTAAATTTGTAATTATTAAGAAGGAAGAGGATTATAAGACATAAGCATTAAGAATTGATGTTTTCACAATATTAGGAGTGCAACCTAATTTTCTTGTTCTCACATTGAACTTTCCAATTCGAATCGCATGTATCTGTAATCACTCTTGTTTTCAATTACTTGACATATTTAGTTTTTCAATTAATTTCCAGACATTGGTGTCTTTTTCCATAAAGTTCTTTTTATTAAGTATCCAATTCCATCACACTTAATACAGACCCAGACAATGTGTTTCATCCCTTATAGGGACTTCATCAGGGCAATTTGATTTATCCTCCTTATCAAAATTCTTCTTTTGCATTAATTCCCCGTTTCAATGTCTGGGCTCCTTTCGAGCAGCCTTTTGGCGTGTGTGTCTGTGAGAAGTTGGCCTGGTATATGCTGTCCACTAATTAAAGTGGGCACCTTGCACCAGTCCAAACAACCCTTATGGTGATTTAAGAGGTCAAAGATAACCTTAGAAAGCTATCCAAGTGGTAGCTGTGGAGAGCAGCCTTCAGGCTTAGTCTTGAAGGAATGTTAAGCAGCTTGTTTTACCAGAATGCAATCCACACAGTAACCACACAGTAGTTATAAGAATATATAATTATTATTATAACACCTGCAATACCTCACAGTATCTGCTACACGCAGATAAACACAAAGCACACAATACTGTAGCACAGAAACAATCGTAAGTAGCACTAATACACAGTGGGCTCCCGGGGGAGACCAAACCATATACTAAAATAGTGGTATAAGAACCACAACTCGAGTCAAGACAGTGTCTAGAGGATGTAGAATCACTGGGACCCTAAGGAACCAACCAAGGTGAGTAAGTAGGGACCCATGGAGGACGGGTGCAGTGTGAGAACACGACCCCGTGCTACGTACAATTCAATGGGAGAGTCGCAGTTGCAATTTTAAAGTTAAAGAACCCTTCCCAGTGGATTACGAAGAAACCCCTTGGAACAAAGAAGGTTGAAGAGCCACCCCACCCGTGGATACCGAAGTACCAGAGTTACCTATCCCAGGGAAGCCGGGTGCATAGGTCTGAAGTGGCGTCGGAAACCGCCGTCGTTCTCAATGGGAGTCTTCAAAGAAATGCCACTGCTGGAAAGAAGAAAAGTGTCCGGTGGAATCCGCAGGTGGATTCTTGATGGAAGGAACCTGAAAGCAGAGGGGACAGAGTCTGGGTCACTCAGGAGTGACCAGGGGCTCGGTAGACAAATGCCCACCGATGTCGGGTGCTTCAGGTGTGAAGAAGGAGACCTTGACTCTACAGCTGCAGGGACCAGGAGACGTCAAGGACAACCAGGAGCCGGATACGAGCTGTCCCATGAAGGATGTCGAGTGCTGAGGGGTCGGTGTCTGGCGAGAGCACCAACAAGCCTTGGCAACGGCCACCCACGAAGAAGGTCAAAGAAGGTTACGGTCTGGCCCAGCAAGGACCAGAGGACTCACCACAGCAAGGGGAGTCAGGACAGGCCTGGAGCAACGAGGGGAGCCCAAGAAAATCAGGATTGTCCCTCAAGTGGACCCACAGGCCGAAGGCACAGGAGTCGCGAGGGGCCCTCTTAGCAGTTTCACAAAGTCACAGCTTGCAGGGCACAGAGTGCGAGGAGGCCGGAGTCGTTTATACGAAATGTGCACAGAGGTTGGGGCTATCGACAGCCCAATGCACGAAGTTGGGGAAGACCAACAAGCATATGCAATTGCAAAAGTACGCGGTGCACAGGGGCTCGGATTATGCGGTCCCCACGAGGGATACTGGCCTCAAATGTGGTGAGAGGGCAGCTCGACCTCAAGGAACGTAGGAACCCACCTCCTGTGTTGCTGGAGCCTTCGGAGTCCGCAGGAGCTCAGGATCAGCAGACCGGTCAGTTGCGTTACGGTGCCTGCAAACGCAGGGGAGTGACTCCTTCACCCCAAGGGAGATACTTCAGTTGTCCTTGATGCTCCACAGGTCCTACACGGAGCATGTATGGTGCACGGGCACAGACGATGCTTTGGACGGAGAGGGAGACGAAGTCGGGCCCAGTCGAAGTCCAGAGTGTCCAGACGGTCGAAGGTCAGTGGTTTCTTGTTCAGAATCTTGTCCAGGTCCAATCTAGGGTCCTACAGCCAGGTAAGCCCTTTTGTACCCACGGGAGAGGGTTGGACAGATTCAGGGGACCCTCCCAGAGGAGGGTCAGGACAGGGGGGTGGTTACACCCATGTCCTTTGTCCAGTTTTGTCGCCAGAGCAAGAGCCAACGGCTCCCAGAACTGGTCTGAGCTGGACTATGCACAGGGACACCAAGTGTGCCCCTCGTGCAGACTTTCAGGCACTTTGGCAGTGCCCCCACCCTAGCTCCAATACGCTAAATCCTGTCTGGGAGGTGGTCACACCTCCCTGTGACAGGATGCCTAGTGTGCTGCCTTCCTCTGCTCAAGCTTGGCTCAGCAGCAGGAGGGCAGAAGTGTGTCTCTGGTCATCAGCATCTATTTTGCGCTGTCCGGGTCGAGAAGGCTGGTACCGGGAAGGCCAGGGACCCACGAAGCTTGCTTCTGAGGGGTGGAATCATACCTCGCACACCGGTTACCGGTGTGGAGGTATGATTCCAAGGTTTTTGATACCAAACACGACATGTTTTGTTTCAGCCTTTTTCGAGATAGCATTTACCGCTAGGTTATAATGCACCTCTACCTATATGTCTGGCTGTGTCACTGACAACCCGGGAGAATGGTCTCCGAAGGCTGCAGAGGAGCTCTGCTCATGCAGGGGCACCCTCTCACGTAAAACCCAGCACCCTGCCTTCAGGATTATCATGGCCTGCTATAAGGGTGACTTATAGATTTTAAGTGTAGTGACCTATAGATATAGTAAACCTATATCTATCGTAAGTGGTGTATGCACCATCTTACACAGGCTGCAATGGCAGGCCTGTAGTTCCATTTTGCATGGCCTCTCATGGGTGGCATAATACATGCTTCAGCCCATGGGAGGCCTCTGGGGTACCTATGCCCTGGGTACATGTGTACCATATACTAGGGACTGATAAGGGTACCCCAGTATCCAATCTGGAGTGTACCTAAGTACATATCATAACATATCTGAAAGAGACACGTTAGTGACAGATTCCTTAACGTAGAATATCCCCAGGCGTCAGGCTGGATCCGGAAAGTTTTTGCGTAGCAGTACCCTTGCGCGTCGGTAGGCGGCGTCGTGCGGCTCCGCGTCCGTCGTCGGCGTCGGGACCGCCGGGATGACGTCGCGGGCAGTATTTAGACGCCGCCCCTGCGCGCTGACGTCAGTTCTTCTTTTTCCGCGCCAGTAAGCGCAGATCCGGGAAGAGCAGTGCCCTAGTCATTTTTTGACTAAATTTTTGGGTGATTTTTCACTGTTCGAAGGCTTTGCGAGAGCGGTCTCGAAAGCTCCTCGAGGTCCGGCAGTCGGCTCCGCGCCACACCAAGCCCCGGTCACGTGAGAGGTCGAGGGGCCGGTCGCGGAGTCCTCATCGGTCGTCGGGGTCCAAGTCTTCGCACTCCTCCGGTAAGTCGAAGCATAAAAAGTCTAAGAAGCGTCATCGCTCGAAGGCTTCGCCTCGCCGGTCTCGCGACTCGGCTGAGGCTCCTATCGGCACCGTCCCCGCCCCCGCGGCTCCGGGAGTGCCTGTGGAGCCGCCCCCGCATTACCCGTCCTTCCCGGGTTCGGGGGCGACTCCGGCCGAGATACAGGAATTCCTGTCGGCCATGGCCCGCCTCTTCGGGCTTCAAGGTCCCCCTGGTGCGCCTTCGGGCCCCGCGGGCCCTGATGGGGTTTCCCCGGCGCCGCCGGCGACTCCGGTCCCGGCGCCGCCTGTAACACCAGCCTCTATACCGGCCCCGGCCTCGATCCCGGCTCTGGTGCTGCCGCAACCCCCATCGACGCCGGTTGACCTAACTACACCTCCGCCGGCGCCGATGTCTCCGGTGCCGTTCCCGACGCCGCCCGGGGCTCCGGACGGCGTCGTTTCCCGGTTCTCTCCGGATCCGGACACGGCGCCGGACCGGCGTCGCTCGACACGGGCTCCGACGCCGCTGGGACCTTGGGTCCCACATGTCCCTCCTCCTTATTTTGAACCTGAATTGGAGGACGTAGATAACTGGGAGGGGTCTGATGACCCTCTCACACAGCAGTGTGAGTTTGATCAGGACTGGGCTGAGGAACTTGGGGATGCCAGTGGTCTGGACACCTCCCCTGACTCTGGCATGCTGTCTCCTCCATCCGTGGCAACGGAGGAGGGAGCAAACTTTACAACGGTGTTGCGTAGAGCAGCTGGGGCCTTAAACCTCCAGTTGCCTACAGTGGCTGTCAGGACTAACATCCTGACGGAAGTGCTTCAGCCGGCGGCTACCTCCTCGGAGCCACTGCTGCCATTCAACGAGGCGCTTTCAGACGTTCTTTTGGGCACCTGGTCCAAGCCCACCACAGGGGCTCCTGTGGATAGGAACGTGGCCTGATGCCATCGCCCTGCTCCGGGCGACCCCCTGTTCCTCTCTCTACACCCCACCCCTGAGAGCTTGGTGGTCCAAGCCTCTGCTTCCCAAAGCGCCTTCCCTACCGCTCCCCCGGATAGGGAATCCAAACGCCTGGATCAATTTAGGAAGAAGGTCTTTTCTTCCGCCAGTGCTGGCTTGCGGTCAGTCAACACCACTTGCCTCTTGGGCCGATATTCCCACTCCTTGTGGGACTCGGTGGCGCAAGTTCTGCCCCAGTGTCCTGAGGAGGTCCAGACACTGCTTTCCCGCACCATTGCAGAGGGAAGAGATGCGGCAAAGTACACCATCAGATGTGGCCTTGATACCGCCGACTCGCTAGGCAGATCGCTTGCGACGACAGTGGCGCTGCGCCGTCACGCCTGGCTGAGGACCACTGGGTTCTCGGGTGATGTCCAAAACTCTCTTATGGACATGCCCTTTGATGGAGTCGGTCTTTTTGGGACAAAGGCAGACCATGCGCTGGAGCGCTTTAAGGACTCGCGGGCTACAGCCAAGTCCCTGGGCCTTTCTGCTGTGCGCCCTCAGCAACAGTCTGCTTTTCGCCCCTTTCGTGGCCACGGAAGGGGCGCCCAGTCACGTCCGCTGCCCAGCCACCGGCCCGCGCAGCAAGCGTCTTCACGTGGCCGAGGACGTGGCTCCCGCCGTGGCGGGTCAGGCAACCAGCGTGCGGGTCAGGCCACCAACCCCGCCCCGTCCGCGGCCTCCAAGCCCTCCTAGTCCTTCCTTTCAGGTGCACAGCACGCCAGTAGGGGGCAGGGTCCGCCATCACCTTCACCACTGGTGTGCCATCACCTCGGACAGGTGGGTCTTGGACATTGTCCGAAGGGGCTACTCCCTCCCCTTCGTGACCATCCCCCCAGCCATGCCACCTCAATTCCACCGCATGTCAGGGGATCACTTGGTGCTTCTTCAAAGGAAGTTGCGGCCCTCTTGGCCAAGAGGGCCATCGAGCGCGTTCCGACCCCAGAAGTAGGACGTGGTTGCTACTCCCACTACTTTCTGGTGCCCAAAAGGACAAGGAGGACATGCGTCCTATCTTGGACCTCCGGAACGTCAATCGCTTCCTCCGGAAGGAGAAGTTCAAGATGCTCACCCTAGCTCAGGTCTTGACTGCTCTCGACCCTGGAGACTGGATGGTAGCGTTGGACTTGCAGGACGCATATTTCCACATCCCCGTCCTGCCGGCCCACCGGCGTTACCTGCGGTTCACGGTAGGCCTCGAGCATTTTCAGTTCACCGTGCTCCCTTTTGGCCTTACCAGCGCCCCTCGGGTGTTCACGAAAGTGATGGCGATGGTCGCAGCCCATCTGCGCCTGGCAGGGGTTCCAGTCTTCCCCTACCTCGACGACTGGCTGCTGAAGGCGGGCTCGTCCCAGGCAGTCGTCTCCCACCTCCAGACAACGGCCGAACTCCTGCACTCGCTGGGGTTCTCCATCAATGTGCCGAAGTCGCACCTGATTCCTTCTCCACAGCTCCTTTTCATCGGAGCAGTTCTGGACACGACGCAGTTTCGGGTTTATCCTCCCCAACGGCGAGTCCGGGATATTCAGGCTATGATTCCGATCTTTCGGCCTTTATCCTGGGTTTCGGTACGGATGACCCTGAGGCTGCTGGGCCTCATGGCCTCCTGCATCCTGCTGGTCAATCATGCCAGATGGCATATGCGGGCTCTGCAGTGGGACCTGAAGTTCCAGTGGGGTCCCTTCTGGGATGGGGCGGTCACATGGGAGAGGCGGAGATCAGAGGCCTCTGGTCTCCGGCAGAGTCCCGGATCCATATCAACATTCTGGAGCTCCGGGCGATCCGACTTGCACTCAAGGCATTCCTTCCCTCTGTCAAAGGGACGGTAGTGCAGGTGTTCACAGACAACACCACCGCCGTGTGGTATTGCAACAAACAGGGCGGGGTGGGGTCGTGGACCCTATGTCAGGAGGCTCTGCGCCTCTGGACATGGCTGGAACATCAGGGCATATTCCTGATGGTTCAACACCTGGCAGGTTCCCTGAACGCCAGGGGGACGAACTCAGCCGCAGGTGCATGATGGATCACGAATGGCGTCTTCACTCGGAGGTGGCGCAAGGTCTCTTTCAGCAGTGGGGAGAGCCTTGGTTAGATCTGTTCGCCACCGAAGAGAACGCGCAATGTCAGCAGTTCTGCACGTTGGAATTTCCAAGGCGGCACTCGCTCGGCGACGCTTTTCGTCGCGAGTGGAGTTGCGGTCTGTTGTACGCCTTTCCGCCTATACCACTTCTACCCATAGTGTTGAAGAAGATTCGGCGCGACCGGGCACAAGTCATTCTTGTGGCTCCGGACTGGGCTCGAAGAGTTTGGTATCCCGAGCTACTCAGTATAAGCGTCGATCCCCCGATCCGTCTGCCTCTTCGGGAGGATCTTCTGTCGCAGCAGCAGGGGACGGTCCTCCACCCGAACCTGTCCAGTCTACACCTGCTTGCGTGGAGATTGAGCGGCGGCAGTTGATTCCTTTCGACTTGCCTCCCGAAGTTTGTGATGTGATTCTGGCAGCCAGGCATCCCTCCACTAAGGTGGTATACGCCTGCAGGTGGAACAAGTTTGTGGCATGGTGCACAGCAAAGGCTGTGAATCCCCTTTCTGCCCCTCTTTCTGAGGTTCTTCTGTTCCTTCTTTCTCTGGCCCAACAGGGTTCTGCCCTGGGTACCATCAAGGGCTATCTTTGTGCGATATCAGCCTTCCTCAGGCTTCCTGATCAGCCCTCCCTTTTCAAGTCCCCTGTGGTTAACCGGTTTCTTAAAGGCATTACACACCTCTTTCCTCCTGTTCCGTTTGTAATGCCTCAGTGGGACTTGAACTTGGTTCTTACCTTCTTAATGTGCGCTCCCTTTGAGCCTCTACATAATTGTCCTCTTCGTCTTTTTACTCTGAAGACAGCATTCCTGGTGGCCATCACCTTTGCTCGGCGGGTGAGTGAGCTCCAGGCTCTTTCATGCAAACCTCCCTTTCTGTCTGTTCATCCAGACAAGGTTGTTCTTCGGACGCGTCCGTCCTTCTTGCCAAAGGTGGTTACTGCCTTCCATATTGGGCAGACCATCACTTTGCCCACCTTCTTTCCGCCTCCGCATGCTTCCAGAGAGGAAGAGAGGCTTCACTGTCTGGACCCAAAACGTGCGCTTTCTTTTTACATCAACTGCACACAACAATTCCGGGTGGATGACCAGCTCTTTGTTGGCTACGTGGGCGACAAAAAAGGTCGGGCGGTGCACAAAAGGACCATCTCCCGCTGGGTCACTATGTGTATCAAAGCCTGCTATTCTTTGGCTAAGAAGGAGCCTCCTGTTGGGCTGCGTGCCCATTCCACCAGGGCAACGGCGGCTACCACGGCTTTAGGCCGCGGGGTTCCGTTACAGGATATATGTCAGGCAGCTACGTGGGCCTCGCTGCACACGTTTACCAAACATTACTGCCTTGACAGCCAAGTCCGGAGAGACGGCTTCTTTGGCCGTTCTGTTCTCCGGGACTTCCTCGTCTGATCTTTGTTCGCAGACCCACCACCGGGGTTGGTATTGCTGGGGTATCTATTCTACGGTAAGGAATCTGTCACTAACGTGTCTCTTTCAGATGCACAAGTTACTAACTTGTGTAACGATATATCTGTAAGAGACAGTAGTTAGTGACAGATTCTTTACCGCCCCACCCATCCTCCCCGTTCTGCGAACTGATTTCTTGGGTTAAGGACATCCCTTTCAGGGCCCTAGTATTTTTCAGACACCTATGTCAGCTTCTTCCATGGCTCTGCGTTCCTGGCGCGGAAAGTTGTGTACAGAACTGACGTCAGCGCGCAGGGGCGGCGTCTAAGTACTGCCCGCGACGTCATCCCGGCGGTCCCGACGACGGACGCGGAGCCGCACGACGCCGCCTACCGACGCGCAAGGGTACTGCTACGCAAAAACTTTCCGGATCCAGCCTGACGCCTGGGGATATTCTACGGTAAGGAATCTGTCACTAACTACTGTCTCTTACAGATATATCGTTACACAAGTTAGTAACTTGTGCTTTAGGGAGAAAGCAGATAGACTGGGGTCCTGATTAGCAGGATCCCAGTCAGACTAGTCAAAAACAGTGTAACATCCAACAAAAAGTGGGGGTAACCATAAGAAGCAAATCCTACATTCCTACAGTGTCCCAGTGCTGTCCGATCGATCGATCAGCCCATGCTTACACCATGTAAGAAGGAATTTTTCCACAGGAAGTGAATTTGCAAGACACCCTCTAATCATAAAACAATGTTTCAAGGAGAAAAAATATTTTTTTAAATTGAAAATGGACAGGAAATATCAAAACAGTAGAGCAGAACAGACATACTGATCGCTAAGAAAGGAGAAACAAGAGAGAAACAGAGTCAGAAGAAAGAACAAATAAGGTTATTTATAACATACAACAAGAAGAAAAAGACATAAAGAGATTTTTGAAACCCTTTGGTGTATTAAACCTGTTGTTCTGAACAAAACATTTTAGAACAAGTCAGAGCAATAAAACTTAAGGATATGAGCTAAGCAATGACAAAACATTTTGAAAAAGAACATTTCTCAAACACACAGTTCCACTGCAGGAATGACTGGACTTCAATGCTTCTCCGCCTTGCCCACCTTGTACTGTGAGGAGGCTAAAAATCCACTTTTGAGAATAAAAGGGGAAATGGTAATTTGGAACGACACGTCACTGCATACCACCCTCTCTAGAACTGGTATGGATTGATCTACTGTGCTAGAGTCCTGAAGAAAGTAAACAAACAGCATTTACTATATGGTCTCCAAAACTGAACTACCTAAAATACTGTGTAAGATATACCTTGTAGAATTGGGTAGTATTCTGCAGCTATGTGTGCTTGTGAATACAAATGGTTCACCTGAAACGTATAATATGAAATGTTAGCCTAGCTTTTCTGCCTTGTTATGTTATAAGGATCCAGTACATAATCCCTGAACTACTTTGAATAATATTTTATGTAGTTTACAGTATGTTCTGAAACAGCAAATCAAGATTGTGGTTCAAAATCTTTAAAAAGGAATGGGAGATCAAAAATGCAACTCCCCGAGCCTCATTTAGGCACTCTGGACCCCATCCACCAGGGCCTAATTTATTTCAAAGGGGAGGGGGCAATGCGGCCCCCTTCCCAAAGCTTTATTTGTGAATTTTTGTAATGTTTTGTACTGTGATATGTATCTTCATATGATGATGATTGTAATAAATAACGTATATTTTTAAATTAAATTCTGGATGAAGATATGGATGACTCTCTATATGTCTGATTAATTTTATTGCGATAGATATATAGATATATACATACACACTATGACTCCGCGATGACTTGGTAAGCATCCTTGAAGTATGGTGAGACACTCCGTCAACTAAACCTTTACAGGCAGCTGGTTTGTTGTTTTGGTACATGCATTGGTTTATTTATCGTTCAGGGACCCTCTCTTTTTGTGTCATTAGGGTTTCCCTACCCTGCCCCCTTATATTACTTTTCATTTTTTACTTCTGGACAGGAGACTAAGCCTATAATGGCTGCCAGCAACATTTTTCTGATGTTTTTCTGGCAGCTAATTTTGTGTTTTAGCCCTGCCTAAAGAAGTCTATGGAAAATGCATGGGGATTTTGCGTTTTGGGACCCCCATTTCTCAGCCCCCACTTGACGGATCACTCCGAAACTTTATATGCCAAACTAGTCAAGAAATAGCACCTTGGAATATTTTGTGGAGATTCGTCAAACGGTACCAAAGTTATTAGCAACATCACAAACACTTTTTCTATAGAACAGCTGGCCTAACTATAACTACCTAGTGGCAACTGCCACTAGGTGTATATATATATATATATATATATACAGAAGAACTGGATTTTTACAACAGGCCCGCCGACAAACTCTCATACCACGGAAGCCCACACAAATTCAAGACAAAGACGCAATCAAAGGAGGAATGCAAGAAGGAAATGCAGGCAATGCAAAAAACAGGAGACAACAAAACAACAGGTGGAAAAAGAAACAATAACTAACACCAATACAGTCATCAATTTGTCTCAAATCCAACTAGACCAGGCAGAAATTCAACTTCTATCATTGGGGCTATCTTTCTGTCCTGAAAGTAACTTTGATTACGTGCAAACACGTGTAGACATTTTCAAATTCATCCGTAAAATGAAACTGAAAAAGTACTTTGCGATTAAAAATTCTAAAAGTATTCCTGAACACAATATAAACACGAACAAGGAAACCTCTAGTCTAACACCTCATTCTACTCTTTTGGTATCTGATATTCCCTTGCTACGTACATTAGGTTCCCTAACGGCGGAGGAAAGTGAGGACACTTTACATAATACTCAAGAACTTTTACATGATGCAGGCATCAAGGTGACATCTGCCAAATCTAGTCCCTTCAAACCAACGTCATCATTCATCCCCATTATGCCACGCAATGCGACTGATATCTTTCAGGATGTGGTAGTAGAGGATATCAAAAAACTGCGGCAGACTATCCAGGGTAGGAAGAACAGAGTGAAATTTAAATATAAACAATATCAAGATCTAATTAAGAAACTTCAAGAACACAGTGATGTCAACCTCAGTAAATCAGACAAAGGGGGCAACATTGTGCTATGGCCTTAGAGTGAATATCTAATCTGAAAGAGACACGTTAGTGATAGATTCCTTACCTTAGAATATCCCCAGGCGTCAGGCTGGATCCGGAAAGTTTTGCGTAGCAGTACCCTTGCGCGTCGGTAGGCGGCGTCGTGCGGCTCCGCGTCCGTTGTCGGCGTCGTGATCGCCGGGATGACGTCGCGGGCAGTACTTAGGCGCCGCCCCTGCGCGCTGACGTCAGTTCTTCTTTTTCCGCGCCAGCAAGCGCAGATCCGGGAAGAGCAGTGCCCTGGTCAATTTTTGACCATACTTTTTGGTGATTTTTTCACTGGTTTTTTTTTCACAACTTTAAGGTGTCGTAGGGATGCCCGGCTTCAAGCGATGCGGCGCCTGTGCGCGGATGATGTCCGTCACCGACCCGCATTGGGAGTGTCTCTTCTGCCTCGGCCGAGGCCACGACACCGAGTCTTGTCCCGAATGCCAGGCCCTCAACCCGAAAGCTTTGCGAGAGCGGTCTCGAAAGCTCCTCGAGGCCCGGCATTCGGCTCCGCGGAAGCCCCGGTCGCGTGAGAGGTCCAGGGGTCGCTCGCGGAGTGCACACCGGTCGTCGACTTCTTCGTCCGGTAAGTCGAAGCACAAGAAGTCCAAGAAGCATCGTCGCTCTCGGACTTCGCCTCGCCGGTCTCGCGACTCGGCTGAGGCCCCTCCCGGCACCGTCCCCGCCGCCCCCGGACTTGCCTGTGGAGTCGCCCCGTCATACCCGCCCTTCCCGGGTTCGGGGGCGGATCCGGCCAAGGTACAGGAGTTCCTGTCGGCCATGGCCCGCCTCTTCGGGCCTTCAGGCCCCTCCGGTGCGCCTTCGGGCCCCGCGGGCCCTGATGGGGTTGCTCCGGCGCCGCCGGCGGCTCCGGCCCCGGCGCCGCCCGAGCCTCCAGCCTCGATCCCGGCTCCGGCTTCGGCCCCGGCCTCGATCCCGGCTCCACAACCCCCATCGACGCCGGTCGACCTCACGACGCCTCCGCCGGCGCCGATGTCTCCGGTGCCGCTCTCGACGCCGCCCTGGGCTCCGGGCGGCGTCGTCCCCCAGTTCCTTCCGGCTCCGGACATGGACCCGGAGCGACGCCGCTCGACGCCGGCTCGGCGCCGATGGGACCTTGGGTCCCAAATGTCCCTCCTCCTCCTTATTTTGAACCAGAGGAGGACCAGGAGGACTGGGAGGGGTCTGATGACCCCCTGACACGCAACTGTCAGTATGATGAGGACTGGACAGAGAGTCTAGGGGAGGCCAGTGGTCTGGATACTTCTCCTGACACTGGCATGCTGTCTCCTCCCGTGGCTACGGAGGAGGGGGCCAATTTTGGTACGGTGTTGCGTAGGGCTGCTGGGGCCTTACGTCTCCAGCTCCCTACTTTGACGGTCAAGACTAACATCTTGACAGAGGTGCTTCAGCCGGCAGCCTCCTCTGCGGAGACTGTGCTGCCGTTTAACGACGCCCTCACTGACGTTCTTTGGGCGCCTGGTCCAAGCCCAACACAGGGGCTCCTGTGGATCGGAACGTGTCACGACGCCATCGCCCCGCTCCGGGCGACCCCCTGTTTCTTTCTGTCCACCCCACTCCTGAGAGCTTGGTTGTCCAAGCCTCCGCTTCCCAAACCGCCTTCCCTACCGCTCCTCCGGATAGGGAATCCAAACGCCTGGATCAGTTTGGGAAGAAAGGTTTTTCTTCCTCCAGTGCTGGCTTGCGGTCCGTTAACACCGCTTGTCTTTTGGGCCGATATACCCACTCCCTGTGGGATTCGGTGGCGGATGTTTTGCCCCAGTGCCCTGAGGAGGTCCAGGCACTGCTTTCCCGCGCCATTGCGGAAGGAAGGGATGCGGCCAAATACACTATCCGTTGTGGCCTTGACACCGCCGACTCGCTGGGCAGGTCGATTGCAACGACGGTGGCGCTCCGGCGCCACGCCTGGCTGAGAACCACTGGTTTTTCAGGGGATGTCCAGAATACTCTCATGGACATGCCCTTTGATGGAGTCGGTCTTTTGGGTCCAAAGCAGACCATGCGTTGGAGCGCTTTAAGGACTCACGGGCTACTGCAAAGTCCCTGGGCCTTTCTGCTACACGCCCTCCGCTGCCTTCTGCTTTTCGCCCCTATCGTGGCCACGGTAGGGGCGCCCTTCACGTCAGCAGCCCAGCCACCGGCCCGCGCAGCAGGCGTCTTCGCGTGGCCGAGGACGTGGATTCCGCCGTGGCGGATCGGGCAACCAGCGTGCGGGTCAGGCCACCACCTCCAACCCGTCCGCGGCCTCCAAGCCCTCCTAGTCCCTCCTTTCAGGTGCACGGCACGCCAGTAGGGGCAGGGTCCGCCATCACCTTCCCCACTGGCGCACCATCACCTCGGACAGGTGGGTCTTGGACATTGTCCGAAGGGGCTACTCCCTCCCCTTCGAGACCACCCCCCAGCCATGCCACCTCAATTCCACCGCATGTCAGGGGATCACTTGGTGCTTCTACAGAAGGAAGTCACGGCCCTCTTGACCAAGAGGGCCATCGAGCATGTTCCGACCCCAGAAGTAGGGCGTGGTTGCTACTCCCACTACTTTCTGGTGCCCAAAAGGGACAAGGAGGACATGCGTCCTATCTTGGACCTCCGGAACGCCAATCGCTTCCTCCGGAAGGAGAAGTTCAAGATGCTCACCCTAGCTCAGGTCTTAACTGCCCTCGACCCTGGAGACTGGTTGGTAGCGTTGGACTTGCAGGACGCGTATTTCCACATCCCCGTCCTGCCGGCCCACCGGCGTTACCTTCGGTTCACGGTAGGCCCCGAGCATTTTCAGTTCACCGTGCTCCCTTTGGCCTTACCAGTGCCCCTCGGGTGTTCACGAAAGTGATGGCGGTGGTCGCAGCTCATCTGCGCCGGGCAGGGGTTTCAGTCTTCCCTACCTCGACGACTGGCTGCTGAAGGCGGGCTCGCCCCAGGCAGTCGTCTCCCACCTCCAGACTACGGCCGAACTCCTGCACTCGCTGGGGTTCTCCATCAATGTGCCGAAGTCGCATCTAATTCCTTCTCCACAGCTCCTTTTCATCGGAGCAGTTCTGGACACGACGCAGTTTCGGGCCTATCCTCCCGAACGGCGAGTCCGGGATATTCAGGCTATGATTCCGATCTTTCGGCCTTTATCCTGGGTTTCGGTACGGATGACCCTGAGGCTGCTGGGCCTCATGGCCTCCTGCATCCTGCTGGTCAATCATGCCAGATGGCATATGCGGGCTCTGCAGTGGGACCTGAAGTTCCAGTGGGCGCAGCACCAGGGCAACCTGTCCGATCACGTCCAGATCTCGGAGGGGACTGCAAAACAGTTGCAGTGGTGGCTCGAACCGGCAATGGGTCATGGGCAGATCCTCTCCCTTCCCCAGCCAGAGCATACAGTTGTGACGGACGCGTCCCTTCTGGGATGGGGCGGTCACATGGGAGAGGCGGAGATCAGAGGCCTCTGGTCTCCGGGCGGAGTCCCGGCTCCATATCAACCTTCTGGAGCTCCGGGCGATCCGGCTTGCACTCAAGGCATTCCTTCCCTCTGTCAAAGGGAAGGTAGTGCAGGTGTTCACAGACAACACCACCGCCATGTGGTACTGCAACAAACAGGGCGGGGTGGGGTCTTGGACCCTTTGTCAGGAGGCTCTGCGCCTCTGGACATGGCTGGAACATCAGGGCATGTTCCTGATGGTTCAACACCTGGCAGGTTCTCTGAACGCCAGGGCGGACGAACTCAGCCGCAGGTGCATGATGGATCACGAATGGCGTCTTCACTCGGAAGTGGCGCAAGGACTCTTTCTACAGTGGGGAGAGCCTTGGTTAGATCTATTCGCCACCGAAGAGAACGCGCAATGTCATCAGTTCTGCGCGTTGGAATTTCCAAGGCGGCACTCGCTCGGCGACGCTTTTCGTCGCGAGTGGAGTTGCGGTCTGTTGTACGCCTTTCCGCCTATACCACTTCTACCCAGAGTGTTGAAGAAGATTCGGCGCGACCGGGCCCAAGTCATTCTTGTGGCTCCGGACTGGGCTCGAAGAGTTTGGTATCCCGAGCTACTCAATATGAGCATAGATCCCCCGATCCGTCTGCCTCTTCGGGAGGATCTTCTGTCGCAGCAGCAGGGGACGGTCCTCCACCCGAACCTGTCCAGTCTACACCTGCTTGCGTGGAGATTGAGCGGCGGCAGTTGATTCCTTTCGACTTGCCTCCCGAAGTTTGTGATGTGATTCTGGCAGCCAGGCGTCCCTCCACTAAGGTGGTATACGCCTGCAGGTGGAACAAATTTGTGGCATGGTGCACAGCAAAGGCTGTGGATCCCCTTTCTGCCCCTCTTTCTGAGGTCCTTCTGTTCCTTCTCTCTCTGGCCCAACAGGGTTCTGCCCTGGGTACCATCAAGGGTTATCTTTGTGCTATCTCGGCCTTCCTCAGGCTCCCTGATCAGCCCTCCCTTTTCAAGTCCCCTGTTGTTAACAGGTTCTTAAAAGGCATTACTCACCTCTTCCCTCCTGTTCCGTTTGTAATGCCTCAGTGGGACTTGAACTTGGTTCTTACCTTTTAATGTGCGCTCCCTTTGAGCTCTCTGCATAACTGTCCTCTTCGTCTTCTGACTCTGAAGACAGCCTTTCTGGTGGCCATCACCTCCGCTCGGCGGGTGAGTGAGCTCCAGGCTCTATCTTGCAAACCTCCCTTTCTGTCTGTTCATCCAGACAAGGTTGTTCTTCGGACGCGTCCGTCCTTCTTGCCAAAGGTGGTTACTGCTTTCCACATTGGGCAGACCATCACTTTGCCCACCTTCTTTCCGCCTCCGCATCCTTCCAGAGAGGAGGAGAGGCTCCACCGTCTGGACCCAAAACGTGCGCTCTCTTTCTATATTGACCGCACAAAACACTTCCGGGTGGATGACCAGCTCTTTGTTGGCTACGTGGGCGCCAAAAGGTCGGGCGGTGCACAAGAGGACCATCTCCCGCTGGGTTACCTTGTGCATCAAGACCTGCTATTCTTTGGCTAAAAGGAACCTCCTGTTGGGCTGCGTGCCCATTCCACCAGGGCAACGGCTGCTACCACGGCCTTGGGCCGCGGTGTTCCGCTGCCGGTTATCTGTCAGGCGGCTACGTGGGCCTCGCTGCACACGTTTACTAGACATTACTGCCTTGACAGTCAGGTCCGGAGGGACGGCTTCTTGGCCGTTCTGTCCTCCAGGACTTCCTTGTCTGATCTTTGTTCGCAGACCCACCACCGGGGTTGGTATTGCTGGGGTATCTATTCTAAGGTAAGGAATCTATCACTAACGTGTCTCTTTCAGATGCACAAGTTACTAACTTGTGTAACGATATATCTGTAAGAGACAGTAGTTAGTGATAGATTCCTTACCGCCCACCCATCCTCCCCGTTCTGCGAACTGATTTCTAGGGTTAAGGACATCCCTTTCAGGGCCCTAGTATTTTTCAGACACCTGTGTCAGCTTCTTGCATGGCTCTGCGTTCCTGGCGCGGAAAGTCGTGTACAGAACTGACGTCAGCGCGCAGGGGCGGCGCCTAAGTACTGCCCGCGACGTCATCCCGGCGATCACGACGCCGACGACGGACGCGGAGCCGCACGACGCCGCCTACCGACGCGCAAGGGTACTGCTACGCAAAACTTTCCGGATCCAGCCTGACGCCTGGGGATATTCTAAGGTAAGGAATCTATCACTAACTACTGTCTCTTACAGATATATCGTTACACAAGTTAGTAACTTGTGCATTGAGGCTCACAAACATCTGGATGATTAGACATGTTATAAAAAATCAAACCATCATCAACTCAAAGCAGTTAAAGACTCATGCATGCAAATCCTGAACAAATGGAAAAGAGAAGGTTTACTTTCCAATGACGAATTTTTATTCCTCAAGACAGATTTCCCTATTACACCTATACTATATTTTATACCAAAAATCCATAAAAAGGTATCACCAGTCCCCGGAAGACCTATAATCAGTGCAAATGGAGGACTTTTAGGAAAAATTTCGGAATATGTGGACTTTTTTCTACAGGAATTTGTTACTTCTTTGCTTTCATATATAAGGGACACAAATGATTTTTTGGACAAAATACGAGATGTACAGTGGACAGATCACTGTTATCTTATCACTCTTGACATCAGTGCGTTATATACAAGTATCAACCACACAGATGGCATGAAGGCGGTGAAATTCTTTTTAAATAACAGAGCCATTGACAAGTACAAACATGGGGAATTGATTTTAGACATGGTTCATGTTTGTTTGCATAACAATTTTTTCTTGTTTAATAAAGATGTATTTCAGCAAACAAGAGGAGTCGCCATGGGAGCCTGCTTCTCCCCCAGCTACGCATGTTTCCACGTTGGCTGGTGGGAGGAGCAGGTCCTCAAGGTGGACAACAAAGAGGTCTGGGATGAACACATACTTTGTTAGATGCGTTTTATAGATGATATCTTCCTAGTATGGAAAGGCTCAAAAGAACTAGCAGGTGCTTTCATTGATAAAATCAATAAGAATAATCTCAATCTACAATTTAATGCACTTGTTGATAACATAGCCATTGACTTCCTAGATGTTCATGTTCATATCATAAACAACAAATTGGAAACTACCCTTCACAGGAAGAGTACTGCGGGGAACTCCACCTTCCATGCCTCCAGTTTTCACCCCTATCATCTTATTAAGAGTATCCCCTATGGGGAGTTTCTTAGACTGCGGAGAATATGCAGTACAGATCAGGCATTTGAGAGCTGTGTGAGTGAGACTAGCAGTAGATTTGCTGCCAGGAGTTATAAAGATAAAACCATCAAGCTAGCTCTTGAAAAGGTTAAAAAAACTCCCACGTAATGACTTATTGTGTAATAGGAAAAGGAGATCCCCTAGTGAGTCAAGAACTGCTATGACATCCAATAAGGAAAATCAAGAAATGTGCCTTATAACCACCTATAACAGACAACATAGACAGATCAGGGCTATCATCAATAAAAATTGGCCAATCATAAGAACAGACATGATTTTAGGAAAGTTATTTCCTTCCCAACCTGCCTTGACGTTCAGGAAAGCCAAATCGATGCACAATGCCCTAGTTAGGACTAGTCTGGAGTTGGCATTGGGTGATGCCAAATCTAAAACCATGTGGTTGGGACCAAAGAATGGCTTCTACAAATGTAGTTTGTGCCGTGCGTGCAAATTTGGCACCAACATGACCCATTACTCTTCTGTGTTTGGCTCTAATGTAAATCAACTTAAAGGTAGATACAGCTGTCGCACAGATTTTGCAGTTTATGTTTTAACCTGCTCCTGCGGGTTACAATACGTAGGGAGCACAAAACTGCAAGTTCATGTGCAAATCCTTCAACACCTGAGAGCGATAGCCAACTCAGACATGTCCTATCCAGTGGCCAGGCACTTTAAATCGGTGCACAATAACGATTTAAATTGTTTGAAATACTACGTTATTGGTGCAGTGCCCCCACTAAGAAGAGGAGGTAATAGGGAGAAATTGTTGAGAAGGCTAGAATCCAAATTTATTTTGGAGTTAGATACACGAACGCCTAATGGATTGAATAATGGGGAGGAACTCCATAATTATTTATAATCACCACGATCGTTAGGGTTTTTTTGCTGAGATTATTAAATCAAACAGAGTAGTAAACTCAGAGAAGAAACAGATTATCTGCTGCTACCCTTCCCATCTGTTAATAGTTAACAGATTTTAATTCCAAGCACTTTAGCTCGTACACATGCACTGAAGCACTTTTTTCTAAATATATTTTTTTTGCACAGACTGTTTGAAACATAGCATCTCAATGATATGACCCATTAGAAATGTATTATTATAAAATTGCATATTGTTGATAGATTCAATGGTTTGGACTTAGATTGGTCATAATTTTTGCTGTTGGGGCTTATTCAATGAACTGAAATGTTCAGGAATTCATGCATTATGCATTGTACTAAAATCTTAATTTGAAAAACTGAAATGTATATACAAGGGATATGTCTGCACTATGCACTGTAGTATAATTCTACTGTAGAACTCAGGGACAATTTGTATCCAAAAGGACATATAAGTCAGTTTTCAATTCTGAATTTTTATAAGCACATATGCACTTTATTGATTCGTGAAGGGTAAATTACATTTGAACCCCAGCCTTATGCTGGGAGAATCATCACATCTAAATGGCATTGGTGCCAATACCCAGTTCAATTCCACCAACAGTGGTTTGACATGAATTGATATTGTGTTTTATCTGTATATATAAAAATCAGACGGTGATTATTTAATTTTTAGCTTTTTACAGCCTATATATTTATCTTAGTTTTCTTGTTTTTAACCATTGACGTTGAACTTATAAAATAGATGCAATTTTATGTTATATCAGATCTAATCAGTACACAGTCTGTTTTTCATTTCCTTTTTTTGAGTAGCGGTCACATGGTATGTGTTGCACTGTATAAAGATGGCTTTGATAGTTTGTCTCGTGATGTGAACAAGCCCAGGAGGTGGGCGAAACGCGTTATCCTGCCATGAAAAATAAATAAAAAATTACCAGCACGAAAGTGGTGTCCGTGTCCCGTTATCAGCTGGCAGCACTGTAATACATGACTGGTAACTGTGTAATATGGGCCTATATTGCTATTGAAGGGTTCTAGGGAAATGTATAAACCATGAGGTCGAAACTTGGGGTGGAATATAAGATAATACACAAACTGGTCATAATGTATTTTTACACTACATGATTTAATTAATGTTAGTACTCTTTAGAACTATTAGGAGCATTTGCACGTCATCTATTTAGTATTCATTGTTTGCCTGAGAATATAGATATGTCTGTTAATGTTCTGAGAAATGTGTGGCTATGGGGATAAAGTATTGATATTTAAATTGTGTTTTATGCAACAATGTGCATTATTAGTAATCAAATTTTACATGCAAAACGCACTTTAAGGAAATTAGAAACTTGTATTTGAAAATGTGCTTTTTTTTGTACATTGACAGTATAGCTTTTCCTGAGAGGGTTCTGTATTTACAATGTTTATTTGCACCCACTGGGGAGAATTTTTTGCTTGCATCAAAGATGGACCAGCGAGGATGAGCTTGTCAGCTGTGCTGATTAATGCTCTGAGAGCAGCACAGTCATTGCAAGAGTGTTTTTTTACCAGCGCTGAAAGAAAGAAGAAATGTTGTGTTAACCATCAATTTAACTTTTTTATTTGAGTAGTGAAACTAAACATCCTGCAAATGAATTCCACACTGTGAATTGAGAGAAATAAGTAACTGTTAATATCTCTTTGCTGTGAAATACAAGCTTTGAAGCCATTCGATAACACGGCTTAACCTGCCATGTACAATTTTCTCATCAATAATTTACAGCAAATGTTGCAGTGATATTATCAATGATGTCATAGAAGATGTCATGAGCGATGTAATATGTGGGATAATTAGTAATGCATGGCAAGGGTGCGAGTTATAGTTACATTAGCGAATGACTTATAGTTACTTGAGATATCTCTAACTATAACTGCTGAATTTCTATGGTTTTATGTGAGTAAAATCTGAATCTAACTATAACGTCACTGTAACCTATGATTTTTTAGTGAATTTTTTAAGGCTTTTTTAAATTTTATTTCCTAACTGTAAAGTCCCTGTAGCCTTTGTTTTTTTGAGTGATTTTTTTTTTTAACGTAATGTAGTATTTAATTACCATACGTTAATCCAACCACCTACCCGTATGCCCTTTGGCCGTGTTCAGGGAGAGTTTGGTCACAGGGACTGGCCTGCAGCCAAGCCCTGCATCCAACCCCCCCACAGTGCACAACCTTTGGCCATGTGTGGAGGGGAATTGGCCGCAGGGCGTGGCCTGTGGACAGGCCCTGCCAGCAACCCTCTGCGTGCAGCCAACCCCCCAAAGGCAGCCAGCCCAGGAGGGGAAATGCAGCCCCCTACCTGTGCAGATATCGGCCCCCAGGGCCCCCATCCCCCGGGGCCTGCCATATTTTGTGTGGGAGCGGGGTACGTGTCGCCCTCTCTGGGCTGATTTCGGCCCTGGGGACCCCAACCCTTGGGACCCAGTGTATTTCTTTAGGGGAGGGGGGTACGTGGCACTCATCCCTGGGTTGTTTTTGGCCCTGGAGACCCCATCCCCGTGCCTACCACTATAATTATGGGGGGGTGGGGGCACGCAGCTAGGCTGATTTTGGCCCCGGGGATCCCATCTCCTGGTGCCCAGCCATATTGTAAATGGGGAGGGGAGGCACGCAGCCTCCCTCCCCGGGCCGATTTTGGCCCCAGGGACCCCATCCCCCAGGGCATCACTGCGAACAGGGAAACAGACCTGAAGTCAGCTCATTTTTAAAGCTTTGAAATTGCGTCCGCCAAGCGAGAGCAAACAAAGGTTTCCCCACCCGCGGCAGTACGGGCAGGGAAACAGCTATGTCCCATGGGTAGGCACCCTGGGACATAGCTGGAGCCGGCCCTGGTAAATGGGATCCCCAGGGCCATTAATGGCTCCGGGAAGTGGTCTGCTTGACCCCCTTCCCCTTTCATTTTACAGCCAGGCCCCGGGGGATGGTGCCCCAGGGCCGAAATCGGCCCGGGAGGGGTCTGCGTGCCCCCTCCCCCTTTTTAGGCACGGCCAGGCGGATTGGTTTCCTTGGGCCAAAATCGGCCCGGGACTGCTTGCCCTCCTCCCACTTTTACATAAAGCTGGGAAATTGTTCCCCAGAGCCGAAATTGAACCGGGGAGGGAGGCTGAATGCCCCATCTCCTTTTTAAGCATGGCCGGGCCCCGGGGAATGTGGTCCCTGGGGCCAAAATCTGCGCAGGAGAGGGGCTGCATGCCCCCATTCCACCTATACATAAGGCCAGACCCCGGGGAATGGGGTCTCCGGAGCCAAAATCGGCCCTGGGAAGGGGGCCGCCTGCGCCCCCTCCCCATAATATAATTAGAAATATCCCCCCAGTACATGAGCCACCCGGGGGCCAAAAAGAAAAAAACAAGCACAGGAGTCTGTGCTTGTTTTTTTAATTTTTTTCTAATTTTGCCGTGGATCTGCGGATCCTCCACAAATGTAAAACATTTTTTTTTTACGTTTTTCGCCCCTTACGGGGTCCCTGTGGGACCCCACCACCAGACCTAGGGGGTCATGGTATTCCTACTCTGATCACTTGTGGATTTTCATGAGACTCGGGCCAAGTCCCAAGATGGCTGCCACCACTTTCTGGTTGAAGTGGTGGCAGTCAATCACAGCATTGCTAATGTCATGTGGATTTGTGGATCTACGGCAGTGGATTCACATCCCTATATATACATGAATCTTTTTTTCTTTTATATCTCCAAAACTAGTGAACAGATTTACACCAAATTACAAAAAGAGATCTTTCTGGACCAAGATCTGGATTTCTGCCAAATTTGGTGTAATTCCGTTCAGCAGTTCGGGCTATAGTCGTGTCTAAAATCCCTATGGGAAATTGCATGGGGAAAACGCATTTTGGGACTCCCCTCCCCCCCCCATTTTTCTCGCCCCCGCTTGACAAATCACCCCAAAACTTCCCAGACAGCAGCTGAAGGGATTGGCATACTAGTTTTGAAAATGTTGTGTGTGTGTGTGAACACTGTGAGTGGCCCAACAAATTAACATTGCTGTGGCATTGTTGTGGTACCCATCCTCTGTAGCAGGTGAATGAGTGGAGCTCAAAAGTATGTACAGTTCTGTTGAGCCTAGTAAAGACACAGCTTCAGTTTTTCCAACAATTTGTCTCAGGCCCCTACTGTTTTCTAGCACACTGCAGAGGGAAAAGAGAGCAGATTATTTTGGCTGTGGTTTGTCTGACTTAATGTTACGTTGGATGCACCCCGTGTGTTAATTTCGAGAGTTCTGGACAAAAGAGGGCCCCTGTAAACTAATGATAGGAGATGACAAACCAGGAGAAAACAGTCAGTTCAATAAACAAAAAGACACTGTCTCTCCACTTATTTTTCATAGGTATAACTCAATTCCCTAATATATATCTATTTCATGAGTCAGACATATTCAAAAAGATATTTAATTAAATCATACATTTATTTTATAATCTATCTTTTTATACATGTCAAGCAAGATTCAAATACATAATCATTCGTGTATCCAATTGAAATATACATATTTACATACATATATATTGGGCTCCTTGATCATTCCACAAACATCTAAAAAACCTACCCATACATCAATGCACCCACCCACATTCATTCAGAACCTACTCTCTAGAAACAATACCTAGAATCCCATATTGACATTTCAACAATTCATCACTCATCCTTATGTTTATCACTGCTGGTTTACATTAGGCTCAAACTAAATTCAATTTATTGATTTGTTGTAGTGTCTTCTTATCAACTGGATAAACAGAAAAATGTGTCCAATTCCGAGAGTGTCATGGTATTTTTGTGGGATAATGTATCACTTTATGATAATCTCAAGTGATGAATCTGTCTTCGTGTTAATCTTCGTGTTATTCTCAATAATCTTGTTTTACCATGGAATTCTTTGGTACATCTCAGATATTCCTTGTTTTTTTAAACTATTTTTGGGGGTAGCTACTGTGTACTTTCCTTACCCTTAGCCTAGCCCTTTACTTTTCATCTGTAACCCTACCAGTACAGTATCCTGGCCTGGCCCCAACCATAACACTTACCCCACCTGTATCCTTCCCACTTTCTTTTCGATGGACTTTGTATTCCTGTTTTTATTACCCCTATATTTTTGTATACAGAGTTTTTCTCCCCCAAAAATATGTTACACTTGCAAATCTCTTTGTGTCGTCAGCATTGCCTAGGCCTGCAATGCTCTATGAAGTAACCTATGTAACTCTAATTTAACAACCTTAAACATATTCTCACAAGTATTGCCCATTAAGCAAGAGACTGTGGTAAAGTGGTCACGACGATGCGGTGCATGCTTGCAAGTACCGTAATCACGTATGTGTTTACAGGATAAGTGGTACAAGTTTGTGACAGAACCCAATGCCATACAGCCTTCACAAACAAAATCAAGCCCACTTCTTCCAGCAATTGGCCACCACCCCTTCGGGAGATAAAAACTACATGAGGTCCCTGGAAGTCAATGAGGTCAGTACTAAAGTGCAACATGGGCAGGGCCAGCCGGGGGTCCTCTCTACCAGCTCCTGGCTTCTCTGGATTTTCCCGAGTGCGTTAAATGTTGGAATTTCAGTGCATGTTTTAAACTGATTTACCTTAATACCAGAGCATGATACCATGAATTGTACTGTACAATGTAATTCCATAGGACATTACCATGAATAAATTATGCAATTATAGTGGGGCCAGGGTGCTCTCGCAGGAGGCCGCTTGCATGGTCTTGGGCCGTCCCTGATGGGTTAGGGAATTTATGCCAAGCATTGCGTGTCCGCTTGTGATGAATGATTGCCACCTCTCTCTGTGCTCTCTTCATTCCCATAGATCTGTTTGCCCTTTAATACTTCTCGCCAGTTCCCCTGCTCTCGCTCTTCTGTTTTCTTTTCCTTGTTTGTTCTTTCCCAGATTCCTTTACCTCGTCCAGTCATCTCGTGTTATTTACTCCAGTCCACTTTTTTTCTTCTCATTTGCACCCCTTTTTTTGCCTTACTCAATCTCTTCTGGGAGTTTCTGTCACAAGCTACCCTTGTTCTCGTGACACCCTCTCCTTCTTTCCCTCCCTTTCTTTTTCCCTGGTACTTTACTCTTTAATTTTGCTCTACCTTACTTTATCTCTTCCTTTGTGCTGTGCTTCCTTCCCCCCTTGTTCCTCCAAGCTTCATCGCTTCCTTCCTATCTTCATTAATGCTTCCCTTCCTTCGATTCGCACTCCCTCCACCTTTAACACTTTGCTATCTTCCCTCCTTCCTCCTACTTCAATTCTTCTCTGCCCTTACTTCCTTCTTCCCTCCCTTCCTTTCTCCTACTTCATACCTCAGCTTCCCTTCCTCCTTTCTTCACACCCTTCGCCTCTTCCTTCACCATACTTCCTCTTTACTTTCCTCCCTCCTTTCTGTGGGATACCCTCTCGCTTCCTTCTTTTCTCCTCTTCATTTTTTCCTGTCTTTCTCTCATTTTCTCTATCCCCTGCCTCCTTTTTTCTCTCCCTTTTTGACTTCCTTTTCCTTCTTCTCTTTCGTCACTGTTTCCTTTTTTCCCTTCCTATCTCTCTCTTCTCTGCATTCACCCTTTCACTTTCTCTCTTCCCTCTATTTCCATCATTTGTTTCTTCCGTACTTGTCTCTTTTTTGCCCCTACCCGTGTATCTCACAAGCTCCTGCTTCCCTTTTTTCTTTACTCGCTTTCTTCTTATTTCGGCCTTCCGTCACTCTCTCTTACTCTTTTGATACATAATTTTCATCTTCCCTTCTTTCCATTGCCTTTCGATTCCTTCTATTATTTCGCCTCTTCCCTGCCGCTTTATTTTTCCCTCCCCCGTCCTAATCTTTGCTCACACACTTTCCTCTGTTTGTTCTCCTTGCCATTTTACTTTTCTGTTCTTTCGTTTCCCCCGTCCCCTCCTCTTATCTGGCTGCGTCTTCCTTCTCCCACCTTTGGCGCTTGAACTGGTTGTTTTTCTTCTGAAGGTGTGAGTGTAAATGTGGAGGGGGCATCCGCGGAGCTCAGGGTAGGGGGGTAATCTCTCTCTTGCCTTAGCCTGGTGCCAACTATACCAGTTCTGCAGAAAAGGCAGACCGCAGTGTTGCCCAGCGCCGGAGCTACACACACCCACGCACCTCTAGACTTCGGATAATCGAGAAACCTTCTACCCCTTTCGGCTGAGAATGACAGACCCTTAGATCTGCACAAGGCGAATTTCTACCTTCTCCCCGCCGGTCGCTTCTGCGCTCCCTTGTAGCGGCGTGTCTGCCTCTGCTCCCACACACTCCACATTTTTTTCGGCAAGCTACACTGACCTCGGCAACTGTATTTTTTATATGGGAAAATCACTTCTCGCAGCCTCCGCTGAAACCGTTCCCACCGGGAATGTGGAATCGCAGCAGCAGAGTAAAAAAAAAGTTTAGCAAACTTTTTCTTCGAGCCAGCGCCGTTCTTTTCCTCTTCCTCGTCTTGTGCGCGGCTCTGTTGCAGACAGAAACACACACACCCTAGACACACACACACAATGGAAAGTTAATAAGACAGAGGTAAAGACACTGGATTTATTGAAATCAAAGTGTGCGGCAGGAGGGCGGAGGGGAGCGGGGAGGACGGGGCAGTGCTCTCTCTCTCTCTATGCAAAACTCAACTCTCTTGCAAAACTTTGTCTAAACTTTCACTTTCAGAGCGGCGAGGCGGGGTTTCGCGGCAGCATGGAGTAGAGTGGAGCAGAGAGGGAGCCAGCGGCACTGCCAATGAGGCCTTCCAGCCCACAGAGCTCCGCGTGAATCCAGGCTCCTCGACCCGGCCTTCCAGGGCACCATGTACTCCCCTTACTGCCTCACCCAGGTAAAGACAAAGATCTCTTTCTTGCCTTTGTTTCCTTGTCCGTGCACAGCTGCTTTGGTGGACACCCTCGTGGACGAGGGAGGTGGGTGCGGAATTTTCAGCCTTCCTCGGCAAATGTTTGCATGGCACCTTTCCAGCGTTGCCCTTTTCTTACAGCTGGGCATGCTGTAAGTTGGGCTTCTTATTTCTTACTGTTGTATACTTGGAAGGAAGGCGATTTAGTTAGAGGTTGGGTTGAAAAGATTAAAAATTGAGGAAAAAGTCAAATCGTGAGTATTAGCACCCAGGAAATTTGAGAGGATTCGCCAGGTCTGCAGACTGTGATTGCAGAGTCTGGCACAGCTGGACTGCTCTACTGAAACTTTGTGCCCTTGGCACTTGTTGTAGGAGGTGAAATGAGGTCTCAGAGTTTGGTGCTAACCCCATGCGCGCTGCAATTGGAGATGTTCACCACCTGTAGACACTGTCCAGCTTCGACCCACATTCTGTACCAATCTTTTTTTCCAAATTGTTCTATTTTTACTTCTCCAACACAGGAAGGAAGACCTTCTTCTTTCCTCAAGCTATGTAACTTCCCCAAATAAAATTTATGCACCAACCATTTTATACATATATGCTCACGTATTTGTGTTTAAAGCTGTTGACATATAACTACTGATACTAGAACTAGAGGGAATTCTCCGTGTCACTTGGAGGCGAAAAGGAATCCTCTGGTGCTTGCTTTGGGATGTATTCTCTCTGAAATCTATTTTGTGAAGCAGATGTTTTTCAAAAGCATATATGTTTTACAATATTATGTCCTGAAGAATTTGCACACATCCGCCCGCAGTCTTGTCATTTCTGATCTCTTGACATCATCCCCAATAGTGATTGTTTTTTTATCAAGAGCTGCTAAGAGGATGTGTCACATGTAGTTGAAGAAAGTGTAGTGTATTGTCATCGTTTGGAGCACAACTAATCTCTGCATAAGTGTGCCCATTTGCTCAGTCGCCATGGGGCGAAATGTATTATTTCCAAGACCGATCGTATGTATCCCGCTATTTACTCTATTTTATGCCTGTGGCAGATTGCAGTGGACGACTCCTAAGTGCATTGCCGTGTCCCTGGATTGCACAATTTGCTTTCTGTTAAAATGTACTTGTCTGAAGGAAATGGTCTCCCATTGAATTCTGAGAGGATTGGTTTGAAGCCAATTAATCTCTTGTTTTCGAGGCGTTGCTGACATCCAAATAGGTTGTTTTCCCCTAGATTAATTAAGGTAATGGCTAATGAAATCTGTGCGCTGTACCTCCTACCTTGAGAGGACAGTGAGGCAGTACACATCATGCCAGCAGGGTGTCAATAAACAGGGGGTGGAAGAGAAAAACTTATGTCTAAAACTTTTTGGGAAGTTTATTTTGTATTCTCCGACATTAAAATCAAATTCGAATCTTTGGATTCGCTTGAGTATCCCTACTATCTTAATATTTATTCTCTTGCTCTCTTATTTTATTTCTCCTATCTTAGTCTCTGAATTTCCTCTTCCATTTCCTTCCTGTAATCCTGTAAAATAAAATATTTTCGCTTACAGGCATATATGTCTTGTCTGTTTTCTTTTCCCTTTGCCATATTTCTTAACCACCTCATGTTATATATCCTTTTTAAGTTTTTGGCCATCCTGAAGCATTTACTATATTTAAATTTTGGTCAGACCAAAGTGGGAAAGGAGGACTCGGCCCGATGCATGCAGTTTCTTTTATTTTTTAGCTATATTCCTGAAACAGAATTGGTTCACTAATGTGTTATTTTATCAAGTATGTTTTTACTGGACCTTTAATCAAAGTTTTATGCAGTGTCTTTTACTGGACCTTTAATCAAAATGTTTGCAACAAAAGTGAGTAAATATTGTTGAAAGGGTACTTTATGTTTATATTCTTCGCAAGTTTCCTGCTCATTACAAAATGTTTTGCAGGTCTGAGGAAAGAGCGGAAAATAAAAGCCTGAGCACTGGCTGGTAAAAAGAAAACTAATGCAAGACAGACAATGTCATAATATTAAGTTGCGATCACAAATACTGCGAATAGGCTGCGAATCACAAAGGTCAGAAGTGAAATTACAAACATGACAATGTGCCAATTTGTCATATTTTCTTTGTGTGCTTTTGAGAAAAGGAGATGTGCCTCTCATACATATATATACATACACATATATATGTGTGTATATATATATATATATATATATATATATATATATATATACACACACACACACATGAGCATGTGCAAAAGTACATGTATATACCATTGTAAATGTTTGGATGGATGTGTGTGTACATATATCTGTGTGTGTGTTGTGTATATATATATATGTGTGTGTCTGTGCATTCGTACATGTATGTTTGTTTATGTGTATATATATATATACACATACATATATATATAATTGCCTTATAGATGCTTATCCATACTTTGTACATAAAAACCCCAACACTCACTGCATAGGAGCTGTAGCCCCTTTGCAGTCCTCGTTAGATTTTACCAATAACTTTTGCAAGGTTTGACAAAACAGCATCAAACTTCACCAGTAAGGGTAATTGACTTTTGTTGGATCCTGTAAAACTTCTCTTAGATTGGTTAAGGGGATCAGTAGTTACAGAGGGGAGTTCAAAGCAGAGAGGCTTATGTCAGATCCACATGTCGATTTTTTTGCCAAAGGTTCAGAAAAACAGTCGATCATAATGACATGCAATTTAAATGCACACCAAGGAAACTTTCTTGGGTGATCTTTGAACAGCGTAATGTAATTTTATTCAGTAGTTTAGCGTTAGTTCTAAAATATTCTTTAGATACATCTAGGCGAGAATGACAAATAGTCTGCTCACTTTCCAGAACTCTGCACTATACTTCATGCTGATTCTTTTGAACTGCACTCTTTCATATTTGGCTATGCTGAAAGCTTGAGAACTTCGTCCAGCATGACTTTAAAATTCATTCAATTAAATCATAGCTATGCTTGGTACCTAACCACCACATATTAGGGTACCAGGATACAGTAGCCTAAATATTATCTGATGAAAATATTGTGTCTTAAATTTCATTTACAAAAATGTTGCCACATTTGAGATAGTTATATATATTTGGCCATTATATTTGTCAGATCATTTTTTTTTTGTCAGGATATTCTGTCCTACACCTCACCACAGAGAATTTAAGGTTTAAAACCAGAGGGTTAGAAAATGCCCTTATTAGCCACAAAAAGTGTCTCTTTCATTATTTCAAAACTTGAATACAAATTTTGAGGACATCCAAGTTTGGTGGACCTCAAAGTGAAATTGAGGATTTTCTACTTTACTGTACTTACACACTTACACAGACACTACATTTAACATACAACACTTCTTTGTGCTTGCATGAGTGTATCATTACAGAATTCCACAACTGGGCAGACATGACTTACACTAAGCAAAATTACAGACAAATTTAAAAACTAAAATCATTTAAATTGACAAGTGAAGGTCACCAATGAACCATAAAGCCCCTGGTCAAACTCTTATTGAAATAAGCACGTTTTTGGAAACGTTATGATGAAATGGTGGAGAAGGTGGCTAAAACGGTCAATTTCAGAGGTTTTAGGTCTTTAGATCTCACCATAACATTCTTTCATGTACGTTTGGTTAGTACATATATTAAGGGGGAGAGTGGTTTGTGTGTGCATATTTATAACAGGGCATTGGAAATGAACATGACCCAATAAAATATATTATTTACAAGATGTTTACTAAAAAGACACACTAACACGTTTATTACGTCAATGCATTTTTCAATTTCTGTAATATTACCACAATGCAGCTTAAATGCCTTAAGAAAAAAATGTTAATTGTCTCCTAGATTCCGTTCTAGAATCTATTCACATAAGAAAACAAATGGGGGTGTACTGGCAAGGCTTAGTTATTGTGATTGTACCTCACTTCGCTGTTTTAACCCCTTGTGCTTTGGATGTGGCTGAATATCTTTGTCTATGTCTACTGCGCATGAAAAAATTCTACATACTGATCTGTTGAGTGTAATCTATTGTTTATTACCATTGCTGATGTTGATGAAGAGTAAAAGCATCATGACCCTTTTCAAGCTTTGCCATTGTTCATTGTTTTTTAGCAGTCTATTTGTGAAAGCAAAGCAAAACCTGGGCATTCTAAATGCAGTTATGGCACATTGTTAGCCGAACATTGCTGGAGTAGATTAAAAAATCTGTAAGCATAACCACGGAGTGTTATTTAATCAAAACTCTATTCTGAATACTGAACTTTTCATTGTAATAAGGGCCCTTTGTTAAACCGGTCTTACAAGCAGTAGCTTCAACAATCCCTGATTTCTAAAGCCTTTGTCTTCTTTTTACCACTATCAAACAGATAGAGCAGTATTCCTTTACTGTTTTCGATAAACTTTTCCCTTTGAAAATAAACAGTTTTCATGCCAATTGTACCAAAACACTCACAAAAGAATTCCCGATAGGTACTGCTCCTCCCTCAACAGTTACAAATAAATAGTATATTAATATTGACACATCTGCCAACATTGTGTTGTTTTGTCATGTGTAGTAGTTCTAAACAAATATATTTAACCAGAAGCAAGATTCAGAGAGCTAAATCTTTCATTGAGATAAAGTGGCACTGAGTTGGCCTTCTGACTATTAGCAAAGTGTTTTCCTCTGCAAAGTCAGAGTAACATAAATTTTGTCTTAGCAATGATTTCACATGTCAAAATACTTTGTACAGTGAAAATAACATGCAATTTGATCTTTGCACCTTAGTAATGGCTATGTCTGTGTTAATTAATGCACTTGCTCTAAATAGCTTGTCATTTGGCCAAATTGTATTTTTTATATATATATATAACTCCAAAGTTGCCCTGAAGCTTAAAGACGCCACTCCACGAAGGATAGTTCAACAGAACACTTTATTTTCAAACCGGCTTTCACATTCCAAATGTTTGTAATCCCTTACGCGTTTCGGAGCGGCTGCTCCTTCATCTGAGGGGAATCTGGCAGTCACGGATCTCCGCTGCATGCACTCACTCCAATTTATATACTCATCGGTAATTGCCCTCTGGTTGGCCACACAAGTAAGTATCATTGCATCCTGGGAGTTGTAGTAACAATGCTGCGGCAATTTCTTCCCTCCAGTGGGTTCCGTGTATTGCCAGTTATATTAAATTATTTGTCAAGCCCTCCAGTGGGCCTCAGAACGTGAGCCCGGTTTGTATTTAATAAATCCTTCGTGCTGCTGACAGAATTCAAACAATTTGACCCTTGCAGACCTAAAGTTCTTTGGCGGTGCAATTTTCCACAGCCGGGCTGCTGCGTAAAACATAACTCCAAAGTTGCCCTGAAGCTTAAAGACGCCACTCCACGAAGGATAGTTCAACAGAACACTTTATTTTCAAACCGGCTTTCACATTCCAAATGTTTGTAATCCCTTACGCGTTTCGGAGCGGCTGCTCCTTCATCTGAGGGGAATCTGGCAGTCACGGATCTCCGCTGCATGCACTCACTCCAATTTATATACTCATCGGTAATTGCCCTCTGGTTGGCCACACAAGTAAGTATCATTGCATCCTGGGAGTTGTAAATTACATTTGAAGTATTGATGATTTAGCCTGTATGAATTGGTTTAGGAAATGCAACAGCCAAAACTATGTTCTCTTAGGAAAAATCATGATATTTTAGATATTTCAAAATGGCTGCCATGCTTGCTGAAATATGTAGAGAAACGAGGAGAAAATAATGTAGTTACCTTTCTATATAATCATTCGAACAAGCCATGCAATTGAATCCCTCTGATTGATAATAAAATAATGAATTAATCTGCAAAAGCCCGAGTGCCTTGCGTCTACTTGGTGTAAGAAACTATATATATGTATATATATGGAGAGCGTGCACACCTGCACTATGTTAGACTTCTAGTAGAGTCCTGGCATGTCTCTGCAGGTTTTTGGTTTTTGCTTTAGTAAACATGACAATCGTGTGTTTACCAAGGGCCCCCAGTGTAAAATTACTGAGGCCCCCAAAGTGTAGTCAGGTCAGTAATGACACCTAAAGTGCATCCCTCCTTTGCAGAATGGCATCTACCCTCTCATATTTGTGGTATTCCTTTCAATGAAGAAATGCCTGTTGGCATCTCCTTCTAGTTTCCGTCACTCCATCCTTGTGGGACATAGGTAAAGTGCGCATGTTCTCTGTGCAAGTATGAGGTAGGGTGAGCATGTAGTGGGTGTGTGCTTTACTGTCACAGGAATCCCTCTTGGACATTTGTAATTATCCTCTTAGCTACATACAAGCCCACCCCAAATGTATGCTCCAAATGTATGCTTTACCTCGCTGAAGCCTGACCATAAGTGCCTTATGGTTCTGGTGATGCTGATATTCACAACCGACCTATTATAGTGTTTTTTATTTTTTATATCGCGACCATATCATCCATGGACCAAAATATTGATCTATGTCATAAAAGGTGTACCCAGTATGCCCTTGTGAAATATGTGTATTTCATAGGCTTGTTGCACAAATGTTAAGGAAAGCACCTCTTCAATATTTGTACAAGATCTTTGAAAAGTGTCTGGCACAGAAGTGCATAGATAACCTGGCAGGCCATGGGTTAACATGCATGTTAGTGAACTTGTAAGGCTTTGCTATTTCTTTTGAAGTTAACAAAAGTATAGGCTTCACGATCATCTTGATTTTCCAATCAACATTTTGAGAACATATCAAACCCCTCCTCAAAGCTCTGCACTGGCTGCCCATTGAAGCAGAACACTTTCAAAGTGTTTTTTATCTTCCATTGAGCCTACTTGAAGACATATCCTATTATCCTGTAAAGCAGAGTAGAATATTCTTTCCCATTGAGATATCTATGATCAACATGCAGTCATCCTCTTCATTACCAAGGGGACCTTAAAATGACTTACGAGCAATGCCAAGCAGTTGAACAACTCTAAGCCAGCCAAGAAACCTAAAATACCTTGCCTTCAATAACTGTTAGAATATTTAAAGCCATTACCTAAAGTGACTCAAAAACCTTGATTTTGCTTTTGAAAAACCCTCATTCAACTTAACCATATTCCCAGCTACTGCAGTTATTACGAAACCTGTGTCTTGATGTTTTCTGTCTTGGATTCTCTTGCCATTATATTGATAAATAACTTTTATTAGCCAGTCTGTATACATCTTGCTATCCCAGTAGTCCTTAGACTCGTGCAGGAGCGCTATATACATTTATTTACAAATAATAGTAAGGGTTTCAGACCATGTTTTGCAGTTTGCTGACTGTATATTACTTTTTGCGATTACGATCACTTTTTAAAAATAACAAATCAGGTTCTTGGATCAAGCAGGATTAGACTACAGTTTTGTGAAAATGGGGGTATGTCCGCACACCACTGATTATCGCAAAAGGTCCACATTTATCAGGCCAGACCTATTGAGATGTTTGCAGACTCTTTCTGAACCCCGTAATTGTGTGTGATACAGTCTCAGATGGAACCCCGGGTAAATAGATTGAAGAATAACATAGGTTTGCAAACTATAACACACACAAAACAACTTGGTCTGATTTTAGCGTTAAAATAATATACACAGAATTCAAGGGGACAAATATGCTTACAATAGATAAATCAGGATTTTTTCTAAATAACCCAGAAATCACAAAAGAGATCTATTTTGGGATTTGTCTGTATGCTAAGGTCAAGTTAAATATGTCCCATAAATGTTTTCTGTACTAAAAGAGTAAAAATGAACCAGGGGATTTCCTTTACAACCCCCCAAAAAGGATGCTCATCAATAACTTTCAAAATGTTGGGTGTGTGTGCCAAATATAAATGTAACAAACAAAACTGAATGGAGATAGTCACTGCCAAATCTGTATTACTGTATTGATTACCACTGTTAAGTGTGGCTAAGAGCCATCACTCCTGCGAGACCAAGCCTTGAGTGAGTCGTGATGTCGCTCCTTTTCCTCAATAGTTGCAATAGATAGCTTATTAGTCGCTGGTCACCTATATGTATGGTTTATACCTCGCCGTTCATTCACACACCTAAATTATATTTCAGAAGACCCAGAACACATTCTCTTTGCATAGGCCCACGCTGTGAGTAGCCAGGGTTCAAAGGTTGATTGGTCAGAAGTCCAGAGTCTTCTTCCCTCTATCGTGGTAATAATATGGTATTTTACATTTGCACTGTAGCAATAAATGTCAGAATCTATGTTTATTACTGCATTTTCTCCAAATAAAATGTATTATAGTGCCACATTTATTTTCACTGGCATAGTATAAATATATTTATGCCTTGGCAGTGAAAATAAAGAGGCCCAAAAATACATTATGTATAGCAACTGCACTAATAGCAGTGAAATTCCTTTTTAGTACAACAGTACAGAGAAACTGTTGCGAAAAAATAGTTTACCTCCTCACAGATTTACAATTACTTTATACAGAGAAACGGTTCCTCTAAGACGACCCCTCTTCACTCTGATTTTACCACACTGCACATATTTATTCATTCTTGTTTTTGTAAAAAATAAACTTACTTTAAAAACAAATGCACATTACAAAGGCCAGTAGCGTAAGCCATTATATGCAGATGTGTAAAGTGTAATATGCAACAATGGTAATCGATAGCGTATTACACTCTGTACATTTGTATGTGTGTGTACGGAGGTGTACAGAGTATAATACTGTATTTAGTCATTGACTCCACGCTTAATATGTATTGCTCCACGCTCAATTTCATGTATTTATGAAGGAATTTTCTACAGCGTGATACTGGCCTTACTTAGCTGTAACTGTATAAGATTATGCTGTGAGCAACACTTGAAATAAAATGTCAAATAAATACGATCAAGTTTACCCTAAACCCAAACAGCAGTCCTAGTTTTGCAGTGCATGGTTCTGGCATTTTATTGATTTGAATTTATTTTCCGCGCTGCTTTCCTGTGTTCCGATCAGCCCTTTTGGAGCGCTCTGATAGGATGTGACAGCCCCCAAACTGTTCTTCGCAGGCCTAATTGAAAAGATCATCTCTTCCTTCCCCACGGTGAGATACAGCATATGCACGATATATTCTTGGCTTCATCTGTGGAGGCATCGATTTGCCCCTGATTGGTGCACCACATCCTTCTCCCGAAGTACTTTTTAACTGTGCTACTAAGGAATGGCTTAGCTTGTGAAAAGTGACTACCTGCTAAGCATTTTAAGAATAGCGAGGCATCTCAAACCTCTCGGGCCTCACCGAGATTGCTTCAGCAGCACATTTAACAAGCATTGGCAACTCCATCTACGTTGCTTATAACAAATAGGTCCTCTTCGCTTATTAGTAAGTTTAGGTGCTCAGTACCTCATCATACATGCACTCTGTTATTCATTTTTGCACTCATGCATCCATTCGCCAACTGCATCATTCTTACATTTATCCTCAATGAATTACACATACAAACTCAACAAGAATATGCAAGATGAATTAAAATAGAAAAAGTAGAAAAACTTGTCAAGCATGTGCTTGCATTTAAGAAAAAGCAAAAAAATGAAGCACAACAGTGAGCAGCCATTTTGGAAAGGTATTGTTCATAATGAGTAATTGCTGTACTAATCCAAAATGACCGACACATTGCTTCTAAATGTGGCAGTCATTTTGGAGTAGCAAATCAATGATACAATCTGTATAATTCACTTCAAGTTAACCCCGCACCTTAGAAGCAGTAGTCTTGTGGGATACGGTGCACTGCAGATTAAATGAGCAAGTGGCAAAACAATATAAACACCTTCCAAGTGGACAGAGCAGGGATTCTCACAGTGAAAATCTTCTACCCTAAGGGTTTGTAGAGAGGATACTGAATAACAAAACCCTTGACTAGTATGTTAATGTGTGAGAATCCTTGCCTACCACTGTCTTCCAGGAGAAACCATGTAACAAAATACCTGTATACAAGTTTTACCACAATGTAATAATAATCTACTGTTACAGGCATACTGACTTTCACATATGTTTCTCCCAATAAATAAATCAGGTCTACTGCTTTTGCTGTAACTATTCATAATAAGAGGTCAGACCCATGGTATCTTAAAGATAGCATCATTTACAAGTCACCATAACTATTTCAGGCCTAAGCTAATTAACACAGTCGTTACCACAAGGCAATCATTTGCATACAGTCATAAAATTAAAAATATAAATAAAAATATGGTTGACAAAACAATATACACCCCCTCTTATATTGGCATAACAAGGATTCTTAGAGTGAACACTGAAAACCTTGCCTCCTGTGGCAATATGGGAGTTTTCTTAACTTCTACTGGCATTCATGAAGTTTCTTGTAACAAAATACCTGTGTACAGGTTATACCACAGTGTAATAACAATCCACCCTTACAGGCCTACTAACGTTAGCATATGCCTTTCACACTAAATAAGTCAAGCTCACTACCTGTATCAGAACTTTTCATAATAAGACCTCAGACCTATGTCATGTAACAAATCATTGGGTTGTCATCTTAAGCAATTCAAACCTACTGCATTGAGCATAAGCTTTCCAACAAGGCATAAGGTGTAATATGTTGATATTGATAATTATTTGTAAAGCACAACGAATGCCCATGGGTGTCTTGGTGCTAATGTCCGTAAGAAACTGTTATGTGGTAGAATGAGATTGGAGAAATTGTAGAGGGGTGGACAAGAGCCAGGTTTTAAGGTGTTTCCTAAAGATACTAAATTTGGCTGACCTTTCCAATGCCTAGTCAGCCAATTCTAAAGTAGCCGGAGCAATAAATAAAACTCCTCCCACACCTAGAGACTTTTTTTTGTTTTAGGGACGATCACCTTTTTAGATGTTGCAGAGCGCAGACATCTTCTTGGGGTATACCATACATTTTTTTCCTTTAAGTACTCCGGGCCAGTGTCATGGAGAGCTTTGTGCACTGTGCTTTAAAGGCTGCTATCTTTTTTATTGGGTGTCAATGAAGCTCATCCAATGCCTTGGAGACCCAATGGAATTCCTGAATTTTCTTGAGAAGCCTTGCAGCTGCATTTTGCAGCCCCTGTAGTTTGTTTAGAGGGCCTTGTTGCATGCCCAAATCAAGGGTATTACAGCAATCTAAGTCTTGACAAGACTGGAAAAAATTTGACTGTCTTATGTAGTTCAAATGGAACAAAAGGTAAAATTTTCTTCAGGCCTTTTAGCAGGCAGAAACAGGATGAGGTAAGTTTATTGATCTGATCTGTGCAAGAGAGTTGAGAGTCAAAGGTTACCCCCAAATTGCTTACTTTGGATACAGGCATGGGGAGAAGGACCAACAATTGTGGACACTTAGGGCCTCGTTACAATGTTGTGCGGAAACTTTCCGCCCGACATCATCTCGGAATCGGGACCGACCGACTCGTGGTCGGCGGTTTCCCCCGACCGATTACGATGCGACCGAACACTGTTCGGTCAGATTCCCATTGACTCCTATGGGAGCCCGTGTTCTGCCCGACAACACAGGCTCCTATGGGGGGTGTGCGGAAAACCCTGCACCCTGTTACAGGCACCCGCACCCCACTGTGCCTGCCATACAGTGCAGGGTTTTACAGGGGGTCCCTTAGGTACCCCCTCGGGCCCAAACCGGAGGCCGCAGGATAAAGGGGGCATGCCAGGGCCCCCCAAAGTCAGTTTCCGACAGCCTTTTCATGTCAGACTGACCAACTCGGAAAGGCTGTTGAAAACCGACATCGTAACTGATCGGTCGGAAACGCTGTCCGTAGAGCTGTATGATGCGGGTCCGGCCGACACGAATTCTCTGAGAGGTGGTCGGAACCGATTCGGATAGACCGTGCGGTTTTCAATCCGACCACGAACATCATAATCGGTTGGGCGTATTGTAAGCCGACTGAGTCGGCGGAAGTGTTCCGACACGGTAAAGGAGATTCCAACTGTCGGGAGGAGGCTTTCCGCCCGACATCATAATGCGGCCCTAAGCCGTGTTCCAGAAAGAAGTGTCTTTCCCAAAAAGGAGCACCTCCGTTTTCTCCGAATTCAGCCTCAGGCAGTGACTGCTCATCCAACTGACAATTGATCTCAGTTGTTAAAACGTTATGCTACCTCTTCCATGTTACTTGTGATTGACACTACGATCTGTGTGTCGTCCACATAAGAGATGGTTGAGAACCTGAAGTATAGAATCAGCTTGTCTAGGGAGCCACATAAATATTGAAAAGCTCAGTGATGACCCTTGCAGGACACCGCAGGGCAAACAGAAGGAACTAGAAGTAAATTCCCCAAAGGTGACCGATTGTTCCCTGTCAGTGAGGAATGAACGGAGGAGTTCGTAGGCTTGGCCGCCAATCCCAATCTCAACAAGGTGTTACTTCAGGACTGCATGACTCCGTGTCGAAGGCTACAGATAAGTCCAGAAGGACCACCACAGCCTTTCCTCCCTTATCCATGATGTGTTGAATTTCTTCGAGTGGCCAGTACATGTGCTGACTTAGTGCTATAGCAAACAAATGATGGACGGAATGCTGACAATGCAAACATTCTCCCCCAGTCAAAAGATCTGGGTTAAATCCATCGTTCTTTTGCCCACTACGCCACCCCAGTTTGGACCCAGCCATATGCAAATCAGGCTTGACCCTGTGCCCCATGGGAACAGTCCAGACCGAACTGCCAGGCCAGGTCCTCCCTGGACCGGAAACAAGCATCCTGGGACCGGTTTCAGGGTATTTCACCCTTCTTCAGCCAGGCTAGCTTGAATCCAGTGGCACAGTGGGCAAGGGACCCACGTCTGGGCATACCCATCCCACTTAGGGCGAAAAGTGTTACAGCAAACAAATGATGGACGAAATGCTGACAATGCAAACATTCTCCCCCAGTCAAAAGATCTGGGTTAAATCCATCGTTCTTTTGCCCACTACGCCACCCCAGTTTGGACCCAGCCATATGCAAATCAGGCTTGACCCTGTGCCCCATGGGAACAGTCCAGACCGAACTGCCAGGCCAGGTCCTCCTGGACCGGAAACAAGCATCCTGGGACCGGTTTCAGGGTATTTCACCCTTCTTCAGCCAGGCTAGCTTGAATCCAGTGGCACAGTGGGCAAGGGACCCACGTCTGGGCATACCCATCCCACTTAGGCGAAAAGTGTTACAGCAAACAAATGATGGACGGAATGCTGAAAATGCAAACATTCTCCCCCAGTCAAAAGATCTGGGTTAAATCCATCGTTCTTTTGCCCACTACGCCACCCCAGTTTGGACCCAGCCATATGCAAATCAGGCTTGACCCTGTGCCCCATGGGAACAGTCCAGACCGAACTGCCAGGCCAGGTCCTCCCTGGACCGGAAACAAGCATCCTGGGACCGGTTTCAGGGTATTTCACCCTTCTTCAGCCAGGCTAGCTTGAATCCAGTGGGCAAGGGACCCACGTCTGGGCATACCCATCCCACTTAGGGCGAAAAGTGTTACAGCAAACAAATGATGGACGGAATGCTGACAATGCAAACATTCTCCCCAGTCAAAAGATCTGGGTTAAATCCATCGTTCTTTTGCCCACTACGCCACCCCAGTTTGGACCCAGCCATATGCAAATCAGGCTTGACCCTGTGCCCCATGGGAACAGTCCAGACCGAACTGCCAGGCCAGGTCCTCCTGGACCGGAAACAAGCATCCTGGGACCGGTTTCAGGGTATTTCACCCTTCTTCAGCCAGGCTAGCTTGAATCCAGTGGCACAGTGGGCAAGGGACCCACGTCTGGGCATACCCATCCCACTTAGGGCGAAAAGTGTTACAGCAAACAAATGATGGACGGAATGCTGACAATGCAAACATTGTCAGCATTCCAAGGCAGACCCCAAGGACCTCAAGAACTTCCGACCCATCTCTCTGCTCCCGTTCCCCGCTAAGGTCACCGAGAAAATCGTCAACAAACAACTGAGCCGCTACCTCGAGGAGAACAACATCCTGGACCCTTCCCAGTCCGGCTTCCGCAGCAACACAGCACCGAAACCGCCCTCATCGCCGCCACCGATGACATCAGGACCCTGCTAGACAACGGAGAAACAGCAGCCCTCATCCTCCTGGACCTATCAGCCGCCTTCGACACGGTCTGCCACCACACACTACGAACATGCCTTCACGACGCCGGGATCCAAGAGAAGGCCCTGGACTGGACCACATCCTTCCTTTCCGGCAGAACACAAAGCGTCCGCCTCGCCCCCTTCCGATCCAAGGCCACCAAGATCATCTGCGGCGTACCCCAAGGCTCCTCCCTCAGCCCAACGTTGTTCAACATCTACATGGCACCCCTCGCCCACGTCGCCCGACAGCACAACCTCAACATCATCTCCTACGCCGACGACACCCAGCTGATCCTCTCCCTCACCAAAGACCCTCACACCGCCAAAACCCACCTCCACGAAGGAATGAAGCCGTCGCCGAATGGATGAGGACCAGCCGCCTGAAGCTGAACTCGGACAAGACGGAGGTCCTCATCCTTGGTTCCAACCCTTCAGCCTGGGACGACTCCTGGTGGCCAACATCACTGGGAACAGCCCCGCCACCCACCGACCACGTACGCAACCTAGGGGTCATCCTCGACCCCACCCTCTCCATGACTAAGCAGGTCAACGCCGTTTCCTCATCCTGCTTCAACATCCTCCGAATGCTCCGCAGGATCTTCAAGTGGATCCCCACCGAAACAAGAAAAACAGTCACCCAGGCCCTCGTCACCAGCAGGCTGGACTACGGAAACGCCCTCTACGCAGGAACGACGGCTAAGCTCCTGAGACGGCTGCAACGCATCCAGAACGCCTCTGCACGTCTTATCCTCGACATCCCCCGACGCAGCCACATCACACCCCACCTGAGAGACCTGCACTGGCTCCCTGTCAACAAGAGGATAACCTTCAAGCTCCTCACCCACGCACACAAAGCACTCCACAACTCCGGACCATCCTACCTCAACAGACGACTCAGCTTCTACACCCCCACCCGCCAGCTCCGCTCGACCAGCCTCGCCCTCGCCACAGTCCCCCGCATCCGGAAAACGACCACCGGCGGCAGATCCTTCTCCCACCTTGCCGCCAAGACCTGGAACACCCTCCCCACCAACCTCCGACAGACCCAAGACCTACTGGCCTTCAGAAGACTCCTCAAGACCTGGCTCTTCGATCAGTAGCAGCACCACCCCCCTCTTCCCCCAGCGCCTTGAGACCCTCGCGGGTATGTAGTGCGCTTTATAAGTGACATGATTGATTGATTCTCCCCCAGTCAAAAGATCTGGGTTAAATCCATCGTTCTTTTGCCCACTACGCCACCCCAGTTTGGACCCAGCCATATGCAAATCAGGCTTGACCCTGTGCCCCATGGGAACAGTCCAGACCGAACTGCCAGGCCAGGTCCTCCCTGGACCGGAAACAAGCATCCTGGGACCGGTTTCAGGGTATTTCACCCTTCTTCAGCCAGGCTAGCTTGAATCCAGTGGCACAGTGGGCAAGGGACCCACGTCTGCATTTGTCACCCCGAGTGGGACGGGTATGCCCAGACGTGGGTCCCGTGCTCTCCATGCCACTGGAATCAAGCTATCCTGGCTGAAGAGGGTGAAACCCCGAAACCGGTCCTAGGATGCTTGTTTCCAGTCCAGGGAGGACCTGGCTTGGCAGTTCGGGCTGGACTGTTCCCATGAGGCACAGGGTCAAGACTGATTTGTATATGGCTGGGTTCAAACTGGAATGGCATGGTGAGCAAAAAACGATGGATTTAGGCCCAGATCTCTGTACTGGGGTGAATGTATGACATTGTTCTGCATTCTGTCCATCAACTGTTGTTTTTGCATTTGTCACCCCGAGTGGGACGGGTATGCCCAGACGTGGGTCCCGTGCTCTCCATGCCACTGGAATCAAGCTATCCTGGCTGAAGAGGGGTGAAACCCCGAAACCGGTCCTAGGATGCTTGTTTCCAGTCCAGGGAGGACCTGGCTTGGCAGTTCGGGCTGGACTGTTCCCATGAGGCACAGGGTCAAGACTGATTTGTATATGGCTGGGTTCAAACTGGAATGGCATGATGAGCAAAAAAACGATGGATTTAGGCCCAGATCTCTGTACTGGGGTGAATGTATGACATTGTTCTGCATTCTGTCCATCAACTGTTGTTTTTGCATTTGACTTAGTGCTATGGCACTTCCTGAAGCCAAACTGAGCTCCACCCAAAATGCCATTTTGATCTAATTACTCTGAGAGAGCAATATTCAACTTCCTCTCGAGGATCTTTGCTGGCATAGGGAGACGCGAGATGAGATGTTAGTTTTTTTCCTCACCTGGTTATGGGAGGGTTTTTTGATAAAGTGGAGAATGGAGGCTTTTTTTCATTCTAAGGGGAAAATCCCCACATTTAATGATACTGTTTAGTAGGCTAGTGAACGGAGTGGCTACTGTTCCTTCTACATCTTGGAGAACTTTTGGTGGGCATGGGTTGGAAGAGGTCCTTGATTTAGTGCAATCTAATAGTTCTGTACCTCGTTCAATAGATAGGGGTGGAAACTTGCGGAGCTCCTAATTACATTGTCCTAGGGTATTGTGCCCTAATGTCAGGGGTTGCGGGTCCGACTAGCATCAGATACCCCATGAACGGTCTCTACTTTGGTCTTAAAAAATTCTGCTAGCTTGTTGCAAAGCAGTTGACTGGAGGGGGGTCAAAAGATTAGCGGCAGGTGGACAAGAGTGCACCTCAACTGTTTTCAAAAGCTTTTTAGAGGAATTTTTCACCAAGGTAATTTGTTTGGTGACGTTTTTAGTTTGTCTCCTAAAATCATAGTTTTATATTCCTGTATGATTAATTTGTACCTAGTTCTTTCCTCTGCACAATAATTACTCCTCCAAACTTTTTCCTGTTGTCGACACTGCTGTTTCATCGCTCTGAGTTTGGGAGAGAGCCATAATGCTGTCAGACGACTTCTATAGTTTTTGACTGGTTTAATAGGAACCAATTTATCAACTGCCTCATTGATCCAAACAGAGTAGTTTGCAGCGGCTACATTGGGATCACATGATGTTGGGGAGAGGTTTGGTAGGCTCTAGCCTCTCAGTAAATTCTGACCTATCAGTCGTATTCCAGGGTCTGACCTTTTTTCCTTGACCTGTTTTATTCCCTGGCAGTTTAGTGGCTGGAATGTTTATACTAATACTAATTGCCAGTTGATCTGACCAGGTAATTGGAAGAACAGCGTCCAGCTGTAGATCAGGAAGATTTGAAAAAATACCATCTAGGGTATGACCTGCTGAGTGTGTGTCTGTATTCATAAGTTGTTTCAAGTTAAAGCCACTCATATTGTCAATAAGTGGTGCTGCTTCTTTGTTGTTATGATCATCCAGATGAAAGTTAAAGTCACCTATTATGGCGTAATTGACATATTGCATATGTGACTCTACAAAGGCACTTAGGGCCTCTAAAAATTAGCTTTGGGACCTGGTGGTCTGTAGGTTAGTAAGCCATAGAACATGCAGTTGTTTATTTTACATTTAAAAGAGAGTGCTTCGCTATCCGCTATTGTAGAGGGCTCACATACAATCTCCAGATGATCGTGATATATTATTGGTAATTCTCCACCACGTTTACCCAACCGGTCTAATCTAGTGATGACATAGCCTGCTGGCAAAACTACGACCATGTCTGGGTTAGAGGACTCTGCCCAAGTTTCCATTTAAAAAGATATGTCGGGGCATGTGTGTCTAAGAGCTCATATCTGTGTTTGACAGCAGAGTGAGTATTAATTAGAAAACATTTCAGCTTTAAGGTCCTAGCGTCCCGCACCATTCGGGGGGGGAGGTGGGAGGTGCACCTTAGGTGTGACTGCTGATGGTAGTTGTTTCAATTGACACGAGAAGTTGCAGTTGCTACACAGGAAATTCTTCGTGTCTCACCGAAATTAAGCATATTGCATAAAGGCTGTTTACCTGACTTTCTAAGCCCAAGTAGCATTTCTCTGGTGTATTCCTGGGGATTAAATTGGCCAGGGGTCCTGGCGCAGGGTGTATTCTGGACACAGACGGGCATTCTTTTGATGTGCCAATGGCGCACCCGCTACGCGCATCCGGGGCTGGAGGCTCATTAAATATTAAGTCCAGCCAAACAACTAGACCGCCAACAAAGATGGCGTTTACGAATGTCACGTCCTGCTACCTGACACTGAACACGGCCGGAGGCAAAGTGAATAAAGTGCGCTGTGCAGAGTAAAGGTGTGATGTGCAAATAGAATAAAAACACTTTAAAAAAGTTCCCCTACGTCTCTATCCCTACATATTGCGTAGTAGCATGAGAGTCTTATGGACCTCGCGTCCGCGGCTGGAGGCTCATTAAATACCGAGCCCACCCAAACAACTAGACCGCCAACCAAGATGGCGTCTATTAATGTCACGTCCTGTTACCTGGCACTGAACACGTCCGGGAGAAAAGTGAAGAAAGTACGCTGTTCAGAGTAAAGGCACAATGTGCAACTAGCATAAAAACCCATAAAAACACTTTTAAAAAGTGTAAATAATCTGGGCACTTCTGTTCAGTGGAAGCACTTATTTTTTGCCCAATCAAATGCTCTACTTAAGAAAACCATTATGTAGGACTTCTTAAAGCTCTTTTTCTGTTGATCACATAAGATATGACGACAGCTGTGCCGTCTAGCCAGACCTCATAAGAAGCACCTCTACGTTTCAATTTAAAAAAAATATGTATGCTACTTTCAACTTTCCTACAAAGTTTCAGATGATGTTTTATAGCTGCACCTTCCCAGATCAGTGGATGGAAGCCAGCTCTGTGTTGCATCTGTAATTTTGCTACCTGCAGTCGCTGTACACAGACCATGACACCTATAGGAGGCATTCACTGCTTACAGAGATTCACAGTACAGATTCATCGGCAAGCAGCTTTTGGGGATTCCTTCAATGGGACAGCCTCTCCTGACTTTTACTGGCGCAGTCCATGAGAGGATCTCAAGAAATCTCAGAAGACTAGGACTCTTTATAGTCTGAAGGGAGCACGTGCTCCCCCTATTTGCTTATTTAGCACAGCGCTCCCTAATTAGTGGCTACCCTGTGGCGAAGGACATGGCTCTTGCAAGTTTAGAACATTAGTTCATATTGGTCAGGAAAAATGCCTTTTTGCGACTGAAAATATGTGTAATGTAATGAAATGTAATTCTGCAGTGCACTGACAATGAATGTTTGCATTCGTCCTAAACATTTGCAACAAATGTCTGTAACCTAATGTACTTACACATTACCTTTTTGCAAATTACCAGGGCAGCGTTTCTAGAATTAGTGCTTTTTTCATAAATGAACATTTTTACACGTTAGGAATGACTTCACTTTTTTAATTTAAGAAGGTTTTCTCCACATAATGTGCTGGGAAAAAAAGCATCAGAGCGAACACGTTCCTAACATGTTGTGGTTCCCAGGTCACCTATCTTAATTCCACTCGTGGTCTCTTAAGTAAACGTTGGAGGCACGTTTTTAGGTCTCGCCTAGCGTTGCAGCGCGCATGTGCTGCTCGCTCTGCGAGACATATTGTGGATGAGGAGATTTCAGAAGGGGACTTGAAGACCCGCCCATCATTTTCATTGGGTCGCGCCAGCGTTTATGCTAAACGCTGGCTTCCCATTGAAAAGGATGCTTCTTGGTTACCGCCCTGTCTCCTTTTCGTCCAGCCCATCCGGACTGGGTCGTCTGCTTCACGGCTGTCGTGAAGCAATTTCTTATCTATAGGGGGCGTGTAGTGGGGATCATGTTTCCCAAGTCTTGTTTTTCCAGCTTTTTTCACTCGCACGCTTGTTTATTTAATTAATTTGCAGCGCGTGCTTTCACCGCGCTTGTTTTCTTTCGGCTTTCGCAATGACGACAGCTTGTTATATTTTTGTTTTAATGCCAACATCCTGTCTATCCTATAACAGCTCTCTGACTGACAGCAGCCTAAATCAAAGCACACCGTCAACCTAAATTAGTTTCAGAAAGCTTGAAAACCTACTTCCGCAATGGGCCCCCACCTTAAGCCGTTGTAAACCCCGTGGGAGAGATCACTCGCGCGCGGCTCCCGCCCGGCACCCTCTTCGTCGATTACTTACTCGGCCACAGTGCGCTCACCTGCCTAGGGACAGCTCCAGGACTCCGGCCCCCTCTCTCCGAAACTACTGGACCAGCTAGTGAGAGAGGCAGAACGGGGTAGAGCAGAGGTGTCAGTCGAGTCACGAGTGCCCACTCACAGCGTGTTTACGGACTTAAAAGGGCTTCTGCTGCTCAGGGACAAAACTGTAAAGCAGCTCAGTAGGTTGGGCGCCTCTGTCCGCCGTAGACGTGTGTGCACCCTGCCTTTCCGCTTCCAGTGGGAGTAGCAGAAGAGATCTGGCGCATTACTAAGGGGCGACCAGGTTATTTCAGGATCATTGTGCTCGTGTGCTACTCCTAACACCAACATAACACCTACTGGCTGCTTCTTGGCGCTTTGGCTGCTGACCTGCCGACTAGGTTGCTACATCGTTATTGAGTATCATTAAATAGGGTGCTAGTTACAGGGTGTGGTTTAACGGCCAGAGCTTCCGACTTTGAAGCTGAGGAACCAGGTTCGAGTCTCGGCGTCACCTCCACATCCTGTGATTCTGGGTAAATCACTTAATCTCCCTGAACCTACCAAAAATGAATGTGTCCTTGTGTAACGTAATTGGTGATCATATAAAGCGCTCCAATGCAAAATATAACAATAATAATAATTCTTAACAGCGCTGTGGAATGGCATGCAGTGAGTAGGCGCTATGCTCCAAGACTTTAATATCAGGACAGTGCAGGGGTTTAGTGGAAACCCCACAAGTGACACAGCAGAGGGGGGGCAGGGGCACCGTCAGGATGGCTTTACGAGAAACCCAGGGACAGAGAGTAAAATATTGAGCAAGAGAGGAAGGGGTGAGGAGGGAGCCGAATTGCCGTGCATTAAGCGGGGCCTCGTTGACGTGCACTGCTCGTGCCAGGGAGTGTTTAACTGGCAGCAGCTGTGAGGTGCCCCTCCCCCAGCCCCGGGGCCTGTGTCGGGATACTGATGGATGTTAAACGTACTTACGTAAAACAACATATATCCTTTAATCTGTCATATTTAAATCAATGCAGAAAGCATAATTCGGTAAAACAAGCTGGCAAGATTTTACCACATCGCGAAATAAACGGCGATTTTCATCAAAATAAGTCTTTCTACTTCTTAAATTAGATTAAACTCACTCCTATAAGTTATCTATTTCTTTTTCCATCTTCCGTTTTATTTTGTATACGAGTAATTTTCCTAAACGTAATAAAAATGTGGCCCCTGCCATATTCGTTCGCCTCTTGTCTCCAAAGAGCCTGTTCTCTCCTTGGACTTCCAGATTTCTGTCCGGTCTAGTGGCAGCAGACATGGTTAGCCCCCAGGATTAGAAGAGTCCTTAAACCAATGGACAACAATGATTTTGATGGTCTTCATGTCAGATCGCCTTCAAACGTCAACCAACTAGTCGTCCCTAGAGTGCATTGTCGTTTTATCTAGAATTAGCGGCACTAATCAGATTGACTTTTTGCGGGATGTACAAATGCAGCGAACACAATCTTAAGGACGGCTTTACTGTTGCTAACATGTGTCCAAAGCAAAAGGCAAAACAGGGAAGAAAGACTACCAGGGCAGATACTCTAACTGTGTGGGGAAAACCGGAATCAGCAACTGGTGTGCACGGAACAAGAGGCTCTCTGGAGGCCATGGCATGCTGGGGGTGCCAGCGCGGGTCTTTTCACCCCACCACCCGGTATGCATTTAGGCCAGCACCGGGTCCATAATTCACTGGGATACTGTGTCTTTCTCTCCTGCACGTTTTCAGACACCATTCTTTTGTGAACTGCCTTGGCAACTGCCCCGGTGCAGAGCATTTTACTGAGCATTTCGGATACATCATATTTAACCCAGTCACTTCTGCCAACCTGTCCCTGAAAGCGGGTCATCCGAGGCCTAGATTTACAACTGCGGACAGCTAGGCTGCTGAAGCAGGCGCAGTAACCCGCTGAGCAATTTCACCTCACAAGAAAAGAGATGCACCGGGGTTTTGGCAGACAAAGCACTGTGAGTACACTAGTGTAAATGCAATAGGTTTCGCATTTAAACTTTTTTTTAGCAATTGCCATATTAAATTACAATGCATTTTATTTATGTTTTACAAAAGAAAAACAAAACCAAAAAACAATGTCATTTACAATGTCAATAGCTCAAAATAATGTCAGTGCGAGACCTATTGCATTGTAAATGCTTGTTTCTTCTACTTGTGAAGGGCGAAATCACCCACGCCTGGCCTTGCCATTTGTCCCGGGATCCTTTTCAACCATGCACTGTCTTTTGCAAATTATATATCTGTTTAGGACACCCGCACACACATCTGCTTCAATTTCTATTTGCATTTATGATATCTATGAAGTGCATACATATTTGTTTCTGAGAAGTATCTCTATTTTGGGTCACCCGTTACGGGGCTGATTCACGAAAGCATTTATGAGTATGGTAAGTAGTCCTACAGGAGCACTCTTTGCGGACATTTATATGCCTTTCCGAATCAGGCTCAAAATGTCCAACTCTCCATTAGCTAAAGTGCAAATATGGCACTGACTTTTCTATTCTTATTAATTGTACATGAATATTCCCAAATATTCCCATTAGATGTTTTGGGGCCAGTTCACCCAAGAATGTAAGAGTGTGTAAAAGAGTACTACATGGGTACTACTCTAAATGCTCCAAAATGCTTTTGTGACTAGGCCTCTAAATTGGTGTGACAGTCTTCGTTAATCAACTCTGAAGACGCTATTGCCAAAAACTGCATTTTGCTTACCAAGGCCTCCTTGGTTTGACATTACTAGTGCTGAATACTTCATATGCCTACCATGAATTATCCACTCTTTGTCTGCCACATCTCTGGACTGCCTGCTTCGATATTAACTTTCTGAATCATTGATGATGTATCCTTTGGCCGGATCAATGCTTCCTGCTGTACCCAGGGCTAACTTGCATCATTACCCCATGCTAGAAAGTATGTCTATTTCATTCTTCCATCTTTTGTTTAGTTTTTGTTGTGATAGATGTTGCTGTACATCGTACTAATGCTTAGTCTTTAAATTATTATTTTGTGAGCCTTTGTCACACCTTACATGTTGGCATCAGTTGATGGATGGGCATAACAGTCTGCCACAAATGTCATCGATTAATACTCATCCATTGTACTCATTAATGTGTAACAAAAAGCAATCCTCTGCCAATAACTGCATATCAAAAACACTTGATGATCAAGCTCAGTCACCCATCTTGAAGGGCCTATAACAAGCGTCTCATTAAATTGTGATCCCCGCATAAACACCTGTTTGTGCAGGAATCTCAATTACAAGCAGTGCAATGTTAATCACACTCTTCTTTAAATTTCAGCAGGTCAAACCGGCTGGAATTTAACAAGGGCAAAGGCTTAGTATATACAGGGACAGGCGGATTTTGTTGCGAAACGCTAAAAGCGTGCAATATATAATAATCATAGTTGATAAATTCAGAACACCTCATTTTCTGATTTTTATCAGATGTGATAATTATCACATCCAACAGAGCCTACTCATAATCAGGCCGTACGTGTCACAATTTTACTACTAACCATCAAAATGTTTTGAGAGGTGGGCTTGGTGACCTCCTATTAGTCACATCCATATTATTGAAGGCCAAAACACAGAGAAGAATATTGTTGGTGTTCCACTGATAGTATTTCACCTACACCACTGTTGGTCAATCCCTCTTGAATGGACCTGATGATCCATCGCCAAGATTCACATCTGGAGCATTGATAGAAAAGTCCCACTTAAGAGCTTGGTGATGCATCAATAGCAGTTACATCCACACCTACACCAACAATTACACTCAAAGTCAAACACCATTTAAGTGCCCATTTATTTATCCATCACTAAAGGTCTTATCCAAACCACTGATGGACAAAACCTTTTGTTGTATGAGCTGGGTAACCCACCAATAAGAATTACATCCAGACTAACAACAGGCAAATTTGCACAGACAAGTTCCAAAGTGTTTTCTTAGATAAATCTGGTGAATCATTACCATGAGCCGCAACCAGATATGTGACCAACAATGTCATGAGACAAGCTTGGTGATTTAGCGCTAATATTTGATCCACACAACATAATTGATAGTGAAAAACCACTGGCACATACTTTTTGTGATCCATTACGAAGGATAACATCCAAATTAACAGTGCTGAAAAGTGATGACAAGCTTGGAAATCCATTGCTCATTATCACGTACTGACCATTGGTGGCCAGACCCATAGATGAACTTCCTCTATGATTTGTTGATAAGAGTCTCATCTAGATAAATAAATAGCTGCCAAAAGTCATTGACAGACATGCTTTGTGATCTCCCAGTGAGAGGCTTTGCAGGACCATAGGTGGTTAAATACCACTGATGGACAAACGTGGCCAGCCATCACCAAAGATGACCTGTAAACCATTGATGGTTAAAACCAGTTGACGAGTGAGCTTGGTAATCTAGGAAACATCGGTTCAAATCCATTTTTGATGGGTTGAACTAGTGACTGACTCATAGTTCCAGACTCATTGATGAACATGCATAGTTATTCACCGCAAAGCGTGGAGTAAATACAGTGGTGCATGAGCTGAGGAAGCTAGTGTGAGAAGTCCTGTTGGAAAGCTTCCAAACTCACACAAATCAGTCATCATTTCCTAAATTACAGCGATCCCATCAACAGATATCATTCAAAGATGTATGATTAATGTAGAACATTAAATCAAATATTCCCCTTGAATATTTCACTTACTATAGTGTGTTCCTTTTAGCATTCATGCAATTGTCTCTCTGACCAACAAGCTCTTTGCCTGTCCACCTTGTCCACATGCTTTTCCTAATTCTGTGGCTGCATTATGGGATTTCAGGTAAAGTATTGTTGTCAACAGCAAATGACCTGGGGTTTTCAAGTAGATCTCTGGCCATGCACTCTCCCTACAAGAGTATAGACAGGCAGAGTTTTATGTTCAAGATACATGAGTCTAAACTCTTTGTGAACTGTAGTCATTGGAGTGACCACAGAGGTGGGTGTCATACTTTGGCACACTCTGGATCTTGCCAAGACTTTTGACCCAAACAATGCTATTTCAGTGGCTAATGCATGCGACAACTGCAGGGACCAGGACAATCCAGCGAGACAGCATAAATAGAGGCAGAATCCAATGAAAACAGCTGATTATGTCACATTATTTACAGGTGGGATGATTAACAGATCCTTTCAAAGATGTCACCAAGTTTTTGTACCGTGATTGAAGGCTATGTGGTTGATCGCATACAGCGGAGGCTCCTCCGCAATGGCGGAGGAAGGTCACCCCACTGCCTGGCGCAGAGCCAGCAAATGAAAAATAAAACGATGTTCCAGCATCGTTTTGATTTTTCGTTTGCCGGCTCTGAGCCAGGAAGGGCGGGGCATGGGAGGGGGGGAGTGCTTGTGCACTCCCTACTTGCGCATATGTGTTTTGCCGGCCGTCTCAGGCCGACCAAAACACACATGTGCACTTAGGTTTCTCATGCAGCCGAGCTGGAGAAACCCTACAGACTCCCTGACCTGAGCGGAGCGTCTTTCCAGGCCGCTCAGGCCAATACCCGCGCTGCTCTGCAGCACGGGGATTGAATGGAAGTCTGTCCATGGGGCTGCTGGGACCAGGAAGAGGACGGCAGGAGCGACGCGATGCGGGAGGTGGCCGGTGGCTTCAGGTAAGTTCTTTTTTTTATTATTACTAACACGCACACCCCTCCGCGCACCCCCCACCCTCCCACCACCCTTTGTTAGTGGCGGCCGCCACTGATCACATAGTGAGAGACCAATTAAATCATTGTAGGTTGGATGCTCGGGCCCAAGCAGCAGAATACTAGTACTAAAGAACTTAAGCACGTATGGGAGGGCTAGCAAATCAGGTCAGGCAGCACTCATTCTGACTGTCGGATGTTTCGTCCCATCTCCTGCTCCGTATTGATTAAGTTAGCTGATCTTCGCTGAAGTAGGCAAGCTCTTCTCTTTATTAGCTCAGTTTAGCATCTTCTTGAGGTGAAAATGTTGTTATTATTATTCCTAAAATGTTCTTTCACACTGAGAACTTTAAGGCCCCCAACATGGCCAGTGCACTGTCTTTAGGGTATTACGTATTCTGTTGTGAATATATGACAGGTTTATAATATCTTTATTTTCTTTCTCAGTAGAATGCCTGAGTTCGTTTGCATCATGTACTACTTATATCTTTGGTGGCCTAAGCGGAAATATAAAGTACATATTGAATGATATTTGGAATAGTATTCATAAACAGTTGTTTACCTATATAATACATGTTTGGCATTTTTATTCCACAAAATTATGTGATATAAAACCCATATTTTATAGGGATCTATGAAATATGGGAAATATTTCACAGTTGCCTGTGAAATAGGGGTTTCATCATGTTAATGCCGACCTCAAACCACGCTGCAGAGCTTTTACATTGTCAGGTATTATGCAGCATGGAGAACCAAATTATGCAGAAATTATGTGGAAAGGTTATGTAAATTATGCAGCAAAAATGCAAATTATACGGCACATTCTGTCAGTCTTATTTTTATTAGGTGTGTGAAAAATTATACTAAATCATGTTTGTATGCTTGGCAGTAGGGGAAGCTCTTCCTTGAGGTGAAAAGACAAGGGTGGGATGTTTCTAAGGGATGCACCGTGCAAGTGCACATACATCGCCATACCTTTTGAGCAGTTCTGGAAGACTGACCTCTGCTTAGGTGTGAAGGAAGAACCCAATTGGACATGTAGTCTGGTGTGCCAGGGTGCAGGGCTTTTTGCACAAGCCAAGGGGTTCTGAATTTGATGCTTTGTTTTACTGGCAGCTCGTGATCAGACATAAGCACAAGTGATCAGTTCTTTTCAAGCCAATGAAGAGGTGGATAGGCAAGAGAAATCTAGCCGAGAGGGATGACGGCTACGGCGAATTCCACATCGCCCCTGCAACGGAGCGGATTTGCAGATGCTGGCGGTCGAGCGAGGAGACGCCGAGACACTGGGATTTCAGAGCCGATAACGTGGAGGCTCTTTTCTCACTGGACAGAGGCTTTCCAATTTTGGGGCATTTTCCGACCTGTGCTGGCCCTGTGATTGGAGAGGGGGTTATTAGAAAAGAATTAGAAGTGATCTGCTGAGGACGCTTTGGCAAGGGGTCGAAGGCGCCTCTCACTTAAGGGTTGCCAATTGAGGTGAGCGGGCTTTCAACGATCCAGAGACATTTTGTTTCCTGGAGGGGGGTTTCTTTGTTGCTGCTGGGACATTTCTACAACCCCCGGTTGGCATTAGTTTGGACGCTCGGCAGTATAAAACTGTAGGAAACTGTACGAAGCATTAATTACTGACAGCTGCTATTCAGCTTGATAGCACAGAATGGCAATCAGCAGGCGCTAAATGTAATGCTCAATATACATTCGTGAGAAGACGGTTAAAAAAAAAAAAGGTGGGCATAGTATTTGGCATACAACTACATGTATCTCGATGTTAGTCGATAGCTTTCTCCCTTACAAGAGGTCGGAAAATCACTTTGGTTTGGCTTCCTGGACCCCTGTTAGGATGGGGAAACATTTAAAGATTGCCAATGTGATGTCTCATGTTGACTCAATTGCGGGTCTGAAGTCAAAAACTCGAACAACCCGGGGGGGCGTGGTTAGCCAACACCCAAGATGGCCGCACTGGAATAAGGCTCCGGTCGGCCGCCGACTAATTCTCCCCCTACATCCGACACCTTGATCCGTCTGCCCGCAATCTATGTGGCCGCTGACGTGCCCGGAGATACGGATCGTTCCGATCCGCCACTGAGCCCAATCGGACTCCCCTTTGCCAAGATAGTCGCTGTTGAAGAGTGCCGGCCGGGGACGGAGGGAAGATCCGGCTGTGATACAGCTCTCTCGGCAGCCGGCTGGAGCGCAGGGAACGATCGGCCTGGGGGAGCGCCTGCTGAGTACGGGTCCTGCGGCCAGAGATCACTGCCTTGCTTCGCACACTTCGGGCCCGGAGGCCCCTATGGACCCCCGCAAAAAGTGCAGAGCCTGCCGTTGAGGTAAAATAAACCCGTGGCTCGAGACATCACCCCCGGGGTGCGTGTGTTGCGTGGAAGTCTGCGGCCCCTCCCCAGGAGTGTATTGGACAGTTGCCCCCGCTGGTGTACAGCCGCGGTGCCGGTGGACTGAGTTGAGGCCCGTTGGCAGTGGGGGACATTCGGGAATTTTTTTTTTCTTTTCTTTTTTTCCCCCCGTTACCCCCCCAGCTCTATTGGGGCCCGGGGGCCTTTTAGCGAGACAGTGGGTGGCCTCCTCCTTGATTTTTGGTCTCTCCACACGCCAGCGTCGTAACCGCGCACACCCTCTGGGGGTTCTGACTCCTCGTGTGGCCCTATTACGCCTGCCCGCGATGCTGCCGCCGCCATCTTGTGCCAAGACCTGCTTTCCACCGAAGGGTCCCCGGTGCAGCGGAATTGGCCTCTCCTCCCTGGTGTCCTGTCAACCGGGCGCTCGGCGCATCCCCTGGTCAACCGACGCACCAGTCGTAGGGGTGAAACGGGACACAATGGCCACAGCTAGAGGCCCCAAGACATCCACCATGCAAAAATTGTCAAAATATGCCCACTCCAAACCCGATGACACAGCGGAGGGGCAGAATGGGGCGGGAGCGAAGCAACAAACTGATGATGGCGGCCCGACATTATCGGACATTATGGTGGCGGTCCAGGGAGTCCGTACGGCACTGGAACTCAAGATTGACACTGTCTCGATTGATGTCAGCCTGATTCGTGCCGATCTGAAAACTATGAGGGAGCGAGTCAAGGTGAACGAAGACTCCATCGCCACACTCACGCAATCCACGACACAGCTGGAATCGACGGTCAAGCAACTGCAGGCTCAGACGTCTGATCTTGAGGCTCGACTAGAGGATTACGAAGGGCGAGCGAGAAGGAACAACGTGCGCATTTTGGGGGTTCCCGAACGTGCGGAAGGACAGGCCGCAGACCTGTTCGTTGAAGACCTGATCTAAAATCATCTACAACCCCGGGCCCTCTCCAAGTACTTCTCCGTTGAACGCGCCCACAGGGTGCCTGGAGGTCCTCCAAGGCCGGGCGCCCCTCCGCGTCCCATCCGGGCGCGGATCTTCAATTTTCGCGACCGGGACATTATCCTTCAAGCTGCGCGGAGTGGACCTACATTAAAACTCGAGAACTCGAACATCAACTTCTTTCCAGATTTCACCTACAAAGTGCAACAAAAACGTAGCTCTTTTTTGGAAATAAAGCGTGCTCTGCGGGGCTACAATTTGAAATATGCCATGCTCTTCCCAGCAAAGCTCCGTGTGCAAGCAGATGGTAAGTCACTGTTCTTCCTGTCCCCAGAGGAGGCCTGGGACTGGCTGGAGGGGTGGCGCGCCTCCATGGACTGGGATTGCTCCCCCCGAGATCGACCTCCTGGAACCGACCGGCCTCGAGGGAAGATTGACTGAGTTGCTGCGATACAGGTATTTGCAGACTTCGCACAAACTGGGGTCCACTCCCTGTGGTTAATGACCCGGTACGATACTATGAGGGTCCGAGCCACGCGCCTTGGTTTTGGAGGCTGGGAGGCACTTGGCATCCGAACATTGCTTAATTCATATGTTGTCTCCCCTACTGACCGCTCCAAGATTGTTGGACATGTTTAAATTGCGGTAGGGTTGTGGGCGGGGGTGGGGGGACATGTCTCCTGAACTAACTGGAACGGCGGGGTCCTGATGTGGGGTACCGGGATCCGTTGGGCTTCAAGTTGGGCAACAGTGATTGCTTTTTAGGGGGGGAAGAGGGTCGAACCTTGGGGCTGATTGGATGTGTAACGTTCCCCTTTTCATGGTTCTTGTTAGGGGCCTATAAGCGCGCTGCAAATTGGGGTGGTGGGCAGTTCTGAGTCCACATTGCAGGGAGGCAGGGTGGGGGGGGCGGGATTCCAGGGTGTTTTTCTGGGGGATTTTTTCGATTTTTGTTTTGTTTGTTAAGCAGTCTATTTATTGAGCATACATGCACTGGTAGGGTGGTTGGTAACGCACACGACGATCCAATGTGTAGCTTCCTCATGGGCCCGGTGGGAGGTAGGGTCCTCGTTTTCCGTAAAACATGAGCGATAGGCCTATGGCCTCTGCCCCCCTGAGTCGACTCAAAATAATCTCCTGGAATGTGAACGGCTTGGGCGACCGAATAAAGAGGGGGATAGTCTTGCAATATCTGAAACGTCACACCCCTGACCTAGTGTTTCTTCAAGAAACACATATTCCTGGTATTACATATTGCGCACTGAATCGATGGGGGTATAAATTGCTCGCACACGCGGGTTATACACGGGGGTCCAGAGGGGTGGGCATTCTGGCACGCGCTTCCCTTCCCTTTCAAGTAAAAACAATTGCACGTGACTCTGCAGGCCGGTTTGTTACTGTGTCCGGACAGTGGGAGGGTCGCCCCCTTAATGTGACCTCACTCTACATGCCCCCCAAACTTCACTCCTCCACCTTGACTGATCAGGGTTCTCACATGTTGACTCTACCTGAGGGGGACAATTTAGTGGGTGGCGACTGTAATGCCGCCCTGGCTGGGGATTTAGATCGCTTACCTCCCAGACCAAACGAACCACAGGGGAAACTTGTGTCTGACTTTCTCACAGCCATGGGACTGATAGATGTATGGCGCACACACCACCCCGCCGATCGGCAGTACACCTTTCTTTCCGGGGTCCATGGTAGTATGTCCCGTATTGATTACCTCTTTTGCCAAGCCACACAGCTTGCTTTGTTTAGTGACAATGCTTTTTTGCCCAGGGGCATATCGGACCACTCTCCTATACTGGCCCACTATGGTGGGGTACCGTCCCACTCCCATCGGGAGATGGCCCTTAATCCATGGTATCTTCAGGTTCCGGAGATCCGGGATAAATTGCTACAGGCCACAAAAGATTATTTTACCGAGAATGAGGGCTCCGGGGCATCGGATGTGATGCTATGGGAAGCGTATAAGACGGTTATTCGCGGGTGCGGGTTGGCGGCAGTAGCGGGCCACCGAAAGGAGAAACGTAGGCGACTGGAGGACATAGAATTAGAAGTGACCAACCTCGAACGTGAACTAACCACGTCCGCCTCCCCTGACACTTCCCACAGACTTGCAGTGAAACAAAAGGAGTACAACGATATAGCCAAGGAGGCAGCCCAAGCACACTACCGAACCACCCAATATCGGGTATATGAAGTTGGGGATAAGGCCAGTAAACTGTTGGCATGGTTAGATAAACGTGAGCTGGCCAATAGGTGGGTGGCTGAAATTGTGGCTCTCGATGGTGTGCGATGCTGCGATCGAGATGGGATTGCTGAGAGTTTCGCAAGCCACTTTGCACAACTCTATGTGCCCACCTCCACCTCCACCCAGGAGGAGTCAGCTGACCTGCTTTCCACAGTCCCCCTGCCGAGATTAGACCCTCAAGACGTTGCGGACCTAGACACCGCCTTGATTCCTGAGGAGGTGTCTAAGGCGATTAGTGCATTGCGTTCTGGGAAAGCAATGGGCCCCAGTGGCCTTCCGATCGAACTTTACAAAGCAGTCTCTTCGGTATTGGCTCCGTTTCTGGTGCGAATGTATGATGAGAGTGTAGAACGTGTAATCTTGCCCGAAACACAGCGATTGGCTAACATTGCGGTTATACATAAAAAAGGGAAACCGCCAGATCAATGTGGTTCATATCGACCGATCTCCCTTCTCGATCCAGAGGTCAAAATCCTAGCCAAACTTCTGGCCCTTCGCCTTGCACCCCATCTCCATACGTTAATACACCCGGATCAATCCGGCTTTATGCCAACCAGGAATACGGCGCTTAATCTCCGTCGCCTTTTTGGAGTACTCGGCAGAGCTTCCACCGTGCAAGAAGACGCGGTAATTGTGTCCTTGGATGCCAAAATGGCGTTCGACATGATGCAGTGGCCCTTTCTGTTTGCATCTCTGGAACGATACGGCTTTGGACCGCGTTTTATGTCTTGGGTGCGTTTACTATATGCCAAACCCTTGGCTCGCGTCTCGGTAAATGGCGGCAGGCCGGCAATCTTTGAGCTGGGGAAGGGTACGAGACAGGGCTGCCCCTTGTCGCCGTTGTTATTCGCGCTGGCACTGGAGCCCTTGGCGTTATGGATTAGGGGTGACCCCTCTATCCGTGGACTGAACTGGGCTCCGGACTGGTCGGACAGAATCTCCCTCTACTGTTGTATTCCTCTTAGGATGTCCGTATATAGGTTTTCCTGTATCATGTCCTTATATAGGCACAATTCGCCCTGCCCTTATATAGGCATAGAATCCCAGTCCTTATTTAGGCATTAAACTGTGCACTCCAAATACAGGCATGGTCTCCGACATCCGTCCACCCTAACGTCACAACGAATTCTTGAAGAACAGACCCTTAGGCTTCAGGAGTTTTCCTAGCACAGGACTATTGATTTCTTCAAGGACTCATTTATTATGCATGAACCGTTATACCTTAGGGGTTCATTCATGACGTCTTCCGCTGTCCGATTCACGTCAATGCTAACATTCTGAGGTACCTCTCAGGTATAAATATACCTTCCCTAGCCCTTGTAAACTAGAGGAGACCTCGACTTCAGAGGAGCCCGTTTCCCGGCCTGATGCACTGAGAAGACGCTGTCATCCCTGCACGCAGAGAGTCCAGCTTCCAGTGATCTGACTGCCCTTGCGGGGTGTTGGAGTTCGAGTCTGGCAAGAGATTCCTACCTCTCTCATTCTTAAGGTATGGAGCTGACTAGAACCTAGAAGGACTCTTGGCATACTAGGCATACTAGACTTACCATACTCTTAGTATACCATAGTAAGGAATACTTCACCTACTTCATACCTCTCCCTACACCTAGGTTAGGTACATTGGGGTAGAACTAGCTTAGAAACGCATCGTATGAGTACTCGCATTTTTAGTCTGTGTTATTTATGTAAATGAATATCTACTAAAGATCATGCTAGCGCAGTATTATTTATTTCTACTGCTTACGCTGTACATTATTTATCTTGCATACTGTCTTGTGATCGTAACAGCACATATTACTTACACGAGAAACAAGACTGTTCAATAAATCTTTTATTGAAACGCCCGTCTATTCTTTCTGTGTAACTTTGAGGAAAACTAAGCATGCACGATTGAGCTGAGTGAAACGGTTATCAATTGTTTCCACGACTCTGGGACACGTTCTGATTCTAAAGGGAAACAAAGTGGTCATGTTTTGCGGCTGCCAGAAACTACTCCCTTCTTGTTATCCAAGGAGTTTCTAGTGGCCTCTGAGCTAGCTGGCACAAGTAATTAAGTTTAATATACTCTATAGGGACATACCGACCTCAGTCCTATGTCAAGCCTATAGGGTATATTATTCCAATGCGCAGAGCCTATTAGGGAAATAGGAGCTACACTACATGGCGCCCAACGGTTTGGTAAGGCGGTAATTTAACGTTAGATACTGAGTAACTCAGCTGTGCTTTTTCTCTCAGAGACCCCTACCCATATACTCCAAAAGACGTCTGGAGTGGGCAGGGTTAAGTATCCACCACGGCTACATAGGGAAACACCCTATATATTAGCTGTTTGGTTTGCTCAACGTTGAAGGATACAGTGTTCCAAAAATATTGTGCACCTTATCTTTGTTTCCTTGAAACTTGTTCTACATTTTTCAAAAAACAAATGTCCATACACGGGGACGATGCCACCGGAAACGGTGGAGCTGCGGCTGATCCAGCCCTAGCAACAGTTTTTAACATTACATGTTTAATTGAAACCGAGGAGGGTGTTATAAACATCCCTCCAAACTTGAGAAGAGCCATCACTCTAAAACTCATAAAACACGGCCTACCACCAAGAGGCGGTAGAGCAGTTTTCGTGATAGAGGCACACGAATCCTTTCAGACAGAGGTATTCTATTCATGGGTAATATTTCCTGAATCCAATCCAGTTACACACATGTTTCACTTCTACAAAGAAGATGATCCACCAGAGGAATATATTCCTTTCGAGGATATTGAAATTCCACTAACATACCAGGAGCATCAGCTCTGGTTTAAAGGCGCCCTAAAACATCACAAAAACATTACCAGGCTCGGTCCACTAGGTAGACCAGGAGCAACATGGCCGATTCTAGCCGGCTACACACCTCATCCTGACATTGAAGAGATGTCAGACGAGGAATTACTTGCTCAACTTACAGAGTTAATAAAAATCTACAGACAATTGGTCCAATATGTCATGCGGACTTTCACAGCCCAACCACCATTAACACTTCCAAATCAAACTCCCCAACAGGGGAATACACTAAAAATTACACCACAGACTCTATACGCAGTCATGGGTAAAATACCCACAAAACGTGAGCAAATTCCATTCTGGATAGCTCAAAAAATTACTCAATCGAAGCAGTATTTCCAAATACTAGCCCGTATGAGAAACACAGAATACTAACAATCAGTTTACCAATGGGGATCACACCACAACTGGAAGACTGCACCACTTGGGGCTCAGTCTTTGCTGCCATCTATACTAAAACACATGGCATTCCGTCAATTGCGGTAATACCAGATGTCCTGAAAACAAATTCAAAATGAATACGGGGCAGAGCCTGCTCTGAATTTAGGTATGAAATTACTGAAAAATTTCGACCAGATCTCAACAATAATATTATCTAATATTAAAGGGGAGGCAGCAGCAGTGGCGATCCGCCAACGATTAAGGGAATTCGATGTTACAGAACATCAGACTGAGCTACCCAGAATAATTGAACAATCTTATGCAGAATTAGGCAGAGATAGTTTGGGTGGAAGACCAGTGAAACCTAAACTATCTGAAAGTCCTGAGAAGGACTCTATTAAACAAACTCCTACATCTTCTAAAAAAAAGTGGGAGACTAATAAACAAAAATCAAACGAGAAACGTTCTCAATCCCGGGGTAGGTCTCCTCAAAAGGAGCCCTCTGAAAGGAGGTATAACCTCAGGAATAGGGATAATTTGAGAAAACCTGACAGGTATCAAGATACTGATACACGTTCCTCTCGTACCTTTCAGATCTCGTCACGGACTTCGGAAAGAAGAGGACGATCAGAAAATAGGGAAGAACGCGTGAAATCAAAAGAAGATAAACACGCTCCAAAAAATAAATCTAAACCTCAATTCTCCAAAAAGAAAGTAGCAGGTCTGAAGATCAGACATGCCGAGAATACTGAGAACACAACTCAAGAACGGAGAATGGGCTCAGACAATGCTGGACAGTGCAGCAGAAGTCACAATAGTTCGCCAGAACCTGAAGGAACTTCTGGAGATAGTGGACTTGAATGAGTACATTACAGTTGAGACTGGAGACACCAGGGTTAGTACTCCACAAAGGTTATATGAAATAACACTCCGAATGGAGGGAGACATACCTAGACAGGTGAAAGCACTCTTTTGGGAAAAACTTTCAAGGGGCTATGACATACTTCTAGCAGAAAAAGACTGGCCACCACAATTTGTCAGGGAGTGCCCACATGGCGAGGACATTATTATGCCTGCCTTCTCTAACCATATTCCAATTCATCTAAAATATACTTATGCCAGGAAATGGGCAGTAGCCCAGGCCCCAGCATTATATAAAAATCATGTAGGATGGGATGAGGACTCACCTCACCATAAAATACATCTGAAACATGAACCAACTGCACAAAGGCAGTACACAATAAAGCATAAAATGCTTTGGGAACAAGTAGTTCAGTTAAAAAACGAACTACCAAAGGCTCACGTGATCCACACACTGAGTCATCAACGTGATGGCGTTCACGTTGCAGGGAATTCATTTGCTGACGAAGCCGCAAAGGGGGCTGTTCAGACGGCTTCCGTAGCTGCGATCACTCGTTCAAAAACAAAAATAGACAGTGAGATAATGTTGGCTGTCAATGCTACAAGCAAAGGCAGTGGTGCAGCGTTACCAAAAAGTTTCCACTCAAGTACTCTTATGTAATTGATGCGAACAACGTTCCCTTTGCTCGAATCCCTGGAGTGGGGGATAGGGTAATTCCAAACAAGGAACGTAGATTAGGACTAATCCTAGCAGCACACGAAGGGATAGCTTCTGCCCATGCAGGTGTTACTGCAACAGTGTCTTTTCTCAAGCAAAGATATTGGTGGCCTGGCATTAGAAAACAAACAAAGAACTATGTTTTAGAATGTGATATATGCCAACATATGAAAGTCTCCACAGTAAAAGGCCCTGCGCAGACACCCCTGTTAATTTCAGACAAACCATTAGCTTGTGTTTACCTGGACCACTGCGGTCCCTTGCAAAGGGACGGTAACTATAAATATATCATGGTTGCAGTGGATTCATGCTCTAGGTTCCTATGGATATGGCCTCAGCGCTCGGCTGACGCTCGAACTGTTATAAAAGATTTGCGAGTCTTTATTGGCACATACGCAATAGGCACGCTACATTCTGACCAGGGCCCTGTGTTTAGCTCTCGGGCTTACAAAGAAGCCATGGCCAGTCTGGGCGTTGCATTGCGGTACTCCTCTCCATTCCATCCTGAGGGAAATTCGGTTGTGGAAAGGAAAAACCGGGACATAAAGCAGTCTATAACAGCTAGGGTATTAGGTTCGGGTGATGGGTGGGTCAAACATCTTTATGGGGTCCAACGCTCATTGAACAACCTGCCAAGAAGTTCTCTAGGGGGGGGTCACTCCATATGAGGTCCTATTTGGGACAAGAATGTGGGTACCAGACCTCGATCACGTAGGCACAGTGGTAGAAAATAAACCGTTTGATATCAAAGATCGTTTGGCTGTTTTACAGGAACTCAATGAACTAAGATCGAAACAAAGCAACGTATTCCTGCAGCCAACCACCACTGGGGAAAAACCGAGCGGTCCCAGCAAGGCCTGTCTGGATTCCAAAAGTTGGGGATCTAGTCAGAGAAAAGATTGCGGACAAGAAGGAATTTGGACCTTCTTACAGACAACCAGTACCTGTCCTAGCAGTTCAAGGAACAAGAACAGTACTTCTGCTGCCCCTTGCTGGAAGAAAGGAGAAAAGATTTGTGTCCATCGACCTCATCAAACCACAGTATGTGGCCAATACTAAATAGTAGGCCTCGTGGACTCCGACCTAGTAGCAGACACACTCCTCTCGCTACTATCCAAGAGGTTCAGACTGAAAGACTGATAACAATTGAGACTTCAGCAGTAACAGATGAAGGACTGAGCAACAATGCAATGGAACTCATCCCTCTTGAAAATCAAGTAACAGTTCGTCCAAATACACCTGTCTACACCAATGTAGCAAGTGATCAACTGGTTCCAGCGATTTCTACAAATCCTGATGCAATTTCAACAATTGACAGAACTGCTTCTGGCTATTTCATTAACTTTGATACGTTCTCAGAAGATCCGAGTGAACCTGAAACGACGCCAGCATCATTAACATTCAAGCAGCAAGTACAAGACTTTCTTCACTTTCTGAAAAAAACGTATCTGGTTTCACCATGGATTGAACTCTGGATTATTTCTGGACTATTTGTTTTCCTGCTTAGGCTAGCTTTGGTTATGACTATGAGCGTGCTTATAAATGGCAGATACATCCATGTGAACACTGAAAGAAAAGATGTGAACTTACTTTTGAAACCTCATAAATCTTCCCATCGTGAAGCAAGAGACTTGTCAACAGTGAACATCACAGCCGTTCCTATACAGGATGGTATAGTGTGGGACAAAACAGAATTTGATATTTTTGGCCCGACGGAACAATTGAACATTCCACATTTGTTTAAAATTTCACTAAGTGATCTCATTTCGTCCAGTACCTATTCTGATGATTGGGACTTTGAGACTGTTAATGACATAATGTTTGACCTAGAAAAATCTGCTGCATTTTCTAAAAGTGAATATTTAGAGGGTTCATCAGACTATGAACAGCTGTATTGCTATAACCACTATGGTCATCATTATTTGCATAAATCTGCATACCCTAGAAATGTGTTTGTTTAACCAATGGGAGCATTGTCCTACACCACCAAAAGGTAGTTCAAAAACATTTGTGAATAAGTTTCCATATTTTTCAGGTTACAATACATCTGATCCAGAAACGTTTTACTATAAAAATGTAAACAAAACAGGACTGAAAATTATGTTAACAAATACAAAACAGATTTATTCTGCAACTTTTATTGCCCAACTGTCTATACAGGGTTTCGACTTTTGGAAAGACACAATTGACACAAAAACTGTCTGGGGTACTAAAGATTGGCAAGTGCGGGGGATAGAAGCTTTATTTAGAGCCTGCATCATCCCTGAACAAATCATGTTTTTGAATGAAACTGTCCAACAAACATCTTGTCTTGGTCTAGCCAAGATCAAAGAGATGAACACCTTCTGTACCAACACCTGGAAGTGATAACAATACACAGGCAGCGGTTACAGTTGACAAAATACTACAACTCAACAGATCTAATCCTGATTGGAGAAAATGGTTGATCTGGCCCACAGACACGAACAACTGTCAGGAAAGATTCCTGAATAAAACTCAGGGCTTTACTCTTCATAGGCCAGACCCAAGATACGTCCAAAGACAGCATCCGGGGTAGTAACAACATACAGTGTAGGTAAATTATGCCTCGATTGGCTGCAGAAATCTACACTACAGGATGTGAAACAACACTTATCCTTACTTAAAGAAGACGCAGACCTTAGGGAATTCTTGCTTGGACCAAGAAAACCGCGTCAAAAACGTTTCATATATGCCGGCATTTATGCTGCCTATAATGAAGCATGGAAAGTGTCACAGATGGAGGCCGCAGAACGAATACGTGAACTTGAACGTATTAACTTAGAGAAAACTCTCTCTGTGGTCGACAATGGGTTAACAACTTTGTCCTCCAGAATATATTCATTGGACGGCATTGTATCCTCTGCTATCGACATACTGAAACAAGATTTGGCGATGTTACAACAAGGCCAATCTCAATTACGTTCTATTGTGTTATTAAGCTGGACGCTGCAATCATTGCACGTGGGCTATGTGCCTTGGCGTTTTATCAACACGTCAATACTGTTTGCAGAATACAATCTAACTGATAAACAGATCGAACTGGCACAAAGAGGAGCAAAGTATATAGTGCTGGGCTTTGAGAAACTGGAAAAGTTACCATTCACAGTGGCAGAAAAACCAGCTACAGAATGGCTTATTCATGGCAAAATCACACTACCTGTGACTACTTTTCGGTTTCAGTATTGCCTCAAACAAATGCAAGCAGGCAAATATGAAAGGTTGGGTAAGGAATACATTAAGACGTCTTGGAATTTACCATACACATATAGATGTTGGAGTGGGGATCGTGAAGTGTTTCTGAGCGGTACACACTGTAAAAATGCACTGAGCGGTTCACTAATATGTCAGGACATTTCTTTACACGGGGCTTGTAATGGTTCTGTGGCAAATTTGTCTTGCCACCAGCAGGGTACACCAGCTGCTGTGATTAATCCAACGTTTGGACAACTTTCTAATGGGAGTTACCTCATGTTGAATGATCAGAGTTGCTGCGGCATGTTGCCAGGCATCCCATATCTAGTAACGGTCAACTCCAGGGTCACTTGCTGTATGCAAGTATTGTTTGCCCCAATAGACACAGTCAGGGAGTCGCCTTTGTGGCCTTCGCTGAACGTCTCTTTTATAAGATTTGATACTTTAAGCAGAATGAAAGCCATGCTTTTACAACAAACAGTGCCTTTGACCTCGGCCAAAGAAACCTATGATCTACAAGTCGCAAGGACTTCGGCTGAGATACAGACTTTAATACGTACAAATTGCCCTATACATTTCGTGGAAATGATAGGACGTATCTTTAACATGTCTGATACAAGCGGAATTGTGCATGTATTTAAGAGCATCTGTTCCGGCCTGTTAACACCTTTCCAGGCAATACTTGGAATAATCCCAAACTTTGCACATTCGGTGTTTGGTGGCATACCATTAATTCTAGCACTTGTTGCCGGAATTCTATTTCTCTTCATGCTATTACGCTATGGCCAGCCTATTCGCAGACATCACTCCGAGCGAAATGGAGAAAGCTCTCCTTGAACGAAAGTGCCGTGAGCGAATAGTACAGCTTTTGGGCATGAATCGTCTATGGGAACTTAATACCACGTGGTTCCTGTCGTTCAGACCAATCTGGCAAGATTGCATCCTACCTGTTCTACGATGCCTGCTATGCGGTGAAGAATGCGTGTTGGACACCTGTCTAACATTTCCATCAGCTACGCCAACGGATATCGATACTCTGCTGGACCCGATAACGGCCCATGCTCTGTGTTGTCCCCAGAGGCTACCAATCCTGATGACGGCATTCATTGAGATCTCACAGACGCTTCCGGCTGCTGCTGAGGTACGAGATGGATCTACAGGCACACAGGTAACAACGGACGCGAACATTGCTGCGGCATCCTATGCTGAAAGCGATGCTTCACATCTCTGTGCGATTAATCTACTACACGAGGTGTTCCGAATGTCACCAACTACGGTGGACGATATTTTGTCTACAGAAATAGATGATCTCATGTTTACACCAGACCCGTACACTGACTCTGATTCAGCCCACAGTGTTCCAGAGATGCAATAACAATTTGGCCTTCATATTTCAAAAAAACTTGGAACTCTTCCCATATTGAACTTTTTTCAGTTTTTTCAAATTAAATGGCACAACAATCTGCTTGAAGTAGAACTATTCTTATAGTACGGACTTCGCGGTACTTCCTCAGACACTTTATCATCGTGTTAGTCTAAAAAAGTTCATTAATTTCCATGACATGAAATGACTTTTGATTTTGAACAACTTATCGATCATTTTTTGTCACATGTAATTATTTCTGCTTATTTCATTCCAATTGCATTTTATTTTCAAATATATGCCTGAAATGAGAAGCAATGCTTAAAAATGTACAGTACTTTTTGCATATTAATAGGTTTTTTAAATGCCTTTTAAATGCTTTTAAGAAATATTTTTAGCAATATGCGGTACTCCATTTTATGTTTAGCATTTTAAATGTTTAGCATTTCTATTATTATCGTACACACGAAAGTGGAGTGGGTGTTGTATTCCTCTTAGGATGTCCGTATATAGGTTTTCCTGTATCATGTCCTTATATAGGCACAATTCGCCCTGCCCTTATATAGGCATAGAATCCCAGTTCTTATTTAGGCATTAAACCGTGCACTCCAAATACAGGCATGGTCTCCGACATCCGTCCACCCTAACGTCACAACGAATTCTTGAAGAACAGACCCTTAGGCTTCGGGAGTTTCCCTAGCACAGGACTATTGATTTCTTCAAGGACTCATTTATTATGCATGAACCGTTATACCTTAGGGGTGCATTCATGACGTCTTCCGCTGTCCGATTCACATCAATGCTAACATTCTGAGGTACCTCTCAGGTATAAATATACCTTCCCTAGCCCTTGTAAACTAGAGGAGACCTCGACTTCAGAGGAGCCCGTTTCCCGGCCTGACGCACTGAGAAGACGCTGTCATCCCTGCACGCAGAGAGTCCAGCTTCCAGTGATCTGACTTCCCTTGCGGGGTGTTGGAGTTCGAGTCTGGCAAGAGATTCCTACCTCTCTCATTCTTAAGGTATGGAGCTGACTAGAACCTAGAGGGACTCTTGGCATACTAGGCATACTAGACTTACCATACTCTTAGTATACCATAGTAAGGAATACTTCACCTACTTCATACCTCTCCCTACACCTAGGTTAGGTTAGGTACATTGGGGTAGAACTAGCTTAGAAACGCATCGTATGAGTACTCGCATTTTTAGTCTGTGTTATTTATGTAAATGAATATCTACTAAAGATCATGCTAGCGCAGTATTATTTATTTCTACTGCTTACGCTGTACATTATTTATCTTGCATACTGTCTTGTGATCGTAACAGCACATATTACTTACACGAGAAACAAGACTGTTCAATAAATCTTTTATTGAAACGCCCGTCTATTCTTTCTGTGTAACTTTGAGGAAAACTAAGCATGCACGATTGAGCTGAGTGAAACGGTTATCTATTGTTTCCACGACTCTGGGACACGTTCTGATTCTAAAGGGAAACAAAGTGGTCATGTTTTGCGGCTGCCAGAAACTACTCCCTTCTTGTTATCCAAGGAGTTTCTAGTGGCCTCTGAGCTAGCTGTCACAAGTAATTAAGTTTAATATACTCGATAGGGACATACCGACCTCAGTCCTATGTCAAGCCTATAGGGTATATTAATCCAATGCGCAGAGCCTATTAGGGAAATAGGAGCTACACTACACTACGCCGACGACACCCTCTTATATTTGGCCAAACCTCGATCTTCCCTCCACGCGGTGCTACGTATTCTTACGCTTTATCGGAAATACTCGGGCTACACCATCAATTGGGACAAGTCACTGATCTATGTCCTCAGTGGGGAGCCCCCACGGCTCCCTCCAGGCTGCAATGCTGGAATAGTCACGGACGGCTTTCGCTACCTGGGCATTTATGCCACAAAGGACGCAGATGTCTTCTACGAAAGGAATCTCCTTCCTCCCTTGCAGCGCCTCCGGGCTGATGTGCAACACTGGAAGACACTGCCCCTTACTTTACTGGGTAGAGCGGCCCTTTTTAAAATGATGGCACTCCCGCGCTTCTTATACGCCCTACAGAATGCACCCTACCCCGTCCCGACTCACTACTTTCAAACAATTGACTCCGAGATCCGTTCATTATTGTGGAATGGAGGCACGCCCCGAATCGCCCTGACAAAACTCACGCGCAGCTGGTACGATGGGGGTATTGCTCTTCCTGCGATTAAATTATATTATTGGGCCTCTCAATTGGTGGTTCTCAACCATTGGGTTCACCGACCCATTGCAGACCCGGCGTACAGAATGGGCAGATACAATATGACGGCGGGCAACTATATGAGGGCGCTCTATGGGGGACCTAAACAGTCGCCTCCCTTTACCCCTACCTCCACTACGGTCTCGATCTGGCACACGGCCACTGCCGCGCTGGGCTGGAAGGGTAGAATAACGCAGGTCACTCCTTTGTTAGACTCCTGCCATCTAGGTATGCTCTCGAAGCAACCGGGATTTGACAAATGGGACATGATTGGTCTCTCGACGGTGGGTGACATGTGGGTGAAGGGTGCGGTGGTTCCCTTTGGTGAACTGCAAGCGACATACCAGTTAAACGAGGGAGAAACGTTTCGATATCTTCAAGCGCGTAGTGCACTCACCAAAGCCATCCCCAAGGGTACTGAACTGCCCGTCTCGTCACCTCTAGAGGACAGACTTCTGGACGACTTCCTTCCAGACAAGGCCATCTCCCTGACCTACCGCAAGATACTTAACAACTTACCGGAACCCCTTGTTAAACTCCGTGCGAAGTGGTCGGACGACGCGGGGGATATGCCTGACGAAGTTTGGAGGGAGGCCCTGGCATCTCCTAGAGAGGTGCCGATCCGGTCCCGATTCAAGCTGATACAACTTAAAATACTTCACAGGGCCTACTACACTAACACAGCACTGGTTAAAATGGGTTTGACGCTCTCCCCACTCTGTCCCCGAGGCTGTGGCTCCTTAGGTACTTTCCTGCACCAGTGGTGGGACTGTCCATTTCTGCAACAGTACTGGAGGGAGGTTTTGTCTATCATGTCCCAAATCTGTCGGAAATCAATAGAACCCTCCCCTCGCCTTTGCATTCTAAACATTTGAGACGCCACCGATCTTAATCGCACCGAACAGCTATGGGTTTCTTTGGGCTGTATCATAGCAAAACGTAATGTGGCAAGGACCTGGAGGGGGGGAGTAATGCCCCAACATAAGGACTGGGCCGAAGACATGGACTGGTGCATGCAGGCCGAAAGGGTGATATACGAAAGCAGAGGATGCCCAGGCAAATGGACTAAAATATGGGGCCCCTGGAATGAAAGCAGAGGGTTTTTGTGCACCCCCTTCGAAGACGATTCCCCATTCAATGTCGAGAAAGAAATATTTCTATGATTTATGGTTATTTTGTGTTCGTATTGCTATTGGTATTGTCTCTTTTGAGTTTATTGATTGCATGTATGCCATGTTTAATTTTTTGCGATATGTCCATTTTTGATGACTGCTTTTATTTCTTTAGGTTGATATTTTATTGTATTATTGTTTTTTTGTTGTTTCTTTAATAAAAAAGATTTATAAAAAAAACTCGAACAACCCAGATGAAGATAGCCTCCGCAAATGCAAGAGCTGATCGCTCGCAGAAAGCTCGTCGAGGCTCAGCCCCAAAATCAAGCCCTCTGAGCTCGGAAGACGATGTCCTGGTTCTCGGGATTGGGGCTAAAGGTGATCAAACCCAGGGAATATCCGAAACTCCCCCCAGGAAAAGTTGAATGTGGAACTAGGTGCTGATTTGGCTCAGTCACTAAAGGGGTTATTGCTGGTGAAGATAGCTGGACAGCAGGGAATTTAGAGGAGAGGACGAATCAAGAGATCGCAAAGGAAGACTCCTCTAGCATATCTCAAAGTAAGGCCAAGGAATACCCACTATTCTTGAAACCTAAATTGCCCTCATTGAAAATTCCAGTTTCAGAGCAGAGTCTGTTGGTAAAATACAAGTGGGCGTGCCACTAGATGTCCAAGCTTTCACTTCGCCTCTTAGGCCACTGGATGGCCAGCCTCTAGCCTCTGTGGTGTATAAAAATACAGCGGCAGGACAGCAAGAACTGGTTCGGCTAGCTCCGGAAGAGCCCTTAGGAAACCAGCTATCAGAGGCCAGGACCAGCATCCAATATGACATTAACACCATGCTAAATCTCATTCTTGAGATACGCGAGCTGAAAGCAACGTAAGGAAATGAGATTGCAGCATTACATCTGAGCCTGTCAAAAATCGAAGAAGCAGTCGGTACCTATCCGGCAAGATTACAAGAAGCTGAATCCAGTATATCCCACCTCGAAGATCAGATGACCTTGATGCAGCATCAGGCTACTTTGGATAAACAACAGAAAAATCTATTGGAAACTGAGCTGGAAGAGCTGGAAAATCATTCTCAACGCTCTAACCTGCGGCTGGTCAGGGTCCCAGAAGGATTTGAGGGGTCACAAATGCATCAATGGGTCGAGTCATTCATTAAGGAGAATCTGTTGCCCAAATTCCCCCTGGAGATCTCACTATTACGAGAGCACACATGGTCCCAGCCCAGCCATTTCCGAATTCAACGTTACCACAAACAATCCTAGTAAACTTTGCAGATTTCCGGGTCAAAGAACAGATACTGACTAGAGCCATTCAAAAGAAGCAATTCTCAACCCGCGAAGTTCCCAGCTGCCGCATTTTCTCCGATATGTCTAGCAGCGGCTCGTCGCCGGAAATAATTTGTCAAGCTTCTCTACTTGTTCAAGGCACAGGGGGCTCAGGCGGCTATAGCTCAGCAATCTAAGCTACGAGTCTTGGTGCAAGGGAAATTTCATATGTTTGCAAATCACGAGGAAGCACAGGACTGTTACAGAAAATTACTATGGAAAAGTAGAGTCAGGACTGGTTGTTGTCTTTCTTCCCTTTTTCCTTTATTTTTTATTTTTTTGAAAATGATTGGGTTTTCTTTTTGGTTTGTTTGTTGAGACTAAGGGGGTGGGGTGGTAGGTCACTCCAGGGTGCAATACCATGGCACCCAGCTTAGGGGTTATTCAGGGTGGGGAGGCAGGGGGTATGGTGGGCTATTCCCCAACTGCCAGGGGTTGGAAGGGGCACGGGGAGTTGGTGTGGGTGAGGGATGTGTTAAGCAAGGGAAAAATTGAGCAGGAAAAGAATGAATTATATAGGATGTGTTTTCAAGCTAGCGAGATACCGCAGATGATAATTTTTGCAGGAGACGACGCTAAAAGAAAGGTTAAAAACGGAGATAACGTTTCTGAAGTGGTTGAGGCTGAGATATGTTTTTAAAGATAGATCAAATGACACAAAATATAAAAGTGATTACATGTAACGTGAATGGTTTGTTCAAACCACGTAAAAGCTGTGCATTTCTAAATTGGTTAACATCCCTCACTCCTGAAATCTTATTTGGGTGAAGGTAAAGCTTGAGGAAACAGTGTTAATTTTTTGTTAATTACTACGGCCCCATAGATGATGAAACCACAGCACTTGAGCAAATTTATCAAATAGCGGTGAATATGGAAGGTATATTGATTATGGGTGGTGATTTTAATTTCATTCAGAATCTTACACTCTATACCTCGAATAAAACAAAACGACAATTAAAACCTAAAACCGCAAAGTGGATTAAAAGTATGACAATAGATTTTGCCCTAAGAGATCCCTGGTGGCAAGGGCACCCTGGTTTCTCTCAATTTACCTGTTACTCTTTGAGATACAGAACGGCATCCCGATTAGATTTTTTTTGGGTGGACAAACTGTTAGCCAATGGTAAAACAGAGATATTGGCCAACTCTTTTTCTGATCACTCTGTAGTTTCTTTTACGTTAACGTTAGGGATCACCCCGAAAAAGAAATCAAGGTGGCAGTTTGATAAATCTTTATTAGAAGATACTATTTGGCTGACAGAAACTAGATTTTTTATCAGGGAGTTTTTTAGTTCAATGCAAATACTGCCCCAATCTTTATGGTTTGGGAGGCATTTAAAGCCACTTTCAGAGGACAGACGATAGCCTACAAGTCTAGGTTAAGTAAACAACGCAAGCAAAAGATCGTGGAGTTACAAACCGCTGTTGAGAAAGCTAGACAAGATGCAAATTTAACAGCGACAGTGGAGTATACTATTAAGGCACAACAGCAAGAATTATTAAAAGTTAAGGAGCAATTGACGGATTTTATTTTACTAGAGGAGATTTCGGGAAGTAAGGCATATCAACAAAAGCTCTATGAAGAGAGTCAGCATATGGGTAGTTTCTAGGCCTGGACCACGAAAAGTCAGAAAGCGGCACAAATAATAAGTCAAGTTAAAAATCCTTCTACTGGCCAATTAGAAGTAGATAAACATGCGACCTTTGAGGTTTTTCTCTCCCATTTAAAAAAATCTACACGGAAGTACAGGCTATAGAAGAGTCAAAATTGATATCTTACTTTGAATCACTGAGCTTACGCAGATATCTTGACAGCTTATTGAAACGCTTAATAGCCCCATTGAAATCTCAGAAATGCTGACAGTATTAAAAAATGTGTCCAACGCTAAGGCTAGTGGATCGGATGAGATCCCGGTAGAAGTATATAAGACATTCCAAGAAGAACTACTTCCTTTTTTAACCAAGCTGTTTAACCAGATGAAGGACGGGATAGATATCCCCAAAAGTTTCAAAGAGTCAGTGTTGGTAGTCTTCCTTAAAAAGGATAAAGATCCTCGTGATCCTAATTCCTATCGCCCTATCAGTCTGTTAAATACGGATTATAAATGGTTTATGAAGATTTGGGCAAGGAGAATTGCTACATGTGCCCAACAGGTGGTTCATGGAGATCAAAATGGCTTCCTTCCAGGACGGCTGATGACCACTAACACGTATTTTCTAATGCAAGCTATTGATTTTTTTTCCGCGAATAAGACCAAAGCGGCAATTTTAATGATGGATGCCGAAAAGGCTTTTGATTTGGTAGATTGGCGTGCCTTATTTTTTATTTTGGATAAGTTTTGTTTTCCACTACAGCTGATACATATGTTAAAAGAATTATATAGTCAGGCGGAAGCCAGAATTATTATTAATTAAGCAGAAGCCGGGAGGGTAAATATTAATCGCGGAACGCGACAGGCATGTCCCTTATCCCCCCTTTTGTTTTCCCTGTTTATTGAACCCCTGGCTGCTAAAATTCGTGACATTTTACTGATTTTGCCTCCCATGTAGGGGATGGCAAAAATTAAGTTATATGCAGACGATATAATTTTATATCTCAAAGCTGGGGGTTCTAATATACAGAATGCGTTGGACGAAATAAAAAAATGTACGCAGGTAGGGGGATATAAAGTGAATCAAGCAAAGACGGAAATCCTTACATTTAATTCGGAGCTCTCCGATATTCCGGTTTGTTTACAATATCGATCACCACATCCAGTTAGATACCTTGGTATTTTTGTTACAAACGACTATGGTCAACTATTTCCATTGAATTACAGCAGTACGCTTGCGAAAGTGAAAAAATTACTAGATAAATGGACTTTGCTGTATCTATCACTGATAGGACGTATTTCCATGGTTAAAATGTTGGTGCTCCCATTGTTTTTGTTCCTTTTAGTAATCTTCCTTTAAAAATTCCCAGTTCTTATTTTAAAGAATTGGACGAAATGATCCGGAAGCTTGTGTGGAATAATAAGCAGCCCCGGGTTAAACTAGCCCCACTACAACTAGATGTAGCATGGGGTGGATTAGCACTCCCACATTTTGCAACGTACTACCAGGCCTCTCTGGTCAACCTGTTATCACAATTAGGAGAGGAAAATTCAGTATTCGATAACTTTTTTTTAATACATATGCTAAAGAAAAGTGTCATAAAACTCCCCACTTTTTTACGGTCAGCAAAACTTCCCAAAAGGACCAGATATAAGGTGATACTGGCATTAGCAGCAAGAACTCAGCTCTTTTATAAATCGCGAGATATTCCAACATATCATGCCCATACTCCTATTCAAGATTGTGCAGCAGGAGGTTTAATGTTGCCCAAAGGACTCTACCAATTATGGCAAGAATTAGGTTTTGTTCAGCTTGGGGATTTTTATAATCATGATACATTAATTACATGGGAAATGGTACGATTACAATCTCGCAACTTAAACACCACTTTCTCTATGAGTTTTCTTCAGGTGGTGAATTTTCTCAAAAACAATTATACCATGCTGAGCGAGGCTGCATGTCAAATCACCAGGCAGATGTCGAATAAAATAGTGGGTGTAGAATTTGGTAGTGAAGAGATTATTATGAAAGAGCTTCAGAAAATTCACTCTGAGACAGGCAGTAAGTTTAATACGAAAGAGTGGCAGCAGCTCAGTGAGATATCGAATAAAACACTGCGAGGTGCTAATTTTAAGAGAATGAATTTTTATCTAGATGGTTAGCATATATCACCCCTTTGAGATTGCATAAGATGTTTCCAATTAATCAGAACCAATGTTTCAGATGTAATAAACAGGATGAAGGGGGCTGGGTACACATATTTTATGAGTGTAATAATCTACAGCACTTTTGGAAGGACGTTTTTATCATGATTTCTCATTCATTGTCTTTAACAATCGCCCCATCATCTATGTTGGTTTTATTTGGTTCATCAGGGGAAGTAAAATGTTTAACGAAATATCAGCAGTATTTTATAGTAATTTCTATAGCAGTTGCAAGGTCACTTGTCCTGCAAAATTGGAAAACAAATAATCAACCTAGGATTGACCATTGGGTTCACAAAATGTGCAGGACTTACAGATTTGATGAGGCCTATGCACAACGTGTAGGAGCTACTGTAAGATTTAGAGCTATCTGGGCAAATTTCTCCACTCATTTTATGTCTGAGTAAAGCATATTCCAAGTGCACTGTTTTTTTAGGGATTTAATTTTTGCACTTTACTAAAATACGAGCACTTTAAATAGTTTTTGATACATATATGCTAGTCTGATGTAGCCATTGTATGGATTTTAGATTGTTAACTGCGCATTAATAGCCCCTAATGAATAGATGTATTGATTTTCCTGCGGAAATACCAGGAGGAAGCAAAAGCCTGGTAGATTATCTGAATATGGCTTAGTGTGGGTTAGTGCTGAATATATTTCATATTTATTTTCTTTCCTATTCTTACTCGTCTCGAACTGGCTTTTTATCAATTATATTATAGCCGATGATAACCCTGATCTTTTTATGCAATATTAGATGATGTATTTATGTTGTTTGCTATTTGATATCCGCTATTTCCATCTTTTTTATCCATCCTGTAATGTCATGTTTCTTTTATTCCTGCTCTAATAAAAAACAAAAAGAAATATATTCATGAAAAATGTTGATGGAAGTTAAAATGGCAAAGTCTCTGTCCTCGAATTGATCAGCTATACCTATGAAATACACACACACACACATATATATATATATATATATATATATATATATATATATATATATATATTCGTCCACAGCGGCATTTGTGTGTGAGGTCAGTTAAGACTTAACGGTCAGATTTGAGTATTTTTGACCCTTGGTATACTTAATATCAGTCTACTCAAGTATTACTTGTGTTTTGTAAGGGGTTACAGTTATATACGTGACTTGACTCTGCATTCACCACCCATTCATGTTATGTTTACTTTCCAGTACTGATCTTCACAAAATGTCAAATTAAAATATATGTATCCAAACAAATTTTGTAGTATTAGGCATGGGTTCATAAAGATGGGCCACACTGATAGGCCATCAAGAAATCTTTCAAGCTAGTTTCACCATTACTTCTAATTGTACTTCATTGTTGCAAAGGTTGATAGCACACCAAATTTTCTGGATTATTGTTCAGACGTTTACAAATTTTGCAAAAGACTTCAAATATTAAGCGGGTGTAAGTTGTACAAATAAAAATGCACTCCTATGGCAACGTATGGGTCTGACGTTTGGAGTTACAAAGACGTGAAGGACATCCAGGGGGCAGAAAATAAATTCATGTGCAAACTTCTTGCCGTCCCTCCCACTATTCCGGCGTACATTCAACACCGAGGAACTGGGCGTGGGGTATATCTCAGACCTGATTGCCGTTGCCCCGCTGTTGCGCTGGCTGAGAATCTGGGCTTGTCCCACCCCCTCTTTAAATCAACTTGTCATCACGGACTGCATTGCACACGAGGGGACCTTACGTATCCCCTGGCTAAAGTATATTATGGAGCAAATGAAATGGTTAGGCTTCCCCGACTTGTATGTTAATCCTAGACCCCTAGGCCCGGTAGCCATTAGAGACATTAAACAACAGTTTCTGGCCAAAAGGCAGGGGCTTAGGGAAGGTAATGAGATAGCTAAGCCCACTGTGAGAAGGTTTGTTACACTGAGTCTGAGCCCACAGGTACAGCCGTACTTGTTTCTTGTCACTAAAGCATACCATTGCTTTGTGTTAACCAGATTCCCATTGAATCTGGTACCCTGGTTATTAGCCTTTCCCAAAGGCTATCTGAAACCTGGTGCACTAAAGCCCTGCCCTTGTTACAATTTTTCTGAGCAGGATACTCTACATTTTATCTTTATCTGTGTTTTTTTATGACCCCCTACGCAAAAGGTTTATACTTCCGCTGCTCAGAAATTGTCAATTTGCTCAAGTAAGGCCCGCATTACTATATCTTCAAATGCTTTCTTCTCCCATGGTTTGTTTTGGCGTTGCGAGCTTTTTAACAGGGGCCACAAGATATAGGAAGAGGTTGTCTTTGCAGTGGCCAGGCTGTATCTGTTAAGTGTGTTCTGGAAACTATATTATGTGCCACCCTGTGCCCGTTATGCCAACTCCCTAGTCTATCTACTGAGTTAACGTTTTATTACTCTTGCACTTTATCCGTTGTATTTTATGTTTATTATAACGTTTAGTGCTTGCTTTTAATAATGAGTTTTTAATTTTACTTGTTTATACTGTTGGTTTTAGCCTATTTACCTGCGTGATTTGGATTTTTAATTGTACATGTGGGATCTTTTAATCACTGTATCTCTGACCAAATGTTTGCTTTTATGGCTTTTGGTGGCCGAATAAAGTATCTCTTGACTTGACTTGACAAAGCGGGTGGAAACGGTAATCCACTTTTTGGGCCATTTCCATCTTCTACACCTGCGCTTTCTCCTGTCCCTTTCTGACAGTTTGCTGGTTTTTACCAAAAGGTGCAATAGATTTGTTAGGGGGAGCTAAAAAAACAAATATATATACCAATCCACACACACACATACATATACATATATATTCACTAAAAAAAAAGGTTAAAGGAACATTATAGTTACGAAATAGAATTAAAATAGCCTTTGAAATTCACAAAAAAAACGAATGTTACAGGGACGTTATAGTTAGGTTCGATTGTACACACACAAAACCATAGAAATTGAGCAGTTATAATTAGAGTTATCTCAAGCAACTATAACTCGTGCCCTAGGGTAACTATAACTTGTGCCGCACCACGCACAGTTTTTTCATCCATTATTTTATAGCAATTGTTGCACTGATATTATCAATGATGTCATAGATGTCATGAGTAATGTAATATGTCGGGTAATTAGCAGTGCTTGGTGAGGGCACGAGTTATAGTTACCTTAGGGCATGAGTTATAGTAACATGTGATAACTCTAACTATAACTGCTGAATTTCTGTGGTTTGTGAGTGTAAAATCTGAATTTGACTATAATGTGCCTGTAACCTTTGGTTTTTTAGTGAAATTCTAAGGTTTTTTAAAAAATCTATGTCCTAACTTTAACATCCTTGAAACCTTTGTTTTTTTCAGTGAATTTCTACGTTTTTTTAATACTATTTCTAAGTATAACGTCCCTGTAACCTTTGTTATTTTTTTCAGTGAATTTCTAGAGGTTTTTTATTGTAAAGTAATGCTTAATTACCATACGATAATCCACCTGCTGCCGCGCACAGCGTGGGCAGTGGAGAGTTGGCTGCAGGGCCTGGCCTGTGGACCCACGCAAGCAGCCAACCCAATGCCGAGCTTGGCCTGTGTCCAGTCTCTTTGGCCAACCCCCGAAGGCAGCCAACCCGTGGGCCCCCTCCCTGGGCCACTTTTGGCCCCAGGGACCCCATCCCCATCCTCTGGGGTCTGGTGCATTTTTTAGGGGGAAGAGGCCACTGGGGCATTTTGGCCCGGGGGACCCCATACCCGGGGCGCACCATTATATTTATGGGAGAGGAGGGTCAATCAGCCCCCATCCCTTGGCCGATTTCCGCCCAAGGACCCCATCTCCCGGGCCCGGCCATATTCTAAAGGGGGAGGGGGCACGTAGCGGGAGACCGAGCTTGTCTTAGTTGCTGCTGATCCTCTGTGAATTTGAGGCACAAAATATGTTTTTGGCCCCAGGCGGGGTCCCTGTGGGACCCCACCACCAGGACTAGGGAGTCATGCTATTCCTACCCTGTCCCCTTGTGTTTTTTTTTTACTTTTCGTGGTAGCAGCTAATCCGATCTCACCATGAGATCTGTCGGATCTGCAGATCCTCTGCATCCCTGGATATCATAAATTATTATTATTTTTTTTCAAACTACTGAACAGATTTACACCAAATTACAAAAAGCACTGTTTCTGGACCAAGACCTAGCTTTCGGACAAATTTGGTGGAATTCTGTTTAGTGGTTCAGGCTGTAGTCATGCTCAAAATCCGTATGGGAAATTGCATGGAGAAAACGCGTTTTGAGACCCTCCCTTTTTCTCGGCCCCCGCTTGACGAATCACCCCAAAACGTTCCAGACAGCAGCTGCATTGACTGGCACACTAGTTTTGAAAATTTCGTGAAGATTCATCAAATGGCGTCAATGTTAATAGCAAAACAAAAAACACTTTTCCTATGGAAACTAGGTCCTAACTATAAATACCTACTGGCGGCCGCCAGTAGGTAATACATATATATATATCTATCTATATCTATATATATATATGTATGTGTATATATATATATATATATATATATATATATATAGAGAGAGAGAGATAGGTGAAAATGTCAGTATACTAAAAATAATAATACTGAAATTCACCAGTTATAGCTTGAAGTAACTATAACTTGTGCACTTGCCATGGACAGTGACGTCTTTAATGCCGCCATTTCAGATGTCATCAGTGGTTATCGATGATATCGTAGAACATGTCATGTATGATGTAATATGTGAGGTCATAAGCAGTGCCTGGCAAGTGTGCAAGTTATAGTTACTTCAGTTAACTTCAACTGGTGAATTTTAGTGTTTTTTAAAAGTTTAAAATGTTATGTTTAACTGACATTATCATCTAAATAAAATGCCCCTTTAACCGTTGGCTTTTTCAATTAATTTTCAGGGTTTTTTAATGTGAAGTAAGATTTCATAACCATGCCAAACTATCCCAAAAACGTTCAGTGCATGGCCTTTGGCTGGGGCTAGGGCCTGGCTTGTGACCAGGCCCTGCACCCAACCCCCGCAGGTGCTCAACCCCTGCAGGTGCCCAACCACCGGCCTCGCTTAGCGAGTGGCAGTGTGCGGTTTGGGGCTGGCCGCATAACCCTCCATAGGTGGCCTACCCGCACAGACATTAGCTGTGCGCAGCATAGGGTTGGGCGCAGGGCCTGGCCTTCGGCCTTGCCCTGCAAGCAGCCACCCCACCATTGCTGGCCAACCCTCCACAGTTGTGCATCCCCCATTCAACTTTTTTTGGGTCCCAAAGTAATCCTGCAATAATTTTGTGGCACTCCCATGAATTTTTGCCTGGGGGAGGCGCACTGAGTACAAGAGTACCGCGAGTCTGCTGCGTTGTGAATTTTTTTTTTAATGCACTTTGACCCATCCCTCTAGGTTCCTCTAATCCCTCTGACCTCTAAAGGACCAGTGTGTCTGGGTACCTCTACAGTGCCCCCTTATATATTGTTTTATTTTCATTTTCAGGACATGGGGACTGAGTCCCCGAGTCCTAAAATGGAGGCCTCAACATTTCTCTTCGTGGTGCGGTCAGCCAATCACATCGCTAGGTCCGGCAAGACTGGTCCCAGTCCTGCTGACCAGCTAATTGGAAATCTTGATTTGTCGTTTTTTCCCTCAGTGCACAATCAACTGAGTACTGAGTCGCTAGATATCTATACATTTTAAGCTACATTTTTCTCAAAAATCTAACACATTTCACCAAATAACAAAAAGCACACTTTCTGTGTAAAGCTCTAGTTTTCTAACACATTTGGTGTAATTCCGTTTAGTTGTAGAGTTGCATAAAGTTCCTGTGGAAAATTGCATGGGGAAAAGGCATTTTGGTACCCTGCCTTTTTCTCTGAACCCAACCCTCCCCCCACCGCATGATAGAGCACCCTGAAACTTTCCAGGAAGAAGCTGGGGTGGATGAACCTTTTTTTGTGAAGATTTGTTAAACAGTGCCAACATTATCCCCATAACAAAAAATCTATTTCTTATGGAAACTTAAACATATACACAAACACCTTGGGTGTCCTCTGATCCATGCAATGTTACAGTAGGCTGGAAATATCCGTAAAAGTCTGCATTACATGCAGTGACAGTGAGGTAAAATGTCTGGAAATGTCAGGGATGTTCTTTACTCATGCAGCGATAGAGAGAGATAGAACAATAGAAAAATGTGGGTATGTTTTTTAATCCATGCAGTAATAGAGTGTGTTAGATAGATTAGAAACGGCTAACATGGTCTTGATTTCATGTGGTGATAAGGAGGGCTGGTAATCTTTGAGGTATTGTTCATTTCATGTACTGACAGAGCAAGATAAAATGAAAGACATAATCTGAGTATTTTCTTAATTCCAATTAGTGATACCTTGAGATAGAAGTACGATGTTGTCCATTGTAATGCTCTTCATTTGTTGATGTGATTGAACAGAACTGTCTGAATCTCAACTTCATCTGAATTTTCAGATGGAAACTTTGTTTTGAAGGTCACAGATTTTTCTGGAGACACATATTGTTCAACTACTATAGCTCTGGATTTAATGTATACTTAAATCATATGTCATTTTTGTTTGCACACTGCCTCTTTGTTCCCTTCTGTAATTTACTGTTGACTGCTTCATGATTCCGGCAGTAGAATTCTCCTTTCTTGGAAATAATTTTCATCTTGTTTGGTGAAGGACAAAGCCCTGTGATTGTTCCCGGCTTAATCTCACTGGAGGTTTGGGCCCTAGGGGTTCAATATATTCCAGTACAGTAGTATGTCTGTTTGCTGCACAGGTGAAAGGAAAAGTGCCAATTTAGATTAAAGTCTCACTCTGTGGAAAGACTTTCTCAAAACAATTTAGAATGTCTCGTTGTGGTTTGCCCTAAATTCGTATATTGGAGGACAATGGTCCTTGGGTTTTCAGGCATAGTTAGCATTTTGCTATGATTTAGCAACGTCTTATCGCAGTAACTGTGTAACATTAACACCCCGAGGAGGGATCATCTGGTTACCTTGCACTTTGGATTAAAAAAATAACACAGCAACATTGATAATGAATGACAAAAACTGAAAGAGCAATCCACTTTGTCTTAAAGTGGTTTGTAATATCAATATATTTGCATAATTGTTTAAACAGGACACATTTTCGGCATGTAATTTTAAACTATTGCTACATCTGATGCTAGATTTATAAAAAGTTCTTCATAGATTCCATGTGAAATAATTTAGCACCAGAAATTGAGGATTATTTTCACAATGTATTTTCTTTTCACAGCATCACCCACATCTTTTAGTTCTATTTCCCAGCATGCAATATTGGTATTTAGAAAAGTTTAATATAGTTTTCAATCGTATTAATTTTCCAATGAAAAAGTTTAGAGACACTGAATTGAGAAGTAAGAGGACACATTTCAACTGAAGGTCTGGTTAATGCAATTTTATCATGTAATGAGGGCATTTTAATGTTCACCTTCATAATTATGGAAGGTTTTGTTACTGATTTTTAAAGTAAATGGTATACTTGCAAAATATATTATAAGTACTTTGACTACCTCAGTGCCTTATTATGTCATTTTAATTTCCACATCTGTTTTTTGCTCTCTAAGAACATTGAATGTTTTTCGATAAATCTTGATAATTCAAGTTTTAAAAATCACATTCTCACTTTTCTCGGGTTGGAAAGAGGGATTGAGCAAGCTTAAAGTAGGCTAAGACGGATCCAACTGGAAATGAATTGTAACTTGAAAGTTCTTACTTTTTTACTTTGATTAAGATTTTTTTCCATTTAAACAGCTGAAATTAAATAAATTAGGGGAAGACAGGCTCATACTGCCGGGTGGTTTGCTCCTACTATTTCAGAATTTCTTGCCATATATTTGTTTGAATGTCTCCCTTTTTCTGACTGGAGAAGAATTGAGATTAAACTTAATAAACTATAGGACATGTACATGGTCAGACAAGGACCGAAAATAGTCCCAGTGTCCAAATAAAAGTGGCCCCAATTAGTGAATTAAATAGCTTAAAAAGTGACCCATGTTTGCAAATTGAGGAAGCTTTGAACTTGTAAACATAAGCTGTATGTGTGTTTTGCTAGGTATGGAAGACTACATGAAATTAAGTTTGCTGTAGGCAATGTTTGTTTTAATATCGGGGAAATCAACAGCCAAACAAAGGGCCACACACTGACCCGTCAGACCAGCCAATCAAGCACTGCCTAATTGCCCTATAGGCCAGTTCGACCCCGGATATGTAGGACATTGTAGAACTGTGCTACATACACCATGTTGTATTTGGCCTGATTAATTGGTGTTGCTCTACATAGCATACAAATTACTGCAGATGTAAAGAATATGGTTTGAAAACAACAAACCCAGTTAGTGAGGACTGAAACGGTAGAAACGAGACATTTTGGAGAGAGAAACAATAGTGAAAAAAGAAGTGCTTGTAAATGCAGTACCTCACACGACTGCAGTCAAGCTTTTAATTCTGTCGTATATCGGCACCGTTTTTTTCAGAGTTAAAACAATAGAATTAAAATAATTTACAGTTTTGTATTGGTGCACACCTTTTTCAAAAAGCCCATCTCTTAATTAATTAGATAATTATGGTATTAGAAGGTTGTGCCAAACATTAAAGGTGAAAGTCCAGTTCTTAGAATCTTCCCTTTGCATGCATTTGATCAATATTTCCTTTTTATTATTTTTTCTGTATTATTTCTTTTTCTTACTTTGAACATTTTAGTCTGTCTCTTTTCGTTATTGCTATGCAAGTTTATTAAATTTTTCTTTCAATATTTCTTTCCTCTTATCCCTTTGTCTCTCGGATGATTCCCACTTTCCATGTACCCCACGTACATTTCTCTTCCGACCTTTAGGTGTAGAGTGGACAAAAATTCACACGGGCATTCCCTTTCAAGTGTTTTAGTTGTTTTTACGCATATTCGGGAAGGGTTTGCGGCAATCCCTTTTGGCAAATTGTGCCACTGAGCCTCTGTTTTTACACTTTTGTTTGAGAACAGCTGCTGACTGCAACCAGTCCCCTTTTATTCTTGGGGTTCTGTCTCTACCTCTTCTTTTCTCTCGAGTGGGCTCTCCGAGGTCAGCATTTATTTCAATCTATCTGAAGTCAATTGCTTTTTGTGTGTTCACCTTTTGTTTCTTTGTTCGTTATTATTTCATAAACTCAACCATTCTGAGGAAACTGGAGAAAGTAATTTGTGAAAACACGTTTCACACCGTTTTGGCAAAAAATCACTATTGGTGTCTTTGTTTCCTATTATTTTTTTCTAATTTCAAGTTTTCTCGCTCTATGGGCTTTGTACCTCTTGCAACCATGAGTGATGAAAGGGTGCTTTTTTTGCTCGCCCGGCCATTGTTTTATTTTTTTAATGAATTTAATTACAAAAAGTACAGTGGAGTGCCTTATAATTCATGCCAGTCGGTTTCTTCTGTTATTAGTGTTTTGTGGTTTGGCACGCACATAATTGCTCGATTGTGACATCACTGCCCAACAATAAACAGACTGAGCGGTTGCTGTTCCGAATCCTGCAGCTCTATTGTTCGGGCCATCTGCAAAAGCATTTTATTTGTATATATTTTTAATGTGTTTTCCTTACGTCCTACGTTTTTTGCTTTATTTTTGGTGGGAATCCGCCAGTTCTCCCTGCAGACTGATGCTCAGCTGAAGCTGTGAAGTGTTTGTCTGTGATGCTCAAATTATGTCAGTTTATACTAGGAGGTGCGTTTTCTTTTTGTAAATGCTCATACTTAAAGTCGTACATCTGTGTATGAGGTTTGAGTGTTCGCTTACTCGCAGTACTGTACTGGTCAAATTGAAAGCATCACTCACACAAGGCCCCCGCACACATAACAGCAATGCAACCTAGACATACACAGATGGCCCAGGACAGGCAGCAACCAATGCAAGTATGTTAACGCTCAGAGGAAGTTCTTGAACACACACCAGGTACATCTCACGCTACAATCTTCACTCACACAGAGGACAGGGACGACATATGCCGCATTATGTATCCACGTGCAAACACTTACAGAAAGGGAGGCTGCATTGCATGCTTCCCCCACACGAGCAGATCAGGTATAGCGTGTTGAGCAACAGTGCACACCCGCCCTCATACAAATGATACAGATATAACACAGTGGCTGTTTCTCTTGCACAGAACAGATACAACGAAACAGCATCGACAGTGCACGCTTCAATAATTCAGGCTCAAAGAACTGTATCAGTTGGAAATATCAATTTAAGCTTCGCTCCCACATAGCAGAAACAAGACAAGTGGCAGCATTTTAGACATTGCTCGCTTTTGCGTCTAACATACAACACATGCAAACAACATACAAACACATGTAGCAAGCAACCGTACACGCTTCACTCACGCATACTTTACAGGTGCACCACAGACAGCCGCAGTAGAAACTTCTCCCGCACAGAAAGGCGCATCACAAGCAGCAGTGCAACATTCTCTCAAGTACTTCAGTGGTCCTTGTATGACTAATTCCTGTGTTCTGCTACAGCTTCCTTCAAAGCTTTGGGTGCAAGTTAAAGCAGCCATAGTAACGTTATACAGAGCCGTGCTATGTGTGTGTGAACTCTGTTTTGTAATGTCTCCTATTACTTTCCCCTTTACTTTTTGCCCCAATGTAGTTTAATACTCCATTCATAGCTGTATTTTTCAAAAGTTGGCTTGGCCTCTATACATAACCCTACTTGTGATGTAGTTTAGGGGTACCAATATAAGCTATATCTGAACCCCTGGAAAGCTTTGGGGTTCAGGGCTAGCTCTCATTTATTTCCCAGAATGGCTGAGATTTCTTTCATATGCTTTCAAAAATATATTTTCAGTCTGTAGATTGGCTATTCTCCAAACTCACAACACCGTTCATTTGAAAAACATATTGGCTTTCGCTGAACCTAATGAAAATTCACAGTTATGCTTCAGTAAATTCCAGTTTGTGTCCCAAGAATGCTCTTCAGCCTCAATATTGCACAATGTGAGTTCTTTCGTCATCCTTTTTGGAACCTAGGAAACACTCATGGCATTTAAGTCAGAGGATCTGATCTCTCTGTCTGGAAGCCACAAACTGCTTAATTTGAGCCATAGAATACCTCTTATTCGGTCCCCGAAGGACAAATCTTATAGCCCAAAATAGTCCCAATTTAAGGCCCATAATGCCTTCATTAAAGCCTCAGAATTGTGTGTTACAAAAGACTGCTAGTTTCAGTCGCAGAATGTCCCCTTTCTTAGGGCCATTGCAAACCTGTAATTTGCTCCAGACTGCCTCTTAGTTGAAGTTATATGTCAGAATTTACAAAAATATAGTTACGCTGTGTGTAGATTTTCTATGACTAACACCAATTTAGTGGCATGTTTGTCAACAATGTTTAAGAGATATTTATCTCAGTCAATATTCTGATATTGATATTTTAGTACCACCCCCTAATTTGAACCCCAGGACATCAGATGATGATCTGAATGACTCATTTTAGTGCATGATTACTGCTCATCTGTGTCCTAAACCACACCTTTCTTAAGTTTATATTTGTTTAAAAAATGCTAGTTTGAGCTCCAGATGTCCCACATTTGTGCTCCTGCTTAATGTACGTTCTAATTTAAGTAATCAAAGTTCTCTTGTGCTGAAGGAAAAACTCTGGTGACATTTGAGCAACAAAACAATTTCACTCTGCTTCAGAATCTTTCATTTGAGCCTAAAATGTCTGTTCTGTTAGCTTCAAACATTTTTCTTCGTGCCCCAAGTGCCTACTACTACAACCCAAAACTGCATTTCATTTTAGCACTACACTGCTTCTCATTTCAGCCTTCCAATTCCTCTAATTACAGCGTTAGAATGTTTTATTTTCAGCCCAAGAATGTCTCTCACGTGAACACTAGCCAGCCTCACATTTGAACCTGAGACTGTGTCTAATGGGAGCCATAAAGTATCACTTATTTCAGGCCAACATGCCTTCCATTTGAGCCAAAAAAATCCCTTTCGTTTGGAGCCTCACAGTACCTCTGTTTGCGCATTTAATGTCTTTTATTTGAGCTAAGGAATGCCTCCCACTTGAGCCTCAAAATGTCTCTTGTTTGAATCTTAGAATGTCCTGTTAGATCCATAGAGACCTTCCCTCTTAGCCACAAAATGCATACTCACATTTGAGTCACAGTATGCCTCTCATTCGAGCCCTACAATATCTCCATTAGAGCCCTAGCATAAATCCCATTTAAATATGCAAATATCTTTCATTTGAACTCTAGAATGTTTATCTGAACCCCAGATTGTCTCCTAAATGAACTCTGGAATGTCTTTGATTTGAGCCTGAAAATACCTCTGGTTTGAACCCAAGAACGTTTTATAGTTTAGCTCCAAGATGTTTATCAGAGCCCCAGAATGTCATGTCAATAGAGTGTTCCCTAGCTCCTTGGCAAGTAGTATGATGCTTCTCTGCCGATGGTTGCCCGTGTAATGTCAGCCAGATTGCTCTGAGATGTTAGTAAGCACGGCTCAATTGCATAATTTTTTTAATCAATAGAGGATCTCTTGTTTTGAGTTTGAGAGCCCAGTGAAATTCTTGGTAATCCCTTGGTCCTTTCCACATTGGACACAGGAGCACCACCCTGTTTGGCTGTCTAGAAGAGCAGTGACCAGTAATGCATTTCTATCAACTGGGCATGCCAGCTGCTAATTGCTATGTTCAGGCACTTCTTTTAAAGAGAGCATCTTTGGGCAAGTGCTTTAGTGTCCTGCACCCAACTGTTAATGATCAAAGTACGAAGTTTGAACAAATCCAACTTATTGGCTGTTTTTTGACTGTCTGCAGTACTGATACAGACCAGCTTATACCAAGCTCTTCAAAGAACCAACACTATTAAGGCTTTTGATCTGTTAGGTTGTTATTGTTCAGTCCTTCCCTGTAATCTTTGGCAGCAAAGTTATCCAATCACAATGGAGTGATGCATCCGATGTGTGAGGGAAATGCTACATATAACTTCATCTGACTGACCCTTTGAAAGGCATATTGCATAGTTTTTTTGTTAGCAGTGAGATCATTAATGCTCTCTAACAAATGAAAAAACATTCTTACTGAATGTGTTAGAGATAATTGAGCCTTTTCCCTGTCAGAGCAGGACACTGCCCTTTCTAGGCACTTCAAAGCCGACCTCAGGCCCATGGGCCGCCCTCCTGGTTTAATTAAATATGCAAAAAAACATCTATATGTTTTCTTCATTGATCAAAATGTTCATAGGAAATGTGAAAGGGAAACAACAGATGCCAACTTTTTAGAATTATGTATTTGTTGTGTCAGTTCTAGCTTGCGATAAGGTGGTAATTTTATCTACCTTCGGGAAGATCCTGAGCTTTGCTTCTCTTGCTTTTGCAGTACTTGATTTCACCTACATTTGACACGAGGCTGATCATTCACGAAGGAATGCTTGGACAGGTAAGGTCCTGTGAAGATTATAGGGGAGGTACATCCACTTCTAGTTCTCTATACCAAGGTGCCTGTTTACCTCAAAACAAATAGGGGTATGATCCGTGTGGTGCGCTACTGCTGCCTCTGTGTACCAAAAGCCAGTTGGTGTTGTCTTGCATTCTACAACCTAAGATTTTTGATAGACGAGTGCCCTTTTGCTGTTTCATAATACTTTTGATACACCACATACATCCCCCAATTGCAGTGAGTTTGTGAAGCCACTAATGCTGCTTGTCATTGTAGAATACTAAGATGGTTGCCTTCACTACGTTTTTTGTGATGTGTGGAAATATATCAGAGGGTAGACTGCAACATAACCTGTGCTGGGAGTTTGTAGTCCTCTAGTACTCTGATTAGAAGGATGATAAGCCTTATTTCAAATCTATGTACATAAAGATTTTTTTCCCCAGATTATCTCGTTACGGGTCTTTATTTAAAAAACAAAGAATGAAGGGAAGACCTAAGCTTGATAGAATTTGGCAGTTATGGGCTGCATATGTCCGTGAATGCTCAACATTCCTTTACTCTTACTATGAACCTAGACATTGTTGTGACTTAAGTGTTGCCATACCTTTTCCTTAGCTCTCTTTCCCTAGTGCTCAGCCTGCGTGAGTGATGGAGTGCTTGGTGATGAATGGAATGCTGAATGCTTAGTGATGTCATAGAATGCATGAGTGCCTAGCGATGTGCTGAGTGTCAGTTGGCGCCTGTAGGTTGAGCAGCAGGGAGGCTGCTCCTTGTGGGACGATCTATTATCATCTACCTTCTTACCTACTTACCGGGAACTTATCTTGTAACTGAGTTATAATAAACTCATCTTCTACAAACCTGCTCTACTACTACATGGACTTCTTTTACCCATTACAACAGACTTCTTGAACTCTTCTTCTGTTTATCACACTTTTCTAAAAAACAGTCTATTTTACTTCTAAAGTTCCACTCCTGGCTTTGTCTCTTGACACACCATGCTGCTGCAATATGTGTACATTTCTATTTTGTATTCATTTCCGTATTCATTTATTTTGTATTCATATATCCCTGCTGTAGCTCCCCATCACCATCTCGTTTACGCTTTACATATTTATGTCTGGGTTTCTCTCTCCGTATGAATTCTGATGCAGTACTGCACTATCTTGATAGCTCTCTTCTGGGCAGTGTCTAATCTGAGTTTACGGTTCAGGAGATGTGGCCACACCATAATCGCTGTATTCAGTTATTAACACAATACCGCTTCAATGTTTATTTTTACAGCTGACAAATCTTCCTTTACCCTTATTCTAAACATTAAAAGCGGCCATCTAGTGAATGACGTCACCATATATCTCAAAACCACGGCTGACATCATCAAATAAAGCAACATTGTAGAAGGCTTATTGTTGGGGATTGTTAGGAATGCAGGACTGGCTAAAGAGAACTGTTTTTCGCTACCATGGATGCCCCCTCTTAACAATCCTCTGACCACTGTGAAATTTTCCAAAATTATCCTAATCATTTCACTCCTTTTTTGGGGGATTTTCATTTGGGTAGATCTTAATATATTCTACAAACAACCACACCCCTTCATCTTCTATGTCAATGATAAATGTATTTGGATGTTGGACCTTGTGGCTGTACCTTGGGGTACACATCTTCTGTCCAGAAAGGAACAGATTTGTATCTTGCTTTTAATCCAAATCGTACTGGAGCTAGCAGTTGCAAAGGCAATACAGGATTTTCTTCCTAGTGATCCAATACTCTATGAAAAGCAAAGTTATTTTGATGAAGGCCGTGGTTGTGTTTTTCTTGATGTTCCCAGGATCTATGAGCTTGAAATAGCACATGCTAATGGTTGTGGGCCACCAAATTGTGAAATGGATAGGGAGAAAACAGTCACAAATACTCTCTTTATTGACAGGCCAGATAATATGAAATTCTAATGCGCTCCTTTTGAGACAGAAATGTATCTTGCATAGCTCAGGAGAGTGCACCACTGCTCTGTGTTATACCACTAGATAAGTCACTCTTTACCACCAGATATTTGATTTTTTTTTATCTCAGTCAACACAACAATCATGTATGTTCACTGAGGGTCTCTATGTAAGGACATAGGACCCCACAATATGACTCTGATTTTAGGAGAGGTATGCAAACTGAACTTCTTTGAAATTGTCTTCTCACTGAGCTTAGAGGGGCTAGTAGTTTTAACCGCAAATGGCACAGTACGTGGGTTTGGCACTTTGTGCCTATCACTTTCATAGGAGATAAGCCTACTCACCTCTCCTGGAAAAGATCTGTTCAGTTCCACGTAGATTGGTCCTTTGCACCGTGTGTGAGGGGCATGGCTGGAGAGTGAACGTTCGCACTGCATGCAAGATGTTTATTGTGCTTATCTGAATAGGAACAGGAGTCTGTCTTGGAACTCCTGTACTTGGATAAAGCACAAGATGGAGGCAGCCTGCTTATTGTATTGTATTGTAATTGCATTTGTATAGCGCTTACTACCCCTGACGAGGCGTCGAAGCGCTTTTTCGGCGAGTAGCACGCTACTCCGGGACCCATAGAGGATTAGTGTTGAATTAGTATAGTGAAACATGCAAGTAAATTTTAAGTGGTGGATATGTTAGTCAGTTATTTGGATTCAGAAGGATAGCGGAGGGATAGAAGAGGGAAAAAAGGTTTGCATATATATAGCGCTTCTAACCCCTGATGGGGTGTTGAATTGCTTTTTTTTTGGGCGAGTAGCACGCTACTCCGGAAACCCATAAAGGATTAGTGGTGAATTAGTATGGTGAAATATGAAAGTAATTTGAGTGGTGGATATTAGTCAGTTATTTGGAGTGAGAAGGATAGTGGAGGGATAGAAGGGAAAGAAAGGTTTGCATTCATATAGCGCCTGTTACCCCTGGTGGGTGTTGAAGCGCTTTGTTGGCGAGTAGCACGCTACTCTGGAACCCATAAAGGATTAGTGGTGAATTAGTATAGTGGAATATGGAATTAGTGAAGTGAACATGCTAGTCTGTTATTTTGATTGAAAAGGATAGTTGTGGGATAGAAGAGTGAAGGATTTCTTTTTGTAGGTCATAGCAGTAGGAGGAGGCTTTTTGATGAGTAAAAGGGTTTTTGGAGGGGAAGAGTCAGAGGGAAGAGTTTAGAAAGGTTTGTCTTGGGCATTGGTACAGTAAAGGAGGTGTCAGAAGATACAAGGAGGGGTAGAGTAGGAGAGAGTCAAGAAAGGGTTATTTTGGGGAACATAGTAGTGGTATGGCGTTTGCGATAAATGAGAGAGTGGGTGTAGAGGATATAGTGATAGATGTATAGGGTGAGATAGGGTAGTGAATTGGAAAAAGTAGTAGAAAGAAGTTTGAGATGAGTCAAAAAGTTGGGCTAGAAGATATATTGAGGGAAGTATAGGCTGAGAAATAGGGTAGTGCATTGGAAATGCTAAATTAGAAGAAAGTGATAAATATATAGATCCATAAGTACATTGAGAGTATATAGATGCATAAAGGAGGTAAGTATATGCAGATTAAAAATATTGATAGAGGTAGCGGATGTGAAATAGGGTAGTGCATTAGATATGCTTTTTCAGGAGAAAAGTAATAGACACATTAATTAATGGGAAGATGGGCATGTTCTTTTCTAGATTGAATGAAGCTTTGGAACACACCTGTCTGGACTTTGAAGAGAAGTGGGGGATGATTCACCTTTGATGTGCAAAGGATGCAGTCCCTGGCCCCTCCTGCTTACCCTCAGTGTCACGGCTGACATGTATGTGAAATGGACATTGAGAATGCCTCTCCCTCCTGTGTACCTTGTTTTCCACCTTCTGTTAGGGCATATGTAACTCCACCCCTCTCCCTGCTCATTAGACAAGGTAAACACTTCGGATAGAGCATCCTTTGTGAAACTGTCATAAACTAGAGACAAACCAGAACAGAGAGGGGCTTTGGAAATCCCATCTGCCACCCAAGGATACATACTGGGCAGAAATCCGAAGTTAGTGTTGCAAAGATTTCTCACTGATATTGTCCAGACTCAACCCAGCAGTGTGGAGTGGAAGATTTTTGAGTTCCAAAGATAGTGTCTTTGGCAGCCAGCTGCCCTGCTAGGTTTGGTACAAACCCATGTTATTGAAGAAATTTCCAGCAAGAACAGCTGAAGACTGTCTGGAGAAGGAGGAGTTACGTTCTAGATACAAGAGATTACTGGACTGCATCCTCCAAACGAGTTCTTGTCTTTACTTTTAAGGATCTTGGGCCCTGACCCTGCCGGAAATGCTAACCTGCCTTGAGAGGCTAACTTGCAGTAAGTAGGGTGCCAGAAGTGTCCTCAGCAGTTGGACGCTATCTAGAAGAGTAAACTACTTATGTGGTAGAAGGGCAAATAACTACTTCCGATGTGAGGTGTGGGGGGTTCAGACATACAAGGAGCTGTTGTGAGCTATCTCCAACCCTGAGCTTTCAGGGTATACCCTTGGCTGCCCCCAAAATGACCTTGAGCTTGCTCGGTCCTCCCCGCTGCACTGGAAGTGATTGGTGAGGTTGCAAGTGAGGTTGTAAGCTTTCAGACCTTTCAAACTCTTCAAAAACTGCCCAGCAGCAGTTATGGCGAAATTTTGGCTGTAAAGCCTTGCTTCTTGGGAGCCTTTGTGTGCCTGCTTGTGAACAGTGTTTCAAGAAAGATAATGTTATCTCCTTACATGCCCGGTGTGCACATAAACCGACAAAGTTGGTAGGCTGTGAATGATTGTGAAAACCCCTTTATTAAATGCAAAAGGCAGATTTTTTTTGCTTATGAAAACCCCTATGTCTAAATCTGTATACTGGGCTTTACTGTGAAAATGTGTTGTTAAAGCGAATAGGCAGTGGCTTATTGATTATAAAAACCCAAGATCACAGATAATAGGCTGGAGTTGTTTATTGTGAAAAGCCTGTTTTACTTTCCTTGTGATTTCTCTATGTTCATTTCATGGGTAGTTAGCTGTGTGTACAATAAAGCATTATTTATGTTTTAAAGTAAAGACACCGGCTGGGCTACCAGTGTTATAAAGTGTTGCCGTCTTTGCTGGCCCCACAGCCTCTCTCCCTCAGTAAGCCCTGGGCTGCTCTGCCTCATTATCCTGAGGGTCAAGTGATAAAGGGATACTTGGTGCTCAGTTTTCCATCAAGCGTTAAGGTGGCTACAGGGCACCAGAGTTTTTAAAAAACTTCAATTGACACAGTTCAAGTCCAGTAACCCCTGACTGCCCTGGGGCTCCGAAAACAGTACTCAGTGCAAATTCTACTGGAGCCCAAACGCTATCCAGCTCCAGTGACGTGTGTAAGTACTGGGTTTCTCTAGAGTCTAGACAGTCCTTTGAAGAGTAGCACGCTGATTGCCAAGGCTGCCCAGGGGGGCCACGTAGGGGACCCTCCAAAAGGGCGGCCGCCTTAGTGCCACAGGAAGGCACAGAAGTCTGCTCACTAGGCTCCCTGGGCTAGGGACCAGGGGGTCTGCTGGCCGCGTCACTTCCGGCCGTGGGAGGGGGACAGGGGTACAAAAGCCTTCCCCCGCCCACTGTACGGTCTCTTGACCGCTACCGTTGGGTCTGAGCAACCGGGGGCTGCCTGGAACGCTCCGCCCACCGGTCGGGGGCGTGAGTAAGGGAGTGGACTGGCGGTCCACGGATGGGAGAGGTGGCCTCTCCCAATAATTGGTAACCACCGGTTGGCGACGGCCACGGTGCAAGTTGGCTCATCAGACGGGCAGGCGGCATAGGGGCTGGCCTGCCCTGGGATCGCCCGTAAGATAACCCACCATGTTGGCATATTGGTTATGCAAATAAACCTGCAGCAAATTTCTCCACTAAAAAAGGTGTTGTGTGGTTTATTTATGTATGTTGCTGTATGAGAACTGAGTGTTGCCGATATTGGCACTATACGTGCATAAGTGTCACAAGTGCCTTCCTATATGTCGAACATCGCAAGCTGCCCTGTGCCTTCCAAACTGGGTACACATTATTTTCCTCACCTGTAGTACATGCCTGCTTCAACGGCTTCGGATTGGGGGCCTTCCCCTGTGAAGAAAAAGAGGCACGAGCCCGGCCGGCCAGTCCTCCTGAGGCGAGTTACTGTGCATAAATGTCAGGCTGTGGCGCTGTCGCGAGAATAGGAACTGCTCACTTGGGATTGGCTAAACTGACTGCACCAACAGCTGCGCCATTGCCCCCGAATTACCCACTCCTTTTATTTCCACTGCAGGGGGGTTAATCGTCTAGGATTGGCTGGGGCACTAGAGAAATGTTCATGCCTCTTTGAGATTAGGGAGTCATAGAGTTTGAATTCCGGCAGTGCAACTTTGCATCTCATCCGTGGAAGAAAAAGGATGGGCATTATAGTGGGTATTAGTACCACCTCTATTTACAACTCTTAAAAACACGCTGTACACAGAGGTTGTTATTATGTTCAGGAGAAGCTACCGGGGTTGTGGCATGAGATGTTCTGATGATGAAATATTCTTATATCCATATTTACGCAGATCGAGTGGAACAACGGTTTTGCTGAGATGATCATAGAGGGATAGACTGCAGTTGTGGAGAAATGTTCAAGAAGGGACAAGCTGCCGATGTAGAAAGATGTTCTTATCGAAGAATGTTCTTTATGCCAAGGGGCAGGCAGTGACATTGAAAAGAGGTCTTTCAAACAGAATGTTCTTATATGCTATTGCTGCTCTGGGGAATAAGACATTGGAGAGATGTCTGTAGCAGACTGTTTTTATAGCAGTAATTCTCATAAATTGAATCTACTGTATCAATAGAAAAACATAAGATTGAATTGCAAATTCTCACCCACTGCTGTTACATCTGAGCACAGGCTGGGGCCTATCTAAATTCCATTTGTTTCTCTTCTGTCTATGCTCCCCCTCCCCGTTTTTTTGTTTTTTTTGTTACTCAGCTTTAAAAAAAAAAAACATTTTTGCCCAACTGCTGCCTCTCTGCAGAGCATTTTGCTCAATCCCCAAAGGATGCGAGTTGGAAGGCATACTGCCCTTGGAAAAGAGACAGTTCCTCCGTTGTGTGGAGACACTTCCAATATTTTTTAAGCGTAACGGATCAGGGAACTGTAACCTAGTGCGCCCATCTGTAATTTTGGGACAGAAACAAGGCGCAGATGTCTATAGTAAATCAGGACTGAAATATGCATATTACTGGGAGCTGCAGTCCGCATGCACCTCCACGCTGCTTTCTGTATAAATTTCAGCACAGCTCTACATGTGCACCTCTACACTGCGTGCTGTATCTGCTGTAGAACTGTACTACATGTGCACGTTGTGGAGCTGTGTACCAGATGTGCACCTCCTCACTGCACCATAAACCTACTACCTACCTTCACCAAAGATGGTCCATTAAAATGAATGCTAAATCTATGACGGTGTTATATTACACAAGCACAACCACACTGCTTGGTTTATCTATTACAAAACTGTACCAAGCGTGTCCCATCACCTTCATATTGTATCTAGTATAGAAATGTACCATGAGCGTCCCATCACGCTACATGCTCTGTTTACTGTCCTGGATTATGTAATGCAACAGAGATTTATAAAGCACTATATTGACTTTAGTGCGGCCTCCGAGCATTGTACCACACAAGCACCCCACACTGCACATTCTGAACTGAAAGGGTAAATCAGCTTAGGGGTCCTAAGGTTGAGTGGGAAGTATAAAGAGCAACTGATGGAAAGCAAGAACCACAAAGATTTCAGGCAAGGCGAGCCCAAGGGTCCCTGGAAGTGAAGAGGAACCTTCAGACTCGAGAGTGAGCATGATCTTCAAGTGACCTGCTGGCAGAGTACCTTTCTATAAGCTTAAATACAGAGAAATAACAATCCTTCCTTAAATGCCTATTGACTTTAACATATGCTTTCTCACAATAGATATGTCAGGCCTACTGTCATTATCATAACTTTTCATAATAAACAGATCAGACCTATGGCATCTGAAATATCTTTTCATAGTGAAGCAATTGAACTGATCAGGCCTCTAGCTGATCTCAGTGACTTGTCACCATAACCAACTCAGGCCTTCTGTATTGAGCTCAGATTTTACCACAAAGCAACTATGAGGCACACAGTCATAAAATTATAAAAGTATACAAACCTACTGTTAGCAAAGCAAAATACTATCTCTCCTAAGAGGGTCAACAAGGATTCTTCCAGTGCACATTTTCTGTACCCATGGTTTGCCAGAGGGGGAACCATCACCAAAACCCTTGCCTGCTATGCTAATCTGTGAGATTCCTTGTAACAAAATACCTATATGTACGGTTTAATACAGATAATACCAATCCAGCCTTAAATGCATATTCATATCAACAAATGCTTTTCACAATATATACGTCTGGCCTACTGACTTTACTGTAACATTTCATTAAAAACTGATCAGGCCTACAGCCATGATCATTTGCTTGCTACCATAAGAAATTCAGTCCTTCTATATTGGATACAAGCTTTGCCGCAAGCTAAAAACTGCAATAAAAGCTCTCACATTTGGCCCAATCATTGGTTTTCTGTACTCGAGAAAACCAATGTGTTGGTGGAGCCTAAGCCCCCCCTCTTGCTCTGAAAGATCTTTTGTGTTGATCACATAAGGTCAGGTGACAGCTGCACTGTCAAGACAGACCTAAAAGCTTTATGCAGGGTGGTGAGACTTCTTTAGACAGCCGTACTGCTACTGGTACAAGCACCTAGATAAACAACTTAATCATAGCTGTGTGGAGGGGAACCACTTTTTTTCTGTGGAAGGGGACAACTTCGCCCCCACAAAACATGCACTGCTATCCACCAGCATGTGGACAGAGCCAAAGCCCCTCTCTGTAGTACTTCTGAAAACTCTTTTGAAGGCTGATCACATAAGGTCTGGTGATAACTGTGTTGTCAAGCAAGACTTAAGCATCGATCAGTCTGGCAAATGTTGACTGCCCTTCTTGCCTATCTGATCCTGCACACGTCTCAGCATGCTGTATGTATTACAGACCTGTAGCATATGTGACCCATCAAACTGCATGTTGTACATATTATGGAACTGTACCAAACTTGCACCTACACACTAAATGTTAAATCTATTTTGAGCAGTACCAGACATTCATCTCTACAGTGATTGATAAATCTATGAGCTCTGCTGTAGGAAATCCACTTTTCTGCATGGTCATTGTGGATTTTTGTTTTTTCTGGATCCTATATTTTTTCTGGCTTTAGCACTCTGTGCCCCTTACCCCTGCTAACTATACTAGCATGCCTTGACTCCCCCTTTTAACATGGTTGAAATGGCATACTCCTTAATTGGTATATTTAACTTGCTTATAAGTCCCTAGCATATGGTACACAGTGTACCCAGGGCCTGAAAATTAAATGCCACTAGTGAACTGCAGCACCTATTGTGCCATCGATTACAGTGGCAGTGCAAACATGGATTCAGGCCTACCATTCTAGCCCTAATGTAGCAGTGTAAAAACTGCAGCTCATCCTGTCGAAATAAACCCGTTTGACAGGCCAAAACCTTCTTTTTAAATATTAACAAGTCACCTATATGTAGGCCTTGTAGCCCACATGGCAGGGTGCATGGTATTTAAAAGTATGATATGTAGAAATGTTAATGTTAACATGTCTTTACAGTGACTAGCACCCAAAAGCTATTTTAACTTTGGCATGACTAGCTGTCCTATATAGAAATCCAGAGTACAGATTAAAATAATAATACTGTATCTTGGGAATGGTGGTAGCAGGTAAAAAAAGTATTCAACCACTGTTTTTAATAGTTATTAAACATCCAATTCAACAGTGAAGTTGGATTTTTAATAAATGTTAAGGAAAATAACCTTTCGGAAAGTTACCTTTTCCCTGCCTTAAGTTCCTGGTGTCTAATTTGCATGAGCTTTCTAGCTTCTCCCGGACAGTAATTAGCCTTGAATAGGTGTGAAATGCTTCTTCGGAGCAAACAATAGTCTGACCTGAATGGGCATAGATGAATACACTGAAACTCACAGAATAGGATGGGGCTGTGGGCATCCGTTTTGACACTATAGTGTCAAATCCTGCTTTAGTGTCAAAGCCTGCTTGGAAGGTCTGATGGGTTCACTTATAACACTCGGGGCACACTTGAAATGGTTGAGAGCAGGGTGTCAACAGAATTCTTTTTGATCTGTTGTCTGGTGGCTGAACTGCTCTGCTGTTTTCTCTGGGTTTACATATAACCCTTTGGGCACACTTGAAAGGGGAGAAAACAGGATACCAAAATAATTCCTGAGCATCTATTGTCTGGTTGTTGAAGGACTCTGCTTTTGTCCTTCGAGATATCTGTCTCTGAGTTTGTTGTGGATACAGAACCTGATCCAAACTGGATATTAGTGTTAGATGTGGGAGGACCCAAGGATTACCATAGTACCCTCACCCCCTCCACACACACACACACTCTGAGCCTTCAGAGTCCAAGTTTAGTGTGACTGAAGACATTTGCTATCTTGAAAATGCCCAAAGTGGTAGGGTTGGCCCTGGGAACATTTAGCCCATTGGTTAGGGCATGCCCCGGAGTCATTCCCATCCACTAGCTAGTGCCAGGCATAAATGTGGCACCTAAAGGCACCCACTTCAGATCACTTTCTGGATCTGTGAAAAATCAGAAGAGAGCTAGACCGTCTGTCTTTGAACTGAGTGTGGAAATGTACCTTTTTAGGGGTACACTGGTGCAGGGTCACCCTCTCGCCCACGGGTTCCAAAGACTAACAAAAAGAGATCGGCACTGGAGTTGAAATAAAATAACAAGTTTATTATTCACTCATGAGTGGGACCACGTCCACACAACACTCTCAAGTGCTGCAGGAGGTAGTACACTGAATTCACAAACCATCGTCCCTTTTATACCATTTTGTTGCAATGTAAGCATGTGAACAGAAATGGAAAGAACAAGTTTTAGAAATAGCTATCAGCAAACAAGGGCAGATGAATAACCACTTGGTCATAAAAGGGGGAGGGGGAGTAGGAATGCTTATGGCAGCAGTGAATGGTCGACATTTAACATCTAAGACCAGGTGCACTAGCAGCTACAAACCCTCAGCATGTACATTGCTTTAGCTGAGTCAGGAAGTCAACTAAAATAGATAATACAAGCAGAGTGAAAAGACGAGCAGCAGAGGACGGAAGAATTACGAAGGAAACGAAATGGACACCACAGCCAAAATGGCTGTTGCTTATGCTAACGTAAAATATTACACGTTTCCACAGACGACCCTTTTAGCATAAGCTAAGACATTTTCTTATGCTTCAAAAGGGGTACGATAAATATCATGGATATCTATTAGCATCATTTCATAGATTTCTCGTTCCATATCTAAACGGGCATTTACATTTTGGACATTCGTGTTTGATGGTAAACAAGTAGTACAAGTGGAAATACAGAGGGAACCGAGCATTGGCCCGCATTGGATACATAAACAACAAGAGAAAAGAATTGCAATAATTATGAATAAGGCCGACAATATTTTCAGATCCCATACAGAAAATATGTTCCAGAACCATCCAGTCCAAGTCCATGTTCCTGAGTCTTGATGGATCTCAGTGGCTATTTTATGCATTTTGGAAATAGCAACATAAACAGAAGGGGCGTGGTCAGGGATGAACACGCAACAGCTACTACCGATAATGCGACATGCTCCACCACGATCAGCTAGAATAACATCTAGCACCATTCTATTTTGCAATGTCACAATTCTCGTAATTTGAAGTTCTTCTGTAATATTTCCAAACGCCATTGCTGTTTGATTAGTCACAGCCTCTACTACAAGGGTCAAGCGTCTTATTTTCCTGCTATTTAGAGCGACACCAACAAAGAAAAAGAGTCCCAAATTAAAGTCAACATATTGCTGTAATGCGGTGTCAGTTTGATCCACTTCATCATTATTTATAGTTCTTTTGAATCGGTTCAAGGAAATGTCATTAAACAGTTTTTGATCTTTATGATAAGATGCAGGTGCTAAGAACACAGGCGGAAGCAAGAAGGACACATAGCATATTCCGGACCATCCAATTGGTAGATGATAGTAGCCTTTACTTCCGCAGATGAAATAAGTGTTGTGTGAAGATAGAAAACTGCTATTGTTCGTTCCAGTAATGTTCAATACTGTAGTACAGTCACTTTTTCCCACTGGGATACTGCCAAAACTGCTCACACAAAGATTTGCTCGGGCTCTAGTAACAGCGATAACAGGAGGCCCGTTACCCTTGGCCGTTCGAGTGTTGGGGAAAACATAGCTTGTGGAGGAATCTCCTTTGCGATACTCCTCCATTTCCCATACAGTTCCTTTGGCTTGTGGGTCCCCTTCCTCATCGGGGTAACAAATCTTATTGAGTTTCGCATTAAGTCCTCCTACATCAGCTAGAGTAATATTACTGATTTCAGAGGCCCACAACAGTGCGAACCAGGCTCTACAGGAGCCATTATGCAAGAATGGCAAGGGAAGGAAAGGCGTTCCTCCCTTCTTCTGATGGGCTGGCATCATTCCACATACCCAGCAGTTGGTAGTGTTCGTAGCATTATGAGTATGATGCAACATTTGTATGAAAGTGTTATTGAAATTTACATTCGGTGCTTCTTTTCATGATAGGGAAGAGTGAAATAATAATGTTCTGTGGGGACAGGAGTAGTAGCAGTCAGTAAGTTTCGAGCCAGAGTTACTTCCTCCACAACCCACATTATCACAGCAATGATGACAGCAGTCAAAATTAGTCCAATAATGATCATTATACTTTTACTACAGACTTTTGTAGTATTCAATTTCTTCTCCTCAGGTATGTTCATCTCGTCGACAAGCAGCAAAACAGATGGTGCCCTAAGGTCCTGGGCAGACGTTGGTTTCTTCACTAACGTTGAGACGAGTAGTCACTAAAAGGCTACCCCCCTTTGTAGTCAGTCTTTAACCACCCAGGACAGTGGCTCAAACAGTCTCTTATTGCGATGAAGTGTCTTTCTTCCTGGATCGAAGCAGATATCTAGATGTACCAGGGATCGTGTGGTCCGGGAAGACTTCCTCAGGTCCTTCGGGTGGCGCAGCTCGTCCTCTCTCGGTGACCAGGATGTCGCGGTGATCTATCAGCGCAGCTGGGCTCACGAGGGCATGCGGAACCTTTCAACAATGGGTGGCATGCACCCAGTTCTTCCGGTTGGTCACTCGGACTGCAGTTCTGGTAGCAAGTAGAACTTGTTCTGGTCCGCGCCACCGAGGTGCCAGGGAATTTGTTCGTTGAAACACCTTTATAAGGACGAAGTCACCAGGCCGCAGATCATGGCCTTCACCCTGCGACCTGTCTGGAAGGGCTTCCCGTACCTGCTGATAAATAGAAGACAAGCTGTCAGTTAACTGAGACAAATAGTCACTCATCAACACATGGGGTACATCATGTATATGGCGAGGCTTAGGGATCCCCCAAATATTCATGGGCCTCCCAAAGACTATTTCATGCGGTGTAAGGCCAGACCGTGTATGTGGTATCGATCTGATGGAAAGCAGAGCTAGGGGCAGTGCATCAGGCCATTTCAAAGACGTGGAAGCCTGTATTTTAGCCAATTTCAATTTCAGGGTGGAGTTGTAACGCTCCACCAAGCCTGCTGATTGTGGATTAAAAGCGGCAAGAAATTTCTGCTTAATCCCCAACCCTTTCATGACATGTTCGACAACTTGCCCAATGAAATGAGGTCCGTTGTCACTCCATAGGACCCGACAAATGCTGAATCGAGGGAAGAACTCCTTTAGGAGTACTTTCGCTGTCGTGAGGGCTGTATTATCCTTCGTAGCATACGCCTCCACCCATTTACTGAAGGCACAAACTACTACTAGGACATATTTTAGGTTATTACAGCGCTCAAACTGAATGTAATCCATTTGCAAAACCTCAAAAGGTGCAGTTGGTGTCGCAAACCCTCCTGTTGGAGTTTGCGTTCCCTTTCCAGGATTATACTGGAGACAGATCAGACAAGACTGGACTATCTTTTTAGCAGTGCCGGCAATATCAGGATGATCCCAAACTTGCATAAGTTGTTTTGCCATTGAGGATGCACCAACATGTGCCGGCCCATGTGCCATGTGAATCAAAGGGTATAAGTATGCTGTGGGTAACTTCCATTTGGTCATATCTTTATTCCTCCAGCAGCCCTCATCATCCAGTGTTCCCTCCTTAGACCATTGGTCTAGTTCGTCAGCGGAGGCAGATTGTTGCATGTCCAGCACTTCTTGCCTGGCATCATGCCAACGTTCAGCTTGTGACTTCACTACATACATAGATGTGGTACTTCGCTGCATTGCGGTCTCACGGGCTGTGTGATCCGCAAAGGCATTACCTGCTCCTATTTTATCAGTCACTTTCTTGTGTGCACTACACTTAACAATTGCTACTTTCTTAGGATAGGTCAAGGCAGTAAGAAGATTATGCACTAATTCTCCATGCACTATTTGTGTCCCGTGTGAGGTGAGGAAGCCCCTTTCTTTCCACAAGCGACCAAAATTGTGTGCCACCCCAAAAGCGTACTGGCTGTCGGTAAAAATGTTAACAAGTAAGTCTGTACTAAGCTCACATGCTCTCGTCAGTGCGATCAGTTCGGCCGCTTGAGCCGACTTCTGTGGGATGCGAGCTGTTTCAACTACTGTCTGAAGTGTTGTAATCGCATAGGCAGCAGATGTAGTGCCATCAGATAATTTTAGACATGAGCCATCAACCCATAACTCCCCATCAACACTAGAGAGAGGTGTATCTTGTAGGTCAACACGACCCTTTGTTTGCTCTTCAGTAAGGAATATACAATCATGTAACTCTTGCGACTGAGACTGAGTAGCTGGAAATGGTAATAGTGTGGCAGGGTTTAAGGTCAAACATCTTTTCAATGTGATATGAGGGGCCAAAAGTGTCAATTCATATCCTGTCAAGCGTGCACTAGTCAAATGCTGTGTTTTCGTTTGATTTAGCAAAGCATCAACTGAATGGGGTACTAACACAAGCAATTTGTGTGACAAAACTATTCCTTCACTCTGACGTATAGATACAGCCATTGCTGCCACCGCTCGGAAACAGCCAGGCAGCGCGCGAGCGACTGGATCAAGGACAGCTGAGAAATATGCACAAGGACGTTGTTTATCACCGTGTGTCTGTGTTAAAACCGAGAGGGCACAGCCTTCCCTCTCGTGTACATAGAGTGTGAAAGTCTTAGTGTAGTCTGGAGTTCCTAATACTGGTGCAGAACAAAGAGCTTGGCGTAACTGTTGGAAGGCATTCTGACATTCAGTAGTCCATGGGAGGGGCATCGGAGTGTCTTTAGTCAAAAGGGCCAACAAAGGTTTAATAATGTGCGAAAAACTGGGGATCCACTGCCTACAAAAAGAAGTGAGGCCAATCAGTGCACGAACATCCTTTTGAGTACGGGGTACAGGAGTATCTAAAATGGTCTGAATGCGGTCTGGTGTGAGTGCACGTCCCTCCTTAGACAGGAGGTGACCTAAATAGGTAACCTGCTGTCTACAATATTGCAATTTCTTTCGCGAGACTTTGTGATGATGGGAGGCAAGAAATGATAACAATGACAATGTTCCTTCTTTGCATTGCTCAGGGGTATCTGCAGCTAACAAGATGTCGTCGACGTACTGGATAAGGGCCACCCCTTTTGGTACAGGAAAGGAATCAAGCTGCCTTTTAATGCCTGACTGTAAATGCTAGGACTCTCTGTATAGCCCTGTGGAGCTCTGCAGAACCGGAAGGATCTATTTTTCAGGGTGAACCCAAACAAATAACGGCTTTCAGGGTGAATGGGTATCGAGAAGAAGGCATTCTTTAGATCAATTACACTGAATGTAGTAGCAGTGGGAGGGACCATAGTGAGAAGTGTTGTGATATCAGAAACTACCGGATATTGGGGCACTAAAATTTTATTAACCTCTCGCAAATCAATAATGAATCTGTAAATTTTAGTGTAGGTGTCTTTTTTCAAAATAGGAAGGATAGGGCTATTGAAAGTATTATAGGGGACTTCTTCCACTACCCCCACTTTAATCAAATCCTGAACAATGTGTGCTAATGCTTCTTCACCTTCTCGGGATATTTTGTTTTGGGGCAGTCGAGGCAATGAAGCACCCTCCTTTACTTGGATATGTACAGGTGGAATAACCATTTGACCCACATCAGTATCTGATCTGGCCCACAAAGTACTAGGTAAGGACGCCAGAGCGACATCCTCATTGATAAGACAAGATCTCTCAACCATTGGATAATTGTCATTCAAAATAACACGCACACCTTCCGGAGAACAACGTATTGTAGCACGAAAATATTTAAGCATATCGATACCCACAATATTGTCCGGCGTGTTAGGGGAAAGCAAAAATGGACATGCTGCAGTGAATTTGTCAAGTCCGAATTCAAGTGGCTGTGAAAGCGGGCTAGGTGTAGGTGTTCCATTGAACCCTATCGATGTTATCATTGTGCCGGACAGGGGAGCCCTAGGAACCAATCTTTTAGACAGAGCACTACGGGTAGCCCCTGTGTCAACCAGAAACCGATCAATAGATCCCAAGACATTTGCGTCAACATAAGGACCCATTTGATCTACTGGCACCTCAACCGGTTCCTTACCCCATCCTAGGCATCCCTATGCATAATCGGAATCTGCAAGGGCATCAGCAGAATAATCAGACATTTGGTATTGATTTTGTCTATCAAAAGTATTAGAATAATTTGGTCCTTGTTCAACTGCCTCAAACCTGGGACGAGCTCCTGTACCTCCCCTATTCCCTGAATTCCCTGTGCGTCCTCTCATACTTCCCCTTCCCCGCTGGTACTGCTGACCTCGCAAAAGAGGGCACTCAGAACGCCAATGCCCAATCTCTTTACAATAAGCACACTGATCAGGGGACAAATTTGCTCGAGGGAGAGGGGGCACTCCAGGTGTATACACTGCACGTCCGCCTCTTCCACCTCCCCTAAATGGTGAGCCATATACTTGAGCCAACATAACTTTTGTCTTTAAATCTTTAACCTTCTTATCCTCCCTGCCTTTCGCTTCAAATTCCTGCCGCTCATAATATTGGGCCATAGTCAAAAGGGAAACTGGGGAAGACGTGGTCCAAGAACTCTCGCTAGCCTTTAAGCGACTAGCTATTTCCAGTAACATATTAGCGACAAATTTGTCAACAAACAAATGCTTACCCGTATCATCGGCCAATGACTGGCCACTAAAATCATAGAATGTCTCTTCAAATCTTGAAAAGAAATCAGAAACTAGCTCATCCTTTTTCTGTTTACAGGACGCTAACGTAGTCCTATCTATTTTCTTAGGGGGTATGAGAGTTTTTAACTTAGTCACAATAGCTTTAGGAAGATCTAATATCTCCTTCTGAGGTTTCTGCGCAGGCTCTCTTTCCGCATCTATTTCTTCTAAATGTTCCCAAGTATCACCATATGCTACATTATCATCTATTTTACGTATTGTTCTCCACATATCAGGGGGCAAAATAAGTCCAAAGAACATATCAATGTCTGGCAAGGTCATAGTGCAGGAGCTGATGGCTCCTTCCACCTCCTCATAGAAGGCGGCGGGATTTTTCCGGGGGTCGGGCAAAGCAGCCTTAAGAGCCATAACATCTGCTCTACTCCAAGGAGTATAAACCCAATTATATATAAAATATCCTTTTGCATCATCCGAAGTTTTATCATCACTGGTTCCTGCACCCTTCGGAGGAACATACAGGGGTGCAGCTTCACGCATTGGTTTCATAATAATTTCACTACTACTGGGTTTATTCTCATCCACCGGAACATCTACTTTCTGTGCTTGGGATTGAACTGTTTCTACAACTTTAGTTTTTCTAGCTAATTCTTGCTCCTTGCGTAAACGCAATGTTTCTTCTCGTATTTTAACCACTTGTCTAATCATATCAGGTAAGTCCGAAAAAGGGAAAGTCCTATCTGTTAATCGTTTATAATCAGTATTTATATCACCTGGTTCTAGTTCTTTAGAAATTTGTCTAAAATCAAATATTACCTCCCAAGCGAATTTTTCTACAAAATAAAATTGCTCTATATGTTGCCACTGTTGAACCATAGCTACGATGATCGATGCAGTGTGAGGCTGACGAGCCTCCTCTCTAGCAGCGGTTTTTCATTTATCTTTTTCTGTTCTAGTCAAAGTAGAGTGAGTCCGCCGCCCACCTTGCTTATCTTTATCTTTTTCTTCTGAAGACAATTGCTCCTCATCAGAAACCTCATCATCAGGGGTACTTGGAGTGGGAAATTTATACGGGGGTGGGGGGCGTTCTAATAGGATGCAGTCATCCTGAGGTTTATTAAGTATGGGATAAATAGGGCGCCTAATAGGGTACTGGCCATTTACCTCTAATCGACGTTCCCTATTTTCTTTTTCTTTTGTTTCCTTTATTTCTTTATTCTTTAATTCCAACGCTTTTTCGATATATCGTTTTCCGCTGCTCTTTTTCTGCTATAGCTTCCGCTCTCTTCACTCGCTCTCGCACTTCTTTATCCCACATACGTACACAATCAAACATATCCTGTCTACTTTTTCTTTTAAATAAACACTGCTCTACATATTGAACCTTTTTAGAATCGAATGACCCATTCACTGGCCATTGTAAATCAGACTCTTTCTTTGTGTATTTGTTCCATAATGAACCGTACATTATGGGAGAAATACCATATTTGATATACATCTCTCTATTAGGGATCCCTTCCGGAGGAGCCAGCTGACTTTGCTCTAACCTATTATTGGTACCACCAGAACAGCAACACCACTTACGGAGTGTGCTGAGAACAGGCATGTTTTTCCAAGTATATGTAAAATATTACTACTCCAAATAAATATTCCAAAAAGGAGAAAAATCTCCACATTACCTGCCTTCACTTTTTGCAAAAAATGAATAACAAACCAAACCAAAATCTTGGCCAAGCAAATCAAGAGTGCCGCTTCAGCGACGTTACCAAACAGAAGTCTCCAACTCCCATCTGCCGATCTCTGGTCGACCTAATGGTCACTGCAGAAATACGCCAAAGAAAGCCCCAGTCGAGACCGGCCACCACCCGGAGGGTCAAATCGGGAAAACCGGAAAAGTCACTTCGGTCTGCAAAGACAAGAGTCTCCTCATGCAGGGCGCCTCCTCAGTAATATTTCAATCCTCTGTCAAGACCACTCCTTTGGACGGCCGCGTCTCCGATTGGGCCCTAGGTTGGGCGCCAACTGTGGAAATGTACCTTTTTAGGGGTACACTGGTGCAGGGTCACCCTCTCGCCCACGGGTTCCAAAGACTAACAAAACGAGATCGGCACTGGAGTTGAAATAAAATAACAAGTCTATTAATCACTCATGAGTGGGACCACGTCCACACAACACTCTCAAGTGCTGCAGGAGGTAGTACACTGAATTCACAAACCATCGTCCCTTTTATACCATTTTGTTGCAATGTAAGCATGTGATCAGAAATGGAAAGAACAAGTTTTAGAAATAGCTATCAGCAAACAAGGGCAGATGAATAACCACTTGGTCAGCAAAGTGGGGGGGGAGCAGGAATGCTTATGGCAGCAGTAAATGGTCGACAGTTAACATCTAAGACCAGGTGCACTAGCAGCTACAAACCCTCAGCACGTACATTGCTTTAGCTGAGTCAGGAAGTCAACTAAAATAGATAACACAAGCAGAGTGAAAAGAGGAGCAGCAGAGGACGGAAGAATTACGAAGGAAACGAAATGGACACCACAGCCAAAATGGCTGTTGCTTATGCTAACGTAAAATATTACACGTTTCCACATAAGAGGAACCATGAAGGGCTGGACTTGCCCCCTTTTGTATCTAGGACAAAGAAGTGGACTCCAAGGGTCATAAGACTAACTCACTGTTTAAACTACATGGATACAGCAAGCTACTGGCATTTTCCTGAAAGTACCCAGCAGACCTGTGCCTAATGAATCTATACTGGACCCTGTTCTTGGCCTCTGCCTGACACACTGTGAGTCTCTAAATAACTCCCACAAAGTCCTGGGGGCTTTAGGAGTGCACTCCTTTTGTGGATTAGGCCTTAAAGGACTACATCAGACTGTAAAATATTTGACCATGATAAACCTGGTTGGTGTTTCCAACCCACATTCCAGTGCGATCAGCCTCAAATTGCGCCTGGATCCACGGGCAGCTTCTCCGCTAAGGCGGAGGAGCGTCACCCCACTGCTCTGTGAGCAGGTGAAAAAGGAAAAATAAAATGTTAGTAACGCATTGTTATCATTTTATCTTTTCCTTCGTTGCTCAGCTGGTTAGGGGCGGGCGGGTCTGTGCTGTGTCAGAGGAGCAAGGGGAGTAGTGGTGGCATTCTGTAAGTCAAACATTTATGTGCACCTAGTATGTTCTCCATCGTGGAGAACATGCCCAGGCTCCCAGTCCCTCTGAGTTCCGAACCACGGCACTCAGACCAATCACAACGCTGCTATCAGCAACGTTGTGTTTGGTTAGGGGAGTCTGGAAGCCTGGCAGCTTCCTGTTCCTGCCTCCTGCTCCTTGAGTCCTGGAAGCGGGCAAAGAGGACCGAGAGGCGGCAGCTGACAGACAGGTAAGTGATTTTTTCCTTTTTTTCTTTTCATTCTCTCTCCCCCCTGCGACTTGCCTCCCCCACCGCCATTAAGAAGCAGCCGCCACTGCCTGTATCTCGGTGTGTGTCCATTTATTATTATTGACGCTTTTTGCTTTTCGGTGTTATTTCTACTCAAAAGTTTAAAAAATCAAATCTCTGGTTCCCCTTTTTGAATTTTTGTCACTGAGGCCACATTTTGTTTATTTAATTTTACTCTTTTTTTCTAATTTGGTTTGGGATTTCTATTAATTAGCATATTTACTTTATAACTATTTTTATACAGTGTAAATACTTTGTACATTGTCCTAATTTAAGCCTGTCTGCTCTGTGCCATTGCTGCCAGGGGGTTGACCCAGGGTTAATTTAGTGACTTTGAGGGTTCACACTGACAAGGGTTGTGATTATTTCTTGGGATGGGTAGTCACCCCAATTAATAAACTACTTACCATACAGCCACCTGTATGCTGAATACTACATTTATTACAGAGCTGTACCCCACATAAATGTCTATGAAGAATGTTAAGTATAGGAAGGAGCTGTACAAAATGCTTCACCACATTGAATGTGAGCTCTAACACCCCAAGCACTGCTGCACTGTATGTTTTATTTGTGGTTTTTATAGAGCTGTACCCCATAGGCACCTCCAAATTGACCACTAATCTGTTACGGAGCTGTACCTCATATGTCTTGCTACTCTCCATACTTTCTTTCTTACAAAGCCGTATCACACAGGAACTTCTGCTCTTCGTGATTTAGCTATTACCGAACTGTACCACCCACCCACCTCCATGCTGAATGCTAATTATACTACAGATCTGTAACACACATGCTCCTCCATGCTGAATTCTGGTCTATTACGAAGCTTTACTGCACATACACTGCAGTATTGCGTGATTTAGTTGTTACAGAGAGGTACCACCTATGCACCTCCACACCAGGGGCCTGATGTATGAAATTTCCATTCACAAAAGACATTGAAAATTGCTCACTGATTTTTTGTGAATGTAAAATAGTTTTGCAAACCAACCTATGTACTAATACGTCAGTTCCCAAAATTCCACATCGTTCTGGGTTGCAATCTGACCAGCCTCATCAATATTTATGAAGTAGGTCACAAATTGCAACTCACTACAGTTGGATGCCATCACAGGGATTGGGGATGGGGGCCTGCCGTGTTCAACAGACCACCATGTCTGTAGTCCCATTTTATTATAGAAAACTTTTTTATTGTAGCCTTTTTTGTGAAGGAAAAGAGGGCTGCTTTTAAAAAGAAAAGTTTTTTTTAAACTTTGAGAGCTGTACCACTGCCTAGGGTCCAGCAACTTGTTTTAACATTCACAAACGGCAAGGAGTCCCTAAGGGACCCCTTTACCATTTGTGAATGTGTCGTCACCCTAACTCTGGAACATGTAACTTTTCAATGTTTTTCAACTGGATTGTGGTTGCCAAACTTTGATACATACTATAACACATCAATATTTGCAAGGGATGCCATAAACCTGTCTCTTCAAATTGAGTTTTTTATGCCTTTCTAAAACCATTTTGCGTTTTGGTAATATGTTACCGAATATTAAAACGAGTTAAATAGATTTTGTAAAAGCCATTTAGCGGTTCAAAACCCTGTAATTTTGCAAATTGCAGGCTCTGCAACTGCAAAATGTCTTTGTACATCAGGCCCTACATCCCTTACCTAGTGCAAAGCTGAAACTTCCTGAACAATAAATTGATTACAAATATGTGCCATACAAATATCTCCCTATATAATGCTAAATCGGTTACAGTGCTATACCACACACACTATTCTACTACTTGCTTTATTACTAAGCTGTACCACACACATATCTATCCACACCAATATTAGAACTGACAAAAAGGCGGATATTTGAATATGGTCATCATAAGGCCTGGTTCCCAGATTAGAAATATGATGCATGGGCCTGTGGTCAATTAACATGCTACTTTCTCTGCCGTTCCACTCTTCATTAATAGCAAGCAGCTCCTTTCAACATTTGGCTAAATTAATTTTGAAGAGGAAAGGATGACTAAACTATGTATTCTGTTGCTAAGTATAGATCATAAAGTCGTGTGGAACCTTTGGGAATTAACAGAGATAGGGGTGCCTAGGCACATCCACCACTGCCACAAATATACATGGTGGGGTGTTTTATATTTTTCCTGTGGTCCCACTCCATACTTCTCATACTCCCAAAACACAGAAGAATTGATCTATAAGGAACCAATAGTATTTGGCACCCTTTCCCTTTTATCATAATAGGAAATATTTATTGGCCTGGTGTTTCTGCGAGCCTCTCTCTCCATATATCTAATCAAAAATTTGTGAAAAACAACTCTCTGTATATGAAAGGGCAAGAGTCATACTTTAACTATGTGAAAACCTTCCATGCGTCAGCTGATTAGAGCATATGTGATAATTACCCTTGCCCCGTATTGAAAGGGAAGTGGTGGGCTAAAGGACCACTTCAGAGGTTCAGGGTAACTTGAGTGTGTGTGTCGTGAAAACAGCTGAAGCTCGACATAGACAAAGATACGCCAGACTGGGAGTTGCTAATCCCAACTGCCAACCTAAAATCGATTAATTAGGGTTGTGGGACACTGTCCACATCCACTCTCCACCAGAACATGCACCCTTGCAAATGCATCTCCACTCTAAATGATAACTCTATTAAAGACCTGTATCAATCATACAACTCTAAACTTTATGGCGTAACTATTCCAATGCTGTATCACACACGCACCCCCATGAGTGTTAAATCTGTTAAAGAGCTGGACCACATAGGCACATGTACAATTCATTCTTTATCGTTTACAGATCTGTACAGATCTGTACCATACGTGTCCCATTACAATGTGTGCTGTATCTACTGTGGAGCTGCGGGCGACAATAGCTCCTCCACTACATTCTTTATTGCAAACCCTTTTTACCATCACCCAGTTGACTTCCATGGAATATTATATGTGAGATTGAGATAACTCAAGAATCCCGTAGATCTATTGAGTCTCTTTTGATACCTCTGGTCAAGCAGGCATGGCTTTCGGCAGAAGGTATATAATGATATATTCGCTGGTAGAATGTAGCACAATTGCTATCACACTCAATATAGACACATAGTCACCCTGAGATCTTGATTTGATGAACAATACATCTTTAATTACTGTAGTCTGTAATGCCTACTGCTTGCTGTTGCTGAGATGTGAACATAAAAATAATCCTATGTCATCGGATTGGGCACACAAACAACGCAGTGCAAGTCTTCGTAGTGATTTTCTGTCTACTTCACAATTGACTCAGAAATTCCAGATTAATATTGTGTTTATATGTTCAAGCATATCAGTGGGGTGGATGAACAGTAGCAAGACGTGATAGATCAGTCTAGGACAACAGTCTCCTTTTTCTTGAGGTTCAAGCAGGGGTGGCTCATAGGTCTGAGAATGGGCAAAAGATCAATCAGTTATGTTGCCTATCTGGGAAAAACAGTGATGGTAAGAAAAATCTGCTTTTTTAGCCAAAATGACATGGTCAGGGTTTCTTTATTGTCTCCAAGAGCTTTTGCCACACTCAGCAGCAGTTTATACTGTGGTTTGAAACTAGGGGCCAGTTATCTGGAAACTGGCTGGTCGCAGCAGACTTTTTCACATGCTCTTGAGATGCTGGGATATTTGCAAGTCTATATCTTGAAATGGGCCAGTTGCATTGCAATCAAATTATGTTAGAGACCCCACAGTATAGAGATCCTGGAAGTATTGTTGCAAGCAGTGGCGCCTGCAGGGCAAGCATCACAGCTCAATACGTTGGAAACCACTTACAGATACAAGGAACAGAGTTGCACCACATACAAATGAAGGAACAGTGTTAACAAATCAATGTTTCATAATAAATAACAATAATTCTCGAGTGGCCCAGTGATATTCTTCGTTTATTATTGCTTCGTATAAAAAGTTCATAGAAAACCAGCCAACGCATTTCGTCTAATAAACAATGGACTTCTTCAGGGCAGAAATTCACCAGCATTGAATAATTCCAATCATGTCATAGTTGTAAAGGCAATAGTGTTTCCTACATGTGGGCCTTTTCTGATGCGGCATCTGTATCAAATATATTATTAGACGTTCACTGTAAGAGCAAGATTTTCAAATAGACCCCCAGGTGTGGAGCTCGGATTATCACAATGGCAATAGTATTTCAATAGGGGAGTGTCCACCCTATACACAGCACTTCGATGGGTGCTGAGGTGTCCGGAAACCGGAGAAATTCCTCCGAAGTTCAACGTCCGATGCAAAGACACGAAGAAAAAAGTGTTGGAACCCACTAGTTGTAGTAAAAATGAATTTGCTGATGTGTGTCTACATACCAGGTGTACCCTCTGGAATCAGCGGGCTCCTAGTGCAGGGTAAATTGGAGATATCACACAACCTGGGTGACTCGCTAGTACCTGGCTGCGGAGTACCTTAGTGCTCCTCCCTGAGCCCCTCGCTTTTCAAAATCTGCATGGCCCCGCTCGCAGCCCTCGTCAGGAACCACAGACTCAACATTGTCTCCTACGCCAACGACACCCAGCTGATTCTCTCCTTCACCAACGAACCAACAGTTGCCAAGAACAACTTTCATGAAGGATGAAGGCCCCTGGATGAAGAACAGCTGCTTCAAGCTCAACTCAAAGAAGACTGAAGTCCTCATCATGGGCTCCACCCGCTCCGCCTGGGACGACTCCTGGTGGCAGGCAGCACTTGGAACCCCCACACACCCACAGACCACGCACGGAACCTTGGCATCATCCTGGACTCCTCGCTCACCATGAACCGCCAGATCAACACCATCTCATCATCCTGCTTCCACACGCTATGCCTGCTCTGAAAGATATTCAAATGGATCCCCACTGAGTCCAGAAAGACGGTCACCCACGCATTCATCAGCAGCAGTATCGACTAAGGCAACGCACTGTACGCCGCCAACACCCAGAAACTCCTCAAGAATCTGCAGAACATACAGAACGTTTCTGCCAGACTCATCCTCAACATCTACCGCCGCAACCACATCACCAGCCACCTAAGAGACCTCCACTGGCTCCCAATCAACAAAAGAATTACCTTCAAACTCCTTACACATGCCTACAAAGCCCTAGACGACGGCGGACCAGCATACCTCAACCACTGCCTTGCATTCCACGTAGCCACCAGAGACCTCCACTCCACCAAACTGGCTCTGGCTACCATCCCACGTATCTGCAAAACCACAGCCAGAGGACGATCCTTCTCCTACCTCGCAGCGAACACCCTGCCTCTCCATCTCAGGCAATCACCGTCACTGCCTCTATTCAGGAAGGCCCTCAAGACCAGACTCTTTGACTGAACCACTGCGCCTCGACGGACCTGCAGCTCTTCCCCCCCCCCCAGCACCTTTAGACCCTTACGGGTAAGTAGTCGCGCTTAACAAGCCTTTGATTGATTGGTGTGAGGACCAACGGCAGAGGCTCTGCCTTATTCTGAAGTTTTCAGGGAATGCCTGGTGTCTCTGGACACCCACACATCCCATCAAGGGTGATTATCTTTCGTATAGTCACTGGCTTCCACTGGTGAAGGAGACAGGAAGGTGGGTGTAAGATATTCAAACAAAACCTGACTAAACCGTAGTGAATATCCATTACACAGCTGCACTATGCTTACCACTTCACACTGGATACAATATGTAATAATACAGCTGTACAATTCTTGCACATTCACATCTGTGTTGTAGCTATTGCCCAGCCATACCGGGCTTGCACCTTCACAGTCCATGCTGTTTCGTACCTGGTGGTACACCACGTGCTGTATCCACACTTCCAAACCATAGTTTCATCTTCACTCTCCTCCATTTTATCTGAAGCCTAGTCAAAAGCTATTCAGAATAGCTTATTTTTTTGAGTTTCCATAAGCACAGATAGGTTGTACCCTCAAGATTGGACACAAAGCATTGCACATCTGTAGACCTTATAACGCCGTCATGCTTTATGTCTAGAAGCTTTATTGAGTGATCTGGTGTGATGTAGCTGACCATAGATTACTTGCTAGGTTATAGTGGGGAGGAAGACTCTACATATACCACGAGCCACTCTTCCAGTATACATTACATACCTTGTAGAGAACCTTAAACATAAATCTCTCTTCTATCAGTCCGGAGTCAAGTGTTATCACTTTGGGTTTTACATACTACCGCTTTCGGAGATTTAGGCACAGTCTTGGTGCAGCATTGTGGAGCTGTAATTTCTCGTTCAGTTTTTTCAAGTCCGGACTTTCAAATACCTACAACATTATCAGTCCCATCCAATATTACTACCACATATGCATAGATGTAGCTGCTCACCTTAGGTTGTATGTATTATAATTCACCTTAGGTTGTATGTATTATAATACTGTACCACACATGTAAAATTAATCCTTATCCTGTATTTGTTGCAGAGGAGCTATACTACAAAGAAATCTTCACACTGCATATTGTGTGTTACAAAGCAGTACCTACCATGCACCTTCACACTCACTCTTATTTCTGCTTCACAGCTATTCCACATGTACTGTACATCTTCACAAAGCATGCTGTATCTATGACAAATGTTACCATCTATGTCCCCTCATACCTAAAGCTGTGGGACCACACATCCATGCAGCTTTACAATCCTTGCTATGTATTACTTAGCTGCACTACATATACACTCCCAAACTCATCTTATATCTATTACCAAGCTGTACTACAAATGTATCTTCACACTGCAAGTTGTATCTATCAAACTTTGACAGTATTGCCATAGTGATGGCTTATTTAATGGATGTGGTAGTATAGAAATGGGTCTGTTTCCACCCGCGTCTAATTACTTGTATTTGCAGTCTGGTGTAGCCATAAATAGAGAAGGGTTACAGAATCTTATTTGTGCATGAGTAGAAAATGTTACACACAAAAAAGCCACCAAGTGATTTTTTAATTAATTATTCTAATCTGTCACACAGTGACATGTGCAAAGTATATATGCCACCAGAGGATCCGATGTCGATCATGACGAATGCCATGGATTACCTGTTGAGCCACTAGGCAGGAACATGCTGATGGTTTAGTGGGGCTGGGGTACTAGCTCCCCTATTCCCACGTTTGGTTTTTAATACCCTGTGGCACTCCATAGAGTATAAAGGTTAAACTGGATTACCACATTGGGGTTTAAATTTTCATATTTTTCACATATCCATATTTAGTACTAAGTGCCTCCCTGATTTCAGAGCATTGGCCCCTCCTTCATCAAACCGGGTTTTTGAAGAGCGTGGGGAGGCCTGTGATGAAGCATGACACCTAGTGGTGTGTGAGGACATCCCATCACATTTTTGTGTATGTCTAGGAGCAGGCTGGTATAATATGAATACATTGCATAATGTGATGGATTAGAATAATTAATTAAAAAATCACTTGGTTGCTTTTTTGTGTGTAACATGTTCTGTCTGGGGGCCAGCTCACCCTTGAGGCCCCATAGCCTCTGGTTCCCTACCGTGGATAATCTCCATGATTATGGTGATTTGAGGTCATGAGTAGAAAATACCAATTCAGTCTTGACCTGGTTGATGAGATAGGCTGGCAACAAATGGGACACCGTGGAATTCTTGACTGGATGGGTGATGGATGTAGCACATGGATGGATTTGTCATATAACTTCGCCTTTATTCCAAAATGCGGTCAAGAATTGGAATGGACTTGATGGATCTGCTTAATTTGAAGTTGGACAAAAACATGCATTCTGTCTGTCAGCTCCGGGGTTGTTAAACTTCTGCAAAGGTTTATTGACGAGGGTCTCTGATATGTTATTCTAGGGGAGATCCTTTAAGGAGGTCATATTTTGACCATCATCAGGAGTCGGATAAGTGTGCCTTTCGAACCATTTGATCCTCATTCTCTCAGTCATCCTGGTCTTCATCACTGTCCTTTTTGATCTCATCCATGTCTTCTTCCCTTTCTGTCACTGGAGGTTTTAGGTCCTTCATTGAAATGACTGGTGAAGGCAATATAGGCGCAGTGGACACTAGCGGCTGAGCTAGTCAGAATGGGACAACAGGAGGAGGAAGAGTAGGAGCTGGTATGTCAGAAGTACTGGAGTGATCAGTGAGCCGGTGGTGAATTTTAGGGCCCTGACATGTACTGAGGACATGAGCAGCTCTGAGCAGAGACGTTTTAAGGCAAGGGCAAAGTAGGGAATTTTCCGTGGCCTCCATCTTTCAAGGCCCTACCTAGAAAAGTGAGCTTTCTCTCTATCTCACTTCTGTGTCTTTCTGTATCTCAGCCTTCACCATGTAATTCAACATTACTAGGCAAAATAAGACTGTAGTTAGCAGAAAATGGGTAATACAATTCGAAGTTGTGCCAAGCTGGGGACTACAAAATATTTCTTTTTCCAGGGCCCCCAGTATCCTAAGATGACACTAGCTCTGAGAATCAATTTTAAAACTCCTACATCATGTCTTTGAAGGAATTAAGGAACTCTGCCAGCAGATACACCATTGAAGGCAAAAGATACATGGGAAGTTCTTCATAGAGTCAGTGAGGCTTATCGTTGTACTCCTGGTCCATGTAATTGACTTCCTCTTCTGCCTAGTCAGGTAAAAAGTGTATGTTGAGGTCTTCAGGATCTATTACTCCGGGTTATGATGGCTATCTTGTTCATAACTGTCCTCCCTGCTCCTGTCATCATGATTTTCAGCAGCTTCATACACCTCTCCCTCTTCGAGGAAGGTTCTCCTAGTATTTTTGCAAGAGGCATGGGGTTATTATTATAGAAAACACCTGATGCTGGAAATGAATACTGGAGCTAATTGGGCCCTCCATTGCTGCTCATATGACCAGTGTCGACAAGAAGGTCATCATTGATGTTGCCGTGGAGCTGAGGGCTGCGAAGGTTACCGTCAACTAGAAGACTACAGTCGACCATTGTTGTTTGGTAGACAAGGATTTCTTAGATGTTGACAAAGCCATTGATGAGACCCTAACCCAAAGCATTGAATCTGAATTTATACACAAGCAAGCTGAATCCGAAGTCATCAATGGAGCTGTTGTTGACCAAAAAGCAAAATGCCAGTGATTTACTATCAGATGAGATTGAAGAAAGAGGTGGTGACTGTGCCATGAATGGACGGCAGTTTGGTCTCCTTTGATTTAGAAGGTTATTACTGAAAACAAGGAGTCTAATCCACCAGGGCAAAAGAAAAGAGTTTAAGAGCAGAGGCCATTACCGTTTCAGAGGAAGACACTCTTGGAGGATCCTTCATGGAGACTATCACCACTTTTCTCTTTCTGGGTTTAGAACAGGTAAGATGAGCATTCTAGGCATACTCTGTGCCTGATAAGATCCTTAAAGAACTTTATTAGCTTCCTCTAGCAGAGAGGATAAAATTCCAACTTCTCTGCAGAGTATCCAATGCACAGGAGTCTCAGCCCAACATTTCTACTGGAGATTAAGTACATTAAATCAGATTGCACAAGCTAGATACAACTGCAAGTAGCAAAGTCTCTTCACTTCATTGGATGAAGTTTGGACCACCTAATGAGGTAGAGAAATTGCACATAGTACATAGTTAAAGCAATGGCATGTGAGTGTGCGTGAACACTGATGTCAAACATTGATGATCAATCTGATAATGAGGACGTAATTCAAGAATGTGAATCCATGAAAGATTCCAAATATGAGGAACTCTAGTTACAGGTAACTAACTTATTTCGTACTTAATGGTTGCCTAACAGTCTTAGATTTTTCCTACCTGTAGTATCATTTGGTGTCATAGAATTTGGCAAACTTTACAATTTTTGGTGTATTATTTTTTCCAGGTCGTAGAACTCTCTGTGTTCGTAGCAATGGTCTGGTCTTAGCTTTTAGGAATGTCTTTTGCATTTGCTGGGCATGAACATTTTTAGGAATGCTTTTACATTTGGTGGGCATGAACATTTTTAGGAATACTTTTACATTTGCTGGGCATTAGCATTTTTAGGAATGCTTTTACATTTGCTGGGCATTAACATTTTTAGGAATGCCTTTACTTTTGCTGGGCATTAACATTTTTAGGAATACCTTTACATTTGCTGGGCATTAACATTTTTGAAGGTTTACAGATTTTTGGGTGTTTCAGCATTTTATAGTGTCTTAGGGTATGGTGGGGGCTTAGCATTTACTGTTGGCCTCGGATCTGTTGTCCCTTAGCACTTAGTAGTCCCTTTATATTTGCCAGGTTTTAGCCTTTGCTGCGTTTTTCTTGCATTTTTGGGAGCACATAGCATTTTTAGTTTGTCTTAAAATTTGCTGGGATCTAACATTATGTGATGCTGTAGCATTTACTGGACCTTATTAATATTTGTATCTAGCCCTTTCCAGACCTTACCATTATCTAGTGTCTTAGCATTTGCGAAGCCTCAGCATGTTTTGAAGTCTTAACATTTGGCAGGTCACCATTTAATATGAGGTGCTAACATTTCTTAATGCCTTACCATAGTCTGTTTTTTTGCATTTTCAGATGCCTTTGCATTTTTTGGTCGGTAACATTTTGCAGCGTGTAACATAGTGTAGAGCTTTAGTCATTTTAGCACACTAACATTTTTTTAGCCTTGTTTAATAGACCTTTACATTTGGTGGTGTTTTAATATTTTGTAAAGTGAGCATTTGCCGGCCCTTACTATTTCTTCTGTCATCTTTTTTATCGAACTTGCGTCTACGTGGCATTAGGAGTTTTTTGATGCCATGACATTTGTCATACCGTTAAGATTTGTCACGTCTTGTCATCAACGTGTGGGGGACATACACAGCTTTGCAAAACTCTCGAATAAACAAAATTGCGGAGCTAGAGGGTTAGGTCTCCGTCTCTGCATTTGTTGCTGTGCAGTATGTGGCACCCAGTTCATTTCTGCTTCCTTAATATAAACGAGGTGGGCCCTGTGCACCTCCTTCCGCAGAACCTCTTTGCAGTGCACTTAATTCATGCCTCTCTTGTGGGACTGTACTAAGCAGAGATTGCGTGGCGCTGCAAGTCGGCCGGTAACTGGTGGTTTAGGATTTTTGGGTATTTTAACATTTCATTAAGTCTGAGCATATTCTGTCTCTCTCTCATTTGCTGCCCCTTGGCATTTTTTATTTCCTGAGCATTTGACGCTCCTCGGTTTTCTGTGGAAGCATATCATTGGCAGAGCCTTAGCCTTTTCTTGTGTCCTGGCATTACGGCATGATGTCGAGGCTGCTCTGTCCTGTTTAATTTCCTGTGTGCAGATGCAGAGTCCAAAGGGGCGCGCAGTCGTGTTCCTACCATCCTGGTGTAATGTTCTTCCGCTTTGTAATCATTTAAGGGCATTTTGTATTCGTTTGAAGAGGATGAAAACACCTTTGCACGTTGCAGATTTGCACACAAGTGTACTCGCGCTGTAGTTATCCAGCACTCGAGCACTGAGGAAATATCCTTTCCTTGATTACCCAGTACTCCTCCTCCTCCCCCCCCCCCCCTTCCTGAAACGGCACATGCTTTTAACAGCTGGGCTGGCAGATTCTGTGATAAATCTGAATACACCCCTAATATACACGCGTGCAAACACACACACGCCTAGAACCACGGTAACACCGCCCCCTCCCCCCCCCCCCAATCTCCCACCCATCTCGCATGCATTGGATCCCCCTTCCCAGTAATTGCACATGTCCAAAGCAAACGCCGGTGCCAAGCACGCATACACATATGGTGCACAGGCAGACATTCTGCTGCAGGCAGATGCCAGGAAAGAGATTGCCCTTCCAGTATTCATGAGTGTTTAGCATCGCTGGCGACAGGCACGAACCCAGGTGACGCCAACAGAGGGAAATCGGGGCAGCAGTTCCCATTTGCAGAAAATCTGCAATGCTGGCACGACCACCTGTTCCCTCTTTGCCAGGACAAACCCCCTGTCCTCCTTTCCCTAACCCCCTTTTAAAGACTGGGGTATTTGCTTTCGAAATGAAACTTGTTCCTGGGTGATATGGCTTGACGTTTGTAACATGCAGTTTATGTATGACTGTAAAAAATAATGCAAGCGACTGAGAACCAGCACGTGATCTCGAGGACAGCATTCATGTCAGTGTGCTTGCTACCTGTACGCATTGAGAAGGATCTCGGATATTCTAACGAAGGTTCCTAAATATTGAGCATGGTTTGTAATACAAAGCCAGCACAAGACCAGCCCATCTTCAGGGCAGAAGGCAGCCATTTTAACAACATTATGGCACAATCAAGTAAAGGTGACATCCACCTATGTCTGCAGACTTTCGTTATGGCTCTAGTAAAACTCACAAACGCGAGCCTGAAATAAAGGCACATGAACGATTAAGGTGTGCTACAACGGACCAGCAGATTCTCAGTTTGTAGCAATACCCAACTGGTCCTGGCTGGTTTGTTACAATGTAGTCCTTCATCCCACAGCAGCACAGTGAACTGATAGTACACATAGTAAGTCATTTCCAGAAAAGGCCCATGAAGCGCATATTACCGCCCCTGTGTGGCAGAACTTTGTGAAATTCACGAAGTTCTATTTTTTTTAAAGGAGCGTGGCACCCTCCAAAAGAGGACTTGAATTTTGTTGCTGTTTGCCACTGAGCGAAATTTCTGCGCGTGCGCATATCATTGCAGGTCCTGCTGCGGAAAGATATTCACTGTACAGACCTGAAATTTCAAACCAATGTGGTAGCGGATTCGGATCATAAAAATAAAGGCCTGGCTCAAGAATGTCCTTCTGTAGCAGTGAAACAAAGACTTGCAATCACCTATAATGTGAGCATGCACAGGGCTATTACTAACTATGTTTAATATTTAAAAACCTAAACAGACTGGGAAACCGATATTGTGATGAGGCTGACTGGTGCAAAATGGAAATATTGTTGTATGCAGACCAAGATGCTCTCCATGATGAACTATAGTCATAAGCTGCTTAATTTTAGGCTCCAACATTGTGCGTTTCACTCCCAAAAAACAGCACGTTACACCCAAGCAGGCCTCACCACTGCCTGTGCTGTTGGACAGATCTCTCGGGCTTCTGCCACCTAACCTGGTCCTGTCCGCCTATTTTTGAATACTGGTGCAAGATCACCAGTACAATCTTATGCTCCATCCAGGGAGAGTGGAACCCAGTCGCGGCCAGCATGACTCGCAAGGGGGGGGGGTTCACGCGGGGACAGGGTCACACGCGGGGGGTTCATTTAAAATAAAAAATAACTTACCTTCGCCGGCCTGGTCCCGCGTCGTCTCTGCTCCTCTCCTGCTCTCCTGCCTCAGGAATAGGAAGCAGGCAGCCTCCCTCCCCTCCCCTAAGCTAATCACAACGCTGCGCTGGCAACGTTGTGATTGGTCGGGACGCCGACCAGCCAGGCGCCTATGGGGAGGCCATTTTCTCCATGTAGGCTGCATGCAGCCTACTTGGAGAAAAGGCAGTGTGCATGACTGGTTTGGTCGGCCCCAGAGGGCCAACCAAACAGTCAGCGCCCTCAGCAGTGGGCACACCACACCTCCCCTGCCCTAGAGCAGACCTGCTTTCCCGCCCGCCCCCAACCAAACCCTTCTGCTTTCTCGCGGTGCGAGAAGCAGAAACATAAAATGGTAGTTATTACCATTTTATGCTTCTGCTTCTCGCACTGCGAGAAAGCAGTGGGGTGACGCTTCTCCGCCCTAGTGGAGGAGCCGCCCCTGGTGGAACCGCAGCCATTAGCAGGTTTGCTAGGCCGGGTCAGGCTGATTCAGCCGGGGCCTCGATGGTTCACCGAGATTGCGCTCTTATTTGTTAATCTGAGAGTTGCAATGAACAGGAATAGGGGCTCTATTCCCAAAAGAGGTGATTGGCTGAAGGACCTGGCCACATGCAATGACAGAATGGAGACATGCGCAACACTGCAACCCCCCACCTCTAAGCCTAAAGACATATGGGGCCCACTCAGAACATATCTGATGCAGGATGAAACTGACACTCCGTCTATCTGTTGGGGAGATGTCACAAGATATACGGAATCTCCCCAAATTGGTTCTGGGATTACAATACACTAGACATAGTTGAATGCATACGGATGCTCTACCTTACCAGGCAGGTTGATCACAACATGTTACACTGATTGGCTGTTGGTGTTTAATTTATGTTAGTACACTTTATATTTCTCTAGTTCTTTTCTAAGAGTACAGGAAGGGAGATACACTCTGTTGTAAGATATGCAGGACACTTAGCACAACCTGATCGCCTAACAGTCATTATACTCATTTGAATATTGTATGAAATCGGGTTATTAGTCAAGAGTGTAAGTACTCACCTCAAGTAATAATCGCAAACCTTGTCAAGGTGAACATTTAAGGTCCCTAAATTAGCCTGAGCTTAACTGACTGGTGGCTATGGCACACTGCAGACACACTTAACTTAGAGACAATGCATAAAGTATTTATACAGTAGTAAAGCAGTAATAAAAGTGAAAAGCAAGTCAATATAAATCCCAAAATTAATTAGAAAAAATAGAGTAAAAAATAATGAACAAAATCACAACAATCCAATCAGGGGAACGAGAGATATGATTTAAAAAAAAATGTTCAAGTAGAAGTAGTGCCAAGAGGCACAAAGTGTGAATGATAATCAATTATCGCAATAGACCAGGACCTAGGGGCAATTTGATGCTGACTGTGCTGTTGAACGGGTTAGATACACTAACCAGAATACACTAACCAGTTCATTTATGTCCCAACCCACCGCAGCACTACACTTCTAAAGCCCACCAGGACCTCAGGCAAGGCACTTAGAGGCTCACAGGGTGTCAGGCAGAGACCACAGCAGGGCCAAATCCAGGTCCAATTGCCGCTGGTCAGCTGGGCATTTGCAGGAAAAGGCTTCTTGGCGCTTGCGTTGTTTGTGTAGCTTTAAAAGGGGGTCAATCTTATGTCCTTTGGAATAAATTTATTTTTCCCAGGTAGAGATGGGAGAACAGGTCTAGTCTCCTAGGCTCTTCTCAGGTCTCAATGATTCAATCAAAGAAAGTCCACCAGACCATTGAGGTCATTGCAGATATCCTTAAGGGAAAGACTTATTTTCTTTAAAATAACCCTCACCCACCAAAAGGTCCCTTGGTGGCATGCTTCATCATCGGGTTCTTCCCGCTGCGGGACGGGGCGTGCTGCGACCGACGGAGACGTGGGAGCTCTTTTGGATGGCGAGGACTATAGTTAGACTAAGATAAATTAAATGGGAGTGAAGAGGGTCAGTGATAAGTGAAAGTAATTTTAAAAAATACCTGGCCACTAGGAAATATACTTTATTAGAGCTAGTGGCTGATATGACTAAAAAGGGGTTGTGGGAAAACACATAATTTAATGTATGTGTAGGTTCCCGGTCAACATGTTTCAAAGCCTGCCCCGACGGCTGTTTCTTCGGGACCAAATAGAGTTGATCCCTGCTATTCACTCCTAGGAACTTAAAGGTGTAACTTATTCAGTGCCTAAACAGTGATTTTATACAATACCCATTTGGTATGTTGTTTCAAGGACCACCTAATGTGATGGTCTTGTTAAGGTTCATATCTGGAAAGACAATGCAAAAATTACCATAGGTTAACTTACCAACATGTTATAACGTAAACCATATCACCATCTGGTGGGAGAAAAACGTGATATATTTGTGATATATTTTTCTCTATTGGCGTGACTATGTCACAAAGTGCCTGTGAGTAAATCATACAAACAAGACAAACTGACACGTAACAAAAAACACACACACTACTTGCCGTCATGGTATAGGTGCTGGTAGATCTTGTAATTCTTGTGAGAGTACTTAGCTTGGAGATCGTACTTAGTTTGTAATACTGCGATGCTTCATGAGCTCTTTTCCCATAGACAAAGGGTTTTTGGTTTTGCTAATAACTTTGGTGTCGTTTGAGAAATCTTCAATAATTTTTCAAAACTAGTTTGCCACTTACTCCAGCTGCTGTCTGGAAAGTTTCGGGGTGATTAGTCAGGCGGGGGCTGAGAAAAAGGCGGGCCCCAAAACGCTTTTTCACCTTGCAATGTCAGTGGGGATTTTGCAGTTTTCAGACACAACTACAGTCCGAACCGCTGAGCGGAATGACACCAAATTTGGCAGAAAGCTAGATTTTCTTCCTGAAAGAGCCCTTTTTGTGATTTGGTGTAAATCCGTTCAGTAGTTTTGGAGTTATGAAAGAAAAAACAATTATAGATATCTGGGCGGAGCCTCCGCACAGATCTCATGGTGAGATCTGATTGGCTGCTTTTGTATTGCTAATAACTTTGGCGCTGTTTGATCATTCTTCACTAACATTTCAAAACCAGTACGCCAATCACTTCAGCTGCTATCTGGAAAGTTTCAGGGTGATTCGTGAAGCGGAGGCCAGGAAAGAGAGGGGTCCCAAAACGTTTTTTCCCCATGCAATGTCTATGGGGATTTTGCCGTTTTCAAACAAGACTATAGCCCGAACCACTGAACGTAATTACACCAAATTTGGCAGCAAGCTAGATCTTGGTCCATAAAGAGCCCCTTTGGTGATTTGGTGTAAAACCATTCAGTAGTTCTGGAGTTATATACCCACTCAGAGACCCACTTACCCACTCACAGACCCACACAGACACCCACACACCCATTTACAGACTCTCTCAGACACTCACATACCCACTCACAGACCCACTCAGACTCACACACCCACTCAAAGACCCACTCAGAGACTCATGCACTCGCCCACAGACCCACTGAGAAACTCATGCACCCAATCACAGACACACTCAGAGACTCATGCATCCACTCACAGACAGACTCACATACTCATGGAGGCACTCGCAAATCCACTGAGACACTCTCACACCTACTCACAGACCCACTGAGACACTCATGCACCCACTCAGACATCCACTCAGAGACTCACGCACCCAATCACTGACCCACTCAGACATTCATGCACTTACTCACTGACTGACTCATATACTCATGAAGGCACTCATAAACCCACTCAGACACTCTGATACCCACTCACAGACCCACTCAGACACTCATGCACCCGCTCGGACACCCACTCAGAGACTCACACACCCACTCAGAGACTCACTCAAACACTTACGCACCCACTCACACACCCAGTGAGACACTTCAGCAGCCACTTCCAGGCCCACTCAGACACACACACTCACACACCCACTCACACACCCATTGAGACACTCATGCACGTGCACACACACCAACTCAGACACTCATGCACTCACGCACACACTCACTTTCAAAGGTTACATGAAATACAATTAAAAAAACAAAGAAATGCACTGAAAAAAAACAAATCTTACAGGGATGTTATATTTAGGCTTAGATTTCACTCGTACAAAACCACTGAAATTCACCAGCTATAGTTACCTGAGCTAACTATAACTTATGCCCCTGCAATGCGCTGCTTATGACCTCACATATTACATCACTCATGACTGATGACATCTCAAATGACATCTCAAATGACATCATCCACAGAACCACTCACACACCCACTGACATCCCCATAGAACCTCTCATACACCCACAGCCACTCAACCCCTCACATACCCATTCACAGACCCATACCAATACTCAAATAACCAATCACTCAACCATAGAACCACTCACAGAACCACTCACTCATGCTGCCACTCACACACCCACTAACTCACCCATACAATCGCTAATACACTCACTCACCAATGTAGCCACACACACATCCAGGCATACAGACACTTACACACCCACTCATTTTGTTTAAAAAAAATATCTTTATTTGCATTTTCAATTTTTGCAGAGTTACAGGATAACAGCAAATATATATGTGGTGAAGGACAGTAAAGTACATTGTTCATGACAAAATGGAAAAAGAGAAGGAGAAAGTCATTTTCATTGCCAAGGTATATCTACTGAGCCGGATATCTATTCTGTATGTCCAGCCGATTTTACATGTAAACATCCGCGCCTGTGCGAGCCATCAATTCAAAAGGATGATGCAAAACATGATATATATTTATAATTAACAAACTAACAAAGCCATTATCTACTTATCCCTCCTGGGTCGGTGTGTATATATAGAGCGTATATTTCAACACAGTATATCCTTGCCTTTTCCGTCGTCTTATTTAGGCCACACGGATCTTATCCAACCGATACTCATGCCCCCACACTAGTGTAATTGATGTGTTATGACTGTGGCCCTTTTGCCCTTGGCAGTCCCGGGCCTCATCCTGAACCCATATCGGTATGTGTCTGCGAGCCTGCTGCCTCATCCCGTACATCCTTTGCTGGCAAGGAACCCCTTCCTTTCTCCCCATCCATACGTGTTAAATCCAGAAGTATAGTGTCCCAACACTGTGCAATAGGGTATTTACGTAGCCCAGCTATTTCCTCTCTGTGTAGTGATGTGCTTTCATCTTGTGCCCACACTAGGAGCGATTTTTTCCAACTATTAACAACTGGAGGATCAGCGTGTTTCCATCTCTTAGTTATTAACCTCTTTGCGACTACCAGTCCTAGATCAGTGAATCTCGAAGTGACCCTGTTTGTCTTTGATCTAGCATAAAGACCTAATATGCAGACCTCCCATGTACGCGTGATTGTCTTGTTGATGCAAGTTTCGAGTGCTATGATGACTTCCTGCCAGTAAGTAGATAGGGAGGCACAAAACCAAAGCATGTGCAGGAGGTCCTCATCTATCTGCAGACAGCGCGGGCATGCCGCAGTATTGGTGTGAAAATATTTGTTTAATTTGTCCGGGGAGAGGTATGCCCTTTGAGTTATATATGTCTGAATTAGTTTAAATTTAGCGTTTCTCGGAACAGTAGTGGGGTTCGCTAGCAGTGTGTCCCACTCTCGGTCTGTCCATTGTTTTCCCCTGTCTGCTTTCCATCGCATTCGGAGGGCTGTCATGGGTTTCATTACGTGGATAAGTAACGCTTCAACCAGCCAGTGCACAATGTGTGTTCCATTGCCCATAACATGCAAGTATTGCATTAGGAGATGCGTCTCCGGTTCAGTAGTGATATCGCCCCATGCCGTGGAGAGCGATCTCGTAATTGAAGTATGTAGTAAGAATTGACCGGTGGGTAAGTCATAATCATTTGCCAAATTCTCAAATGGTATCAATGCGCCGTCTGCATAGAGATCGCCTAATGTACTTAACCCTGCTTCATGCCAGTGTGCGAGTGCTCCGTTAGAGATCCTCAATGCGCCCCTGGGTGTTCCCAAAAGTGGTATTGATGGGGCGTAAGGGGTTGTATCTTTCGTAAGATACAGGCTCCTCTTATAACATCGATGTGCCAAGGCCACATAGATCTGTAACGGGCGCGTTGATCGAGTAATGGGATGAAACAAGTGGAATATTTGGGATTGAGACCAATGCGGCTGTGCAGTGGCTGTGCCTTCTAAACCCTTACCTGCAAACCATCTTCTCACCCATTGTAATTGCGCCTCCAAATAATACAATTCCATGTGAGGAACTGCCAATCCTCCTTTACTAGTGGGGGCATATAATTTCCATAGTGCGATGCGGGGCCGGCCCTTGTTCCAAATAAGGTCTCTGGGTATTTGTTCAAGTTCACGAAAAATTCTAGTCGGGACATATACTGGGAGATTTAAAAAATAGTACCATAATTTTGGTAATATTATCATCTTGGTCAGTGTAATTCTGCCCATCACATTCAAAGGGAGTGACTTCCAGAATTGAATTTGGGCTCTGACAGCAGACATTGACCTGATCAGGTTGCCTTCTAGTACATCCATGGGGGTTCCGGTATATAAAGATGCCTAAATACCGAAACATGGCTGAATACCATCTGAGAGAGGAGTTGTTCATGCGTACGTTTATTTCGGCCGTGTCTTCACGAAAATTACAGGCCTGATTTCGCCCAATTCACCCGGAGACCCGACACTGTCTCAAACTCCTGAAGTGTGTCCGCTATTGTAACGGGGATTTTATGTAGGTCCCTTAGGTACAATAGTAAATCGTCAGCATACAATGAGACAGTATGTAAACCATCTCCCAGATGGATGCCCCACTCCACCCCCTCCCTGCGGAGTCATGTGGCCAACGGCTCCATGGCAAGAGAGAACAGAAGCGGGGACAAGGTACAGCCTTGTCTGGTGCCTCTATGTACCTGTATGCTCTCCGATATTAGCCGGCCCGTCCGGACTCTAACGGTGGGACGTTTATATAGTAACTGCACCATTTCTAAAAAACTGTCGCCCAGCCCGTATCCTCGCAGGTATTGCCACTCCAAAGAGTCAAATGCTTTTTCCAAGTCTAAAACCAGACATCCAGAGCGGGGCCAATTATCTGTAGCATAACGTTGCACCCTAAAAAGTCTTCTTTATGTTAAGCGCTGTGCTTCTAGTGGGAACAAATCCGTTCTGGTCCGTATGCACTAGACTCCGCACTAGTGGGGCCAGGCGTGCAGCTATTATGGGTGCTAGGACCTTGTAATCAGTATTAAGCAGCGCCAATGGTCTGTACGAGCCCAGCACTTCTGGGTCCCTACCGGGCTTAGGGAGAGAGATCAGTAACACTTCATTTTGCGTGACCGAGAGGGTAGAGCCTTCTATGGCAGCCTCATACACCTTCTCTAGTTGGGGTGCCAGCACCTCCATATAGGCCTTATAGAACTCCGCCGGCAAACCGTCCGGGCCCGGAGTTTTGCCATTTGCCAGTGCGCGTATGCTTGCCTTAATTTCCTCCAATATAATAGGGTCATTTAGCTGAAGTTGTTGCTCGGGCGTGACCTGCGGCAGGGCAATGTCTACTAGGTAATCGCAAATGTCCGCTCTTACTTACACACCCACTCATATACCCTTACAGCAACTCACTGCCAATTCCTCACCAATACAGCTACTCACAAACCCACTCACTTACCCATACAGTCACTGACACAGCCACTCACTCACCCATACAACCACTCACACACCCACTCACAACCACTTACATACCCATTCACACATCCATACAACCACTCACACACCCACTCACTCACAATTATATCCACTCACATAGACATTCACTCTACAAAACAGCCACTCATATCCATTCACCAGTACACAGACTCAAACAGCTGCTCACTCACCCATACAGCCACTGACACACCCACTCCCACTCCCACTCCCTCACCCATACAGCCACTGACACACCCACTCCCACTCCCTCACCCATACACCCACTCACACAGCTACTCAGTCACCCATACTGCCTCTCACACACCCTCTCACACACCTATGCATCCACTCACACAGCCACAAACTCAGCCATACAGCCACTCTCTACAAAACAGACACTCACACATCCACTCACTCACCCATTCAGCTACTCACATACCCACTAACACATCCATACAGCTACTCACACACCCATGCAGCCACTCAGAAATATACTCACACACTGATACAGACAGCCACTCAGATGACATATGTTAGAAATAGTATGACTAATTACTAGTACAGGAAGAATAGTAATTCAACTTATGCTGTAGCTTAATATATATCTTTAAGTCTCAGAAATGTTTATGAAACACTCAGAATCGCTGGATGATGTCAGTTGAGATGTTATCAGTGATGTCATGAGTGATGTCACTGACCATATCATGAGTGATGTAATATGTGAGGTCATACGCAGTGCATTGCGGTGGCGTAAGTAATAGTTAGCCCAGGTAAGTATAACTGCTAAATTTCACTGGTTTTGTATGAGTTAAATCTAAGCCTAATTATAACGTCTCTGTAACATTTGTTTTTTTCAGTTAATTTCTAAGGTTTTTTTAAATTCTATTTCCTAACTATACCATTCTTGTAACCTTTGCTATATATATATATATATATATATATATATATATATATATATATATATATATATTCACAGAAAAAGCAAAGGTTACAGGGAAGTTATAGTTAGGTTCACGCATAACACCATAGACATTCAGCATGTATAGTTATACTCATCTCACAAAACTATAACTCATGCCCTAAGGTGACTATAACTCGGTAACTATAACTCTTGCCCTCACCATGCACCGTTTAATCATCAATAATTTTACTGTAAGAATTGCAGTGATATTACTAATTAGTTCATTGGAGATGTCATCAATGATGTAATATGTGGGCTAATTAGCAATGCATGGTGAGGGCGTGAGTTATAGTTACCTTAGGGCAAGTGTTATAGTTTCTTGAGAAAAGTATAACTATAACTGCTGAATTTCTATGGTTTTGTGTGTGTAAAATCTGAACCTAAATAGAACGTCCCTGTAACCTTTGTTTTTTTGTGTGAATTCTAAGCTGTTTTAATTCTATTTCCTAACTATAATGTCCCCGTAACCTAAGGTTTTTAAATTCTATTTCCTAACTATAACATCCCTGTAGCCTTTGCTTTTTCAGTGACTATCTATATATATATATATATATATATATATATATATATATATATATATATATATATATATATATATAAATGAAAGAAAGCTAATAGCTGAAACGCGTCTGCCATGACGTTTCACAGCTCACGTTTCTATGCTTCTGAAATGCATTAAAACAACTTTGCAACGTACCTTTGCTGTGTCGGGCCCATTCTTATCAGGAGTGGAGTACTGGATTTGATGTCTACGCCAGTCTTGCAGGCACTGTCTACCGACACGCCCTCTTGTTCTGGAGCGACGCGCAAGCCGGCAATATAAGGATTCTGTTGTGTCATACAGGCGCGTTGCCCCCCCGGCGGATAGAGCATTTTGGCAGTAACACCACCGCTTTGGGGAAAGAGAAGTATTATTTTAATACTAAAAGGGACTTTGCTTGATGGCATGACTAACAGCAACACCCGTGTGCCAACTGCAGAGGAGGTCGTGCAGTCCGTGGGCCAACAATGTTTGGGGCACCACTGTGTGCATGGATGCCGCATTACTTAATGGGCTTTCACAGCGGGCAGAGACAATCTGACGCAGCGTGGCTTGATGAGAGGCAAATGGTGAAGCTTGTGATGGGACACTATACCTTTAATGCAGAGGTGAGGTTAGAACTATGCTCCAATGGGAGTAAAGACGTCTGCATTTAAACATTCCTCAGGTGTGATGACCCTCACTGTTGAAACCGGCACTGAAGAAAGCTAATCGCTGAAACGCGTCTGCCCTGACGTTTCACAGCTCACTGTTTCTATGCTTCTGAAATACATTAAAACAACTTTGCAACGTACCTTTGCTGTGTCGGGCCCATTCTTATCAGGAGTGGAGTACTGGTATATATATATATATGCATATATATATATACACAAACTGAAACAAACTGAAACAAAGTAAAGGTTAAAGTGACATTATAGTTAGCTGTTGAAATTAGATAATAATGAAATTCACCAGTTATAATTGACTGAGGTAACTATGTGCCCATAACGCACTGCTTATGACCTCATATATTCCATCACTCATGACATTAAAAGACACCATTGATGACATCACTGATGACATTTTAAATGACATCATCGATGACAAAATTGATATCATCATAATCATATACAACATGGAGTTGCTGCGTGTACACATGTGGGTACATAGCAGGGGACTAGTGTAAGCCTTGGAGGCAAGTGTAGTTGTGTGTGTTACAAGTTATTTGGTTTACCAAGCTTAGGTCGCAGGTAGTACTCCATGTTAACAAGGTAAAGGCTGCGCACATCTGATGTGGGTTGAGTAGGTATGTTAAGTCTTAAAGCCAAAACCTGTTGTGAAAAAAATCTGTGAGAAAGCCCAAAGTTTATTTTGACAATAGATTTTCTACCACTGGATTTCTGGGCATGTTTCTCTGTTAAATTCTAGTAATACAGTGATATAGACAAATTCAAAATCGTGAAGCGATTTGTAACATGTGGATGTAGGCTCGCTCAAGATTTTGAGGCATTGCAGATTTTTGACTGATGTAGAATATAGGAGTGTCCGGCTTAAAAGGGGTTTATTGCACACTGGAGTTGTAAGCATGGCTCTAAGATTGTATTCCATTGTGCTCATCGCAGGAATGCTGTCCCTAGGGCCACGGATGGTTGTCCATAGTGCCTGGCAGAAGGTCTTTTCAGTGGCAAATGCATGCCTATCAACCTCTTGACTTAAAATCGCAGGCCATTTGAAGACTTTAGGAGGTTAATCGGGTTAAGGTATAGAATAAAGTACAAAATCTTTTCATAGGTTGTCATTAAAGTCTTTGGAAGCATTTTGTTAGGTGAGTGAATGACAGTATAAAGAGGGTAATATCCACCCATTTGTGGGTGACATGACAGATATACTATGTGTTCAGCATGTTGTCAAAGTTTATGGCCATTGTTGTGGGACTGGGGATAGAAAATCGGTCACAGTTGTAGCGTGTTGAATTACTTCAAGTCCACAAACCCTATTTGATGCTGTCCCAATGACTGGGTGATGTCAATGACATCATTTGAGATGTCATCAGTGATGTCATCAATGATGTAATTTAATATGGCATGAGTGATGTGCACGGCGGGGGCTCAAGTTATAGTTAGCTGGGTAAGTTAGAACTGCGTTAGTTTATATTTCATTTCAATACCTAGGTATAGTGTTACTTTACCCTTTGTTTTTTTCAGTGAATATCTGGTTTTTAGGTCGAGCCTCGAGTAGCGCGCAAGCAGTGCCCTGCGAGACTTTAAGTTAGGGCTTTTGAAAGCTGACCAGACGCTCGTGCGTCGTGGCCTTTTCCCTGCGGTTACGCGCGCGGCAGACATCTGTTTCCAATTATCGTGCCCAGACGCGGGCGCGATAATTGGAAACACATGCTGGCCGTGCGGGGAAAAGGCCATGACGCACGAGCGTCTGGTCAGCTTTCAAAAGCCCAGGCTGCCGCGCTCGCTCGCCCCCGCTGCCGACGTCTCTGCTGTCCAGCGCTTCACTTGTTTATCTTTAACACTGAGCTCAGCGCCCGCTTCGACACTGCGCTCAGTGTTAAAGTTAAAAAAAAAATTCTGGTGGCTTTGAACACATGCACCAGCTCTTTGTTTTGAAGGCTCTGCCCTTGTGGCTCGTGAGGTTCTGCACTAGGTCTGAATGCACTGTACCACCGGCCTTTAATAGTTTACAGCGCCTCTCTTTTCCCGCGCCCATGATGCTATAACACTGTTGTGGAGGCCACGCATCTGTCCCTCGGATAGCTTTCTTCTCGGAGTGTCATGCTGCCATTCCTCACAAACCCGACAGGTGACGCAGTTGCATGTCTACAGATGAGCTCACTTGCCTGAGCCTCCTCTGTCACTCCCGGCCCCCTCCCCCCAAGCCCCACGCCTCCCGAATAAAGAGCTAACTCCTGTAATCTGGCCTGCATCTCAGAAGGGTCCCCTGGACCGGGTTGCGCACATCGGCCCGTGAGAAGCAGCGAGGCTGGCGCTTCGAGTTGGGAGTTTGTACCAACTTGCCTTTTGTCGCACAAGGGACCTCTCCTCTTCCGTCGCTGGCTTCATCGCTGGTATCCGGAGACTGGTTGTTTTGAAATTAATTAGCTTTGCTCTCGTATTATACTGTAAATTTTGTAGAGCGCTTACCCTTTTTGCAGTAGCAGAGTGCAAACCCGACAGCTCGGTTGCAGAGCGGGCCCTCTACCTCACAGGCAGGCAGACTGCTTTCTGAGGGTATCTGTTCGGCAGACTCCGAGGGCTGCCCTCCCTCCCGGTACCTTATAGCTTGTGCCTAGACTGGAGGCTGCCCTCTGAGAGGCTTACAGCGAGTATTAGCACCTGGTTATAGCACGACTGAACCGCTATCCTCTGAGCGCCCCTGCTGGTACCCGGACACTGCTCTGTGAAGGTGTTTAACAGCTGGATGGGGAGGCTGCCATCCGAGCAGTTTACATTGGTAAATGTAGGCAGCGGGCTGTCCTGCGAGCACCTTGAAGTACCTCACAGCAGTACTGGGAAACTGCAGTCTGACCGGGTCACCACCCTTATGGAGAGCCTGGCGTCTAAGCATCTCAGAGCGTTGCCTTACATGGAGACTGACATCCAAGCACTATATAGCGCTGTAGAGAGACCTCTGTCTGGGCATCCTGCTAAGGGTGCAAGAAGGCTGCCTCGGAACAGCTTACAGCTGTACTAGGAGGCACCCAGCACCGTACAGTTCCCCATCTTTGGAAATTGTGAATAACCGTGTTGAATTCACTATTGGCATAATAAAAAGGAAGCAGTAGGAGCTGGAACAGGACCTTCTATGGCAGCTATGCCAAGTAAAAACAAGCATTTGCAATGCAATAGGTCTCGCATTTACACAAGTTTAAGCTATTGGGATTGTAAATGACAGTGCCTTTTTATTTGTTTTAAAAACCAAAGCATAAATAAAAGGCATTGTCAATGACTATGCCAATAGCTTAACCTCGTGTAAATGCGAGTCCTATTGCATTGCAAATGCTTGTTATTGTAAGCTAAGATCTTATTACCATACCTAAACATAACAACACTTTATGATTGATTTTTGTCAGTGATTTTCTGGGTTTCCTTTGATCATATTCAAAATTCAGCATACGCCAAACCCCTCAGGTAACCTACAGCCAACATCTCTATTGCACATGGAACAACCCACTGCTGCACCCAACCCCCACAGGCCTCTCACCCCCCCAATGGATGCACAACCCACATTGTGTTTAAAAATAATATATTTTTTTAGAGTATTGCAATATTCCTGCGGTACCTCCATGCAAACTTCACCCCCCTAGTTCCATGGTACTGTACAGGCTTCCTCAGGGAAGCTTGATGGTGCCCCTGGGGACAATTCGAAGGCATCTGCGGCTAGAGTTTCTACCAGATAAGGCATTACCGGAGGTAAGTAACTTGTTCACCGGGACCGTTCTTGAAGAACCGAAATAGCAGACTGTAGAAAAAGATTCCTCAGCCATTCAAAAGGCCCTATTTTGGAATTGTTGGTACAGCGGGACTCCCGCAGCACCAACGGTTCAGATGTACTTAACTTTTTAGCTCTTTCAAGCCCAATCAGAGCACCTCTTTAAGCACCAATTTCACACACCAACATATTCTCACACAGAAATGTTTTCCTGCAAGCAAATTTAGCCAAAGCTCGTAACCTTGGCAAATGTTGCATACTAGGCAGTGTGTGAAATTTGGCAACTTCACTCATATTCAAAGACAAAGCTTAAAATTTTACGTTTGGACAGAATGTCCTCTGTGTGGCCCTGAAGAGTGGGCTGCACTATTCGTCTGTTTTTCTGGTACTTTTTTTCCCTTTTTTCCCCCTGTAAACACAACAGTCATGTATACTCTGTACATTTCTTGCTTTGTATATGGGTTCAGACCTCAGAGCATGACTCTAAGGTGATAAGGGGAACAAAAGGGCATACCTTAAAGAGAGAGAACGAATACTGTCCTCTCACCAGGCTTCGTATGACCGGCCGTGCTGGCAGTATAAATTATAGTGGAAGAGACAGGTTTTTAAAATTTTCTCCTGAAGGGAGTGGATGCTTACTGGCCGCCTCCATGCTCTGCAATATTGGAACCACAATCAGTGAATTAAATTACGATGTTTTTAAGTTTACTGCCACCTGTAATGTTGTGTTCTAATAGTATAATCCGACTTTCAGAATGTAGAAACTGAAGAGTTCTCAAGCGTTTGTTGTGTATTAAAATGTTGGTTGATATTTGAAGGTTGAGGTCAGTTGATGCATGAGTGTTGTAAGTGCTGCAGCTGACTGATCTGCCGCGGGTCAACAATTAAATTGACCTTTTCTGATAGAGACTTCTAGCTGCAGATTCATCAGCTTTTGAATATTCCTCAGGCATCAGACTGGATCCAGAAACTTTTCAGCAGTCCCTCTGCATGCCACTAGGGGGCTCCGTGCAGCTCCACACCAATGCCGGTCGACTCTGGAAATGATGTGCGACACCTACATAGGCAGCACTCCAGCGCTCTGATGTCACCTCTTTTTTTCCACTCCCCCTGACGCGAATGTGGAGCTTCTTCTGGTCTCTTTGAGACACATTACCTTGATATTTTTCACAAAATTCTACAGTATGCACAGTAAGTCTCACCCTAAAATGGCAGATTTTAAGCCCTGTAGGGACTGTCACAAGCAAATATCTGACGGATCACCATCAGGTGTGCCTTTGGTGTCTGGGGTCTGGTCACGACTATAAGGCCTGTAGTGACTGTGCATCAATGAACCCGAAGGCCTCCCGGGACTGTGAGGCAAAACTTTACATCACTAAGCATAAGAAAACTCCTCCCTGACCCCACTGTAAGGCATGATCCAAGTTCAAGTTTCAGTCCCGTTCTGGTTCCAGAAGTCACTCGCGAGGCCGATCTTTGTTGTGATCCAAAGTGTCCAGTAAGTCAAAAAAGAGGCATAAGAAATCTAAGTGGGACTCAGTCCCCTCTCGCCACTTGCATTTGCCTGAGCAGTCGCCGGGTCAGCTCTCTGAGTCGGCTGTCTTCTGGGCTGATCCCACAACGGATTCTGGCACAACCCGAGTTTCTAGGGCTGTCGACCACCCCTCAACAGATTGAAGAGTTCTGCGCAGCCATGCTCCAGCCCTTGGGATCCTTGCCGACTCACTCTGGCATGCCTTCTTGACTCCAAGCCGAGAGACCACTTGGACCCTCCAAGCCCATTACAATGTCTCTGGTTCCAGTCTGAACTCCACCCCCAGCACCACAGGCCATGCTGGTCCATGGGACTTTGACGCTAGTACAGAATCCATCGACTGCGGGCAAAGAGCTACCCATAGTACTGTCCAACTCAGTGACGGCACAGGTCTGACCTCAGCCCATGCGTGCCAGAGGGCTGTTTAGGTGTTGCTTCCTCCGCTTGCTCTTCCACTTCCACAGGGAAGTGTCAAGCGAGGATCTTCAAGGCGACTCGTGTAGTATCTTTTTGGTTCAAAGAAAGGGCCTCTTATCGTCAGAGGCAGTGCCAGTTGCCAGGTTGGAACAGGAAAGCTAGCAATGTTCCAGAAAATAAATTGTCCTGAGAGGCTGAAATATATCACCTTAAATATTCTTCCAGGGTTTTATACAACCTCTCTGTTTGTCCATTACACTGAGCGTGGAACCCAAAAGATCATGCTCTGTGGATGTCAAGCTTGATACATAGAGATTTCCATAAATTTGAGACGTATTGAGGACCATGGTCAGAAATTATTTTCAAGGGTAATTCGTGACAGCAAAATATATATCAGAATAAAAAACATCACAATTAAAAGAACATCTTGTGCTCCACATCAATCATGAGTAAAAGTTTGGAGTTAAGATGTGGTTGTCGACGACGTTTCGATCCCCAACAGCGGTTATGGGATCATCATCAGGACAAGTGAATCAGAATGCCTGAGAGGTTGCTATGGGTCCAAGATGAGGACCACACGGTAGTGGGTGTGAAAAGAACGATGTCCAGCCCGTGGCAGCGTGGCAGCACGGGGCGCGGAGGCTCAGAAGAATTGCTAAGATAGGCTGCTGCTTAATTGTGACTACTGTAATTTATGTATCACCAAAAAGTCACTTTGCAGTTATATGCCTGAGGTCAGGAAATCTGTTGATTTCCAGAACCCCGTCACTTCCTGCTCACTTTATGAAACTATATGATGCTTTGTGTTTATTGAATATGTAAATAAATACAATACCTTCCATTTGGACAGTAATATACCCAACTCTGATTGTAGTTTTGTGGTTATGGTTATGTATTTTCCTTGATAGGGACCGCTGTCTCTAATAACATACTGCTACCCTTGGTCCCTCCTGACTTACAGGGTTCCCTTGTCCTTTGTTCACATTGGTTCACCAGTCAGCCACCAAAATGAGCAACGCCATCGCCCTGTCCCGAGTGATCCTGCTTTGCTATTTCAGCACCCAACTGCTCCTCCAGACAGGGAGTCAAAACATGTAGAAACCTTTGGCAAATGGTTATTTTATTAGCCAACTTAGTACAAAGACCAGTAAATGCCAACTGCCTGCTGGGGCGCTATTCCCACGTCCTTTGGAACTGCGTGGCTCAAATCTTTCCAAGTGTCCCTGAAGATCTTTGACCTGTCTTCACCCAAGCCATTCAAGAAGGACAGGATGCTGCCAAGTTCACAATTCATTGTGGCTTAGACACCTCCTATCGAGTAGGCCATCAGCACCTGTGACGCCATTCATCACCACGCCTTGCTGCGGTCCACTGGTTTTTCAAGTGATGACCAGTCGTCCCTCATGGGCATGCCGTTCATTGAGACTCTCCTATTTAGGGACAAGGCAGATTCCGTTTTTGAGCTGTTCCAGGAGAGCAGGGGCACGGCACGCTCTTTGAGCTTATCTGCCCCACCTCACCAGCTGCATCAGCAGTACCACTCCTTTCAGGGTTTCAGCAGAGGGTACTCCATACTGCGAAGAAATTCAACCCCAGCAAGGCCCCCAGCAATTTCGTGGTCGCAGCCATGGTGCTCACTGCCCCCGGAGCAAAGGTCAATGGGACGCCCAGTCCACTCCCCACCCATGCAGCCCCACCTACAAAACCCCTCTAACCGTGCCTTTAGTGGAGCACAGCCGCTAGGTGGGAGACAGGATCCAACGATTCGTGCAGGATTGGAAGGCCTTAAAATCAGACAGGTGGGTCCTGCAAATTGTTTGGAAGGGGCCATGTCCTCCCCTTCCTTTCTGCACCATCGCCCCTTCCACCATCTTCCCAACGACTGAGGGAGAAGCATTTTTCTGTTTTGTAGCAGGAAGGGCAAATATCCTATCGAGAGGTTGCGTGCGCCAGACGTAGGACGTGGGCGTTACTCCAGCTACTTACTGGCACCCAAATAGGATTGAGGCCTCTGGCCTATTTTAGAACTGCACCCTCTCAACACCTTCCTCTGGAAGGAAAATTTCGAAAATGCTCGCCCTGGCCCAGGTCTTGTCTACCCCAGACCCTGGAGACTAGATGGTAGTGTTGGACCTGCTGGACTCCTGTTTCCATATACCCGCCCTGCTAGCCCACCTGCATTACCTGCAGTTTGTGGTTGGACAAGAGTGTTTTCAGTTTGCTGTGCTCCCTGTTGGTCTCACCAGTACCCCTCGGATGTTTATGAGAGTGATGGGGGTGGTGGCAGCACATCTTCAGAGATCAAGGGTGCCGGTCTTCCCTACCTCGACGACTAGCTGTTGAAGGCGGGCTTGCCCCAGGAAGTCAGCCACCTTCAGACTATGGCTAACCTCCTGTCATCTTTAGGGTTCACTATCAACGTTCCAAAATCACACCTTCTCAGACACTCTCCTTCATCGGAGTAATTCTGAACACTGTTTGGTTTTGTTCCTTTCCCCCATGAAAGAAAGTACAGGACATTCAGGCTATGATCTCGAGCTTTCAGACTTGGTCTTAGATTTCAGTGAGGTTGATTCGGAGAATGCTAGAACTGATGGCCTCCAGCATCCTGCTGGTGAGCATGCCAGGTGGCATATGCGGGCTTTCTAGTGGGATCTGAAGTCTCAGTGGGCCCAACATCCAGGGGACCTCTCCGACCATGTTCAGATTTGAGAGAAGACTGCTAAAGATCTGCACTAGTGGACTGGACCACGATTGGGTCACCGGCATTGGGTCCCTTCCCCACCCAGAGCTGACAGTGGTGACCAAGGCATCACTTTTGTGTTGGGGTTGCCAACTGGGAAAGATGGAGTTTGGAGGCCTCTGGAATTCGGCAGAGTACCGGTTCCACATCAGCCTTCTGAAACAGAGGGCTATCCGCTTGGTGCTGAAAGGCTGCCTTCCATTCATCAAAGGGAGGCTGGTACAGGCGCTCATGGACAACACCATGTGGCACTGCAACAAACAGGGTGGGGTTTGGGTCACGGTCTCTGTGCCAGGAAACCCTGTGCCTCTGGAAATTGATTCTTCCTGGTGGTGAACCACCTGGCAGGATCGCTGAATACCAAAGTGGACCTGCTCAGCAGTCGGCGGATCACAAGTGGCAGTTACACCTGGAGCTAGCACTAGGTCTCTTTCGCGAATGGGGAGAACTTTTACTCAATCTGTTTGCCACCGCCGAGAACACGCAGTGTCAGCACTTTTGCATGTTGGAGTTTCCAAGGCGTCTCTAGCTCATTGATGCATTCCTCCTCAAGTAGAACTTGGAACTCCTGTATGCCTTTCTGTCGCAACCACTCCTGCCCCAAGTTCTCAAGACGATTAGTACCAACTAGGCCCAAGTCATCCTAGTTGCCCTGGATTGGACATGTAGAGTATGGTGTCCAGAACTCCTGGGCTTGATTATCTGTCCTCTGATCAGAATGCCCCTTTGAGAGGACCTGCTTTCGCAACAGCAGCACAGGGTTCTGCACCAGGTACTTTGCAGTCTCCACCTTCATGCATGGAAATTGAGTGGCGACAGTTGAACACCTTTGATCTTTCTCAGGAGCTGGTTGATGCCATCTTGGCAGCCAGGCATCCCTCATCTAGGACTGTCTGCACCTCTTGTTGGCACAGATTTGTGGCTCGGTGCGGTGTTCAGCCGATTGATCCCCTTCAGTCCAAGGTATCCTATGTTTTATTGTTTGTTTTGTCCCTATCCTGGTACGACCTTGCTCTGGGCACAGTTAAAGGGTACCTTTCGGCTCTTTCTTCTATTTTGCGGTTGCCGGATCAGTCCTCTTTGTTCAAGTCTCCAGTTATGAAATTCTTAAAAGGGTTGCAACATTTGTTTCCTCTCTCTCCCTTCATCATGCCACAGTGGGACCTTAACTTGGTTCTCACCTTTCCAATGTGCTCTCCATTTGAGCCGTTTCATAGCTATCCCTTGTGGCTCCTCATACTCAAGACAGTGTTCCTCCTCGCCATAACATTGGCACAGTATGTAAGTGAGATTCAAGCTCTCTATGTCAACTCACCCAGACAAACTGGTTCAGTGGACTCAGGCATCTTTTCTACCAAAAGTTGTGTGGCCGTTCCACGTTAGTCAAACCATCACCCTGGCACCGTTCTTTGCTCTGCCTCATCCCTCTAAGGAGGAAGAGAGAGTCCATCGCTTGGACCCAAAAAAAGCACTGAGTTTCTACATAGATAGTATCATAGCCCAACGTGTGGAAGATTAGGTCTTTGTTGGGTTCGTTGGAGCGAAAAAATCAAGGCTGTACAGAAGAGACCCATCTCCCTCTGGATTGTGCTCTGCATTAAGATCTGCTACACACTCGCTAAAATGCAGGCTCTAGAAGGACCGCGTGCTCATTCTACCAGGGACAAAGCTGCTACCACTGCATTAGCACGCAGAATTCCTGTCCTAGACATCTTCCAGGTGGGTACCGGGGCGTCCCTCCATATGTTCACAAAGCACTATTGTCTGGAAAGTCAGGTCTGCAGAGAAGGACATTTTGCCCGCTCGGTTCTTCAGGATTTTCTGATTTGAGCCCATTCACAGTTCTCCGCCAATTGGATACTATTTTGGTATCTATTCAAAAGGTGGAATCTGTGGCTTGTAGTCTCTATCAGAAGATCAAGTTACTTACCTAAGGTAAGCAACTTGTTCTTTACTGCGAAAGTATTGGCTTCTTTTGCAACATCATGACATATAGTGCCTTGCCAGACTATCAGTTTTATTTTTATTGTGGACAGACTCTTCGTCCTTGGTTTGGGTGGTGTGTTTGCAGTGAACAACCATAACTCCTGAAAGCTGTGCAGTGGCAGCATAAACCATTCCTTTAATAATCTACCAGCTCAATGCAAACACTGTGGAAGCATTTCGGTCCCCAGGTACAGCTGCTCTCCCTGGCCAGGCAAACATCTTGACAGGATATTGAGTGCGTAAGTCAGGGACCGAAGACAGATCCCTGAAGGTGTAGGTGCTCATATGCACCAAAGTATAACATTTGCTATAGTAAAACCATGGGCTAAATAAAATAGGAAAGGTTGGAAGAAACTGGATTTTGTTTTTAACAGCTCTAAAAACCATTTTACATAGGTCTCTAGTTCAAGAGGAGCTAGAGAGTTATGGTTTCCACTGCACACAATTTCATTTTATGTGAAGTATTTAATGCATGTGTAGCAAAATACTTTTATTTCTCAAATAAACACTGGCTTTTTTAATGAAGTGCTATTAATGTGCTTTGCTGAATTCTGAATTTCTAGCGCCAATGACGTTACTAAGTAAGACTTGGTCTACTATGTTTTCGTACCTTGAGACTCAAACACTAAAAGGGATTACTTATTATTTTAGTAAAAAGGCCCCAGTACACCAGAAGGAAACAACCACAGTTGTTGCAATTGGTGCCCAGTTACCCCAGATTGCCTTGGATCTTCCACCCAGTTCCCAGACTTTGCCTACCTCTGACCTTTCACTGCAAGCAATACATCCACCCCCCTTTTACAGATTGAAGGAAGGTGTCTGTAATTTGTTTCTTCTGTGCCAAGATGATGATTTCAGTCACTGATGCAGCATGTATGTGAGGTGTCATTGTCGGTATCTGCAGTGGTAGGCCTGGAGCTGAAAGGGATGGGGGGGGCCATCTTTAGATGATGTAGTCTTAGATACTGGAGGTTTTTGGAGAGACAGTGGGTGTTTGAGTAAGACTGGTTATTACTGATTGGAGGTATTACACATCGGACAGTTGTGGAAGAAGGTGGGTGATAAAGGCTTAGCTGCATTGACTGAGACAAGTGCATGGCAGATGCACTGGAAAGACAGTTGGTGATTATGACTGGCCAATGTGCAAAGTTTCAAAGATGTTTTTTTGGCACGTTTCTCAACGGTGTATCCAAAACTTTGTATAACTTGCAAAGTTTTTCCTTTGCTATTTCTGTGTGAAAACTGTAATTTTTGCAACAATTTATGTTGCGTTTATCCTAACACTTACAAAATGCATGTACATAGGATATGGTTCACGAAAACAGTTAGGATCAGATGTGCAAAACACTTTTTCAGTCAGTCAAATTTCTTTCAGTCACAGATCCTACGATTTGCAAAACTACAAGGTTTGCGACCGCATAAGAGTGTTTTTAGTGCATTATGCCTCATGCAAGTCAGAAAAGCTTTTTCAACTTGCATAAAGAGTTTTGCAACTCATTCCAAATCACACTTAGGTGGTTGCATCAGCGAAGTGAGCCCCTCCTGATTGCAATGAAGTGTTTCAGTGGTTTGTAACCTCAATTGCGGAGACAAACGATTGAAAAATTACTGACCCCCATATTGGGATTTTAATGGATTTACAAAGGGGAAGCTGACTCTATGGGACAGCTTCCCCTTTGGGAATCGTGTTAAGGGGCTTTAAGGGGAGCAGGGAGTGAGCCAGTGATGTGACTGGTACCCCTCTAAAGCGGTATCAGTGATTTTAATGGACACAAGTTTGTTGGGATGAAGAATGGTTCCCCCCATGCTTCTAGAAAGCGTGTGTCCCCTCCTCAAGTTCATCATGATAAGATCTGTATATTTTTGATCCCCACTTCAGCGTTTCAGCATGCATTACAATCATGCATGTGCGTTGGAGCCATTTTCAGTGACATGGATTGCAACTCGCCTATAATCTACCTACTACTTAACCAGCATGAATACCTTCAGCTTTCAGGGCTTAGAGGACTGACAATGGTGGCAGTGTAAGACTGTAGTGGCAAGACGGGACTTTTTACCTATCTCTGCCAGGGAGAGTTGCGCATTGGTCTCTCCCGCACTTTTTAGGTTGAGCCGTTTTTGTTTTGGTTACAAATGACCTGTTGTCAGCCTACCAAGATTTTAGAGTGGGCTTAAACCCCATTCTGTTGCTTACCACTGGTTGGCTTTAATGTAATTCTCATTTTATTTGCTTCTCATTCGATTGCTTGCCTCGTCCATTATGTGTGTGTCCCACCCCGGAGCATAGCCTCTTGTGTCCTTCCACAGCACACTTTTAGGGGACTACTTTCTTCTTTTTGCCTAAGTCCTCCACGAAAATGCATGTGTTTTCCAGTTGTCGCCCTTGTGTGCTTCTCTCCCCTTGCTCTGTGCTGTTCTCTCTCTCCTGTGTGTCTGTGTTTTTCTTTCCCTCTTGGGCTCTTCCTCCTGTCCTTCCTGCTCAGCTCTTTCTGCCTTCATCCCCGACCCACTCCTCTATTACCCTTCCACCTCTGCCAACAACTGTGGTCCTTTTTTCTAAATGTCACTTTCCAGCTAAAATTATTTTTCTTTTACTTACTGATCTAAGTCGTGTTAGTCATCTTTAAATAATTAAAGCAATAGCACCCACTTCATTATGCTGGTGCACACATGTTCTCTGATGCATGCATGTGTCAGTGGAATGATACGATAACAATCACACTTTTTTTATTTTTTATTTTGATAATGCTGCGCAGCATCCCAATGCTGTGCGGCACTGCCAAAAGCAGTTGACAAAGCCATCAGGTCCCAAAGTCAAGACCTATTGGCTTTGACTTTTTAAATTAGTCTTCTAGTCCCCTGCAAACTGGTCATTTTCCCTTCCTTATGTGGCATGGGTGACAAGTGTATACATTATGTGTGTGAAGAGGATGTGTATAAGTGTCTGTACCACGTGGATGTGGCCATACTTGAATCCATTTTGTTTTCCTAAGATCAAAGCGGTACCTACGATGAAGGGTGGAAAGAGCAGAGATGGCAATGTAAATTACAGTGCTGCTTCAGGACAGTCCAGAGGCCCTTTGTAGTGGGTGTGAATTTTAGGTGTGGAGGAAAGGAAAAAGAGGGTATCTTTGACGATTAGGGGGTTTCCCCTGCCCCTTTCATAGGATATTGTTCACTGAAAGGGCTACCTCCCACAGATTGCCATGTCTGAGAACAGAAACCTGGCGAGCTCTACCCGCCAACCAGGAGAGGATACCTTGACCCTACTTTGAGGAAGAGAGCTGACCAAGTGTGCAAGGGGGCATTATAGGTGTCCTTGAACTACGAAGATGCTGCTCAGAGGCACACGGGCTGTAAAGGAGCTGAGGCAGGAGGGAATGAAGCTGTCCACTGCATCATGGAGATGGTCCTGTACTATTCTGCTGAGGATGAGACCTAGGAAGTCTGAAGTCACCATGCAGCACTAATTGAAACGTATGTACCTGGAATCAGAGGTTGATATGGACCTCAATATTGCATTAATTCTGCCGAAGTAAGTGAGTGATAGTAATCATCAAGGTGCTAGAAAATCCAGACTGCATCCCGAAATTTACTATGAAAGACTTGAAGTGCAAGAGAAAATGCCACACCGATTGAGGGGACTTCAGCCAGTTGGGAGAACTCATCACTACATCCTGAAGTAGATCCCTAGCTTGTATAGGTGATGTGTGTTTCTAGATGGCAGGAGTAAGAACTCAAGCGGGCAAGATCTACGAATAGCACTCTTTACAACGCATGCGTTAACAACGCATGCGTTTACAACCTAAGTCGTTACAACAATGCGTTGTTACATCGCATGCCATTACAACGCAAGTCGTTACAACGACTTGCTGTAGGGGGGCGCTGGAGTTTGGAATAGTATAACTTACTATTCCAAATCCAGTGTGTGCAACAGTAGGGAAGGTGTTGGATTGAAAATCCAACAAATCCAACACCTTCTGCCCCCTACAGCAAGTCGTTGTAACAACTTGCGTTGTAATGGCATGCGATGTAACAACGCATCGTTGTAACGACTTGCGTTGTAAATGCATGCGTTGTAAACAATGCGTTGTAAACACTGTTTACCAAGATCCACTGGACCGTGAGCGCTGTGATTTAAGTGCCACATTCTCTTCAACTGGTACCGAGAAGATACTGCAAACATTTTTATTTTGCTTAGAAAAGCAGCCCAAATAGTAAACTTGCAGAGAAATAGCCTACATAAATCTTTCATGTTACTTGGTTCTGATTAGAGTGTAAATGATCTTGTTATGCAGTGAACATTTTCTTTCAGTGAGGAAAAATAGTTTGCTTAGGTGAAGCTGAGGAAACAGCCCAGAAGGTGAAAATCCGCAATCTCACAAAATTTAGGACCCAGTGCTATTGGGAAGGTAATGAGTGCTAAAGGCTTGACTGTCCTCTACTTGAATGATATCTGGGAGGGCAATGCTGGTTGAAGCGGATGCACCCATTGTGAATGCAGTGGCTTTGCGAAATGTGGTCTTATCGGTTGAAATCGCTGCATGGCGACACATTGGTCAGGCAGTGAGTGTTTATTCCTTGGCTGACCAGTTTAAGACAGTGTGCACGAACAACATGAGAAGCCAATCTATTTTAAAAGCTGAACGTTTGGGTTGAAGTCATTGCAATGCAAAACACTTTGAAGCTTGACCCCTTTATTTGAAGTCAGTGTGTTGAGATATATTGGGAAGGCAGTGGGTTTTAAAGCGCTACATTGGATACATTCGGGAAACAGTGTTACGTGTCCATTTTTTCTGGAACTGCTTGTACTGGCTTTCTCTTGAAAAAGTATTACCTGCGTGGGGAATAGAGGCGGACGATTAAGGGCAAATAGTTTTATAGCTTCCAAGAACACAAGGCATTGGATTCACTCCACAATCAGTAAGCTGGGTTTCTCCAGTGTTCATCTGCCACAAAGTCATAAAAGTTGTGTCAAAAATCTTAAAACATCAGCTCACGGCATTCAAGTCAGCCAGGCCTCATTGCCCTCCTAGCGAGTGTGGATTTGGAATGCTTGCTATTTTGTCTGATACTTAAACGTCTGTAGCGCAGGTTGCCCAACTATGGTTCAGTGTGGGCTGATCCCTGACATATTTTTTGTTTATCATTAGTGGATACGTTTAAATGTTATTAATCTAAATTGGAGTCTATTGTATTGTCGGTTGTTATCCAGAAAATCTTGCTTCCATCACCACCTTCTAGTGAACAACTTTATTAATACTCTTCCATTAAATTTTACCCTACATTTTTCAAATCAATTCTTGGGCTTTACCTCCTCCACACAAAACTATACTATACATGGTTTAAAATCCCACTGGCACCAAGATTTACTCTTAGCAGTACTTTGTCACTAAAGAAATAGCCTTAGGTTTCCTTCTGCATTAACAAGCGGCTCGTGTATCAGTATGTGAGTTGAAGCTCAAAGGTATTGACCAAGCCCCTTGCAAATGATCAAACTGCAGCCCCTTCTTCAACTGCAGAAGCTTTAATGGTGTCATAAAATGTATAGCAAGCCCTGGCTTAGTTACAGGTTGAAATTCTTTACGCCATCTCAGATGTGATTGATAAATTGCGATCTTCCTGGAAGGGTCTTTTGGCAAGGCACAGCAGATATTATGATGGACCTAGAGGGCCCCTACTTCCGGCAGAAGGGTTCTACTTCTGAAACTGACCAGCATACACTGGCACTACTGTAAAACTGTGCATGCTAACACAGTGTTCCTGACCAGTGCACACCAATTAGTATGCTACCTCTACTTCTGTAATACCTGCATAGGTTTTTTCCAGGTCCTATGAGCTGAAGCGACCATGGGAGGTATCAAAAATGAAACTGCTTGTTATTGTTCCTACTTATTCAACCAACTGGATATTATTTCTTGTACACCTCAGTCAGATGTACTTCTATAAAAGAAAAAAATATTTAATATACAGATTTAAATATGGACCTGTTACAGTAGTAAACTATAACGAACATTAATAGGATCACTGTGGGTACTGGTTCTTGTGTAACCTGGGCAATTAGGGTTTGCTAGACTTCAACTGTTTCAGTTGAAGTAGCCTTTTACCTCTGGTGCCTGGCGGCAGCCTTACTTTTGTATTCAAAGCTGAGCACAGAGTATATGCCTTTAGCATCTCAAAGGTAATGGAGCAGAGTAGGTTTACTCCGGGAGGTGTGTGGCCTGAAATTAAAAAATTGCAGAAACAATAATAGCAGTAAAGAACAACATCAATCCAGCCAGTGTTTTTGCATTAAAGAGAAAAAGTACTTTCTTCTACACACAGCTAAATGCTATACATGAAAACAAAACAATTTAAAACAGTCTATACACGATTTTCAACGTCTCTACCTGTTGCCCTTAACAAAGGTCCTTCACTATCAATATGCTGCTCGCCATTACTTTAAAAAAAAAGTATTATTATTAATAAATCTCTGCCTAGGGCATTCACACCAGGGTTTTGCACAGCAGGCCATTTCAAAATGTCTCTGGTAAGTCTACAATGCAGGAGTCTGCCAGACACACCTCCTGGCTTCCCTTATCGTTTGATGCAAATGTTCTTTTGTTTAAAACAACTAGCATCCCCAGACTATGTGTCCAGAAGGTGAAAGAGCAAAAAAGATGTCTTTAAGTTTTGTTTTTTTAATCTTGTGAGAGATATCAAATGTCAGGCGATGTCTTCTGACAAATTGCTGCTTAGTCTTTTAAAATGGAGATTGAGGGGGGCGTGGCCAAGATGGAGAGCGGGTAAGACGTGCTTCGTATCGTCTCCCCGCTCCCGAACGCCCGCATCAGCCTAATCCAGCACCGGACCCCCCCGGAGAGTCCAGAAGCCGGCGGGTGACACTCTCCAGCCCGACAGCGCTAACTGATGAGGTGGACATAGGGCTGGAGGGCGGATTGCCGTCAAATCATAGCTCGAGCGGCCGTGACCCGGAGGAAAAAAATGGCGGCTGGCTCCGGAGGGCCGAGAAGAGGCCGATAGAGGTGCCCCGCGGCGGAGACCAGGAGACGCCGCTGGTCCCGGGGGGGTGCTCGAGTGACCCACGAGTGCAGTGGTGAGAAGGGGGGTTCGGCGGAGAGCCTCGTGCAACGCCCAGGGACGAAGGGAAAAGAGCGGCGGCTCCCGGCAGGGGAGGCGGAGAGAGGCCTAGCGGAGCGTCCGGGGCCTTGCTGCGGGGTGCCGTCTGGCCTGGGCGGCGTGGAGGTAGGACGGGCCACGGTGCAGGGGGCATCGGCCAAGCAATCGGTTGGCACCCAAGCCACTCGCAGAGCCACACACTAACCCCCGTGGGGCACGCATCCAGGTACGGCGGGCGCCCGCGCCTGGCCCCGGCTAGACTGCGGCCTTGCGCCTGGAGGGGGGCACACGCGCTAGAGGACGGGGCAGCGCTGTGAGGTCCGGAAGGGCATTGACCAGCCCGGCGGAGCATCGGCCAGGCCTATCGACTGCCGCTAGTGGGTGCGGGGACCAGAAACCGGGCCGCGCCAAGACTTACCCCGGCGGCTACTTCGAGAGCCAGTGGAGAGACAAGAAGCCTGGAGCCTACGTGACTGTGGCAGCTCAGAGCAGCACAACAGAGCAGTGGTCCGCCCGGGTGAGGCATCGGCCAGAACCATCGTCTGGCGCTCACCTACTGGGGTAGCTACGAGCAGAGCCGCGGGGGTGGTCGTACCCCCCAAGACGTCGCGGAGGGTCCTGCGGAGCCATATGGCACGGGGGAGCTAACATCGGAGCACAGGGTGACATTAGCCCCGCACCGGCGGGGCAGCGTAGCCTTCCAAGAGGCGGCCGTTGGCATAGCGGCCCAGCAGCGGCTGGTGGAGTTGCATTGAGGGCCGACTCTGTCCCACGGTGATTCGGCCAGAGAGATCGACTGGCGCCGCAACTAGGGGACGGTGGGCGCACGGCGAAAGGCAGCTGATAATGTGTGGACTCCACCCTACGGCGCCAGCATGTCCTCACTGAGAGGGAAGAAAGACAGATCAGTAAAGGATATGCTTTCCAAACCCCTGCAGCCCGGGGAGGGGGATCTCCGGTCTTCCTCACCAAAACAGTCCCAACCTGGGCCGGAGGGCGCAGAGACCCCGATCACCCGTTCCTTTCTAGAGGCACTCTTCAATACGCTGCGAGAGGACTTCCAAACGCTTAAGGAGGAGGTGGCAGGGGAAGTGCGGGAGATTCGGCGAGACGTGGATGAGCTGGGGGAGAGAGTGGCAGGCATCGAAGAGCAGGAGCAGGCCAGAGACGAGGAGATAACACAGCTCCAGCAGGAGGTGATTCGCCTCAAAGAACAACACATAGACCTCCAGGCGCTTGCGGAAGATCTCGAAAACCGCTCCAGGCAGAACAATGTACGAGTGAGGGGAGCCCCATCGGACGCGGAGGGGGCGGACATTGTTCTATACCTCCAGGGGATATTCAGGGACATTTTGGGAGCCCCTCCGGACTTGGAGATCCGCATTGATAGGGCGCATAGGGTGGGGGTGAAAAGACGAGCGCCCGCGCCCCCGCCAGACATCCTAGCTTTCCTGCCTGATTTCCCCCTCAAGGAGCGCATTCTCCGGGAGGCTAGAGCGAAGCAGCCACTTAAGTATTTGGGTCACTCCATAAGCCTCTACCAGGACTTGGCGGCCATAACGCTGCAGAAACGACGAGAGTTCAGAGAGGTGACCACGCATCTCCGGGACAAAGGGGCAGCATACTCCTGGGGCCATCCCTTTCGCTTGATATTCAAATGGGAAGGAAAGCTCCATCAGCTTAAATCTCGACAGGAGGCGTGCAGGATTCTAGGACTGACGCATCGGAGCCCAGAGGGGGCGGCCGACCAGGCGCGCCGACCAGAGAAGGAGAGGTGGCAGAGGATCGGATGACGGCGCCAATCACTTAGTTCCCCGGGGCCAGATTCCATGAGCATGGCACAGGAGCGAGAGGCCGCAATAGAGACAGACCTCAAGGACACTGCATCACAAGACAGCCTATGATCTCTGGGGGAGTTGTTGCAGTCATGAGGGCTGAGAGGGTCTGGGGGGGCTGGTCGGGAGCGGGGAGGCAGGGATCTCCTAACCACGTTATGTCCTAACTATCTTTCTCTTCCAGGGGCACGCGGTTTTGCCTTTCGGGCACTGGACAATATGGGGGGCTAGGGGGTTCAAAGTTGGGGTTAGGGAGGGGGCGGGGGGAGTTGGGGGTCTTCCCGAAGGGGTTCGGGGTTACAGTGCTGAGGGAGCTAGGGCATCAGGGCTGGGGCTAGGGAGGGGGGGAGGGGGAACTGGTGTGCTAATGACAGGGGCCCAACGGAGTGATCTGGCGGCGGGGAGGTTCAGGGGGGAGACGGAGAGGGACACACAATCACATGGGGGCAGAGCCTTTCGCGGACACAGCATTCGGCCTTAGCTCGCCTCAAATGACACACTCCACACTACAACTTGTCACCCTAAATGTAAAGGGTCTGAACAGCCCGAATAAACGGAAATCCATACTGTCCTACCTAGAGAATCTGGGGGCGGATGTGTGTCTCCTACAGGAGACCCATCTTCTCCCCAAGGATTGGCACCGGATGAGGTCCAGGGCATTTCCCCAACAATTCTTTTCATCCACAATGGATAAAAAAGCAGGGGTAGCCATTCTTGTAGCGAAGCGCTTTGCGGGGCAGGTGGGAGGAAAAGTAGCAGAAGTTAGGGGACGACTCTTAGCATATAAGATATGGGTAGGGGGTTCGCCCATGGTGGTGGGATCCCTTTATGCGCCCAATTCGGGGCAAGAGAAATTCCTGACGACGGCCCTTTCCGAGGTTTTGAGTGAGCAAGAGAGGTGGGTACTCGTGGGGGGAGACCTTAACTTAGTGATGGACACAGCAATCGATAGATCAAGTCAACGGTACACTCAAACAGGGGAATTGTCTGCGGAGGGGAAACATTGGCTACAAACTAGGGGGTTGGTGGACATGTGGCGAGTGGCTCACCCACATACTTCTCAATTCACTTTCTACTCCCACGCACGCGGCACATACGCTCGGCTCGACCACATGCTCGGCACAACGGAACTGAAGACTCTGGTGCGAGATGTAAACATAACCCCTTTCCGACCATGACGCGGTGACGGTGACCTTGGGGGTGCCCCAATCTCGCGGCAAAGCCGGGGGCTGGAGAATGCGGGAGAGCATGCGTCAGAAAGCGATGGTAAGGGACCAGATACACAAATGCATAACTGACTATCTGGACCTGAACGACTCCCCCGGTGTCTCCCTCACCACCTTGTGGGGGGCCCATAAGGCTGTGGTATGCGGGGAACTGATAGCCATTTCAGCTGCTGAAAATAGGGAACGCAAATCTAAACGGGATCAGCTAACGGCAAACGTTCTTGAATTAGAGAGGGTACACAGTAGAACTGGGGCGCCCAGAGTCTGGCGACAGTTGAAAGCGGCACGGGCTCAGCTCGCAGGGCTTGATCTAGACAGAGCCGAATATGCAGCACTCGGGCTCAAACACTCATACTACATCGGGGGTGACAAGATGGGGCGTATGTTGGCGAGCAAGTTGAGAGCCCGCACGCAATACACGAAGGTTCAGTCCCTGCAATTGAGCGATGGGCAGTTAGTGGAGGATGATGAGGGGATCGCGAAGGCCTTCCAAGCATTTTATGCTGACCTTTACCGCCGGGACACCCCCCCCCCCCGAGTCCACGCATCAACAACTACCTAAAGAGTGTAAACACGGAGGCATTAGCTCCGGGACACGCAGAGTTGTTGGAGTCTCCGATACGGGTAGGGGAAGTGATAGCGGCGATTTTACGTCTCAAGCTCATGAAATCACCGGGGCCCGACGGCTTCTCGGCCGCGTTCTATAAAACGTATTGCCAGACCTTGGCGCCACTCCTTACACGACTCTTTAATTCCTTCACGGGGCCGGGGGCGATACCTTCAGACATGCTGGCAGCCTCCATAGTGGTGCTGCCGAAACCCAGGAAAGATAAAACTCAATGCGGCTCCTATCGGCCGGTGTCGCTCCTCAATGTGGATCTGAAATTATTCACCGGGGTACTGGCGGCTAGGTCCCCTCATGCCGGGCATCATTGAACCAGACCAGTCAGGCTTTAACTACGGTAGACAGGGTAGTAACAACACCAAACGCATTCTACATCTTGTCGACAAGGCCCACCGTACAAATATGAATGCTCTCCTGCTGTCGGTGGATGCCGAAAAGGCATTTGACCGGGTGGACTGGGAATTCCTGGATAGGACCCTGGTCCATTTTGGACTGGGGGAGAGGTTTCGGGCATGGGTGTCGAGCTGCTACAGTGCTCCCAAGGCGGCCATCAGAGTTAATGGGGTGTCACCCAGCCCCTTCGAGATCCAAAGGGGGACCCGACAGGGATGCCCGCTTTCGCCTCTCTTATTCGCTTTGTACATAGAACCATTGGCACAGAGGATAAGAGATAACCCGGATATCCTGGGAATTCCCTTCGGAGGGGAGAGACATGCGATTAGCCTCTATGCGGACGATATCATTGCTTCCCTTAAATCTCCCGAACGTTCGGTCCCGGCCTTTCTACAGGAACTAGAAACCTTCGGCCTCGTCTCCGGGTTCCGAGTTAATGTCGGTAAATCAATGATCCTCTGGCTAAATCAACGTGGGACATCGTCTACACCGGGAGGGGGCCCCTACGCGGGGATACAGGGCATGACATCCATCCCATATCTGGGAATTGAGCTAGCCCCGTCCGTATTACAGACGGTCAAGCTGAATTATTCCAAATTAGTTACGCAAATTAATAGGGAGCTGCAACAGTGGAAACATCACCACCTGTCACTACTGGGGAGGGTAGCAGTAATTAAAATGTCCATTCTTCCTAAAGCATTGTACCTCTTCCAGACAATACCGGTGTGGCCCCCTCAGGGCACCCTGCACAAATTACAGAAGGCAATACAGCAGTTTGTCGGGCGCACTTCCCAGGATGCAAAGGGAGATCGGGTATTTGCGGCCATAGAAGGGGGGCCTGGGGATCCCGAATATGATAGAATACTTTAGGGCAGCACAACTCAGATATCTCGTAGAATGGAGCAGGCCGGAGTCGGAAAAGAGGTGGCTGTTCCAAGACAGGGCGTTAGCAAAGCTATCCCTTTGGAAGGTCCCTTTCCTAAAAAAAGCGGACAGTCCCGAAAATCTCCGGGGCTCTCCCATAACGCACACACTGCTTAGGGTATGGGACGGGGTCGTGGAGAAGAGAGGTCTATCCTCTTTCCCCTCTCCGATGACTCCTTTACTGGACAACAAGGCATTTCCGCCGGGGTGGGATGAAAAGGCGTTTGGGGGTTGGCGAGGAACGGAGTGCAAAGCGGCGTGCCAATTCTTTGACCGGGGAGAGATTATCTCATTCTCTGATTTGCGACTAGACTATGGCCTTCCGGAATCAGAGAGGTTCCATTACTTGCAGCTACGTCACTGGCTCGGAGGTGAGACCACAAGTGAGTAGGAAGCTGACCAAATATGAACGATGGCTCATGACAAAGACTACAGACAAGAAAATGATCTCTGAATTATATGGTATGCTGCGCCCTCAAGCTCCCACGGCTAGTCAGAAGAGGTGGGAGAAGGAGCTGGGCAGGGATCTCACAGCAAAAGAATGGCAAGACATCTATTATAGGGCTAATCATACCGCATGCAACACGGCGAGCAGGGAGACGGCGGTTAAGATAGCCACGTACTGGTACCTGACGCCGGTCCGCTTAAACAAAGGGAACCCACACCGTAGTCCGACTTGCTGGCGGGGGTGCGGAGAGGAGGGCACCCTAGTACACCTGCTTTGGGAATGCGGGGACCTGTCAGGCTACTGGGCGGTGGTCCTAGATGATGTGGACATACAATTTGAGACACAAATCCCAAGGTTTCCGAGTTACGTGGTGCTCGGCCTCCCCAATCCCTTGACATACCATTTGCGATCCAAGAGGGGGAAACAAATGGGACTGGCATTGGGAGCGGCACTACAAAACATCTTATCGCATTGGGGGACACAGACGCGGCCGACACACACAGGGTGGCTACATCGGTTGTGGTACATCTTAGGAATGGAGCGGATACAAGCGTCCCTCACCAACTCCACAGCAAGTTTCAATGAGGTCTGGCAACCGATAGTCTCTCTGTTGGCCACTGAGATCAATGAGGTCACATGCCCAAAGTATCTTCGCCTTCGCCGACTCACGGCCCCAGCTGGGCCAGCTACGGCAACATGATCATTACCCTCGCTCATGCCGGATACAGGGAACTGATACGGAAGGGGTCCTAAGCACACCAGTTCGAGGGAGGGAGGGGATGGGGGGATTGTGTTATGGATTCGTTCTTACTTTGTTTTTTGACATTGCTGTATAATCAAAGCTTTATCTGAAAGCGGAACCTACAGAGACTTTGAGACTACCTCCCAACAGCGGGGGAGGCCCGGAAGGGGGTCGTATAAAAGCCTGTCCACAGAAGTTCACATTTTGGCGTAGCGGGGGGCTCTCTCACAGAAGCCTAGAAGGCAATAAACGAGCTGTATGTGGTTTCTTTGCTGCAGAATGTCAATAAAAACAAAATTAAACCTAAAATGGAGATTGATATTTACTTTTCTTTCTTTGACTGCAGAGTGAGAGGATTTCAGAAAGTGAACCTAGTGACATTCTTACTGGTGTGAAGTGAAAGGCTGTAGGATGTCAATTTCTTTCTAATGCACAACAAAATTTAAATACGTGTAAATGAACTGCACTAATAATTCAAAGTTATGAAAGCACAAGTGAAGCTCTTTCGATTGTAATTCTGAATTGTGGTGGAAACACACATTTTAATAGGATCAAAACAAAGCAAGATACTTTACTTTATGATGCGAAAATGATAAATATTTTCGCTGAAACCCGATTTCTACACATTGTTCTTTGTGCCCTGTATGATAAATATTTTTGCTGAAACCCGATTTCTACACATTGTCCTTTCTGCCCTGTATGATTTTTTTAAGTAAAATTGGTGCAAATTTAGCGGCCATTTCAATGAAAAATGTGCAGTCTGTAAATGACAGTGCACTGCCACACAACGCTATGGTAATATATTGTGACAGTGTGCTCTAAAATGCACCACCAGCTACATAGCACACTCTTACCACTCTCATGCTGAATGGACGTGCCAAGATTGCCACAGTTCTTTGTATGACACTTTAATCTTTCACCATCCCCGACTTCAGTGATGTAACATTGAAGGTAGCACCCCACCCTGAATATTGTTCTAGCACCACTGAGTGCAACGCTTGGATAACAAATCGCGCATGACCAAGAGCATCTCCTGCTTGACCCCGGACTCCCTCCATCGTCTTCAGTGCCTAATTTGAGATGGTGGTTACAGGTGGGGCCCACCTGCACTCCTTTTTGGGACCCAACACTTATTTTTCCTCAACAGACATTTGTCCAGAGCAAGAGAGAGAAAAATACAAAAGAGGGAAACGAGGAGGAAGATAAAGATGTAAGAAGTGGCAAAAGGAGAAAACAGGGATGAAAAAGGCCTGCAAGAGTGAGATAATGATTCAGTAAGGGAAAAGTTGTGGATTAAAGAGTAATGAGGCTGAGTCAAGGCTTCCAAGCACAACTTTGGGCCCTGGCACTTTTTCTTAAATAAATTAAGCACTGGTCCCTAGGCCTTCCTCTTAAGTTTCGTCAGACACCCCCCTCCCCCCCCACCCCCCCATTCAAACAAAAGAGGACCTCACCTCGAAGCTCACAAACTCCCTTGAGAGGTAGGTCACTGATATGAGTAGAAGTCTTTATTGCAGGATTACAATTGTCCCATGAAATCCGTACTCTAAGATGCCCGCGGCCCTTAGTGAAAGTGGTTGAAAAACTGAACTTGTAGTTTCTCCAAGCTGTTACACTTTAGAAAAATATAATCTACCCAACTGCTTTGCCCAGTCAAATTATTCCAAAACATAATATTTCAGGTGCCCATATCTAAGAACTATACGTTAAGCAGTTAAGATTTTCCAGTACTTTGCAGGCCTAAACAAAAAACCATCCAATTGTGAGTAACTTTTTGCCCGACTCAGGCCACACACAAAGCTATAGGTGACACCGTTGGAGGCAAAAAATCTTCATGACGTGGTGGATTTTAAGTGGTTTGCAAGGATGTACTCATCTTGGCCTCCTATAGTAATGCCACAACCGGCTCCAGGCCAGGAGAGAGGCCAGAGGAGAATCAAGGCTATTTTGGGAGCTACCAGGGGCAGACACTGGTGGTCAGGGACAAATAAGCCTCACTACCAGATATCCTGTAGAACTGGGCCTTCTCTCGGGCCTTACAGAGTTTTCGTACCTGCATAGATGTGGTCTCATCTTCTAGATTGCCATCCTTCTGCAGTGGCACATTTCAGTCACGCCTACGCATAGTGATAGGCATCTTCTGTCAAAGCAGAGTTAGAACCCAAGTCCTATGCGCAGCTCTTAGTAACCAACTGCCCTACGCACAGCATCTAGTCATGAAACAGCTGGGATGATGACAACACAAAGTAGGCACTACTTTAGGGGCTGCAGGTAAATAGCCTCCTTTATCCAGCAGTCAGTTACTCCTTTTATAGGCAGTCTTCAGATCTCCTAGCAGGGCGTTTCCTCACATTCTTCCATAGCTTGAACAGGAGGCAGCAAGTAAAGATCCCACAACTGAAACACAGTTGTCTTCCCACCCACAGTGTTCTGTGGGTAACTCTCACTCATCAGTGAGAATCCAAGCCACAATCAGCAGAGCAACAAACCAGTTCTCCTAGTTCTCTGTTATGTTCAACTTTTGGGGGACTCTTTCAGTCAGATCCTGGATGTGGCTTGCATGCTCTGGGCATGCCAGGGGCATCTCTTCTCCACAAGTTGGTTCCAGGCACTTCCTGAATTTTGTGTTTTAGCCTCAGATGGTTCAGTTACAACCTTTGTCACCCAAAAGCAGCAGGAAGGTGGCGTGGAGTGGTAGTGCTCTGACAAGGTCATTAGGCTGTGCTACAAAAGAAAGCAAAAGGCCTAACTGCTGTCTTCCTATTGCAACCTGACTGGAGTGACATTCCTGGGGCAAGCAGTGCTTAATTTGAGCCGGTGCTCGTCACTGACATTTTCCTATGTTTGTCTGTAAAGCACAGCTTACATTTTTTTTAAATGGCATAGGTTAGTTTTTAGATACCTTTCACTCAAGAAAACTCTGAACAGATTTTAAAATAAATAAGGAAGTGTCAGAATGTCAAGGAAAACGCTTCACAGGGACAACTTTACTTTCCACGGATTCAGCCATTTGCCCCGTGCACTAGTCCAGGAGACACATTAAGCCTCCAGAAGTGTCAAGGTAAATGCAGTTTCTGCCTTAAACGCCAGCTGAATGAGTAGAGCATATGGCCCATCCCCCAGCACCATGAAAGCTTTTGGGTGCCAACGATTGTACTTTGTGTAATGCAGGAGATAAAAGACGTTTAAGTCTGCTTTTCAGCCATACTCCATTAACAATATCCCTGTAGCTGTGCTTTTACATACAATCTGTGAGGGCTGTGGTGCAGCACAGCACTGGGATGGTATTTGAGAGTAGAATCAGCACAAGAGTAAGAAAGCTAGCAAACACGTGCACTCTTATGGGGTGCTGCATGAAGAAGAAAAAGTAGCACCTTAAATGTAAGCAGTGGAAGGATACAAGTCAGCCAGTCAAAAGGATCATAAAGAAGGGGAAGGGAAACAAAAGACGAAGGCAAGTCATCAAATAAGAAGCAAACAAATGAGAGTGACTATAATGTCAACCAATTGTAAGCAGTGGGTGGGTTGTGAGTCCTCTGTAAGCTCCCAACAGATCTTCTGCAACCAGATAGCTTATGCTGTCTGGCAGGCACGACCTAAAAATGAGTATTGCCCAGTAATTCCTTGGAACCAGGAGACAATAACAAAGAAAACATTGAAAAAGCTCCTTCAGGGAATAATCTCTAAATTATTTTATAACTATGACGACACTACCTCCTTGCAGAAGTTGATGGTAAGACTCAAGAAATGCATTGAAGACTCTGAGGGAAGATCCAGAAGGAATTATCTGCACTTTGTGTGATTCCTGGAAAAAGTAGAGGACCTGTCTGCAGAACTCTTCCTAGAGGATTGGATTACCAAAATCATGCACCCACAGAAACTGTCAAAGTTCTCACAGAGTGTTGGTCCCCCACAGCGCGTCCGGGTGCGCTGCTGCAGGCCCTCATTGCCCGTCTGTTCAACTTCAGGGACCATGACGCAGTCTTGCAGGACATATGCATGAGGGGCCCATTTCGGCCTTCCCTGATTATACCCAAAAGGTCCAGAACTAGCGGAAAACTTTCTTGGATATTAAGAAATGACTGCGAGACATTAACCTGTGCTACAGCCTGATGTTTCCAGCGAAACCTTGAGTGGTTCATGACGGGAAGCTGCACTTCTTCTTTATGGCTGGCACGGTAAGCGACTGGGTAGATACATTGTCTGGGGTCCCATCCCTGAAATCGACACAAACTGGAGCAGCTTCTCCAGCTGTGCAGAAACAGTCGGCTTGCCTGAGGAGAAGAACTAGGAGAGGCAAGCGGATGGATGACCCGTGTTTGCCAGATCGCATAGTAGTGTGCTCAGATGGCACCCTCATAGACAGAGAGGTGGTGTCAGACTCGCGAGACTCCTTTCAGAATCGGCGAAGCAACCCTGAGTCTGGCACAGACAGCACAGATGGGGGCCCATCCAGAAGAGATGCCAGTTCATGTTCCTCACCCACGCCTACAAAGCTCTACACGATCAAGGACCATCCTACATCAACCATTGACTGAAATTCCATCTGCCCACAAGATACCTGCGCTCCTCCTCACTTGCCGCGCGCACCCCCCCCCCGCATCCATCCGTCGCAGCCGCAGCGGGCCACTCCTTCTCCTACACTGGTGCCAAGACTTGGAACAACCTGCCACTACACCTCTGGAGAGCAACCTCCCTGGCGGAATTTATAAAGAAACTCAAGACTTTGCTTTTCGACAGAGACATGGCACCCTCAGCACCCAGATACCCCTAGGGTTGATAGTGCTGTGCTATAAAAATGCTGATTGATTGATACATGACACTGCGGCTGAAGAAGCCGACTCAAGGGTGTAGAACATGGAGAAATGCTGTGAGCAAGTGATGGGTGATCTGGGACTTGGTGGAATGGAAGAACGTTTCTTTTGAGGGACAGTATACTCAGAGACATGGGCTATGCAAACTGTTGGGATTGACACTAGTGACTACGCCAATTGCTCCCAAGTAGATAACTAAATGTAGTAATTATGTCTTTGTAATAAAGTATGAGCAACTATGGGGGCTGGGGGAGTTGGGCATAATGCCTATATGACATATATTGTTGTTGTCATAATGTTGTAAACGAAATTCCTACACCGGAGTCATGATACAGTGTTCTAATCCTATGGAAATCAATAAAGAATATTTTTTTTTAAACTATGACGACACTACATAAAACAGGCTAGGCCAGCTAGGCTCCTGGTTTATCTCTTCCTGTGAATTTGTTGGCTTGTGCACTTCTGCCACACACTTGTTAGTGGCAACTCACTAATACTAGGGCAACCGCACCGGAGCAACTAGACAACGCTGTGACTTCTATGTTGAATGTTATTGCGTAGCTATTTCACAGCATGGGTGGCAACTTCTTTGGGGCACTGGGGCTCGGACCCAGAAATATCTAAGCTGTTGTAGCACTTGAAGTTGCACCAAATCCTAGGTTGGATCTGGAAGCCGTGGTTCCATACGGACGTGTTATTCTTACCTGATAAGTTAGCCTGTTGCTGCTCTACAGCATGACTATAGTCGGTGGTTAATTTGTAAAACAAATAAGCGCTCGTCCGGAGGCAGCTTGCACCAGCCCATTTCTCCTGTTAGCGCCGTCTAAAACAGAACCAACCACTAACCATGAAAGTGGGGAGAGGATGTGGTGTAATGGCCAGAGCTGCCGACTTCGGAGTTGGGGAACCAGGTTTCAGTCTTGGCGTTGGCTCAACATCCTGTGTTTCTGGGCAAATCCCTTCATCTCCCCATGCCTACCATAAATTAATGTGTCCTTAACTGGTGCTCATGAAGAGCTCCAGTGTTGATGATTAAGTGCCGGTGCTGAGCACCGGAAACCACCGGCTCAAATTAAGCACTTTCTATGGCAGGGGTAAGGGCTGCAGGCAGTGCTATTTTGTAGGACCACACCCCATGGGAGTTAGTTATCATTATGATGGGCTGAAAGGTGTTAGCAAGCCCCGTTGTTTTATATGAGTGTGAAAGCCTGCCCTTTCGCACTGGAAAGCTAACAACTGCACTTAAAAACAACTTCCACTCCTGCACTACTTAATTGATTAACCTTTGAGTGCCTCCAAGAATTTTAGTTGTTTTAACATTGGAAATAGGGGCTGAAAATCCCAACATACATACTTGCTGGCTCAACAGCCAGAATTTGCTGAAGGAGTCAGGCATGGCGTCGGATCAATTGGACGCTATGTTTGAAAGTATTTCTTCTTGCTCTGCATGTAAATCCAAATAGAAACTCAGTTCACCAATTTTATGGAGTGAACTATTTAATTCGCATCATGCATGAAGACATGGATCGATAATGCCATTTTATTTGACTTTAGTAGAATAAAAATGATTTTACCAAGCTAAACTAACAGGGGAACAGGTGTACTAGTGGCAGCAGCAGTGCAGCAGACATTTATAATACTGTACAAAGAACAGATACTGGTGGATAGGTCTGGGCATTTGTTTTTCATAAAGTGGAAACGGATAGGAATGCAACAGTTCGCGTATCCTCCTCCACCTGCCACAGATATAAAATAAGGTGAGCTAACAACTTGAAAATGAACCGGGAACTGCCCATTTCGTGGGCAGTTAATGCAATGCGTGCCATTTGCGTGGTTTTCCTTGGACCCGGTTCAGCTTCCAGGGAGAACCTGAAGAATTACAAGATTCACATAAAACACCACCCATTTCTCTTGTTCCTTTGCAGAGTGGATCTGGATATTTTTATAGACCAGTTTTACTCTGCAAGCGGATTTGAAAAATGGGGGCTTTAACCCTTTTTGCAGTTTGGTGAATTGTTTTGTCCACTTCAAAAAGAATCCTAGGTGTACTCCTTTAAATCCACGCTAGGCCTCCATTATTGCTGCAGTGTGTACAAATAACTTGCGCAGACTTTCCAGACAGTGGAAAATCGAAACATGTAAATAGTGTAGAATTGTCACTTTTTATTTTTGTATTTCTACATTTCTTTGCTGCACCTCAAATATGGGAGTGTCCCATTCCATCCCTGGCAAGGCCCTTGCACAGCCTATCACTGTAAGAAAACTATGAATAATTCCTTGGTGGAAGACTACAGGCAAAAGATATGTGGATGCACACAATACTTTTGGTGTTGAAACGTACTTCTGCGGGGCAGCGCATGTAGAAATTCCCCAAATCCTATCCATGCACTAAATTCACATATTGGAAAATCTGTTATCCTGGCTCAATCTCCAACTAAGTAAGTACACTTTACTATTGGAAAATTCCACAAATCATGATTCTTTGAATTCTGATGTGGTATTCATGAAAATTACTTATTTTGCACAACTAAATAACAATTATGTGTGCAAACTGTTTTTTGAAGGGATTACTTGGAGGAGATAAAGCAGAGGTGGGAAAGAGCAGTAAGTGTTCAGATGCGGCAGGGAGCAGAGGGAGCAGTGTTTGAAGAGAAGGGGCAGGGAGCAGAGAGGGCAGTGAGTGCTCAAGGGGTCAAGGAGCAGGGGCGACTGAGCAGAAGGGGCAGTGAGTGTGTGCACAGGATCCAGTGTGTGAGCAGAAAGAGCAGGGAGCTGAGGAGCCATTGTGTTAGCAGAAGGGGCGGTAAGCAGAAAAGGCAGTTTTTGGGCAGAGCGCGCAGTGTTTGACTCGAATGGGCAGGCAGCACAGAGGGTCGAGTATTTACTGAGGGGGAAGCGTGTGACTAAAAGGGAGCGGTAGCAGAGAGGGCAGTGATTGTCTAGAGAGGTCAGGAGCAGAGTGGGTATTTAGTAAGCAGAAGGGTTAAGAATCACAGATGGGGCAATGTATGTGCAGAGAGGCCAGAGCAGAGATTTGACAATGAAATAAATTACTTTGTTTAATCTTACAATGGATCAAATTGAGATACATTTCACAAGTGGATAACCACCTGCACTCCAGTACCACCTGCAATTCTACACGACTTACAGTTAAAACTAAGTCATGTGACCCAAGCCCCACCAAAAAGTATGTGAACCGTTCTCCCATGTTGTACAGATAACACAGACTTCCAACTGTCAGGTCTCCATCAGCATTACTTAATGATAAAAGTTATGTGTGCTTTTACCTACAGAATAGTGTACGCTACGATGGACCTACATTCACAGTAACTGAAACTTTGCACATTGCCATCTTGTGAATTACTCCCATACCTCTCCTTGTTGCCAGCAAGTTAGCTCACAGTTATTGGTCAGGACTGTCGGTTACAATGATCAGATGGTCACACGTTTGAGTTCTAGCAAGGCAGACCCAGCCTTCCATTCTGATATGGTAAGAAGGATCTTTGCAAACCATGTAGCTATGTGGGGCTATCATGCAGATTTCGGCTACAGAGACCTCGCGCTCTAGGCCCCGCTCCTGCTCGCCCCACCCACCCTTGGCCATCTTCAGCAATAGGTGAGGGTCTTATTACCGTGGGTGTCTCGGAGAGTCAAAGACTCATGGGCACAGCGTGGCAGGTTTGGAGACAGTATCAATGTTACTGGCTGTCACCGTTAGCCGGCCCCTCATACTCTTGCTCTCTGCAGCTGGGTGTGGTTCTCTAAACTGCAAGGTTGGGCAGAGCTCATTGACACTTGGACCTGGCCAAACCCAGGGGCATATGTACAAGGACTTAACGCCACCAGAGCGTCACTTTTTAAGACGTTCTGGTGGCGTTAAGTCCATCACTTAACGTGGCTTAACTCCGCCTTGTAAATAAGGCCTGCTTTCACGCTACACTTAGCGTGAAAGGGGAGGGCAATGGGTGTTGTGGTGGGCGTTCCGCCGCAACACCCATTGATTTTGACACTGCCCCCTATTTACAAGGGTGGCGTAAATATGGGGCAGGGCCAAAATTAAGACCAATAAAAACCTGGTCTTAACATGGCAAAACAAGGAGAAATGTTTAATTTCTTCTTGTTTTTGCTGTTTTTATGTGTGCTGCATTGTGCAGCACGCACAGAAACAGCAAATCGCCAGTCTGGATTATGTGGGATACCTTCCTGCACATAAACAATCATCCCCCCCAACGCAGGCACCCTTGCACTCTGGTGCAAGGGTGCCTGCGTTGGTGCTAAGCAGCTTAATCTACCGCCAGTGCTAGGGTAAATGCAGGGGTGCACCGGATCATTGTAAATACGGCACATCCCTGCGTTTTTGAACTGACGGAGTGCGGCGTTAGCAATTTTGGAGCTAACCTGCGCTCCACCGGGTTCATTGTACATATGCCCCCCAGTTTCTACCTGGCTACAGCCTTGCATCTAGTGTTTTTCAGTGAAGCACAGTCTAAAAATTTGCTGATACCCCTCTCTTTAGATGGCACCTGATTGTCTCTAGGAACAGAGACTGCCGGGTGAATACATGAAGCTCAGTACCTTGAGGGTAGAAGAGAAAATTGCAGGTGCGACAGTTACAATAGCTCCGAAATGGATTTTTCACAACCATGCTGAAGCCTTTACTGTTTTTCTAGAATTTCCTTTCTCCACTCTGTTGGTTTTTTAGGTCGAGCCTGGGCAGCACATGCGCTGCTCTGCGGCATGCTGTATTGGAGTATGCACTTGAAGCCCCGCCCACTCTCCGCCCATATTTGTCATTGGCTTGTGTCATTGCCCTTCGTAAATGCTGGCTTCAGATTCGTACATAGGCTTCTTAGTCCCTCCTTAGTACCGCCTTGTCTTCATTTGTAACCTCCCATGAGGACTGGCTCTTTTACTTCGTTTGTTACACTGTCTTTTTTGTAAGTTGGTGAGCACTATTTTCTTTAATGCTCTTCCCCTATTCCACCCACGACATCGCAGCACCCGCCCACTTTTATTTTATATGTAATGTATTTATTCAAATTACAGCGCGGTCCGCTTTAACTATAGCGGCCGCGCTTATTTAATATACAACGCGGTCCGCTTTCACTTTAGCGGCCACACTTATTTAATTATTGAATTACCAGCCCGGCAGCTTTCACTTTAGCGGCCGCGCTTATTTAATTATTTATTTACCTGGGAGGCCGCTTTCACTTTAGCGTCCGCACTATAGAACCGTTTGAAATGATTATTTTTTTCTTCCCTTTGGGTGAAAGCGCCATACGCGCTTTCACTTTATTGTTGCCCGTGCCCCTTTGTTTAGACGCTGCTCTCTGTAGCCTGAATATGCGAGCAGCGTCTAAAAAAAGGGGAGTGACCACCATTAAAGTGGTCTCGCATTTGCGAGAGTTTGAGCTCTTGGCATTAAAAATAACAATGCCTTTTATATCTGTGTTCCTTTTAAAAACACATAAAACAAAGGCATTGTCATTTACAATGCCAATAGCTTAAACGCTCGCAAATGCGAGACCTATTGCATTGAAAATGCTTGTCCTAACTCTTACCACGTTTCAAAAATTCTCCAAACATTTTGTCCAACTTTTGACACTTTCCAGCAACCTTCACCAATAGTCTGGAACTTTCAATTGATACTATCTCTGCACCTGCACACATTGCACAGTGTGATATTTACACCCATAGTCTCTATGGGAAAACGATCAAGGCGAAAATTTGCCCACATCTTCATCCAATTCTTGCTGAAATTTGTCACGTCTTGCCTTTCTACGAACTAGGCATTTTGGCAACTGTGCAAGTAATGACCTCAAATTCCTAATTGTTACAACAGCCTCAAAATCATGGCAGTCTCACAACCCCTCATTAACTAGAGGTCGAAGTGGGTGCGAACTATTGGGTTCGGCATTCCCATACTTAGGCCCCGATTACGATGTCGGACGGACCTGAGTCTGTCCGACATTGTTTGGGAACTGGGACTGAACGGCCTCCTGTCGTCGGTCCCAACCCAGCAATTAAGATGCGACCGAACACTGTTCTGTCGCATTCCTATTCTTTACAATGGGAGCATGCATTCCAACCGGAATGCATGCTCTCATTGTAAAGAGCTGAGGTGCAGTTCATCCCTGCAGCCTGTGGCAGGCACCTCAAGGTGCCTGCCACCGGGTGCAGGGATCAACACGGGGGCACCATAGGTGCCCCCTACGCCACCATACGATGGCCTTGCACCCATGGGGGCCCTGCTGGGGGCCCCCAAAGTGGGATTCATCCAGCCTTTCTGTGTCGGAAAGGCCGGCACAGAAAGGCTGTGGGAATCTGCCATCGTAATCCCTTGGGCGGCAAGAGCCGCCCGAGGGATTACTGGAGGCTTTCCAAATGGCAGACGGGCTCTCCAAGCCCGTCGGAGGCCATTCGGAAATCTGGTTTAGATTCCTTTCCGACCGACCCCATCAAAATGGGTCAGTCAGAAAGGAATCCTAACAGCCAATTACGATGCCATAGGAACGGCTCCGGCGAGGGTTGGAGCCGATTCCTAGGGCACCGTAATCAGGCCCTTAGTAGTGTATTGAAAATCAGTTCCTGTACTTAAAAAAAAAAGCATTTCTGAAAGAGGATCTAGCACAGAGGAGCAAGTCTTTCAGACGCACTCTGCTTTAGGCATTCTCAGAGGAAGGGTGGGCCTGCTAGGGTTTTTTTCCTAGGGCCTAAGTCCCTTAGGGGCTCTCTCTCATTGTCTGAATAATCCTGCTTGTCACTAAACTCCTTTTTCCATTTGACCGTTATGCTTGAAAGCCCATCTCTGCTATCTCCTCTCCTACTTTGATTTCTTCCAAAACTGTGAGCTGAGCATCTCAAAATCGGTGATTGCTTCTTTCACATGCAAAATCAATATAAACTGCCAGCAGGCCCCACATCATGTAACACCTTAATCTAGGTGGGTTTTTTCCCTACTGGCGCTGTGCATTCCGCAACTTACAGTTTTGTTTTTGTTTTTACTTTATAGCTATCAGCAGTGAATTCTAAGCTAATGGCATTTTCTGGGCACACTTCCCACGCAGACCCCCATCCCCATTGTCATCACCCTCTATGGCTTTGCAGCCCACATCTTAGTTCCAAACTTTTTTCACTTACATCACTGCTGCTACCGTCATTAACTCTCCAATTATCCTTTAAGTGGTAAGCATACATGAGATATATTTTCTTTAATATTTCACTGTATTACCAATTGGCTTTAAGATTATATTCATATATTCTGATTCGTGAATATTGAATAAAGTTCCAACAGCCAAACTACACATATTGTGACTCAGAGGGTCGTTTGTGTTTATATAGGCTGATGTAATAGGCTCATAATAACGGTTGTATGACGGAACAACGCAGGGAAATACTCTGCATGCCTTTACCACGCACTTTTTACCTCGCATCTTTTTAGATTGCATATGCTTTTACAACGTATGCCTTTACCACACATTGTTTATATATATATATATATATATATATATATATATATAAACAATGTATTTGTGGGGGGTAGACCCCCATACCCCTGAACTTACCTTAAATGCGTAGTAAAGGCATAGTCTGTAAAAGCATATGCGTTCTAAAAACATGCGTGGTAAAAAAAGCGTGGTAAAGGTACAACATGGTAAAAACCTCGTTGTAAAGGCTGTTTCCTATAATGTATCATTGCCCAAAGAATTTCTCATCAGCTACCTCTACGGGCGCCATCCCCGTTTCTCCCGCCTCCTGAGAAGTACAACAGTTCTGCTCCTGTCCTGATAGAGGAGTGGAGGTTATATGCGGGTCACAGTGAAGGAACGGCGATGAAGGGATCTCCGCTGCTGGAGGCACTTTCAGACGACTTTACAGTCTCACCTGGCTCCAATGAAGGAAGCACACATCCACCGAGGGAGTCATTTCCATTATATTTGGTAGCCTCACTAGACTTGATTTTCAGGGGGGCACACAAGGGGAACAGAAAATCTGGCTAGGCACCTATAGCGGGCGATCATTAGTTAAACTTTTTAAGCAGACCGCGAATTAAACCTATAAACATTACAATGATCGGTGGAAAGAGCAAGGCCTTCGGAGTGTCTCAGTGTCTCAATCAATCCTGTTCTCACCTTCCCACCACTCTCTTATACGGTCTCTTTGCTAGACATTTACGCTGTTTTTTCCTCATACGTTTCCGAAACACCCAATGTGCATATCTTACACCTCATCTCTTTCCTCTTCAGCACTCTCTGTTCGCTCTCCTGCACATGCTTACTTGCATCTCCTTCACTTCACCAATTGGCCCTCACACACACAAAGCACCAACACACCTGAACAAACTAAATTTTGTTTAAATTTCGCCCCGTGACAATATTTTGATGGCTCTGTTCCTCCATCACACACTCTTGCATATAATGACAATTAAAATTGGCACACCTAACCATTGCTCTGTGTGTTCTGCAACCAACATATATTTTTTTAAAAGTGCACCCCACTGTCAATGTCCCCATCCCGGGCTGATTTCAGACTTGGGGACCCCATCCCCTGGTGCCCGGCCATGTCTCTCTGGTTGCCCTGGAGCTCAGTGTGCTATGGGACCGTGGGGGAGCCTAAAGGCCACCGCAGTCCCAGCCTGCTCCCTGCCTCCTGTGTGAGCTGGCATTGCTCTTGCATGAAGAGAACTGCTGGAAATGCAGCTCCCTGCGTGGGAGAGCAATAGTTGCTTCTCTTTCCCTGCCCGCATGTGTGCGGGCAAGGCAAGAGATGAAACCTCCACTTTCAGCAAGCGGGAGTGGTTTGACATCTCCCACTTGCTGGAAGCAGAATGTTTGCTTTTGCTTAGCAGGAGCTGTCCCAGCTCCCGCCAAGCCAAAGCAAACAGCTATGTCCTGGGGGTGGGCACCCGGGACATAACAGGAGCCGGCCATGGGGTTGGCAGACCCAGGGCCATATATGGCTCCAGGGTGGGGGGCTGCATGGCCCCTCTCCTTTACTTTTCACGGGCCGACCCTGTGAAGGTAGTGGTTCCCGGTGCCGTATATGGCCAAGGAGGTGGGCTGCGCGGCCCCACCTCCCACTATTTAAAAAAGTAATTGGCCCCAGGAAGGTTGTGGTCCCTGGGTCCCGGGTGGGGGTCCACAGTGCCCCCCCTATATTTTTATTTAATAATAGCCCCTGTAGGTGGTGGTCCCCGGGGACCGTGGGGGTCATGCAGACCCCTGCCAAATATTCACAATAGCCTGGAGGAGATGGTGGTCCCGAAGCCCGGGGATTCCGTGCAGTCCCCCGCTATATAATAGCAATAGCCCCGGGGAAGGTGTGGTTCCGGGGGCTAAAATAAGCCCTTGGAGGGGGCCCCGTGCGCCCCCCTCTATTTTATTTATAATGTTCACATGCCCCGGTACCTAACCCACCGCGCCATTCATGGCTCTGTCTAATTTCACAGCTTTGTTGCCCTGGTGAGAACCCTCTGGGACCACAGGACCAGAGTTAAGGGGTCAGGGTATACTTACCCTGCCCCCTTTTCTTTTTTATTAACCTGGTTTTTTGAGACTCAGCTGAAGTCGGGTCCCAAGATGGCTGCCAACACTTCCTGGTTGAAGTGTTAACAGCCAATCAGATTTCAGCACGTGGACTGTCAGATCCTGGAGGATCCGCGCCCCTATATATACAAATTTGGCTTTCTTTTAATAAGTCAAAAACTACTGAACAGATTTACACCAAATAACAAAAAGGGTTCCTTCTGTACCAAGAGCTAACATTCTGCCAAATTTGGTGTAATTCCGTCCAGCGGTTCAGGCTGTAGTCATGCCTAAAATCTCTATGGGAATAAACATGGCAAAAACACTTTTTTTGACCCCTCCCTTTTTCTTGCCCCCCGCTTGAGTGATTGCTCCGAAACTTTCCATGCACAACAAGAATCACTGCCGTACTTTTTTTTGAAAAATTTCGGGAAGATCCGGCAACCGTCACCAAAGATATAGGCAAATCAAAAAACGCTTTTCCTATGGAAACTAGGTCTACACTATACCTACCTACTAGGGTAATGACTCTATTTTCATTTGTTTGGTGAGACGACATACTCACTTGAGGAAAAGGATTGCTGAGCCACATTTACCAGAATGCTTTGCATAAGCGGAACACCCACTTGGATTGCCCACTTGGTTGTATTGGGAGTATATCAGGTGACAGCAATTTCATGTTGAGCTCTCCAACTTTGCCTGTGAACAAGGGCGCCATGCCCGAAACGTGTAAGGATGTGTGAAATGGATTGAATGTCTGCTTCTGGCCTCGCCACAAGTCTCCATTAAAGGAAATTTGATACCTACCTGTGAGTGCTTCTCCATCCGGGGGCAACCTCTCTGTTGTATTTTCACGGCCGGCCCAGCTGTGGGGGGAGCACCGCCGCTTGCAGCGGACCTGTGATGACGCCACACGGTGGACATCATTTTGGACGGTGGGTCTTGATGGATGACATGGTATTTGTGGCGTTCTGGCAGCGGGACATTTTTAATCAACCCACTGGGTTAATGACTCTATTTTCATTTGTTTTTTTGTGAGTCGACATACTCATTTGAGGAAAAGGATTGCTGAACCACATTTACCAGAATGCTTTGCGCAAGCGGAACGCCCACTTGGCCTGCCCACTTGGTTGTATTGGGAGTATATCAGGTGACAGCAATTTCATGTTGAGCTCTCCAACTTTGCCTGTGAACAAGGGCGCCATGCCCGAAACGCGTAAGGCTGTGTGAAATGGATTGAATGTCTGCTTCTGGCCTCGCCACAAGTCTCCATTAAAGGAAATTTGATACCAACCTGTGAGTGCTTCTCCATCCGGGAGCAACCTCTCTTTGTTATATATATATATATACATATATATATGTTGTTTCCCCTCTGCAGTTTGTAGTAATTGCCCCGAACCCAGACCTTTGTTAAATTGACCATGGGGTGCTGATTTTAAAATGTAGTGGAAGGAAAAATAAAACGTAGTGACGCCAAATGGAAAATTATTCATCAAATATTTGTATAGTAAACTGGCAAAGCTCTTTAGATCCTACAATTCGAGTCCTGGCTTCACTCCGGGGCTCCTGGATTAAAAGTGGAATGCGTATTTCACTGCCTGATGGTGTACTATGATGTCTCCGAGAAGTGATCTTCAGATATCCAAAACTGCTATTGCTTTAATTCCTGAGGGGGGTTAGTTGCGAAAAGGCTTAATATGTACATTTTAGCAGCGTTTTTAAATGATGTGGATCATTTTAGATCTAGTGGCTCAGAAAAAGCACTAACAGGTGCAAGATCGGACTCATTTGGAGAGCTCCGGTGTAAGGGTTAAGTGGGATCTAAACAAAAGGTATGGCTTTAAGGGAAACGAATTACATTGCGCGCGCTGCAACGCCAAATGGCGATGCGGCGCGCGCAATGTAATTAGTTTTATTTATTTATTTCTGTACTTACCTCCGTTCGGCCGTATGCCGGAGTTTACTACCCCCCACCCTGCCCCTCCCCGCAGCACTCCCTCCAGGAGCCGCGACTGGAACCAAACTATTGTCAGGTGTCGGGTAGGGATCATTTGTGGATGGGTTGCAATGGGCAAAACTGGAGACTATTTATAATTGTGATATTGCAGCAGAAGTGCGAATGTCATTATCTTTTCTCGATTTCAATGTTTCCATCCATGTAATATGCATAGAAAAAATGTTTTTGCTTAACAATAATATTGCTACTAATATTAAAAGTGCCGTCCCCCTCCCCTTATCCCCAACAAAAAGATCATATCGCCATAGAGCTGATGACATCATTGTTTGTTTCAGATGCACGAAAACCAATACAGGAAAACAAACTATGATGTCATCAGCTGTGCAACGGTATGTCTGATTTATTTTGTTGTATCTGGGGTTGGGATTGCAATGTTTTATGAATTTGAATAGGATTTTTTTTCTTTTTTAAAGAAGCTGCTCAAAATTGTAATTGTTGAAAAATTGAAGCTGTGTATACAGTTGGATTTCTTTAAATGTTATTTAAGATTTGGAAGTTCTCTTTTATCATTGATGGTGTATCGTGATGGTCCTCTGTAAAACAAAAATAATAACTATATAAATGTTAAGAGAATGGATGTAAATTGATAAGACTATGAAATAACTGCAACTTGCTCATTGCAGAGCTCATAAGGAAGGCAAAACCAAAGGGGACAAAATTGAAAGTTAGAAGTAAAATAAACTTCCTGGTACACTAATTGATAATTATCAGGGCCAGTTTATAATTATGTCCCTTATTGTTACCAAAATTACACTAAATTAATTTCATTAATGACCTTTTAAAAATAATATTTGTGGTAATACGGTGTTGTGTTTGAGAGTTCAGTCGGATCTATGATGAGATAATGGCATTATGCTGTCCCTTTTTCATTTTTAGTACTTCTGTAAAAGACATAGTACTCTATTATCTGTAACTACTGAGTAGAAAATTAATGTGTGCCAGAAGTGAAAACTCTTATCTGCCAAAACTGGCCCAAAATTAAGAAAAATTGAATTATTTTTATTTTCCATAAAGCTGATGTTCACGTGAGTTGCTCATCCGATTGCAGAGTCAATTCAGTGATTTTCAGTAGTTATTATATATGTAGACAGCAGTGGCGGCTCGCCGAGGGAGTGGTGCGGGGCGGGGCAGGGTGGGGGGGGTAGTGGACTCGGACTTACGACGGACAGAACTCCCTCTGAGTTCTACAGACACAAACGTTATGCTGTTATGCTCTTCTTTTACAAAGTTGACATCTTTCAATTTTCAAAAAATCTCTATTTTTGAAGGCAGGCATAACTGTTTCTGAGTGAAAAACCTTCTTTATTGTATTATATTTTGGGGTCTTCCATATCAAGTTCTGGCTAACAGACTTATGTATATGTTTTACATTGGTACACAAATATTTTTTTCGGAAGTCTATTTATTTTAGTCTAATGACATTAGGGAAAACTGACAGGTGAAAAATAGTTGTGTTACATTTTCTATATATTTATTTTCACTGACAGGATTGCTAAATTTTTCAAATGGTGTTGGTTTACATTTCAATTTCCTTTTCGGTGAATATGTTTCCATCTGAAACTGTACCCTTGTGCTCAGATTTCTATTGAGTTTCCTAAAGGTTGTACTTGATTCACCCATATATCTTATGCTAGGACTCACTGTGCCCTAGACTATGCGTGTAGTGGTGCTCTACAATAATGCATGTTTTCACCATTCATTTTAAGTGTAATCATTTGTTGATTGGTTTGAGCTGGGTCAGGCAAATAAAGTCTGAATTGACTATGGATAAATTTGAACATAATTGGAGTTTACCGACTGATTCCCTTGGATATAAAAGTGGTTAATTTGCCTTTCACTAGGGGTTTGTTTCACATACAAGGATGAGACATTGAGAACCCTAAATTAAAAATTTATGACAGTTACTGAATAACAATTAACGTAAAACCGTATTTTACGAAGTTTTAAAAGCTAAAAAAAAATGCACGTTTTTGATAAGTATAAATATCAACATTGATGAAAAATCATTTTGCATTTTGGGTTCAGTGCCTCATTTTCGTTAGACTGCCCATCTTGGTGACGTTTCTGCAGCAAGTAAGTTGCCCAAATTGTTATCACCTAAGGTACTGGCGCAGGGTCATGTTCCAAAAAGGTTTGGTGTATTGATTACATTATACTTGGATGCCTCCCCGATGGGACAACATTAGAGGCTAATTACAAGTTTCGGCACATACATCTGTGCGTTAGCTAAGCTCTTGCTACCAATCAGGGTGTTGCCGGTTGCTCTTGGGAGGCTGGGTGAAGTTCAAACAATTAAACAATAGAGACAGATCAGACATTTTTGGCCCCTGCATATCTAGCCGGGTTTTGAACTTCATCTAACCTTGATGAATGTCTAATGAAATTAATTTGAAATGGATAGATATTTTAAAAGAGTAATTTGTACCTGGTGAATGTAATTGTTGTTTGATCAGTCACCACAGAGCGGGCAAGTGAAATACAAATGCCCCTTACAATGTGCATTTAGCTGTTTAAAGAATAATCCTTTTGCAGGTACGATTTTTGAGAGAAAATTGCCAGTATTGTGACCAGAATTTGCATTCTAACCATTGAAGTGTGTCGGAGATACAGGGGTTTGTATTCTACATGAAAGTTTGTGTTGTTTTCTAGGAAAAGCTGATGTTTCTGCACTGCAGAGCTAATTTAATCCTGTGACGCCAATCGTTTCTGGTCTTCATTTTCCCGTTTTCCTTGCTAAAGGTGTTTGATTTCACTTTGACTGCCATTAAAGGTTTATTTGCAATTAGGCTTCTGTTTTTATTAAGAAAACATTGCATTTGCTTTAATGACTATGGATCGCTAATTGTGGCTCATCTTTGCCAGATTTGCATACTTCTTAGAAGATTTAATTCCATGTTCAATGAACCATATTTACTAATTCTCTTTATTAAATTAACTTTGTGGGGTAGTCCTTAAAGTTAATGAAGTCAAATACATTTTGAAAGGGCATCAAAAACAATAATCTGCCGGGGTCTTCATTGAATCTAACTAAAACCAGTGCCAAAATCTCAGTGGTCTGTTGAGAATGTTCTGCCCTCTTCTCCCTTGCTCAAAATGTAGAAAACATGTAGATCCACTGAATGTCAGATCAGTCCATGCAATAGTCACAGTAAAATGAGTTGATATCTGCCCTCACCCTCGAATGTTAACTTTTTGTGTGCATTTAGTGTCACATTCCACATGTGCCCTGCAGATTTGTTTTTCGAAGTTAATGTGATTAGACCTGTTTTCTCATTGATTCAAACATTGGGAACACATAAGTATAGATATTGGTATAGATAAGTGTTAAGAAAGATGATATTTTTCTCTTTTTGGGATAAATGCCACTTTTACATTAAACAACACACGTGAATCCAGTCACCCATTCATATATTTGGGACCTTGGGGTGGTGGGCATCAGTGGCACATAAAAAATGAAATCACAATGCTGCGTGACCCTCGAATCTGAGCCTAGCGCGCTCAGAATCAGATGTCTCCTTTACAAAATACATGAGAACATATTGTGAACATAGATTAAATGCAGTATAATTCATGTTGTGCATGCTTAGTGGAATTAGGAGAATATGGATTTTAGATGTGTGATCCAAACAGATTTAATAACTATAAATAGCTTTAGCAGCTCTTCCATTCATCTCTGATTCGTTAGACCCTGCCAATTGTTGCTGCCACTGCTGAACGATTAGGAAAATAGATTGAAATTGGTCTGAAGGGGAAAATCTGCCCATACGCCCATAGAAAACCTGCTTTCATGTGTTCTGGTTGACCTTGAACGTGTTTATTGATTATTTATTTTAGCGGTTTCTTTAGGACGGGCCATACCCAGATGGCCAGTGCATTCTGTATATTCGTTAACTGAGAAACAAGAATGACAGCTGAATTTCAGGAACAAACACGAGTCCATTCTGTTCAGGGAGCTGGGTTTGATGGTGCAGACACAAGTGGGGAACTGAGGGGTGTGAGGAGGATATGGTGGCAGTACACAGAGGAAGTAAATATGTTATCGTTATCCTGTTCGAACTAGGAAAATAAGCCTTGATTTAATCTCAGAATGGCAGGAAATATGATTTGGTGTTTGGTTAGATGGGTTGAAAGCTCTTGGTACAGTGCAATTTCAGGTGAATATCTTGGGTAATCTTTTTATATTTTTTTATGATGACTGTCTCGTCACATAGTTCATTAACCCCTGTTCATACCTTTCTCACCATGGCCCCACTGATTCTTTCAACTCTGGCCCCACTGATTCTTTCAACTCATTTTACTTATGCTCTTGCTTCTGTGATTCTGACCCCCTCATCAGCCTGAACCCAACCAGAACTAACCACTCCCTATTTGTACCATATATAGTGCTTAAGCATTTATTCCTATATAAATACCTACAGACTCAATTTCCGAACTCCTTGCATTATCTTCACACTGCTGTTTAATTCGGTCACCTACACCCTCAGCAAGGTAATGTCCTTGTATTTCTAAATGTTGATACCCTCCTTAAGCTCCATTCCTTGGAAGCTGTGTTGGGATTCTAAATTCTCTTCCTGCTCCTCACCATCCCCCGCAGTCAGCAACTTTTCAACATTATTCTGCACTTAAGTTTCAATCAGAGCACCGCTACCCCCTTCCTTAGTCTCCCTTGCCATTCTATCCACTCTTTTCACATTCTCTTCCTGCAACGTAGAATACCCTGCCCCACTTTACTCTTAAACTTCCAAAATTAATTCACCCCATACCCCTCTTCACAAGCCACGTTTGAAAACTCTGAGACATTTGCATTCCAGATCAGTTGACCCCTGCCTCATTTCAACTATACCATCAGTTTTGACTCTGGTAGTCACTGCTCACCAGAGCCTGTGCTCCCTGATTTAGGACTGCCAATGTTATACACCTGCAAAAAAATTAGTTTAATCCGTGCCAGCAAACATCCAGTCTCTTCCTCCTTCACTGCTTCAAAATCTTTATTACACTTTAACAGATCAGTCACCCTGTCTCTACCATCAGTAAATGGAACACCCCAAGTTAACATTTCACCAAAAGACACTCCAAGTCAACAGCTCTTATTCATATCTTGTGCTTTGACTTCACAGTCAACCACCAGATCACTTTTCTTGAGTATTGTGATGGTCCGCTCATTATTCTACATATGGCAATGACATGGTTCCAAATTAGTGGTCATGTCTTTTCACCTTTTATTTCATTGCCTTTGGTGACATAATCTCCTTCTGTGGTTTTTCCTACTGCCTGTTTGCTGGTGACACTCGGATTTTCTTTTCCATCTCCCTTGCCCACATCTATCAACCAAATTAGATCTTGTGCTTCTTGCAGTATTTACAAAAGAACTGGAGTGACTCTTTGCGTTTATTTACGTTGTGTACATTTGGTTTACTTCTTATCATGTCCCACAGGTATGCAATAACCACAGCAGATATTTGGTTAGCTAGGCATGGTGTCTTTTCTTTTTACCGCAGAGGTCTAAATTAAATATCAGAACAGCAATAGCTCAACGCCAGGTGGCAAGATATACAACCCTTCTCTATAATGAGTTGTGCATATTTTTTTTAACATTTAGGGACAAATTAGAAATGTGTGGCAACTGAATATTGGCACACAATAGCGCGCAATTCACAAAGTTGGCCTTTGTGATTAATGTCCATACCCCTCTAGCACTGGGTCTTCCATAGATTCAGAGGCTTGAATTATTCCTGCCCACAAATTTGAATTCCCAGCCGGACAAGGGTGTCCCAACCTAACGGTGAAGAATAATTCACATGTTAATCTATGAAACAGGACAGCGCTACAGAAGTGTAATTACAGGTAATGTTCTGAAGTGGTCCTTCTTGCATGGGAGATACAAGGGTGAGAAGCAAGAAAGGCGTACACCTTCTATATGTAAGTAATAAGCACCTCAGACCTCAGAAAATATAAGTTATGCATGTGTTTTATGAACTTAACAGAGCCGGTTCGAAGTACTGACACTCTATCAAAGTGTCACTTTGGACGCAACTGAATGATTTTAATTTTAACGATTTAAAAAAAAAAAAAACTCTCACCTTGCATCCCAAATGTCCAAACGTCTCCCTCCTGTCCGCTCATTATGCATAGAAAAGTGGAGCACCTGAGCTTCCATCCAGACTTCTACATGCCTGTGAAAAGACCAGTGAATTCAGTGATGCACTCACCCTCCACTGACCTTCATTTGGGCCATTCTCACTTTTAAGTTTTTTGCATATCTGACTATGTGGCCCACATTTTAGCAATGCTGCATTCATACCTCAAATCCTGGCATTTTTTAGATGCCTTTTGAAAGGTTAGCGGTGTGCACTATCTTTTCTTTGCCCATCTCCGGCAGTTAAACATTTTCAGGGGTTAACCATGTATATTTTTATGTAAATGCAGCACAAAGGCATTAGTATGTTTCAGAAATGTAGTCCTCCAGCCGCACTGGGATGTGTATTGCTCTCATAATTGGAGAGCTATCCAAAATATCATATTCCTTTCCTGATACATTTATAAAGTATAACAATTCCAAATTGGCGACAGAAAGCTGGTAGTGATATATAGTTCCAAAGCCTGAATTACTTTGAGGTTGTGTATAGACTGTAGCCACCCTGGATGAGCTTTCCCCAGTGAAGTGAGATACGCCGGGTGTGTTAAGTGTTTGTTTTGGGACTTGCAGATGAGCTGATTTTGGGAATAGTCGTTTTGCCTCAATCACGATGTATATATTTTTACCCACAAAAAAGGCAGACGATCTCTCACATCTAGCATGACAAATCTAGTGCTTCATTTTAGCCAATGGCTGTAGGTGAGTCCTACTGTACTCATTTTTGGGGTCTAGCACTTATTTTTTCTTAACAGACTTTGATCCAGAGCACCAGAGAGAAAAGCACAGAGAGAAAAACACGAAAGGGGGAAAGAAGTATGAAAAGTACCATGGAAAACCATTAACAAAAGGAGAAAGTAGGGATGAAAAAGAACCTGCAAGAGTTAGGTAAAAAAGCAGGGGGTGTCTGTTGGTGGATTAAGGAGACATGATCTGTAATCACAACTAGAAACATTGGTATTTGGCACCCCGATGTTTGATATCGCAGGCCCCCGTGCTTCTCAGGAAAGGTTTTTGCCCTGGCACCTATTCTTTTGCAAATTAAGTACTGGACAAATCGCAGACAGTGTGGCAAATTCACTTAGATCACCTGTCACCAAGTTGTTGTCATTCACCTTTAGTACTCCCATCCTGAATTTCCTGGCTTGCGTCAAACTTTTGTGACATTTTCTGCTATACTGGCTCAGCTAAAGGCCATGTGCAGACCCTTCCACCACACAGGCATTCACTGTTGTACAAAAAGTTCAGTCCCATGTCATAAGTGTGCTATTTTGCAAATTAAAAGGCATGGCTCTCTATTGTTTATCTATTCCCCAGTATTAGTGGACCCTTGTTTTCTACATTGTCTTTTCTGGTGTTCAAGGGTATGTTTAAAAGTGAGATTTCCAAACTCCTGCTGGAACCATATTCCCATCGTTCCTAAATAATGTTGTTGTGAGTTCCTACTTGTCTAAAAATCTTCCTCTTCTACACCGGAGCTAGCAGTAAGACACCAAGCAAACTATAGAGTAACTGCTGCGTCTGTGGGTGATTGTGTTTGGCAGTGCCCATAATTCAAACCACATAAGTGAAACATTTAAATTAAAAAAATGGATAGAGTAGATTGAGAGGAGACTGTTTTGAATTTAGTAGGAACATCCCTTTATTTTTATTGATGTGGTGCGGAAGAGATGAAAGTCCCTTCTGGATTAGGATTATGAGTGTCAATGTTCCCTGGCTTTGTTCTAGCTTGTCAGTTTTTGAGAGTTCATTTTTAACTTTGTACATGCTTTCATATTGTAGCTGTTCATATAAGAGGACATTTTCCTGGATCAGGCCAAAAGGTACATTTCCACAAAATCTTTTATTTTTTTTTAAATCTCTGGCTTTGACTGTCAAAACTCAACGCATGGAATGCAAGCCTACTATTAAAGTGTTTTTTGAATAATATATTTCAAATGAAATTTTAGGGATTTGCGTGGACTTGGACACTTTGAAAGAAACCCCTCTGTTCTTTCACCTTTACAAATTATCAGAGGAGAACGTCAGCTAATGTGATAAACTGATTCTTTTTTTTCAAGCTCCTTTTGCGTGAAACCAATGACCTGGTCTGTCAGTAATATCAGTTCTCTCACTCCATGATGAGGCAATTTGGTGTACTGTGTTGTAATATATGCTTCACTTATCTAACACTGTGATACTGCCAGAACGTCTGGTGTGTGCTTCCCAGATGAAAATCTGTGCAAATAGAGTGAAAATCGATGGCCGATTGTTTTGTGCAAACAGAGATTTCCAGTGGTCATAGGCCGGCCATACACTTGCACCTCTAGAGCAGTACCTGTTCAGTTCCTTACCTTTTCTCATTCCAGAAAAAGCCATATAAAGCCATCATAATACAGTTTGTTTTTTTAAGAGTTGACTTAAAAAAACAAACTGTATTATGATGGCTTTATGTGTGTTTATTAATGGTCAAACTCTCTGCAAGTTCCGCTGTTTGAAAACATGTAATTTATGATAATTTCTGGCGTGTTTTGAGTTTCTTCAAACAAAGAAGCGGAGAATAAAACCTCACGTCGGTGTAATTTGCCTTTAGACTGTGAATTTCTCATAAATTACTCAAGTTATCGCAGTGTTTCCCTCGAGTGGTGAGCAGCAGATGAAAACGTGTCTTTTTGGTGGTGAGGGCAGGGTGGGATAAACATCTCCTCCTTTCAGATGCACCCTTGCCACGGTGACGCTTTTGTCCTTTTGATGTTCTGTTTTTGGACTGGTGGACGGTTGTAAACAGATAGATGCATCTGAAATGCTGACTTTGGTCGGCAAACAGAGAGGCCTTTGTGTGAGAGAGTTGGCCATAGCCCGAGTAAAATGGCTCCTGGTACTCGAAGCGTTAAAAGTGCGGCAAGGCAACATCCAGACTGGGCTGAAGCCCTGGCGAAATTTGTGTTAGCGATGATGCCAAACCCTTGCGTCCTCCTTTGTTTGTTGCTTTTGGGGCATTGTTGTGTTTTTTTCACGCATGAAATTTTAAGACTGCGTTCCCTACTACATCTGCTCCGTAGACAACTTGGAAAAAGTTCCTGCCTGTTTGCACTTTCTCCGTTCAGGCGTTCGGCAGCCTTTCCCTGCCAGGTTTTCAGTGAATTTTGGGAAGGAGGGAGACGGAGAGAGGGCGAGTGAGTGAGAGAGTTTGAGAAAAGGAAAAAAAGATGGGGGTTGGCTTTATTCCTGCTCGGCCTGAGCCTGCCTCTCGATATTTGCCAACTTTTGAAAGCAGCCAAGAGGGACGTGTTGGAGATAGTCTGGGACACGTCTTTTAACTCTTAGCTGCCATTTTTTTGAGAATGTTATGCTGAGTTTCCTTTTCTGGGTGATTTAGAAAGAACAGGGGCTGGCCACACTTCTTAAAATGGCCATTTGAGCTCAATCCAAGCAGAAAACCAAGCAGCAAAGGAAAAAGCATTATGTTATGTTTATTTTTGGTATATATACATAATTGAAGCTAAATACTTGGACTTCTAAAACACTGACGACAAATGTACTCATTTGTATGCATTTCAACTTTTTGAGTCAGTCTGTATTTTACTGTACTCAGAACGACGAACATTAAGAAAAAGATTTTCCTGTTTGCTAGCTGCACCATCATCATGAAATGTTTTGACACTGTTATTGGGTTTAAACTGCTATTTTCCACCTTGGAGTCCAACATAAAACTGAAACGAAATCTGATATGTAAACATTTTTTTATGTTTCTAACTGCTGAATCAGTTTTTGAGATTTTTATATTCTGTTTGATATCTCCCTCTTACCCTGCTTCTAATCGGTCATCCTGTAATGCAGATATATTTGAATCTATGTTTGCATTTTTAACATACTCTAGCAAGAAAACAAAATAAGAAAGATAAAAGAAACGCACCGAGTTAAACCAAATAAAACTAGCAAGCAATGATCCGCAAAAGAAAATTGGCTTTTGTCAAAATAGCTCTAGAAATCTTTGTGGAGGATCTTTTATTGTTCAGATAAGTAGTTCCTGATTTTGGTGGAATGTGTTTCATTGACTCGTATAGCATTGTTTGCTTGGGCCTGTGATTCTAGTCGGTGACAGATGAGCAGTCAATGCTGCATGGTTTGAGCCCCATCAGCAGTTGGTTGCAGAGCGCAGAAGCTGTTTTGGGTGCCCGCTTCATGAGCAGTTTATTGATACGCACGTAGCACCTTGATTAGCCCAACTCCTTAAGTCCTGTGCTGAAATGATAATTTAGCTGTACTCGTGTGTGTTATGATCATTGCCCATCCTTAGATAAACCCTGGGCGTCAAGGTCTTTTGGGACAAATGCGCCCTCAAAGGAAGGCCTTGCTGTTTACCTAAAGGAAATCAATTGCATACATTCAGCAGCTATTATTTATATCTGCCTGTGCTTTCTATGTGTCTATTTAGTTGTGCCTCTATGTCTGCCTCTCTTTGTCTGTCTCTTTATTGCATCTCTCAAACTGTAAGCTCTTTGTTTCTGTTTTTTCATGACTCTCTTCTCTTTATTGCACTCTTTCAAACTGTAATCTCTTTGTTTCTGTGTTTTCATATGACTCTCTTCTCTTTATTGCACTCTCTCAAACTGTAATCTCTTTGATTCTGTATTTTCATATGACTCTCTTGCCTGCTTTCTCTTACCTTCTCTTTGACTTCTACACATAATCTCTATCTTTCTTTCTCTGTGCTGATGTGGATAGCTTCAAGTCAGCTTTTAATCCACGCTTCCCATTGTTTGTCTACATTGATTTTAAATTCACCTACCCAAGGACAGCTCTAGACTTTGTATGAAATGTTTTTATTGCGCATGTTAAATGTTGAAAGAGTTACTCACCCACGATGGCACTGCTCCTCCTTTGAAAGTAGAGAATGCGAGCTATAAGAACTGAAGTAGCAAAGTGCGTACTTTGATGCATACTTTGTTTTCCAAGGTCTTGGAATTTTGTTGAGCATCAGACGAGAGAAGTGCGACGCGGGAACCAATGAAAACCTTGAAGCAAGGAGAAGAAGCGTCGTATTGCTTCCACAGTCCGCCTGTTTCTAGTTCGCCACAGATCTTCGAAGAGTGCCTTTACAATGCTAGAAAATGTACCTATCCGTTCTCCCAGAAACGACATTTAATCATGCATCCTGGCAAAATAAAATCCTTGCTTTTATTGTGAAAACTAGTTTCTTTTCGTGCGATGCTGGAAAAGTCCAGATCTAACTCTCTGCTGACTTAGCTGTGTTGGGAAAAATTCCAAATTCGGAGTATAGCTGGAGCGACCTCATATCCCTGCCGAGTCTCGACGGGAGCCGAATCATCCCGGGATCCCGGTCGCCTCTTTCTGAGCAGGCTGAGAGCCCATGAATTATTCAGAGAGGCCTGGAAGACTGCAACGGAATGGGACGGTAAAGCGAAGGCCGGTGAATTATTTAGAGAGAGCAGAAAGCTTTCTTGGACAAGGCGCAGACGGGCGACCCTATTCCACCTGGGAAAGCAAGGATTGTTTTTTGCTGTTCCATCTGTGGGATTGTGCATCCTCTTCCCCTAGTCAAGTGCTGTAAGCTGCATTCAATACGAGTCAGAGGTCACAGAACTTTCTTTTATAGGCCAAGACTTTTACCATGAAATGTATAGCACTGCAGCAGACTAACATTATACACGGGTTTCCTTAATGCAACTCAACTCGGTGAAAAGGAGAGATGTATGACCTCTCAAGCATACTGAAGAAACAAAGTTTATGTAACAAATGTAAGCAAGTCTAGCCCAGACAGCTTTTTTTTTTTAGGTCTGGCCAACAGACAGCTTTAAATGGTTATCCAGCCTATTTTTTCCAAACAATTCGTGATAGCACTATGTATACATACGAAGGCTCTTGGTCAACCTTATCATCCATTGGTGTGTTAAAGTGTCACTCACATTTTGCTCCCCCCTGCCAACCATCAAGCATTGGGCAGTGGGTCAGCTCACGCAAAGCCATTGGCTCTCTTCACTATCAGTGACGACATTTTGGCTGTGGACATGTAGACATCCACCTAAAATGTACTCCACTTCAGAGAAAATGCTGCTGGGCCATTTTCTGCTTTTATTTCAGCATTGAGTTTAAGATTATTCTTTTAATTTTATTTTTGCGAACAGTAGTTTTTGACTTATTTTTTTTCGGACATATGAATGACACCTTTAGAAGGCAGCATTTTTACTTTTTATTACTTTAAAATTTTTGATATGCATATGTTTACAAAAACAGTAAATAAAAAAAAACATATCGCAGCCTTGCCAAGGCTAGACCTGTTGGCTTTGCCGGTGCTTTTTTGTTGCTCAGCACACAGATAAACTGTTGCTCTATCATTTTGCTAGGATTTTTCATAGTAAATCAAAAAGTCTTTGAATATTGTTCTATTGTAACAGACATTCACATTGACATTTATTACAAGTTGTGGGACATGTCCCCTCTATATTGGACATTTCACACAGTACTAGAACGGACGGATCAAGCATTTACATAATAGTTCAGTAAGACATTTAAAGCGTACGATATGTTTTGGGATGAAGTGTACTGAAATAGCAAGGGTCAGAGTAATATCAAGTTCATGGCATTCCAGATTCTAGGAGTATCTTATGGGAAAGTACCGTTCTAACTTTTATTCCGCTCCTAACATTGCCTGTAAAATCTGCAGGTAAATCCTCCTGTTATTGAGACTCGTTGTACAGAGGCTTGTGCTGTATAATAACTAGCTCCCTGAACTGTCAAATAACACGGCCCACATCTTCTGAAGCTTTTTAAAAATGTATTCAGAGTTTTCATACAGTGCTATGTATCTCCTTAGGGTTATCTCATAGCAATTATTGTCAATAGGTGCACCCTTGCACTGTGTAGGAAAGCTTACTGAAAGTCAATGCACAGAGACGGTTATCACATTAGTGTATCAGTAAAGATGTCAAACTTGGGCCAAAGCAGCATTCTGAACACACCAAATCATAGGGTAGAACAACCTATAAGAATATCCTGGGACGACAAGTTTAACTAAGAAAACTCAAGGAGCACAGAGGAGAGATGCTCTCAGCCCTTCGGGGCTTTAGAGAGATCCTTAAATAGCGCCCACTGTAATCCAACCCTGTAATCACTGACAAATCTGGAGGGCGCCCTTTAAAATACAGTGAGTATTTCACATCTGTTCTGGATAGATCTAACTTCTCCCTCACATAAGAGAGTCGTAAGCAAATCATGAAGTCTCCAGCCACAAGTCTTCCACACTTAAACTGCACTCTACCAACTGTCCATCTAACATTATCAGTTATGGCCCTCGTGCATTTGAATGAAAGTCCAACAAAATCTTAGGAGTAGACGGAAACACAAAAACTAACCACGTCATTACACAATGATTCTTGCTATGGGTTGCTATGGTATGGAAACATGCATTCCAATCAGGCCAGAGCATTAGGAGGCCATACTAATGATAGATGTACGCCATACAAATGCTGGTAGCATAACGATTGTCCAGACCCAGATCACTAGTAGCAGAGTGAATTCCCTTCTCAAAACTGGAGGCGGCTCATTCTGCAAACGCTGGAGTATTGTATGGACATAGAAGATGTCTGCCTTCACCCATCAACAAAACCCCTCCAAACAGAGGTGCAGAGTATAAACAGGCACAGACTCATCATTTTCCTACCAGCCCCAGGGTGACCGCCTCCAATGTAGAGGAGTGAATTGAAAGTGCCTTAACATGGTACACTTATCAGTGAAGCTGAATGTTCCTAAAGACTGTGAGACTCGAGACCTCTCTAGATTAGAGACTCCGAGACTGTACTCGCGTCTCACAACTCGAGAGCATCCTCACAGAGACGCAGAGAACAAAATGATTGCTAGGCCACCTCCACTCATAAACACTCTCTGATTGGAAAATGCGCATCTACGTCTGTCTGGCAAAATGACATCACACTACTGCAATACTCTAATCTCACTAGACCAACACCTTAGCTTATAGCAAGAGAGATAACGGTATAGCAACTGCTGTGTCATTCAGTGGATACCGCACTTGTTCCTTATAAGTTCAACTTCACTTTAAAGTTGTAATCCATTTGCATCTATGTGCTACCGTCTGATATCTCCATACACGAACACTACTTCAAAAATGAAGAGTATTGCCCACCACTACCCAGGTAGGGTTTCCCATCCTGTGGTACCGCCCATTACCCTGAATCAATAGGAATTCACCTTCTCGAGATCGTCAGACCTTCTCAGTGGCTGCCTCTTGATTTTGCAATTCCTAGTATCATGGCTATGCTCACATCTCTGACCTGCTGCCCTATATATTTCTGTTAGTGCCGTCAACGTTTCACTATGAAACCTCATTAAGGTTTACCAGTGCTGCCTGGAAGTTTTTCATCAGCCGTGATGCCTTCCTAAGTCCAGGCTTCTGCCCATCCCACCTTTTTTGTTTAAATGTTTCTTTCCATCAATAACATCTGCTTTACTTATGCTTTACATAAAAGACAAAACATTGTAAATTATTTCATTAAGTAAATACAGAAATAAAGTTGATTCCTGTATGAGGAGTAGCATTGCTGTTCTTGATCTGGAAGTGGCCACATGGGACCCTATTCACAAAGTTAAATATACACATGTAGATTTACTCACAAGTATATTTATTCTTACACCAAGGTGTAAGTACACTTTGTTGGTATTCACCATTTACAAGTTTATACTTACACCTAAGTGTAGACTTAAATGTTTCCACTCCCACCCACCCCCGACCCAGTTCAGGGCATGGAGACTGCTAAGTCTGAATTTATGAACATAAAGCGTCTACTAATAACTTTTCACACATAGGTGGAGATCTTAACCACCATGGTGGAGATCTCTCTATGGGAAAGTACAGGAAAAATTATTTATTAATTTAGAAAAATATATAAATATTTTAATGTAAAATAATTTAAAATAATTAGCCCTGGAACAAAATAAAAATATCTGATAGAGACATCTAGCTGCAGATTCCTTACCTGTGAATTTCCCTGGTGTCAGATTGGATCCGGAAGATTTTTCTTCAAGCAATACACCCACGCGCCATTAGGTATCGTCGGTGTCATCCGCACCGGAAGTGACGTCCGCGTCACCTATATATGTGCCACCTCGGCGCCCTGACGTCAGTTCTTTTCTTTCTGCGCCAATCAAGCGCTGATCTGTAAAGAGAGCTGCCCTCTGCCATGTTTTGAAAGGATTTTTCAACTTTTTGTCGACCCCTTTTTTGGTGTGTAGGAAGTCATGTCCTCTAGGAAGACTTCAGGGTTCAAACCGTGTGGCACATGTCACTGCGCCATGTTGGTGACGGAACCGCATGTGGATTGCCTGTGATGTCTGGAGCGCGACCACGACCCCAAGTTGTGCTCCAACTGCTGGGACACATGGCTCCGAAGGCTTTGAGGGAGCAGTCCCTAAAGCTGCTTGAGGCCCGGTAGGCGACGCCACACCCAGCTTATCATAGGTCTCTCTTGAGAAGAAGGTCCCGGCACCGCTCCAGATGTCCCAAGGCCTCTTTATCCCACTTACGATCCGCTGGACTCTCGGGTAAGAGGCATAAGAAGCACAAGAAGTCAAAGCGTGCTTCGACTTCTCCCCATCCATTGGCTGACGCGACATAGGAACATCGGCGTTCAAGACCTCGTTCTCTGGAACTTGCAACTGGGTCGGCTATGCGTCTCCCCGCTTTTCCGGGAGCCAGAGCGACCCCCGCTCAACTTAGACAATTTTATGAGGCCATGCGCCTCATCTTTGAGTGGCATGACTTCTCCGGCACGCCTTAAGGCCTGCGGGGTCAGTGGAGCTCCATCAGGTTCCACGCCGGCGGCTCCAGCCCCGATGCCCCCAGACCCGGACATGGATCTAGACTGGCATCGGTCGTGCCACTGCGACCTTCCCCGACGTCGGTCCTGACGCCGATGTTCCCGGCGCCACCGGTGCCCACTGGCGGCACCAGCCCTATTCTGATCGCTCACGACACGGAGCCGGCACCGCGTCGACCGATGCCGATTCCAGTGCCAACAGGGCCCATTGGTTCTATGTTGTTCCCTGAGCCTTATTCGGATAGGCCAGGATTGGGAGAAGAATGATAGGGGTCACTGGACCCTTTAGAATACCAGCAGTACGACCAAGACATGGACCGGTGTGAGGAATTGGGTGAGGCTAGTGGTCTAGATACCTCCCCAGACACTGGCATGCTTTCTCCTCCTACCGTAGCTAGGGAGGAGGGTGCCTCTTATGCAATGGTGGTGTGCAGGGCAGCTGAGGTCCTTGACCTGCAGCTACCCTTACTCCCATTCAACGAATCCCTCGCAGATGTCCTTCTGGGAACCTGGTCCAAGCCCAGCACAGGGGCTCCTGTGAACAGGACAATCGCCCACCACCACCACCCTGCCCCGTGCGACCCAAAGTTCCTCACGACCTACCCCAACCCAGAGAGCTTGGTGGGCCGGGTCTCCACTTCCCATGGCGCGTTCCATGTCTCTCCCCCAGACAGGGAATCGAAGAGGCTGGATAGTTGGGGCATGAAAATTCTTTCTTCCGCCAGCTTGCATTGCGGTCGGTGAACATTGCATGCTTATTGGGCCGATATTCCCACTCTCTGCGGGAAACAGTTGCGCAAGTGCTGCCACAGGTCCCGGAGGAGGCGCGGGCCATATTCTCCCAAGCACTATCAGATGGGGGAGATGCAGCAAAGTTCTCCATTCAATGTGGTTGAGACGGGATCGACTCGCTGGGCTGAGCGATTTCCATGATGGTGTCTGTTAGACGCCACACCTGGCAGAGAACATCTGGCTTTTCAGGGGATGTCCAGGCCTCGCTCATGGACATGCCCTTTGATGGCACCCGTCTCTTCGGAGACAAGGCAGACACAGCGCTGGAGCGCTTTGAGAAATCTCTTGCGGAAGGGGCTTTCAACCGTGCCAACCCTACCCCAGCCACCAACCCTTGCATGTTGCACAACCCTTGCATGGACGAGGCTGCGGTTCGTTCTGGCCATGAGGGTCGGATAGCCAGAGGTCCGGTCAAACCCCCCCCCCCCCTGGCAACGTCAGTCTCCAAGCCCTCCTAGTCTTGCCCTTCCACATCATGGGCGTCTAGTTGGTGGCAGGATCAGCCATCACCTCCACCACTGGCGCAATATCACATCGGACAGGTGGGTCCTCCAGATCATCTGAAGGGGCTACTCCCTCCCCTTCGAGACCACACCTCCTTCCTATATATGCCTGACGGAGTATCATTTAATTTTGCTACGGGAGGAAATCAGTCTCTCTTGGCCAGGGGAGAGGATGTAGTCTTACGGCTAGAGCGGTCAACCTCGAAGCAGGGGAACCGTGTTCGAGTCTCGGCAACGACGCTCAACATCCTGTGATTCTGGGCAAATCACTTAATCTCCCCGTGCCTAACAAAAATGAATGTGTTTTTATCTGTAACGAAACTGGTGCTCATGTAAAGCGCTCGGATACCTGATATCTTTGGATCTAGTTCGCGCTATATAAAACTCTTAAAAAAAAAAAAGGAGCCATAGAGAGGGTTCCGGCACCAGAAGTAGGTTGTTGTTGCTATTCCCGCTACTTTCTGTTCCTGAAAAAAGGATAAGGGCCTTCATCCTATCCTAGACCTTCAAGCCCTCAACTATTCAAATGCTCACACTGGCTCAGGTCCTGTCTGCCTTGGAACCCGGGAGACTGGATGGTAGCGTTGGACTTGCAGGATGCCCATTCTCATATCCCCATCCTGCCTGCTTATCGACGCTACTTGCGGTTTACGGTAGGCCACGAACACTTTCAGTTCACAGTGTTCCCCTTTGGTCTTACTAGCGCCCCTCGGGTGTTTCCCAAGATGATGGCGGTGGTCGCAGCTCATCTACTCAGATCAGGGGTGCCAGTCTTCCCCTATCTCGACTACTGGCTGCTGAAGGCGGGCTCGCACAAGCTGTCGTCTCCCACCTCCAGACTACGGCGAACCTACGGCATTCGCTGGGGTTCACTATCATGCCAAAGTCACACCTGACTCCCTCTCAGGCGCTCTCTTTCATTGGAGCTGTTCTGGACACTGTGCAGTTTTGGGCCTATCCTCCCTAGTGGCGAGTCCAAGATATTCAGGCTATTATACCAATGTTGAAGCCTCTATCCTGGATTTTGGTGAGAATGACCCTGAGGTTGTTGGGCTTCATGGCTCCTGCATCCTGCTTGTGACACATGCCTGTTGGCATATACTGACTCTGCAGTGGGACCTGAAGTCTCAGAGGGGACTGTATTAGGAAAATCTTTCCAACATGGTTCAGATCTCTGAGGGAACTGCAAAAGATGAACAGTGGTGGCTGACGAACAGCGATTGGATCAGTGGCAAACACCTTTCCCTTCCCAAACCAGAGCTAACTGTAGGGACCGATGCATCACTTCTGGGATGGAGCAGCCATCTAGGATAGGTGGAGATCAGAGGACTCTGGTCTGCAATGGAGTGAAGGCTTCACATCAATCTGTTGAAGTTTCAGGCAATCCTTTCTTCCTTCAATCAAGGGAAGGCTGGTGCAGATGTTCACGGACAACACCGCCGCCATGTGGTACTGCAACAGCGAGTCCAGGATATTCAGGCTATGATACCGATGTTTCAGCCTCTATCCTGGATTTCGGTGAGAATGACTCTGAGGCTGTTGGGCCTCATGGCCTCTTGCTTCCTGCTTGTAACACATGCCAGATTGCATATGCTGGCTCTGCAGTGGGACCTGAAGTTCCAATGTGCACAGCATCAGGAAAATCTCTCTGACATGGTCCAGATCTCAGAGTGAACTGCACAAAACCTGCAGTGGTGTATAACAAACCGTGATTGAGTCAAGGCAGTCCCCTCTCCCTTCCCTAACCAGATCTTACAGTAGTGACAGATGGGTCACTCTTGGGATGGAGCGGCCATCTGGAAGAGGTGGAGATCAGAGGACTCTGGTCTCCGGCGGAATTCGGACTCCACATCAAATTGCTGGAGCTCTGAGCGATCCGTTTGGCATTGAAAGCCTTTCTACCCTCCATCAAGGGAAGGCTAGTTCAAGTGTTTACGAACAACACTACTGCCATGTGGTACTGCAACAAACAGGGTGGAGTGGGGTCATGGAACCTTTGCAAGAGGCCCTGTGTCTCTGGACATGGCTGGAACAGCAGGGCATTTCCATGGTGGTTCAACACCTGGTAGGTTCCCTGAACGCCGGGTGGACAAACTCAGCCGTTGCTGCCTAGCGGATCACGAGTGGCGTCTCCATCCGGAGGTGGCGCAAGGTCTCTTTCAACAATGGGGAGAGCCTTTGTTAGATCTGTTCACCTCTGGAGAGAACACGCAATGTCAGCAGTTCTGCGTGCTGGAGTTTCCAAGGCGGCTCTCGCTCGGACACACTTTTCATCCTGAGTGGAGCTCAGGCCTCTTGTACGCCTTTCCACCCATACCACTCCTGCCCAGAGTTCTAAGGAAGATCAAGAACGACCGGGCCCAAGTCATCCTTGTGGCTCAGGATTGGGCATGGAGAATCTGATATCCGAGCTTCTGCAAATGAGCATCGATCCTCAGATCAGGCTATCTCTTCAGGAGGATCTTCTACCGCAGCAGCTGGGTAGGGTCCTCCACCCAAACCTGTCAACTCTACGCCTTCTTGCGTGGAGATTGAGCGGCGACAGTTGACAGCTTTCAACCTTCATCCCAAAGTCTGCAATGTTATCTTGGCGGCCAGGCGGCGCTCCACCAAGACGCTGTACGCCTGCCGGTGGAACACATTTCTATCATATTGTACAGAAAAGTCTATTGACTTTCTGTCTGCTTCTCTTTCTGATGTGTTGCTTTTTATTTTGACCCTTGAAAGGGTATCTTTCGGCTTTGTCTGCCTTCCTGAGGTTGCCAGACCAACCCTCCTTATTTAAATCATCCATTGTACATAGATACCCCTTTCATTATGCCTCAGTGTGACCTTAATTTGGTTCTCACCTTCCTCATGCGTGCTTCTTTCGAGCTCTTGCATAATTGTCCCCTCCGGGTGCTCACCATCAAAACAGCCTTTTAGTGGCAATTATTTCTGTCAGAAGGGTGAGTGAACTGCAGGCTTTATCATCCAAGCCTCCCTTCTTGACAATATTTCCTGACAAGTTGCCGCTTCCGACTAGAGCCTCTTTCCTCCCGAAAGTGGTTACACCTTTCCATGTGTACAATCTGTCACCTTGCCCCCTTTCTACGCTCCTCTGCATCCCTCTAAAGAAGAGGAGCGACTCCACCATCTGGACCCAAAAAAAGCATTGTCGTTCTACCTTGACGGCACAAAAGAGTTCCAGGTGGACGACCAACTCTTTGTGGGTTACTGTTGGAAATGGCCCTTTTTGCAGGGTTATCCCCAAACTTTTTGCTTCTTCCTCCTACTTTCTCCTGACCTGTTTGTGTTGGTTTTAGGACTCTGGGCACTTTGCCACTGCTAATCAGTGCTAAAGTGCATATGCTCTCTGTGTAAATTGTGTTATGGATTGGTGTTTCCATGATTGGATATTTGATTTACTTGTTAGTCCCTAGTAAAGTGCACTGAGTGTGCCAGGGCCTGTAAAGCAAATGCTACTAGTGGGCCTGCAGCACTGATTGTGCCACCCACGTGAGTAGCACTGAAAAGGTAACTCAGACCTGCCATTGCAGAGTCTGCGCGCAGTTTGTAACTGCCATGTCGACTTGGCCAGTGCACACACTTGCCAGTCTCTAACCTTCCCTTTTCTTACATGTCAGCCACCCCTAAGGTAGGCCCAAGGTATCCCTGTGGGCAGGGTGCAGTGTATGTGAAAGGTAGGACATGCCCTGGTGTGTGTGGCATGTCCTGATAGTGAATTACAGCCAATTTCGTTTTCACTATTGCAAGGTTACCTGTTCCCCATAGGACAGAATGGGAAGTTTGTTTATAACATCTTATAGACAAAACTGGCCCGGGAATTAGGTAAGAAAATAAAGTTTAGTATGCCTGAACTCAGAATCTAAAGATGCATCTTTTAGTGAAGGTGATTTTTACATTCTGTGTTTGAAAATACCACTTTTAGAAAGTAGGTATTTTCTTGCTCAGTCATCCCGTGTGCCTCTGCTGGAATGTGGATTGCCTGTCTGGGTTTTGGATGACAGAAGGCTGGGGAGCAGGAGGGCTCCAGATAGTCTAGGTGGGTCAGGAAAGGGCTGAATAGACCTGGGCTGCAATGGGGGAAGGGGGAGGAGATTTCCTTGCACCTCAAAGGGCCTGGTCTGCCTCTGACAATGCCTTCTCCACCTCCTGCCAAGAAATCACACCAGAGAAGGCAGAACTGGTTCTGGCTGGACACAGACACTCTCTGCCTAAGAGATCAAAGGATTTTGGGATATAAATATTGGGGCCCAGGCCCCTGAACTTTAGAACTCTTTTGGATCAAGAAGACTGCCAAGAAGAAGAGCCAGAGAAGCTGTGAGGAGGAACTACCACTTTGCTGTGTGCTTTGCTGTGTTGGCCTGCAGTGGCTACTTCTGTCTTGGGCAGTGAAAGGCCTGGACTGGACTTTCTGCAATCTACTTTTGTGAGTTTCTCCAAGGGCTTGAGGTAGAGCTTGCCCCCTGTTCAAGAAGTCTCAGGAACAGCAAAGACTTCAAGTTCTTCTGCCCTCAGCACTGGGGACTGTGTGTTTTGTGCTGCAACAGAAGAAAAGCAACTCGACGATGCCGCTGCCGACTCCGTGTCCCGAAGGCACTGCAGAGGGCACCGCCGCAACGCCGCACCGCGACCCTGGTCTCACTGACGCCTGTTGACGCCGCCACCGAGCCGCTGCTCGCACCGCGACCTGTGGGCACCGCACCGCTTCGCGACAACGCCTTGGCACCGCAGAGGGCACCGCCGCGACCCTGGTCTCACCGACAACGCCTGCTGACGCCGCCACCGAGCCGCTGCTCGCACCGTGACCTGTGGGCACCGCACTCCGCACCGCCTTGCTTCACGACGACGCCTTGGTATCCCCGACGCCGCCGCTCCACGCCGAAATCTACGCCGCTGCTTGCACCGTGATTCGAGGGCACCGCTCGTAAAGTTACACGACGCACCGCCCTCATCCCACACCGCAGCCTTGGCCTACCGACGCCGGCGCCATCGACTCCAGTTCGTCAGCCGACGACAGCGCTTCAGCAACGACGCCGCCGCTGCTTGCACCGAAACCTGCCAGCACCGTGACGAGCACCGCCTTCATCTCGCACCGTGACCCTGGTCTCACCGACGACGCCATCCGACGCCGCCACCGAGCCGCTGCTCGCACCGCGACCTGAGGGCACCGCACGCCGCACCGCTGCACTTCGCACCGCAGCACACGCCGCCTGCCGACGCCAGCGCTCCTGACTTCAACAAAGAGGAGATCGATCTGCAACGCTTGTGACTTCGAGGGCCCCGACGACTCCTGCACCGACCTCCGGAACCGACGCCTGCGGACGCCGTGCTTTCGAAAGCTCAACGAGAGGTCGCCGACGCCCTGCATTTCTAAAAGGTACTGTTTGCGGGTCTTCCCCACACCGTAGCTGGCCCGCGACGCCGCGGTCAGCCAGAACTGTTTGGATTTGTTTGCTCACAACGCCGTGATAGCCCCGGACGGAGCTATTGACATCAAGGAACTGTTTTTAAAGCATATTTTGATAACTGAAGATTTTTAAGTACTGTATTGTGGATTTTTATCGTTTTTGGTCTTGTCTTAAGTATATAAAAATATTGGATATTTTTCTATACTGGTGTGGTGTCCTTTTGTAGTGCTTACACTGTATTACTGTTGGTTATGTGCAAATGCTTTACACACTGCCTCTAAGATAAGCCTGACTGCTCATGCCAAGCTACCAAGGGGGTGAGCAGGGGTTATTTTAGAAGTGTAGCTCCCTTATCCTGACTAGAGTGGTGGTTTCTGCCTGGCTTTGGCACATGCCCTAGCCTACCAAAAATCCCATTTCTAACAGGTACGTTGGAGCGAAGAAGGGTTGGGCAGTGCAAAGAGGACCATCTTGCGATGGGTCGTCCTCTGCATCAAGATTTGTTACACTCTGGCAAAGAAGCAGCCTCCAGAAGACTTAAGAGCTCATTCCACCTCAGCTAAGGCTGCTACCGCTGCATTAGTACAGGGGGGCTCAGTCCTGGACATTTGTCAGGCTACAACGTGGACATCTCTGCACACATTTACCAAACATTACTGCCTAGACAGTCAAGACCCCAGGGACCGCCATTTCAGCCATTCAGTACTGCAGGATTTCCTAGTCTGAACTTGTCCACAGTCCCTCCTCCGGGGATGGTGTTGCTTGGGTATCTATTCAAAGGTAAGGAATCTGCGGCTAGATGTCTCTATAGGATGAACAAGTTTCTTACCTTCGGTAACGCCTTATCTGGACGCCACGCGGAGTCAACCGACACCACCTACCGGCGTGCAGAGGTCTTACTCGAAGAAAAATCTAGCAGTTTCAGTGTGACGCCTGGAAAATTCAAAGGTCAGAAATATGCAGCTAGATCATGTCTCTACCAGATAAGGTGTTACCAAAGGTAAGTAATTTGTTCATTAGAGCACATTAACTCTTGAAAATCAATGTGTATTAAATAATTTAAGTATGTTAGTTTATTTTATGAATATGAATTTTAAAATAAAATAGTCACCCTATAGCAATTTTTCTTTTTGATATGCTTTAGTACATTCAATTAAAAGTTGTGTTCTAATTAATTTTTAATAAAAGTTTTAAAATGTAATCAAATATTTTATTAGGAATTGTGCATAATTTATATATTTGTGTGTGTGTGTAATTTAAAAGTTGGATTTCCTATGAGGTGTAGCATTAAGCCTCTGCCTCATTATTTTTTATGGAAATGTGTTGCAGTTCATGTAAATGGCCATGTGAGGTGGTAGACTGACACCAAGACTGCACAGGAGTACATTTACTACTGCTTTGTGACCTTCAGGGTTGTAGTATATTTAAAAGTACTGTACTCTTTTGTGAAAATGAGCTTGAATTAGCAAGCCCTCCCTTAGCCTCTCATTACCCCTCCCTAAATGCCTCCGCAAACCTCTCCCAAATGGTAGTAGATATTTTCCATGTTCTCATCATTGCATTGCTCCTTTCAACATTTACTACTAAGTAGTACACTTACATGTGTGGAGATCTCCCCACAGAGAAGGAGAAAATGAGAGGTGGACATCTCCCCCATAGGTTTATGATTTGCGTTTTGCAGTAAGTGGTACCACTGTAGTACTAGTTTACATACTACAAAATGCAGTTCGTGAATCAGGCCCGTGGTCTCTGTCTAATGTGGAAAGTTGGACCACACATTCCTCTCTCAGATCTGTTTCTCAAATAAGCAGTGAGGGTCACAAACAAACAGAATTACTTGTTTGTCAATACCATTTTCTATGAATTGTGTGTGTTTTTAGGTGCTCAGCAATAGTATGACGCTTCTCCTACATGATCTGGGTACCTGTTGTGCTCGCATATTTAATGAATATTTCTCCAAGATGTCTTAGTTTCTCTGTATTATATTCATGATGGATTCTGTTGTAGATCTTCAATGGTATCTGGAATGAATCCTATGGTAGATACTAAATTAACTCTGGAGTAGAGTTTGTGTTAGATTTTCTGTCCTCTAGCGTTGATCCATTCCAGATTATCTCTAATTTCGAGTAGATTATGTGGTAAATCTTCAGTCATGTATGTGGTGAATTCTATGGTAAATTTTACTTTCACACCTGGATTGATACTTGATTTTTTCGGGGGTGGATTCAATAGTAGATTCTCAGTTGTATCTGGGGTAGATTCTGTACAACGTTTAGAATCCTCTCGGGGCTGCATACATTCAATGATAATTTCACAATCCATTCAGAAGTGTATTTCCTGTCAATTTCAGGATGGGTTCTAGGGTAGTTTTTGGGCGTACTTAAAGTGAATTCCATGGTACATTTTTGGTTATATCTGCAGTTTTTCTGTGGTAGATTTGATTCCTGTTACTATCCAGCATAAATTCCACTGGGTGTTTTCAATCATTTCCCCTGTGGATCCTGTATCACCTCGCACATTGAATTCTTTGTGTCACCTTTTCTGGGTCAAAGAGTCCTAGTTTCCATGATCAGTACTCCCGTCCTCAACTGCAGCACTTTGATATTTCTGTTACGAGTCTTATATTTGCAAAGATAGGGGTACCCCTGACTAAATTTCCTAAATCAGGGTCTAAATTCCAAGTATGAACAAAACATTTAGGAAATACAATAAAGAGTGGACCTTTGAGCATGCAAAAACAATATGTAAACAGCCAGATATTGTTGAGTATCAAAAATATATATTTTTATTATTTATACAAGCAATATTTTTTATATATAATATTTTATCTTTTTGTTTGAATATGAATAAAAAAATATCATGAAAGCAATTTTCACAATATAAGCAATATAATTATGCTTATTACTATATCACCCACATTGTGAGTCCATGATACCTGCTCTAAACGTTCAAGCGTACTCACTCATTCATGCAGTGCCTACTTCTACACAATTTGTTGGGTGAAAATAACATACAAAATTTATATGTAGTTTCTGGCAACACATGGAATATACAATGGGGTCACTTCAGTTCATCTTCTGATACATGGTTTCAGTATTAAAGAACATTCATGTTTGCCATGGCTGAAATTCGTGTCCTACGCGCGTTTCGGCGTTACGCCTTCATCAGGTAGCCATGTAGATAATGAAACCTTGTCAGATACAGAGAGTCATCTGACCTTTAAAAATAAGTAATGTTGATTGCGGTATTGGGATAATCAGTACACCCGTAGATGGAGTATTTGTATGCATTCATCAATTTAGGGGCCGTGAGTCAGCGCACTGTCTTTTAGATGTATGCAGAAGTACATGGGTATATCTTTATCGCTGATAAAGGAGAAAAGAGCGATGTGCCGCACTGTGTAATTGGAGGTAGCGGTGGTCCAATAACAAGCCGCTGTAGTAGTGAAAAGGGAAAGGATGAATGTACAGAATTCCTATAGCCGCTTACTACTCCGCACGCCATGCATGCGCGTGGGATGTCTCCATATGGCCCAACCATATGTCACTTCAGTAGATGGAAGTAACCAGGATGAAGTGACTATGGTGCATTGATTTTCAGTGATGACCTGAAATCACAAACAACCTCTAATTGATGTGGACTCGCCTATGCCACGTGGCATTTGTTTGTTTGGCCTGTGTTTTTGAATATCCTGTTCTTGTGAAAAATATGATAATGTTTTCCTTTCTCTGCCTCCTATTGCTAACGTTATACCTAACTGTCTATTTCAAAGGTATTGAGCGCACAAAGTACGGCAAAGCTAGAATGCTGTAGACGAACTGCAATGAATACAATGCTGACTACACTTATAACAGTGCTGCTTCCAAACGGTCGTACACTCTGTGTTTTCAGGCTGTACTTTGTGAAAGGTCACTCACGCTTCCTCCAAGGGACTCCCTGAGGTCCAGCTGAATATCTCATGCAGATCACCAGAGACTGCAAACCCTATAAATTTGTGCATTCTTCCAGCCTTCATAAGTGTGCGCCTTACTTTACCTTTTTAGGTAAGCATTCACGTACTGGGGTTTGTGACCTTTGTTTGCTATTCACAAGGAGCTGCGGTCCTGCCTTGTTGTGTGGTTTGAAGCTCATGTACATTATTTTTCCCCTTTTGATTTTTCTCGTGGTGTTGTGGGCCAGCTCAAATACCAAAGTAAAGGTTCCCTCTTTCTTGTGTAATGGGAGATCTGTGATCTGAGCCCTGTTAGAGGTGCTAGAAATGTTGGTTCTTGGTTCTTGTGCCATGAAAATACTGTACTCTGCAATGTAGTTAATCAATAGTTAAAACGTATCGCTGGTTACTATGTGTCTCCATTCCCTCTATTGTTTATAAAGTTATATCAGAATGATCTGGGTGCGAACGCTTTCAGTGTCACTCAGTCAGCTCAATAATATGCTCCAGCAAAATGTAGGAGTGAAACATTCTGTATAATTTATGAAATAACTCAACTGATATCACTTTAGCCACATTTTCTTGTTCCATTTGTTTTCTAAAAACCTCTTGCATCTAGGTGCCTGAGTCTTTACTCACTCAAATGGTTGTGACTCGACCTGTTCTTAACTTCTTGGGAAGCTGTTAGCTTTTCGTGCTGTACAGACCAAAGGAAATATAGGATGACACAACTATGTTGTATCCTGTTTTTTTCAAGAAAATTAGATTTCAGACCACCTCAAGAACCACTTCTTATCTGATAGAGACTTCTAGTTGCAGATGTCTTTCCTTAGAATTATCCCCCGGCGTCAGACTGTATCCGGAACTTTTTCGTGAGCAGTACTCCTGTGCGCTGGTAGGTGGCGTCATTTGGCTCTGCGTGGCATCGTCAAGCGCCGGAAGTGACATTTGCGGTACCTGTATTGGCGGCACACCAGCACGCTGACATCAATTCTTTTCTTTCCACGCCAATAAGCGCAGATCCGGAGACAGCTTCCCCTAGTAATTTTTTGACCAACCTTTTTTTGACTTTTGTCGAAGTCTTTTTTTTTTTATCTTTCTTCTGGTGTGGCAGAGATGTCCACTAGGATAGCTGACTACAAGCCCTGTGGCGCCTGTCACCGACAGATGTAGGTGACGAACCTGCATCTTGTTTGACTCTAGTGCCTGGAGCGCGACCACAATGCAAAGACCTACATCAACTGCTGCGCCATGCACTCCAAGGCTTTGAGGGAAAGGTCCCTCAAAGTCCTTGCCGCTCGACGTGCAACGCCGCGACGGTCTCGATCCTGGTTGAGAGGAAGGTCCCTGGATCGGTTGCGGAGCCATCAATCAAAGAGATCTTCAAAGAGATCTTCAACTTCACCCCTTCCGTCGAGGGAGCGTCATCATTCAAGGCCTGTCTCCACGGTTGAGTCTATGCCTGGGCCTGCTCCGCGCATCCTCGAGTTTCTGAGAGCCGGAGTCGCTCCCCCCAACTCCGCAAATTTTATGAGGCCATGCACCTCATATTTGGGCAGCACATCTCTGCTGGCATGACTTCCAGCCCAGCGGATTCGGGAGGATCCCCTATTGGTTCCCCACTGGTGGGTCCACCCTTGGAACCAATCGCGCCCCTTGGATCCACAGATGAATCCGGACCGGTGCCGATCGTACCACCACCAACTTCCCTGACTTGGGGTCTGATATCCCTATTCTCTTCCCCGATGTTGACACGGAGCTGGAGGGGCATCAAATGACGTCGACTCTGGCGCCGACTGAAGCCTTGCCCTCCAGACCGGAACCTGAGCCCTATTCCTACAGGCTACGACTTGGGGAGGAATGGGAGGGGCCACTGGACCCTGAGGAATACCAGCCGTAAGACCCCAACATGGACTGGTATGAGGAATTGGTGGATGCCAGATAACTGGACACCTCTCCAGATACTGGCATACTCTCTCCTACCTAGGCCACTGAGAAGGTAGCTTCTTTCGCTATGGTGGTTAGAAGGGCGGCCGAGGTCCTGAACCATAGCCTGCCCTCAGTGGCAGTCAAGACTAACGTCTTGACAGAGGTGCTTCAGCCAGGAGTGACCCCCTCTGAACCACTTCTCTCTTTTACTGAAGCCCTTACAGACATCCTGCTTGGGGTCTGGTCCAAGCCCAGCACAGAGGCTCCTGTGAACAGGATAATTGCCCGCCTTCATTGACCCACCCCAGGAGACCCCAATTTCCTTGAGCAACATCCTACCCCAAGAGCTTGGTGGTCCAAGCCTCCATTTCCTGCGTAAATCCTGGTGCATTCCCTACTACTCCACTGGATAGGGAATCCGAGAGGCTGGACACCTTAGGCAAGAAAATGTTTTCTTCCACCAGCCTGGCACTGCGGTCCGTGAACCTCTGCGTGCGTTTTGGGCCGTTACTCCCATGCACTGTGGCTTCGGTTGCGCAGGTGCTGCCCATGGCCCAGGAGGAAGCCTGGGCCATACTCATTCAAGCTATGGCAGGTGGGAGAGATGCAGCCAAGTTCATTATTAGATGTGGGTTGGATACAACCGAATCGCTTTGCAGAGTGGTTTCTTCATTGGTGGCCTTATTACACCACGCCTGGCTGAGAACGACTGTCTTTTCAAGGGATGTCCAAGTCTCCCTTATGGACATGCTCTTTGATGGCTCCTGTCTCTTTGGAGACAAGGCAGACTCGGCGCTGTAGCGATTCAAGGATAGCAGAGCTACGGCCAGATCCTCGGGCCTTTCCATGCCCAGCCAACCTCAGTCCGCCTTTCTCTCCTTTTGTTGCCATGGAAGGGGCTTCCAGGGGCATCCTTTCCCACCCAGCCACCATGGCACGCAAGATCCCCAGCCTCTGTGTGGCCAAGAACGTGGTACCGCCAAACCCTATGGGTCATGCAGCCAGAGGTTGGGCCAGTCCACCACACCCCCAGCAGCCACCACCTGCAAACCTCTTTAGTTTACCTTCCAACCATCATGGGCAACCAGTCGGAGGCATGATATGCCATCACCTGCACGACTGAAGGTTGATAACATCAGACCGCTGGGTTCTCCAGATTGTCCGAACAGGTTACTCCCTCTCCTTCGTGATTACCCCTCCACCCATGCCATCCACTTGCAACAGACTGACGGAGGACCATCTATCCTTACTTAGCCAGGAAGTGACAGATCTATTCCGAAGTCTGCAATGTTATTCTGGCAGCCAGGCGTCCGTCAACCAAGACATTATACGCCTGCCGTTGGGACTAGTTTGTGGCATGGTGTGCAGAGAGACAGCTTTACCCTCTTTCTGCTCCCCTCCCTCAATACCTTCATTCTTTCTCTTGCTTTGAGCACCTTAAAGGGCTAATTTTCTCCCATCTCAGCCTTTCTGCGGTTGCCAGATTAGCCATCCCTGTTCAAATCCCCCATTGTACATAGGCTTTTTAAAGGCCTGCAACACGTTTCCATCTTTACCCTTCATCATGCCACTCTGGGACCTTAATCTAGTATTCACCCTTCTAATCTGCGCTCCCATGAGCCACTGTACAACTGTCCTTTCAGGCTCCTTATCATGAAGACGGCCTTCCTAGTGGCGATAACATCTGCCTAGAGGGTCAATGAGCTTCAGGCTTTATCACGTAAACCTCCGTACCTGAACATCTTCCCAGACAAGCTGGTTCTTCGCACTAGAGCCTCCTACCTCTCCTTCCTCTTTCTCTCCTTCCTTCAGAAAGTTGTCACTCCCTTTCATGTAGTCCAATCCATCACCCTGCCTCGTTTTATGCTCCGCACATCCCTCTAAGGAGGAGGAGCGACTCCACCGACTGGATCCAAGAAGAGCTTTGTCGTTCTACCTTGACCGCACGAAAGAGTTCCGGGTGGACGACCAGTGGCATAGCAAGGGGGGCGGGGGCAAAGGTCTAGCTACACCACTGTGGACGACCAATTCTTCGTGGGATATGTCGGAGCAAAGAAGGGAAATGCTGTGCAGAAACGGACCATCTCCTGATGTATCATGCTCTGCATTAAAATCTGCTACTCATTGGCCAAGATGCAACCCCCTCAGAGTTTGTGTGCTCATTCCACCAATGCCAAGGCTGCGACCACTGCGTTAGCACGCGGAGCCTGGTCATGGACATCTGCCAGGCAGCAACGTGGCCTCTCTGCCCATGTTCACCAAACACTACTGCCTGGATAATTGGGTACAGCAGCATGATCACTTTGCCCATTCAGTCCTGCAGGACTTTTTGGTGTGAAATTATTTCGCAGACCCACCTCAGGGGAGGTATTGCTTGGGTATCTATTCTAATGTAAGGAATCTGTGACTAAAAATATGTATCAGATGAACAAGTTACTTACCTTAGTTAACGCCTTATCTGGTAGAGACTCTATCTAGCCACAGATTCCTTACCGACCCACCCATCCTCCCTGCTCTGTGAAAAGATTTCTAGGGACAGGGCTTTCCCCTTTCAGGGCCCTAGTTTTCCACACCAGTGGTCAGTGTTCTTTGTGGCTTCGCTCTCCTGGCATGGAAAGTCATAGGAGAAGCATCCTTCAAACTAGAGGTGTGAGGCTGTTTTCAGAATTTAGTTATGGGTGCTCTGGTGCCCCTTAATCTTACAGTTGTTGCTGCAGGATCTTAGCTGCACACTGTTGCTTTATGTAGTCAGTTGTGGTTTCCCACTCCAGTCTGTCTGTCAGGAACAGTGGTGCTCTGCTTCCATTTGTGTGTAAGCTCGTACAGACAAAGTCTGGTAGACCTGACTCTTCCCTGGCCTTGCTAACTCCAATATTGACCTGTAGCCCCTCTAGCTCCAGAAACAAAAAGCTGCACAGCCATGGGGGTCAGCACTCTGCTCACTCCTGTAGGGTAGGGGTGATCTTCATCTTCATATCTTGTTTGGGCACAAACTCAAGTCCACCACCCAAACAAAACAAGTACCACCCCAGGTCGAAGCAGTGATCTCGTAGAGCGGTGATCAGAATATGCTATATGCGTTGTAATTTTTCTCAAGCACTTATTCCTGTATACCACTTGTAGCCACTTCCTCCTTTGCAGGTTCCCTCCTGCAGCTCTCTGAGGACTGATCAGCTGAAATCATGAGTACCGACTATAGGAGTAGGTAATCTTAATAGATCCCGCTCGAAGTCCTCAGGTATGTCAAAATCTATAATGAACCATCAATTTCAGAAAGCCAAGCATGATTCAACACCCTCTCAACACTCAAAGTCAGGTGAGAAGGTTACAGTGTCTGCACCGAAGGGCCCCTCACCCTCAGCATCCTCTGACTTCACTATGGGTCAACAACCAGTCCCAGTGCTCCCCGAGTTCTCTGGGTTGCCCTCAACTTTGCAGCAGGTCATGGCCTTTAAAGAAGCGATACTACAGATTTTTAAAATGCTACCGGCTGCTTCTGGAGCACCTTTGGACGCTATGGAGCCGCAAGGGCCTCCAGTTGAACTTCCGCTAGCGGGTCTTCCCCCCAATGCCATCTCCTGCCATGGGACCTGCAGGAATGCAGGACGTCGCATCCTGGATGAGCAACACCTGCCTGAAGCTCAACTCGGAGAAGACAGAAGTCCTCATCCTCGGAACCTCCCCGTCAGCATGGAACAACACCTGGTGGCCCACCGCCCTCGGCAGCCCCCGACCCCCACGAACCACGCCCGAAACCTCAGCATCGTACGCGACTCCTCCCTCTCCATGAACCGACAGGTCAACGCCATCGCCTCCAGCTGCTTCCACAGCCTCTGCATCCTCCGGAAGACCTTCAAATGGATCCCCCCGAATCAAGGAAGACCGTCACCCACGCACTCATAACCAGCAGACTGGACTACGGAAACTCCCTCTATGCCAGGATCAACAAGTCTGTACTCCGCAAGCTCCAGACAATACAGAATACCGCAGCCAGACTTGTCCTCGGCATCCCCCGACACGAACACATCAGCCAACACCTACGGAACCTCCACTGGCTCCCAGTCGAGAAGAGAGTCACTTTCAAGATACTCACCCACGCCTACAAATGCCTCCACAACACCGGACCCCAATACCTCAACAAGAGAATCTCCTTCCACGTACCCAAAAGAAACCTCCGATCCACTAACCTCGCCCTCGACAAAACCCCGTGCATCCGCAGAGCCAGAACAGGAGGAAGAGCCTTCTCCTACATTGCGGCCAAGACCTGGAATGACCTCCCGATCGACATCAGATGCGCCCCCTCCCTGAACATCTTCCGGAAGACACTCAAGACCTGGCTCTTCAACTGAACGGAGCTGCTCACCCACTTCTCCCCCCCCCCCCCACTCTCCTCCGCCCCAGCGCCTTGAGACCCTCCCGGGAGAGTAGTGCGCTTACAATTCCCCTGATAGATTGATTGATTGACCTGTTTTTCAGGCCCACACCAACACTAGCCTGCACACCAACTCCAGGGTCCCTGACAGTCCCTTCTATTTTGGTGCCGCATTCAACTGCACCGACGCCTGTTCTAGATCAGTTTCTCCTGTATTGAATTTTTTATAGATTTACATGCTTGAATCTTCCCCGTCGTCATGGTGGAAGTCCCATGGTAACATTAGAAATAGCAGTAATACAACATTACCATAGACCTCCATAGAACAGAAAACTCACTTAAGTAACTTTTCAGTCTCATTTTAAAACATCCAAACTTCAGCCAATCACAGCTGAGACCTCAGAGTTCCCTTCCCCACAGAACCACCATACCTCAGATTTCTTACCGCACGTCGTGTGATAGGGAGTCTCCCTGAGCTCTGCTCAGTTACAGTATTTCTTCTCAACTTTTGACCTCCAGTCTCAGCTTTAGCTACTCTCAAGGTATTTCTTGGACTTTATACTTTTGACCTTCCTGCTTTTGAGATGCCAGAGCCTAAAAAAGGGCTGTTTAGGCCCTGTAAGAGCTGTGGGAAATGTAGGCTGTTCTCTGAAGACCCCCACAAACAGTGTTTATATTGCCTCTACCCTGACAACAAACCCAGAGAATGCAAGTATTGCTGCACTTTTTCAGCTAAAACCCTCAAAGATAGGGAGGGTAGGCTGTTACTCTGGCTACAGAAGAGAAAGGCTGCTTCAGATTCGGAGTCTGAACCTGAGGAAAAAGCCCATTCTTCCTCAAGGAAAAGAAGGGAGGGCAGTCCCTCCTCACATCATGGGGACTCCAAGAGATCTAAGTCCGAGGACAAATCTGAGCCTAAACACCACAAGAAACCTCAGTCAGAGGCTTCAGAACCCTCTTCAGCTCCTGCGTCTGCTTCTCTGACTCCTCTCAGAGACCAATCTTCTCGACCTTCGACGGCGTAGTCGTCGAAGATTCCACTCTCCTCAAGAAAACCAGAGGTTCCTGCACCGTCGACGGCTTCGTCGGCGACTACGACGGTCAAGACGTCAACGGCAGCAACGGCGGCGGGAGCTTCGACGACGGTAACAACGTCGTCGTCGATGAGGCCTTCACCAACGACGAGAATTTTACCGTCGACCACAGATTCTTCGACGATATCCCCATAGACGAAGGCCGTCCACGCACCGTCGACGTTACCACAGACGATCACATTGGCTGTTGCGCCATCGTCGAGCCCGTTGACGGGACCGTCGACGGAGGGAAAAATCAGTCTCCTTCAGCCCTGGCAGATTCAAGATTTCTCTAAAATATCTCCTTTACCTCCTGCTCTCCTTCTGGACTTCCAAGAGTCAGAGGACGAAGGTATGTTTGGCCCTGCATACAGTCCATCCCAGTTAAGGGCCGAGTGCCAAGATTCTGATGTTGAGGACATTGAGGGCAATGATCCATCTTCTTACCTGGCAGGGGAATTTTCTTTTGCAGAAAGAGACGCATCCGTCATGCAAAGGCAGGATTCCTTCCAGGAACGTTATCCTTGTGATGACAGAGAGGAGGAGCGTCATAATTTTAGGGAACCATCAATAAACTTTCCAGTGTCTCTAGTGTCTGATCTCCGTCACATGCTTAATGACTGTTACAAGCGTTTTCCGGACGCAAATGCTCCTCAGAGGCCTTTACCTCCCCAAGAGGTACCCACTTCTTATAATTGGTTTTCTATGGCAAGAAGGGCTAAAGTTAATGAAAACACCTGCCTCCGTTCCAGCTGTTATTCCAAAACTGGACAAAAAATACAAGGCTCCTGACAACTTGCCTGCATGTCTTATTGGTCACTCGAGCCGGACTCTGTGATCATGCAAGCAGCACAGAGAAGAGCCAAGAATCCAGCATCTCCCTGTACTGCCCAACCGGACAAGGAGGGCCGTCGCCTCGACAATATTTGAAAGAGGCTCTCGGCTCTGGCGGCTACCTCCATTAGAGCCGCTAATGCCAAGGCCATTTTGGGGAGATATGACCGGCAGATGTGGTCGGACATCTCTACTCTGTTGGAGTATCTCCCAGAAGATAAAAAGAAAGAGGCAAAAGATATTCTTTTGGAGGGAGAAAGAGCGTCTTTGGAGCTCATTGAGATAACTATGGACGTTTCATCCACTGCATTTTGAGAAATGGCAGGAACGGCGGTTCTGCATCGCCAGGGATGGCTAAAAGCAACCACCTTTCGTCCAGAGGTCCAAGCCAAGGTTTTAGACATGCCCTTTGATGGGGAGTGCTTGTTTGGTAAGCACATAGACGAGGAGCTACAATCTATTAAGAAAGACACGGATACAGTCAAAGCCTTAGGCAATCTCCAGTAGCGCCGCTTTAAGTCCTTTCACGCTAGAGGTCGGGGGCAATTCTTATCCCGTCAGCAATTTCAGCAGCGGTACCAGGCATATCCGCAGAGTATCTACCAGCCATACAACCAGTCCTTCCAGTCCAACACCGCTCAGCCTTATTCAAGACCGGCAGGACGCAAAAGGCAGCAATCTGCTGGAAAGTCCCAAGACTCCAATAGGAGACAATGTAGCTCATCAGGCCCCTGCTACCATAGTCCCACACCACGATCACATCTTCTCCGCATCCTTTCAGAAATGGAACTCAATGTTCGAGGCATATGAGCTGCAGATCGACACACTGTGCATAGATCGCCATCTGGTGTTGGGCCCGGATGTTTGCACTTTGTTGTTGTATTGGAAAGTCTTTGGAAGTCACGAGATAGGTGACTCCTCCTTTGGACAATAGTGCGCATGGGCATCGACTCCATCTTCAGATTGTTTTTTTCCGCCATCGGGCTCGGATGTGTTTTGTCGCGCTCCAGTTCGGTGTCGACACCGTTCTAACTTTCGACGCGCAGTCCTTCACCCTTTCGTCGGTATTGTTTTCGATCGCGTTCCCCTTTTCCACGCGCATCTCTACAAACTCGGATTCTTCGATTCCAGTCGTCGACGCAGGCCTTCGGGCCTAACTGCGCCACCGGGCTTTTTGGCTCATGGAAAGGACTCCCTTTAAAAAGTGTCCTCAATGTGGATCGAAGTTTCCCCACGCCGATCTTCACGAGGTGTGTAACCTCTGTCTTTCGCCAGAGCACGAGGCCAAGGACTGTCCAGCTTGCGCCTCTTTCCGCTCGAAGAAAACCATACGGGATCGTCGAGCTCGAAGAAACATGGCTCGATCGCCGACATCCATTCCGGACGATATCTTCCAGGAAGGCGTCGACGTACCGGAACAAGAACAACTCGAAGAAGGCCTCGTCAGCGCCTCCGAAGCCGATGATTCCGACGTCGAAGACATCACTCCTGGGCAACGGGTCGTAAGTACTGACGTCGACCCCTCCCCATCATCCATTCCGGCAAAGGCTTCGGTACCACCTTCACCTTCGGGCCTAGGTGCACACCGGGACAAAACTTCCCACGCCCCGCCTTCGGGCTCGGCTAAGAAGTCAATAACTAAGCCTTCAGGCCGCTCGGGCTCGAGCCAGCCTACCCTCGGTGCCGACACCCCATCCCCGGCACCGAAGCCAAAAGACAAGCCACTGTCTACACCCGCACCGAAGCCAGGTTCGGCGTCGGCGCATTCGGCACCGAAACACAGCACCGAGCCTTCGACTCCGAAAAAACCGTCGGAATCGAGTAAACATCCAGTTCCCAGAGCAGCTGGCGCTCGATCTTCGGAACCGAATAAGTTACCGGTACCGACTCCAAAGACCCCAACGGAACCGATAAAATCTCCCGTTCCAAAACCTAAAACAACTCCAAAATTGGTGCCACACAAACCTTCGGAACCGAAAAAATCGATGCCGAAGCACCACATTTCAGAGGAGGAACTTTCTCAGCCTGATCCAACCCAACAAATACTGGAAATCGACCCAGAAACAGGTCGCCTTGTGGTTAGTCCTTCCAGAAAGAGGAAATTGGACACATCTACACCAGCTCCACTTCCTCTCAAGAAAAGAGACATTACCACTTCCCCTTTTAGGATCCCTTCTCCACCCCCTCCTCCACACCACATCTCTCCTATTCCATCTCCAGTACCCTCAGAATCTCCTCCACCTCAGGATGATCAGGACCCTTCTGAGTACGAAGGTGATGATCACCCTTTAGGAGAGCCCAGTCATCCTCATATTCCTACTGACCCATGGGACAACTATGGTACACCAGATGTCCCCGATACACCACAAGATGAGATCTACCCATCTAGACCATCCCCTCCAGAGGATACTATAGGGTTCACTCAGCTCATACATAGAGCTGCAGAATACCACGGTGTGGATTTACATACAGACCCTATAGAGGAAGACTTCCTTCTGGACACTTTTGCACCATCTCAAAGGTCCACTTCTATTCTACCAATGCTAAAGGGGGTAATCAAGCACGCTCCTGAAGTCTTCAAAGATCCTGTCGGGGCTAGAGTCATTAACCCCAGGGTGGAAAAGAAATATAAGCCTGCCCCAGCTGACCCGGTTTACATTAAAGGGCAACTTCCCTTAGATTCCCTAGTGGTTTCCAACGCCAGGAAAAGGGCTAACTCCCAAACCTCAGGCGATGCTCCACCTCCTGATAAGGAGTCAAAGCTCCTGGACGCATCAGGTAAAAGAACGGCGTCCCAGGCAGCCAATATTTGGCGAATTGCCAACACACAGGCGTTACTGGCTCGGTACGATAGGGCACATTATGATGAACTAGAGACCCTACTACAACACCTTCCAGATCAATACAAACAAAGAGCCACTTATCTCATACAGGAAGGCAAAACTATAACAAATACCTCCATTCGCTGCGCTCTAGACGCCGCAGACACAGCTTCACGAGCCATCAATACCAGTGTCCTCTTACGCAGACATGCATGGCTCCGTATTTCAGGGTTCAAACCCGAGGTCCAAACTGCCATATTAAATCAGCCGTTTGACCAAGAACATTTATTTGGCCCTACTGTGGATTCATCTTTAGAGAAGATGAAAAAAGATACCGACACCGCCAAATCAATGGGAGCATTACAATCTCAAACTCCCAGAAGTTCCTTTCGTCGCTCCTCTTATAGGGGCGCCTCTAGAGGCTATACTACAGACCACTCCTCTACGTCCTATAAAAGTCCCACCCAGACCTCCACTACCAGAGGCTATTACAGAAGAGGCTACAGAGGTAATAATAACAAAGGTAGAGGCAAAACAGTCAATACCCGTACTGCCTCCACCTCCAAACAATGACTTCCCTCCGCTCCCCCCAGACCATTCCACTCCAGTCGGGGGAAGATTACTACAGTTCCTGCCTGTCTGGAACACCATTACAAAATCAAAAAACGGGGGGGAGAAAGAGGGATATGCTAGGTCCACCCTCCTAATTCAATCATAAACCCACAAAAATCCGAAATCTCGGATAAAGAACCTAGCTAGTAAAAAAGAAGAAAAGAGGTTTTCTGCTCAGTCAGAGTCGGAAAAAATGGCAAGAAAGGAAAAATGTCCTTTCTTGAGTCCCCTCACTCACCAGGGTTTCCCCACGGTGACATGCTTCATCATAGGGGCCATCCCAACCCGCTGCGGGTTGGGGCGTGCTACGACTTGCGACACTACGTAGGAGCACTTATTGTGAGTGACATACTGGCACATGCATCAAGGTAGGCTTTTGCGATTCCTTAATTGCGATTATTAAGGAATCGCAATTAAGGAATCGCAAAAGCCTATGCATGTAGGAATCGCTATAAAAATAGCGATTCCTAAACATTCCTTAATTGCGACTCGCAAATTGCGAGTCGCAATTAAGGAATGCCGTCCCATTCATTCCTAGGGGCCTACAGGCCCCTAGGAATGAATTGAGATTGCATGCGCAATTTGCGAGTACCAGTAGGTACTCGCAAATTGCTCATGCAATTTCAGAGATGCAAGGGTGTCAAAATGACACCCTGTTGCACCCTGAAATTGTGATGTGCACCCATGTTGCGCACACACATGCCCCAATGGCATGTGTGTGTGTAACCTAAAACTTTAAAAAATGCATTTTAGTGCATTTTTCAAAGTTTTTGCAAATTACAGACAAGTTTGATTTGTCTGTAATTTGCGGTCCCAAATAGCGAAATCGCTATTTGAAAGTGCTTCTAGCATTGCATTTAAGGAATCGCAAATTGCGATTCCTTAAATGCAATCGCAATTTAGGAATTCGCAAATAATTGCAAATTCTTAAATTGCGCATATGAAACACTTTCATGCATCTCCAAAGGCCAATTTGCGATCGCAAACGGCCGATTTTTGCGAATCGCACCGTTTGCGATCGCAAAAACCTTTGATGCATGTGCCCCTATGTGTAGTGCGATGGTGTAAGTGGAGTGGGTGAACTAAAAATATCTAACTAGTGGGCGAAATAGTTTTATTCTGGCTCCTAGTTGATATGTTAAAAACGGGGTCGGTCTCTAGGGTTCCTGTCTGCAATGGGTCAGGGGTCCCTAGTGGACGTCAACTAGTTTCGAGCTTCCCCAGTGCTCTTCTTCAGGACAAACAGGGTCCAGCCCTGTGTGTACCACTCCTAAAGTGACCTAAAGTGAGGAAAAAATGGTGGCGCTGCAACTATTAAGCAAGCGAGGTTAATACATACGATACAATGATCACGTAGTATCAGTAAATAGAAATGAAAACAACATTATCACGTACAACCTACTCCATGTGGTGTAGGTGAATTCTTAAGACCGCAATGCAACAAATCACTCTTCCATTGTGGGTGTGTATCCTCAAAGCTCTCACGCGCTTAGCCATGCTAGGTTAAGAAGGCGATACACACTCCTTATTCAGCCACATATGATTGTGACATCGTCAACCAGTGCCTGGTACAAGTTAAAAACGAAAAAGTCACCACGTGACATTACCCATAAAAAACATGACGACCTAACGACAGGTGTTTTTAGTTACGTTCTAATCTCAAGTCAAGCTATCTTAGTGAAACTCAAAGACATGCAAGTTTGTATATGCGTCTTGAAATTCCTATGGTGATATTTAGTAATGCGATAAATTATAGAACCGCTCCTGGTCTGAACAAAGACAAACAATGCGACGAAAAAACCACATATATGGAGAAAACAACATACTGGTTAAATAGTAAAATTGTGCTTCATGGTCTCTGAGGAACTTGAGAGGTTCGGTCTCGAACGCTACGGAAGAAAAAAGCAGGACAAAGCGTTGTTGAAAGCTTCGTTGCTAAGGAAAAAGACGGGGCGGGTGCACTGTGGATGTTTCCGCTGGCTGCCCGGTCCGTTCCTACAAAGGAAATCAACTTACTTGGAGATAATATCCTCTCGGGCCTGTTCACCTGCTTTCCCTTGCGACCGCATATTAGCGAGTCTTTCCCGGGTGCAGGTTTAAGTAGGAAGTGTTTCCGCCTAGTCATACGGTGAAGACTAGAGCGGAAAACTTCACAAGGTCTATAAAAACTTACCACAACACAAGCAAGAAAGAACATGAGGCCATACAACAATTGGCATTGGAGAAGAAAGTTACTATAAAACCAGCAGACAAAGGCGGCGCCATAGTACTACAAAACACTACTGCATATCGTGAAGTGTGCCTACAACTGTTGGCGGACGAAAGAAACTACACTAAAATCAAGGAAGACCCGACGGAACGCTTACGCGTACAAATCGCCTACCTGGTGGAAGAATCCACAGCGAATAACTGGATAACTAAGAAAGAAGCGGATTTTTTGGAAAACAACAACCCTACGATTCCTTACTTCTACACCATTCCAAAAATCCATAAGTCAATGGAAAAACCACCAGGAAGACCAATAGTGTCAGGCATTGGGTCAATTCTGGAACCGCTCTCAAAATTTGCCGACGCTTTCCTACGACCCATCATACAAAGTACTAGTACGTACCTACAGGACACAAAAGCAGTTCTGTGCCTCCTACAAGACCTACAATTCAATCCAACAACCAACATCCTAATTGGGCTTGATGTGGAAAGCCTCTACACCAGTCTACCGCACAAAGAAACCTTACAAATTCTTGAAGAAGTACTCTTTGAAAACCCATGGGTTTACCACACACCCAGACACGTAGTCCTTGAATGTTGCCGGCTGGCCCTAACGGAGAATTATTTCAGGTTCGAAGACACTTTGTTCCGCCAAGTGCACGGTACCAGTATGGGGAGCACTTTTGCGCCGAGTGTAGCAGGACTCTACGTCCATCACCTTGAAACGCAGAAGATACTAAACTACCAAAATCCGCACATCGGAAACCTAAAGCTCTGGAAACGCTACATCGATGATGTGCTTGTGATCTGGGAAGGTAATGAGTCTGAGGCCACAAATTTCATCAGTTGGCTGAACCTACAGGACCCTTTTTTAAAGTTTACTCACATTATGAGTAGGTCCCATTTGGTCTTCCTGGACCTAAACATCATGGCAAATCAAGGTGGTTTGACTACAACCACGCATTTTAAACCGACAGCTAGGAATTGTCTTCTAATCTACGACAGCTTCCATCCAAAGCAATTGAAAGACAACTTACCTTTCGGACAATTCTTGCGTCTGAGACGAAATTGCACTGAAAAAGAAGACTATAACATCCAAGCAAAAGACCTATCAGAAAAACTAAAAGCAAGACACTGTCCAAAACATCTAATCTCAACAGCCAAAAAAAGAGCAGCAAACAACCACAGAGAAGCTCTCCTTGAACCCAGACAAAAAGAAAACACCATACAAGACAAAAGACCAATTTGTATAACCACTTATAACATTGCGTCAAACAAGGTGACCAAGATCATCAAAAAACACTGGCGGACACTGAACAGTGCAAACTTAGACATACCTAGACCTATGTTTAGCCACAGAAAAGGGAAAAACCTAAAAAACTACTTTGTCCATACTCGCCCCAAAAACAACATCAAACCTGATGGGCAAAAGACCCTGCACACTTTACCTGCCGGACATTACCCATGCAGTAACTGCAGTGTTTGCCACCTGACGTCAGCCACCAAAAAAGTGGCATTTAACAATCAAATGACCTGGGAACTACGCATTTTTACTAATTGCAACACCACAGGGGTAGTATACTTGATCACCTGCACCTGCAACCTTCACTACGTAGGGATGACCACAAGAAAAGTGAGTACTAGGATTGTCGAGCACCGCAGTAACATCAGGTGCAAGCGGGCAACAACAAAAATGACAACACACTTTATTGAAAGGCAACACACACCCAACGACATGAAATGGGTGGTCCTTGAACATGTCAAAAGCAATGACAACCTTGAGCAAAGATTACTCGAGAAAGAGCAACGCTGGGTTTTCAAATTGCGTACCGATAGCCAAGGTCTCAACGACAGCATTCCGTGGGGCCATTTCTCAAGATGAAACCACAGAGGAAACCACACTTGCATCATACTACTGAGTTATTTATTTCTCGTTAACACCTTAGTCAGGGCACACCAAATTCATAAAGCCACTCTGCTATACTAATGGGGCCCTTTCATGTATTGTCACACTCCCCGAATTATGAAAGAGGTAACAGAAGCCCTCACGAATATTCATAACCTTTTTTGTAACAGAGTACCCCATATATGATAGAGGTAACATAAGCCCTCCTTTATCCACAAACTCATTGCTAGGCACACCACGTTTGTCTACATGTACGTATTGTTTTCCTTCCCTTTATGTGATAATTCTCATTAACATATATTTTCTCATTTTTTTAAATTACAATCCATTATTTCACATTAGGCACCTACTGCTGCAAAGTCCACGCACTTTTAATCCTCCCAAAAAGGCCGTCCTTCTTAGCCAAACGCGGCGGCCATTTTGTGAAGTTTTCCGCTCTAGTCTTCACCGTATGACTAGGCGGAAACACTTCCTACTTAAACCTGCACCCGGGAAAGACTCGCTAATATGCGGTCGCGAGGGAAAGCAGGTGAACAGGCCCGAGAGGATATTATCTCAAAGTAAGTTGATTTCCTTTGTAGGAACGGACCGGGCAGCCAGCGGAAACATCCACAGCGCATCCGCCCCGTCTTTTTCCTTAGCAACGAAGCTTTCAACAACGCTTTGTCCTGCTTTTTTCTTCCGTAGCGTTCGAGACCGAACCTCTCAAGTTCCTCAGAGACCATGAAGCACAATTTTGCTATTTAACCAGTATGTTGTTTTCTCCATATATGTGGTTTTTTCGTCGTATTGTTTGTCTTTGTTCAGACCAGGAGCGGTTCTATAATTTATCGCATTACTAAATATCACCATAGGAATTTCAAGAGGCATATACAAACTTGCATGTCTTTGAGTTTCACTAAGATAGCTTGACTTGAGATTAGAACGTAACTAAAAACACCTGTCGTTAGGTCGTCATGTTTTTTATGGGTAATGTCACGTGGTGACTTTTTCGTTTTTAACTTGTACCAGGCACTGGTTGACGATGTCACAATCATATGTGGCTGAATAAGGAGTGTGTATCGCCTTCTTAACCTAGCATGGCTAAGTGCGTGAGAGCTTTGAGGATACACACCCACAATGGAAGAGTGATTTGTTGCATTGCGGTCTTAAGAATTCACCTACACCACATGGAGTAGGTTGTACGTGATAATGTTGTTTTCATTTCTATTTACAGATACTACGTGATCATTGTATCGTATGTATTAACCTCGCTTGCTTAATAGTTGCAGCGCCACCATTTTTTCCTCACTTTAGGTCACTTTAGGAGTGGTACACACAGGGCTGGACCCTGTTTGTCCTGAAGAAGAGCACTGGGGAAGCTCAAAACTAGTTGACGTCCACTAGGGACCCCTGACCCATTGCAGACAGGAACCCTAGAGACCGACCCCGTTTTTAACATATCAACTAGGAGCCAGAATAAAACTATTTCGCCCACTAGTTAGATATTTTTAGTTCACCCGTTCCACTTACACCACCGCACTACACATAGTCACTCACAATAAGTGCTCCTACGTAGTGTCGCAAGTCGTAGCACGCCCCAACCCGCAGCGGGTTGGGATGGCCCCTATGATGAAGCATGTCACCGTGGGGAAACCCTGGTGAGTGAGGGGACTCAAGAAAGGACATTTTTCCTTTCTTGCCATTTTTTCCGACTCTGACTGAGCGGAAAACCTCTTTTCTTCTTTTTTACTAGCTAGGTTCTTTATCCGAGATTTCGGATTTTTGTGGGTTTATGGAACACCATTACCACAGACAGGTGGGTGAGACAAATCATCCAATCCGGTTATTGCCTGGAACTCACTTCAACTCCTCCAAACATACCACCCAGACAGCGTCCAATGTCAGCAGACCATTTAACGCTTCTCAAACAGGAGGTACTTTCCCTCCTCCAAAAACATGCAATAGAACCAGTTCCCCTGCATCAGCAACACACAGGAGTGTACTCACTGTATTTTCTCATTCCCAAGAAGGACGGAACCCTGAGGCCCATTCTCGACCTCAGACAATTAAACCTCTACATACAGTTGGACCATTTCCATATGGTGACTCTTCAACAAGTCCTTCCTTTACTCAAACAAGGCGATTTCCTTGCCACCTTAGACCTCAAGGACGCCTACTTCCACATTCCCATTCACCCAGCCCACAAAAAATATCTTCGATTTGTAGTGGACGATCAACATTATCAGTTCAAGGTGCTCCCATTCGGAGTCACCACAGCACCCAGGGTCTTCACAAAATGTCTGGCAGTCGTGGCAGCCCACTTAAGAAGACAACAAATCCACGTCTTCCCCTACTTGGACGACTGGCTCATAAAAGCCAAGTCTCATACCCAGTGTGTAAATCACACACACACCACAATACAACTACTTCACGACTTAGGGTTCACAATAAACCTCACAAAGTCTCACCTCCAACACTCCCACATCCAGCAATATCTAGGTGCCACAATAAACACCTCAAAGGGCCTTGCGTACCCCAATCCAGTCAGGATAGCAAGCATGCAAGCCCTTATAACAAAATTCCAGCCGCAGCACTCCCTTCCAGCTCGGGTGTTTATGCAACTAATAGGGATGATGGCATCTTGCATATTCATAGTCCCGCATGCCAGACTCCAGATGCGCCCCTTACAGGAATGCTTAGCACATCAGTGGAACCAGGCTCTAGGTCAGCTAACAGATCTGGTGTTGGTGGACGGCCGCACACATCGCTCTCTGCAGTGGTGGAACACCCAAAACCTTTCCAAAGGGTGACCGTTCCTAGAGCCAGTTCCACAGATTGTATTAACCGCAGACGCATCGCTCACCGGATGGGGAGCTCATCTTTTACATCACACCATACAGGGCGTGTGGACACCTCAACAAAAACTACTCCACATCAATCATTTGGAGTTACTAGCAATTTTTCTGGCACTAAAATCATTCCAGAAACACATATCAGGCAAAGCTTTGTTAGTCCGGACGGACAATGTCACAGCAATGTATTATTTACAAAAACAGGGGGGGACGCACTCTCTGCAGCTCTCTCAACTAGCTCAGACCATATGGAGATGGGCTATTCCTCAAAACATATTCCTGTTAGCTCAACATCTTCCAGGAATTCAGAATCAGATGGCAGATCTGTTAAGTCGTCAAACACAACAGATTCACGAGTGGGAACTTCACCCACGGGATCTTCAACCATTCTTCCAAATGTGGGGGCATCCAGACATAGATCTGTTCGCCACACATCACAACACAAAATGCCCAAGCTTCGCCGCCAGATATCCACACCCATTGTCCAAAGGCAATGCGATATGGATGAATTGGTCAGGCAGATTTGCGTACGCTTTTCCGCCTCTCCCACTCATTCCATTAGTGGTGCGCAAACTACAACAGCAGTCACTAACACTGATTCTAGTTGCTCCAACATGGGCCAGACAGCCATGGTACACAACATTGCTGGAACTATCCGTAGTCCCGCACCAAAAACTACGCCTCTCCCCACACCTGTTAACACAGAACCATGGAGAGATCAGGCATCCAGATTCGACACAGCTCAATCTAGCGATCTGGCTCCTGAAGTCCTAGAATTCGGTTACCTCAATCTCCCACCAGATTGTATGAACGTTATCAAAGAGGCTAGGCGCCCCACCACTAGAGCCTGCTATGCAGCCAAGTGGAAAAGATTTGTGATATACTGCACCAATAACACAATCAATCCTCTAGATGCCTCTATTCAACACATCATATGTTACCTTCTGCATCTTCAAAGATGTAATCTAGCATACACATCCATTAGATTGCATCTCGCTGCCATAGCAGCTTACCTACAAAATAGACAACATTTGTCATTGTTTAGGATACCAGCCATCAAAGCATTTATGGAAGGCCTCAAAAGAATAATTCCTCCCAGGGTACCACCCTCTCCAGTGTGGAATCTAAACATCGTCCTCACTAGATTAATGGGCCCTCCATTCGAACCTCTACATAAATGTGAGCTCCAATTTCTTACATGGAAGGTTGCTTTCCTTGTAGCCATCACATCTCTCAGGAGAGTCAGTGAGTTACAGGCACTAACTATTCAGGAACCATTTTTACAACTCCATCATAATAAAGTGGTTCTCAAGACAAATCCCAAATTCCTTCCTAAAGTGATTTCTCCCTTCCACCTCAACCAATCTGTTGAGTTGCCAGTATTCTTCTCACAACCACAAACAGTAGCGGAGAGAGCTCTTCATACTCTAGACGTCAAAAGAGCACTCCTTTACTACATTGACAGAACAAAACCTTTTCGCAAAACAAAACAGCTTTTTGTATCCTTCTCACCACCACATAAAGGCAATCCCATATCAAAATCTGGCATTGCAAGGTGGATTGTCAAATGTATACAAATTTGCTATCATAAAGCAAAACGTACACTATCTACTCCCCTAAAGCCCACTCTACCCTCAAAATAGGGGCTTCCATGGCATTTTTAGGGAACATTCCCCTAGATGACATCTGCAAAGCAGCTACATGGTCTACACCGCACACATTCACAAAACACTATGGTGTAGATGTGCAAGCAAAACAACAAGCTTCTGTGGGCCAGGCTGTACTCAAAACACTATTTCAAACCACTGCAACAGATACTGGTGGTCGCCGCTAAAGGAGGATACTGCTATGCAATCTATGCACAGTGTGTCGATCTGCAGCTCATATGCCTCGAACGGAAAATGCTACTTACCAGTATGCATCTGTTCTTGGCATGTAGAGCTGCAGATCCACACACGCCCACCCACCTCCCCAGCTACCTTTATCTGTTCCAGTATTATCTTAATTAGATACAACATACATGGACATCTCTTTCTGTTTCTCACAAACTCCATCATTTCCCTTCTTGGCGAAAAAACAATCTGAAGATGGAGTCGATGCCCATGCGCACTATTGTCCAAAGGAGGAGTCACCTATCTCGTGACTTCCAAAGACTTTCCAATACAACAACAAAGTGCAAACATCCGGGCCCAACACCAGATAGCGATCTATGCACAGTGTGTGGATCTGCAGCGCTACATGCCAAGAACAGATGCATACTGGTAAGTAGCATTTTCCTTCTTCAGACAGATGGGTTCTAGATATCTTCCAGCATGGCCAAACGCTAGAATTCATTCAGCATCCTCTAAATGTTCCACTCTGCAAAGTTCTGCTCCAGTCACCTTCCAGATCTCAAAAAGGAAATAAATTTGCTTCTTCTCAAGCAGGCCATAGAGGAAGTACCCCTCAACCAGCAAAACCGGGGGTTTTATTCCCACTTCTTCCTCATCAAAAAGAAAAATGGAAAATGGAGATAGGTCATGGACCTCAGAATGCTGAACAAGTTCATGAAGAGTCAATCTTTCAGGATGCTCTCTCTTCAGGAGATTCTTCTTCTCATGGGAAAAGGGGATTTTCTGGCTTCATCCGATCTCCTCAACGTCTATTTTCATATTCCCATCCACCCTCAACATCAAAAATTCCTCCGGTTCAAAGTGGCACGGCGCCATTACCAATTTCAAGTCCATGCTGGAGATGATGTCTTCTTGCATCCCGCTCATTCCCAATTGCCGACTTGGCATGCGACCGCTGCAGGAACAGCTCGATGCGCAATGGGTTCAGTCTCAAGGCTCATTCAACGACAAGGTTCGCATTTCAGCATCGACGACGGCCGGTATGGCCTGGTGGATGGTCAAGGACAACCTGTCGCAAGGCCTCTCTTTCATTCACTCTGTACCACAGCTGGTGATGACCTTGGATGCGTCGATGGATGGATGGGGGGTTCACCTTCAAGAATTACAGGTTCACAGCAAGTGGTCCAAACAGGAATCGGAGTGTCATATAAACATTCTGGAGCTCAAAGAAGTGTTTTTAGGTCTGAAGGCCTTCCTGCCTCAGATCAAAGGTACGTCATTGCTCGTCAGGACGGACAACACTACGACAATGTTTTACCTCCGGAAACAAGGCGGAACGAGATCTCGAGCGCTTTCCCTTCTTGCTCAACAGATATGGGAATGGCTCCTTGTCAACCACATCTCCTTGCGAGTGGAGCACGTGTAAGGGATTCACAACGAGAAGGCCGACTCTCTCAGCAGAGCCTCCAAACAGTGCCTCGAATGGGAGCTCAATGACTAGCATTTGAAGGAGGTTTTTCAATCCTGGGGTTACCCACCATTAGAACTGTTCGCTACGTTCCTCAACAAAAAGTGTCCTCTTTTTGCAAGCAGACATCCTCATCAAAATTCATGGGGAGATGCCTTCCAGTTTCCTTGGACGGGGATGTTCGCCTACGCATTTCCCCCGTTTCCACTCATTCCTCGAGTACTTCAGAAAATGAAGCAAGAGCCTTGTCGGATCATTCTCATTGCTCCAGGTTGGGCAACACAGTTCTGGTACACTGAGCTGCATCGCCTATCAGAGTGCGCTCCGATGCTCTTCCCTCCAAAGGAGGATCTTCTATACATGAACCAGGGCCAAGTGGTTCATACACAAATTCCCTCTCTTCATTTGTTGGCTTGGCTCTTCACCACGCTGAATTTGGGGATTTGAGGCTTTCCAAGGAGTGTACTAAGATACTGCAGAAGTCTTGAGCTCCGTCTACGTTGAAATGTTACACAGCTAAATGGAAGAGATTCTGTACTTGGTGTATCTCGCAAGCATTGCATCCATTCTCATCATCTCCGGAGTAGGTGCTGCCTTATCTCTTGCACTTAGCGAAATCAGGACTTTCTCACTCTTCCATAAGAGTTCACCTTGCTTCAATTTCTAGGTATAGAAGACGTTTAAATCAAACTCCTCTGTGGTCTAACCGACTCGTCAAAGAATTTATGAAGGGACTTTTTAGAGCTATTCCGCCTGTTAAGCCTCCTACAGTTTTGTGGCAATTAAACACTGTTCTGTCACAACTGATGCACCCTCCCTTTGAGCCAATTCACAAATGCGAATTGAAGTTCCTCTCCTGGAAAGTGGCTTTCCTCTTGGCCATTACGTCAGCCAGACGTATCAGTGAAATCCAAGCTCTCATTATAAAAGAACCGTATCTGCAGTTTTTGCCGAACAGGGTTATCCTACGCACTAACCCTTGTTTTATACCTAAGGTGCCTTCAACTTACCACCTCAATGAACCGATTGTTTTACCAACGTTCTTTCCTAATCCATCCTCAGCAGCGGAAAGGGCGTTGCATTCTCTTGACATTAAACGTTGTTTAAAGTTTTATCTGCAAAGAACGGAGACCTTCCGTAAATCCTCTCAGCTACTGATCTCTTTCTCGGCACCCAGGAAATGACAAGCCTTGACACGGGCCAGCATTGCTCGTTGGGGCACATCCACGATTTCCTTCTGTCATGAAAAAGCTGGCCGTCCGCTTCTTGCAAAAGCACAAGCTCACTCTACTAGGACAGTGGTGACGGCCCTGTTTGCGGTAGCATCACTCCCGGACATATGCAGGACGGCAACGTGGGCGAACACTCACATATTCACGAAGCAATACTGCCTTGATGGTTGGAAAAAGGCAGCTATCGCTGTTGGACAAGCTGCACTCCAATGTCTCTTTGCCTAAGGTAGGCAGCTTTTGGCCTTCTATGTTCTTTATATGCTGATTGTAAATTTGTATGCGTTTTATTCTCTTCTTGGTTTCTGATGCTATAAGTTTGCGTCATGGTGGTATGGTTTGCCTGCCCACCACCTTTCTTTTTCTCTTATTGTGTTTTTACTGCTTACTAGTCTGATTCAAGCGTATGAATCTATAAAAGATTCAATACTGAAGAAAAAACAAGTTACTTACCTGTACACTGTGGTTCTCCAGTATTGATATCTTTTATAGATTCACATGCAACCCTCCCTCCTCCCCGATAAGGCTCACCAATTACCTCATAGTTTTTTTGTATACCTATACACTTGTGCTCGAAATCTGTGGTATGGTGGCTCTGTGGGGAAGGGAACTCTGAGGTCTCAGCTGTGATTGGCTGAAGTTTGTATGTTTTAAAATGAGGCTGAAAAGTTACTTAAGTGAGTTTTCTGTTCTATGGAGGTCTATGGTAATGTTGTATTACTGCTATTTCTTATGTTACCGTGGGACTCCCACCATGACGACGGGAAAGATTCAAGCATGTGAATCTATAAAAGATATCAATACTGGAGAACCACAGTGTACAGGTAAGTAACTTGTTTTTCTGATGTAGGTATCCAATTCTGAACCACCATTGACCCGGGCCAGGCCTATGTCGTGCTACAACATTACTAACCAAACAAATGATGGATGGAATGCTGAATAAATCATACATTCACCCCCAGTCAAGAGATCTGGGTTAAATCCATCATTTTATGCTAACTGTGCCACCGCAGTTTGGACCCAGCCATATGCAAATCAGTCTTGACCCTGCTCCCCATGGGAACAGGCCAGTCCGAACTGCCAAGCCAGGTCCTCGCTGAACCAGAAACAAGCATCCTGGGACTGGTTTCGGGGTATTACCCCACATCAGCCAGGCCAGCTTGAATCCAGTGGCACAGTGAGTAAGGGACCCACATCTGGGCATACCCATCCCACTGAGGGCGAAAAGTGCTACACAATCAAATGATGGACGGAATGCTGAATAAATCATACATTCACCCTCAGTCAAGAGATCTGGGTTAAATCCATCATTCTTTTCTCACTACGCCACCCCAGTTTAGACCCAGCGATTTGAAAAATCAATCTTGACCCTGCTCCTCATAGGAGCAGTGCAGCCCGAACTGCCAAGCCAGGTCCTCGCTGAACCAGAAACAAGCATCCTGGGACCAGGGTATTACTCCTCATCAGCCAGGCTAGCTTGAATCCAGTGGCACGGTGAGCAAGGGACCCACCTCTGGGAATAGCCATGCCACTGAGGGCGAAAAGTTCTATGCAAACAAATGATGGACGGAATGCTGAATAAATCATACATTCACCCCCCAGTCAAGAGATCTGGGTGAAATCCATTGTTCTTTTGCTCACTACGCCACCCCAGTTTGGACCCAGCCATATGCAAATCAGTCTTGACCCTGGTCCCCATGGGAACAGTCCAACCCGAACTGCCAAGCCAGGTCCTCGCTGAACCAGAAACAAGCATCCTGGGACCAGTTTTGGGGTATTGCCCCTCATCAGCCAGGCTAGCTTGAATGCAGTGGCTCAGTGAGCAAAGGTTCCTTGCTCGCTGTGCCACTGGATTCAAGCTAGTATGGCTGATATGGGGTTATACCCCAAAACCGATCCCAGGATGCTTGTTTCCGGTCCAGGGAGGACCTGGCCTGGCAGTTCGGGTTGAACTGTTCCTATGAGGAACAGGGTCGTATGAAATTGGTACACTGACTCACCTCCAGGAATGTATTGCTTGGGTATCTATTCAAACGGTAAGGAATCTATGGCTACAAGTCTCTATCAGATGAACAAGTTACTTACCTTCGATAACGACTTGTCTGATAGAGACTCTGTCTAGCCGCAGATTCCTTACCGACCCACCTATCCTCCCCGCTCTGTGAACGAATTTCTAGGGACAGGGCTGTTCTTCTTTCAGGGCCCTAGTTTTCCACACCAGTGGTCAGTGTTCTTTGTGACTTTGTGCTCCTGGCGTGGAAAGTCGCGAAAAGAAACTGATGTCGGATGAAGCGCACTGGGCTGGTGCCTATATAGGCACCGCGCACGTCAGTTCTAGCACGGATGACGCCATGCAGAGCCGAACAATGCCACCTGCCATTGCGCAGGAGTACTGCTCGAGAAAAATGTCCGGATCCAGTCTGGCGCCTGGAGATAATTCAAAAGGTAAGGAATCTGCGGCTAGATAGACTCTCTATCAGATAAGGCATTACCGTTGGTAAGTAACTTGTTCTTCAGATGGCTTCTCTGTCTAACTACAGATTCCTCACTGCCCTCCTGCCTCCCCGTTCTGCAGAGATGACATCTGTACATTGTAAAAATGTCCCAAGTTAGACATAAACACACTGTCATTGAGAGTTTGTAAAACTGACCCGTGACTAAGGGTGCGGAAGAAGAAATTAAGAAACTGGCACCAGGGTGCCTGGTGCGGTATCACTTCATCATTTACGGGGTGGTGTGAGTTTGCCAGGAAGCTACATGGCACCACCTGGCAGCGTGCTAGAGTCATTGCTGAAAAAAATTCCTCATCCAGTTTAGTGCAAGGGACTATTTGAAAGGTGAGGAATCTGTGGTGAGATTGGGAATGCATATTCTCAAAGTAATATGATGAGACAATCTGGATTTCATTAAAGACATGAAGACTAGCATTATGCATTAATCTTTTATTGCTATTCCATGTGAAGCCATTTAAAGCAACTTTTTGCCATACTCAAAAGTCTAGAATTAGAATGAACATGCAAGCCCATATAAACTGCAGCCCAGCAGCCATCTTCTTCTTACTTTTGCTTCGTAACATAACACAGAAAACTCTCAAATAAACAAATATTAAACTTCTACATCTTCAACTTGGTTCCTTGTAAGTAATACTGAAATTTCTGTACTCGTTTCCTTCCAAATCATCCTTTGCATTCACTGGTTATCTGCCAGAATGTTTTTTTATTGATTACTAATCAAACATTCTCTGTAACCTGAAAAAATGTATAATCTATTTAAATAAAGCTTTACATTTTATATAAATGTATACATACAACTCTCACCACCCCCATGAAACTGGAAGGGAGGGCGGGATAATGCTATCCTTTGTGTCTTTAATGAAAACCAAATTCTCTCATCATATTACTTGGAGAATCTACATTTCATGTCAAGATCAGAGGCTATCATTATGCATGGTCAAAGTTTCGAATAGCCACAGATGAAACATGCTCCATAGGTTTCAGGTAGGATTGCGCAACACCATTTGACCAATCTGCAGCCTTCAAAATTTCCTCCAGGCGCACTCCTGATGAAAAAACCTTACTCGCCATTGCACCCCTCACAAAATGTGCACCAAATCTTTCCAGATCAAAATCTGCTTCAGACATACACAAACGGACCCAAATTGAAATGGTCGCTGAACTCACAAGATTAAATGGGCTTACATAGGACAATAAGAACTGTGTCTCTCCATCCTTCCAGAATTCTTCTATCCTTAGTTCATACTCCTTCAGACACCTTACCACACATAACTTAGGGTGATCATCAAACCGTGGATAATGAATAGAAGATGGCATAGTATTTGTCCTTTTTGTAATCTCGAACAAAACCCCATCAGGGTTATGAAATTTATAACTTACCTCCAGAGTTTTTACATCAGAGACCCTTGTAAAGGATATTAAACACAATAAGGTTGCTAACTTACAAGATAATTGATGTAACTCAAATACTTATTTGAAGGCCAACTGTACAATTTCTCAAAAATCAAATTCAGATCCCACAAATTACTGTATCTCGGCCTAGGTGGTCTACGTAACTTAACACCTTTCATTACCTTACAAATTAAAGCGTCCCTTCGTATTGACAAGCCATTAATCGGAGCATGACCAGCTGCCACATCTGACCTGTAACTGTTAATGGTTCTAAAAATTACTCATTTTTTCATACAAAGATGACAAAAAATTAGATAGATCTACTGGAGATGCCTCCATGGGATGCAGATCCCTTTCCAGGTATCAACGTACCTAACTCTTCCATGAGCCAATGTAATGTTTCCTTGATCCTGGGGCCCAAGCTTCCTGGAACAACTTCTAAGCATGTTACGAAAGGCCTGCAAAGTGCCTTCCTCCCCTGATATCTTCCAAACAAAAAGGTTCAATACCCCTTTGACTACCAAGGGATGAACTTCGCCATCCGGTCCCAACAACGTTTTTTCTGAAAGTGGAATCAAAATGGTTCTTCTATCACTAGCTCTAGTAACTCTGGAAACCATGGTTGAGCCACCCAAAAAGGAGTGAGCAGAACTATCTGACAACCTCTGTCTTCTTACCATCAACAAAACTCTCTGAATCATCCCAAATGTTGGAAATGCATAGCACAGTGGATTCCTCCAATCCTGCTGGAAAGCGCCCACTGCCTCCGCTAGAGGATCTGGCCTCCAACTGAAATACCGCTGTAACTGGAACATCAACCTTGATGCAAACAAATCCACTCCTAGAGGACCCCAGACCTTCTGAACTTTCCTGACATTTGGAACTTCCAATCGTTGTAATTCCTCAGATATCTCGAATTCCAATCTGCTACCGTGATGCTCTAACCTGGGAAGTATTGCACTTGCACACCTATCTTGTGCTCCAGACAAAAACTCCAAATCTCCTTCACCAACATCGTCAGATTCTTGGACTTGCTGCCACCCAATTGGATTATATAACGTACGGCTTAAACATTGCCATTTTCAATAAAACACTGCAATTCTTCAAAATATTTCCAAACTCTGTAAAGCAAAAAGATCTGCTCTCCTCTCTAATCCATTGATGTGTGCTGTACTCTTCTCCCAAGACCATCTGCCACCTGTTTCCTGTTGATTTAAACATGTTCATCAACCGTAAAGACTGGCGTCTGTCTCTAAAACATAATCTGGGCAAATCCAGAAAATGGCTCGGCCATTCCAGGCATCCAAATTTTCGAGCCACCAATGCAACTCTTCTTGTGCCTCCAAAGAAAGATCCATATGATCTCCATACCACAAACCCTTTCTCAAGCCATCTGCCTTTCACCTTTGCAAGGCCCTGTAATGAAGGGGTCCCGTAAAGACCGCCTGAACTGATGATGAAAATACACCTATAATCCTTCCCAAAGTCCTCAATGTAACAAAATGTCTCCTCAAAACTTGTTCCACCTCCCTCTTTATTTTTACAAGGTTTTCCCTGGTAAACTCAATGTTGCATGTACAGTATTCACCTGGAAGCCCAGAAATTCCGAATCCTGACATGGGTCTAACACTGATTTTTCCATGTTGACAAGAAACCCAAGTGATTCCAATAGGTTCCTCACTAACTTTGATTGTGTTTTCAACTCCTCCTGATCCTGAGACATAATCAAAAAGTAGTCCAAGTACATTATCATACAAACTCCTCTCTCTCTGAGAAATGCCGCTACTGGCCTCAAAACCTTTGCAAAGCACAAAGGAGCCGGATCTAGCCCAAAAGGCAGGAAAGTAAATTGGTAAAGATCTTCTAGCAGCCTGAACTGGAGCTGCCTGTGATTGTCCTCCGACAACGGAATTGTAAAGTAAGCATCCTTTAAATCGAGCTTGACCAACCAATCATTCACTTCTAAAATATCTCTTAGAAGATGAATACCCTCCATCTTGAAATGTTTGTACACTAGAAACCAATTCAAATTTCTTACATTTATTACAGGGCGCCAACCTTTGTCCTTCTTTTTTTACCCAATAAAATTGTGCTCACAACTGTGTCTCCAACGCCCTCTCTACAGCACCTTTGTTTAACATTCCTTCTACCTCCTAACTCACCAACAGATTTTGTTCTTCTGAAGACATCATCTACAGAGGTTCTGCATCCTGACCAGGGTCTTTTTTGGAATGCTATTACATAACCCTGAATTATATTTAAGACCCATTGGTCCCTCATCAAAGCCTTCCAGTTCTCCACAAAATTTCTCAAACAACCCCCTACCTTTCCTTGGGAAAAAACAAAAGACATATTTATACCTATTGTGGTTTGCTTGCAAATGTTGTGCTCTCCCTCTGGCTTTGCGTCCTCTACCAATCCTTCCTCTTTGCAGAAAAGAAATCAGTGGCAGATTGGAAACCTCTGAAAGACACCCGTTCTTGAGTTTAACGGGACTTGCTGTAACCTTAGCCGGAAAAACGTCCCCTTGCTCCAGCTCTTTCAAAAACTCGTCCCCCAAAAATTCTCCTTAAGGAAGACTAGGCCTTATCCAAACTTGTGAAAGTAGACACATACTTCTCAACACCTTTAACCAACCCTTCTCCGAAGGGAAGGCCTTTAGGGTCTTCATTAGGCTCTTTCTTTGCAAAATCCCCTGATTTGGGACTAATACACATAAGTATTGCCTTCCTTATTTCAGCCACAAGTGCAGTGTTCGCGTTTCTTAGGAAACCCACTACCCTCTGACTCCTCCTCTCAACAAATCTACGTCTACAGAAACTTGCATAGGCTTAGCCTTTTCCGCCATGCCCAGAATCCTAGCTAATGGACCAATGACGTCCAGTAGTCTGTCTTGACACTGTTTAAGTGCCCTCTCCAAACCCTCTCTGGGATCTCTGTCCATTTTAAATAAAGAACGTATGAGATCAGGATCTAGAGCAGGTGTAGCACGGGCTTTATTATCAAAAGCTGGCCTAGAACATTCAACCCTCATCACAGCTATGGCCTCCTTCTCTAGGGGTCTTCCTATCTAAAGCTTAATAAACTCAGACACCTGAGTCAACGGCTACCAATCTGTGCATCTTGGATGCTTGATCATGTCTGGACTAAACATCTCAACGCCTTGAGGATCTCTAATGATTCTTTTCTCCCTCTGTAGCTTCTCTATCTTGTCATTGCCCAGATCCCAATAATCTTCTCCATATTCTTAAAAAACAAATTCATCCAAATCCTCATTGAACGATTCCTCATCATCAGGTCTAGCCTGCATCTCTTTTGTGCCACAATGGACACCATCCTACGTGACGCATAGGACACCTTGCTCCTCTGTGGTGATAGGACCACCCCTCTGCCAAGACCTAAACTCATTACCAGTACCTTTTTCGAAATGTTTCCTCTTAATTTTCTTTTTACTGCCATGATCCCTCTCACCAGAAACGTTCTCCTCATCCAGCAACCAAACCTCTTCTTCTAAATCTGAAACGTCCTTCCTTTTCCTCTTTTTAAATAAAACTGACTCTAAGACTTCCTTAACAAAAGCCCTCACCTCTTCTTTAACCATCTTCTTTAATGAATCCTCCTGAGTGAGAGACCTCGTATTGTCCCCTTCCTCACTCATCGTTTTGTATTTCTTTCTTTTATTATTATTTTATGTGTGTGTATATATATATTCACTGAAAAAAACCATAGGTTTTAGGGACAGTTATAGTTAGTTGGACATTGCACTCGTACAAAACCCGTGAAATTCCCCTGTTATAGTTAGTTCAGCTAACTATAACTCGCGCCCCCGCAATGCACTGCTGATGACGTCACATATTACATCACTCATGACATGGTCAGTGACATCACTGATGACATCTCAAATGACATCTCAAATGACATCACTGATGACATCACTGATGACATCACTGATGACATCACTGATGACATCACTGATGACATCATCCAGTGACTGTGTGTTTCTGTAAAGTTTAAATATGTTTAATATATATAGGGAAAGGCGTATTGAAGAATGAGTGGGTGTATAAGTGTCTGAATGGATGATTTAGTACGTGAGTGACTGACTCTACAAGTGAGTGATTAAACGTATCTTACTGAATGCATGGGTTAGTGACTAAACTGTGTGAATGTCTGTATCCGTCTGTTTGTTGGTGTGTAAGTGGATGCATGGATTTGCGAATAGCTACATGAGTGTCTATATGGGTTATTGATTGGTTCTCTGAGTATCTGTATGGCTGCCTGAGTGTTTGTGTGGGTGGGGTGTGTGTGACTCTATACATAGATGTGTGAGTGGGTGATTCACTGGGTGCATGATTTCAAGAGTGCATCTGTGATGGACTGCTTGGGTGGGTGAGTGTGTGTATGGGTGTGTTAGTGAGTGAATGTATATCTCAGTGGTACATGTGCGAGTAACTACATATGTAAAAGGCAGTATATATGTGTGTTAGATTATTTAAATGGCTATAAGTGAGAGTGTGTTATTGTGAGAGTGGCTGTATGGATGCGTGTGTGCTTGTATCAGTTATTGTATAAGAGCGTAAGAATGTGCTAGTATTTGTATAAGTAAGTGAGCTGGTGTGTGTGTAACTGTATAGGTGAGTAAATGGGTGTGTGATTAATTTTTTGCATGACTGACTAGGTGTGTGAGTACCTCTATGGATGAGTGGCGGTGTGTGAGTATTTATATAGGTGTATGAGTGCATATGATAGTCCTGTACTGAGTGACTGTAAGTATGAGTGACTGTACAGGTGAGTGAGTGGATGTCTGTGTAGACCTAAGAATCAGTGAGTGGGTATGTAGTTTTTGGTGTTGGAGTGTCTATGGTTTTGAGAATGGCAGTCTGTAATTTAGAGTGGGTGTATCAAAAGTTATATTAGGGTGTGAGAAGATGCATGAAATTATCACATGGATGATGTCATCAGTGATGTCATTTGAGATGTCATCAGTGATGTCATCAGTGATGTCACTGACCATGTCATGAGTGATGTAATATGTGACGTCATCAGCAGTGCATTGCGGGGCGCGAGTTATAGTTAGCTGAACTAACTATAACAGGGGAATTTCACGGGTTTTGTACGAGTGCAATGTCCAACTAACTATAACTGTCCCTAAAACCTATGGTTTTTTTCAGTGAATTTCAAAGGTTTTTTAAATGCTAATTTCTAACTATAACGTGCCTGAAACCTATGGTTTTTTTCAGTGAATTTCAAAGGTTTTTAAATGCTAATTTCTAACTATGCCAACAGAGGTAGGACGTGAAGAAAGAAGAAAAACGCACAGAAAGAAGCAAAAGATGTGCAGAAAGAACCAACAGAGGAGCAGAAAGAGGCCTTGTTGCAAAATCATCCTGTGCCCACAACTTTTTCAGACGGGTACTGGTGGTAACTGACTCTGACTAACCAGAGCCAGTGCGCGTTTGCACAGTGGTGAAGGGAGGGGGCCTGAGGTGACATGTGTGCAAACGCGCCCCGTGGCGCGTTTTAAGTTGCGGGATTAAGTCCCCTTGAATCCTGAGGGTCCCTGGGGCCCAACTATCCCCCCAGGTACCTACAGTTAGGACCACAGAGCTGAGTTGCAGAGAGGCGTTCCGAGGCCACGCACCTTTTTCACCTCTCTGCAACGCAACTCTGTTGTGCTTACTGAAGGTACCTGGTGGGCTAGTTGGCCCCCAGGATTCAAAGGAATTAACTCCCCAACTTAAAACGCACCACAGGGCGTGTTTGCGCACATGTCACCTGAGGCCCCGCCCCCTCCTTTCACCACTGTGCAAACGCGCCCCGTGGCGCGTTTTAAGTTGAGGGATTAGGTCACCTTGAATCCTGAGAGTCCCTGGGGCCCAACTAGCCCACCAGGTACTTCCAGTAAGCACCACAGGCCTGTGTTGCAACGCCTGTAACAAATTGTGCAGTTGTGTTTAGGTAGTGAAGAGGGTCGTGCTGGGGGTAGTGTTTTAGGGTTTAGGGTAGTGCAGTGGTGTTTGTGTAGTGTAGGGGGTCATGCTGGGGGTAGATTTAGGGTTTAGGGTAGTGCAGTGGTGTTTGGGTAGTGTAGGGAGTCGTGCTGGGGGAGTGTTTTAGGGTTTAGGGTAGTACAGTGGTGTTTGGGTAGTGTAGGGGGTCGTGCTGGGGTTAGTGTTTTAGGGTTTTAGGGTTTAGGGTAGTGCAGTGGTGTTTGGGTAGTGTAGGGGATACTGCTGGGGGTAGTGTTTTAGGGTTTAGGGTAGTGCAATGGTGTTTGGGTAGTGTAGGGGGTACTGCTATGGGGTAGTGTTTTAGGGTTTAGGGTAGTGCAGTGGTGTTTGGGTAGCATAGGGGGTACTGCTGGGGGTAGTGTTTTATGGTTTAGGCTAGTGCAGTGGTGTTTGGGTAGTGTAGGGGTTCGTGCTGGGGGTAGTTTTTAGGGTTTAGGGTAGTGCAGTGGTGTTTGTGTAGTGTAGGAGGTCGTGTTTTAGGGTTTAGGGTAGTGCAGTGGTCTTTGGGTAGTGTAGGGGGTTGTGTGGGGGGTAGTGTTTTAGGGATTAGGGTAGTGCATTGGTATTTGGGTAGTGTAGGGGGTCATGCAGGGGTAGTGTTTTAGGGTTTAGGGCAGTGCAGTGGTGTTTAGGTAGTGTAGGGGGTCGTGCTGGGGGAGTGTTTTAGGGTTTAGGGCAATGCAGTGGTGTTCGGGTAGTGTAGGGGGTCGTGCTGGGGGTAGTGTTCTAGGGTTTAGGGCAGTGCAGTGGTGTTCGGGCAGTTTATGGGGTCGTGCTGGGGGTGGTGTTTTAGGGTTTAGGGCAGTGCAGTGGTGTTCGGGCAGTGTAGAGGGTCGTGCTGGGGGTGGTGTTTCAGGGTTTAGGGCAGTGCAGTGGTGTTCGGGCAGTGTAGGGGGTCATGCAGGGGGTGGTGTTTCAGGGTTTAGGGCAGTGCAGTGGTGTAAGGGCAGTGTAGGGGGTCATGCAGGGGTGGTGTTTCAGGGTTTAGGGCAGTGGTGTTCGGGCAGTGTAGGGTGTCATGCTGGGGGTGGTGTTTCAGGGTTTGGGGCAGTGCAGTGGTGTTCGAGCAGTAAAGGGGGTCATGCTGGGGGTGGTGTTTCAGGGTTTAGGGCAGTGCAGTGGTGTTCGGGCAGTGTAGGGGGCGGTGCAGGGGGTGGTGTTTCAGGGTTTAGGGCAGTGCAGTGGTGTTCGGGCAGTGTAGGGGGTGGTGCAGGGGGTGGTGTTTCAGGGTTTAGGTCAGTGCAGTGGTGTTCGGGCAGTGTAGGGGGTCGTGCAGGGGGTGGTGTTTCAGGGTTTAGGCAGTGCAGTGGTGTTCGGGCAGTGTAGGGGGCGGTGCAGGGGGTGGTGTTTCAGGGTTTAGGGCAGTACAGTGGTGTTCGGGCATTGTAGGGGGTGGTGCTGGGGCTGGTGTTTCAGGGTTTAGGGCAGTGCAGTGGTGTTCGGGCAATGTAGGGGGTCGTGCTGGGGCTGGTGTTTCAGGGTTTAGGGTAGTGCAGTGGTGTTCGGGCAGTGTAGGGGGTCGTGCTGGGGCTGGTGTTTCAGGGTTTAGGGCAGTGCAGTGGTGTTCGGGCAGTGTAGGGGGTCGTGCTGGGGCTGGTGTTTCAGGGTTTAGGGCAGTGCAGTGGTGTTCGGGCAGTGTAGGGGTCTTGCTGGGGCTGGTGTTTCAGAGTCTAGGGCAATGCAGTGGTGTTCGGGCAGTGTAGGGGGTCTTGCTGGGGCTGGTGTTTCAGGGTTTAGGGCAGTGCAGTCGTGTTCGGGCAGTGTAGGGGGTCGTGCTGGGGTGGTGTTTCAGGGTTTAGGGCAGTGTAGTGGTGTTCGGGCAGTGTAGGGGGTCGTGCTGGGGCTAGTGTTTCAGGGTTTAGGGCAGAGCAATGGTGCTCAGGCAGTGTAGGGGGTTGTGCTGGGGGTGATGTTTCAGGGTTTAGGGCAGTGCAGTGGTGTTAGGGCAGTGTAGGGGTCGTGCTGGGGGTGGTGTTTCAGGGTTTAGGGCAGTGCAGTGGTGTTCCGGCAGTGTAGGGGGTCGTGCAGGGGTGGTGTTTCAGGGTTTAGTGCAGTGGTGTTCTGGCAGTGTAGGGGGTCATGCTGGGGTGGTGTTTCAGGGTTTAGGGCAGTGCAGTGGTGTTCGGGCAGTGTAGGGTGTCTTGCTGAGGGGTGGTGTTTCAGGGTTTAGGGCAGTGCAGTAGTGTTTGGGCAGTGTAGGGGGTCGTGCAGGGGTGGTGTTTCAGGGTTTAGAGCAGTGCAGTGGTTTTCGGCCAGTGTGGGTAGTCTTGCTGGGGGTGGTGTTTCAGGGTTTAGGGCAGTGCAGTAGTTTTCGGGCAGTGTAGGCGGTCGTGCTGGGGCTGGTGTTTCAGGGTTTAGGGCAGTGCAGTGGTGTTCGGGCAGTGTACGGGTTGTGCTGGGGCTGGTGTTTCAGGGTTTAGGGCAGTGCAGTGGTGTGCGGGCAGTGTAGGGGGTCGTGCTGGGGGTGGTGTTTCAGGGTTTAGGGCAGTGCAGTGGTGTTCGGGCAGTGTAGGGGGTCTTGCTGGGGGTGGTGTTTCAGGGATTAGGGCAGTGCAGTGGTGTTCGGGCAGTGTAGGTGGTCTTGCTGGGGGTGGTGTTTCAGGGTTTAGGGCAGTGGTGTTCGGGCAGTGTAGGGGTCTTGCTGGGGTGATGTTTCAGTGTTTAGGGCAGTGCAGTGGTGTTCGGGCAGTGTAGGGGGTCTTGCTGGGGGTAGTGTTTCAGGGTTTAGGGCGGTGCAGTGGTGTTCATGCAGTGTAGGGGGTCGTGCTGGGGGTGGGTTTTCAGGGTTTAGGGCAGTGCAGTAGTGTTCGGGCAGTGTAGGGGGTCGTGCAGGGGGTAGTGTTTCAGGGTTAAGGGCAGTGCAGTGGTGTTCTGGCAGTGTAGGGGGTCATGCTGGGGGTGGGGTTTCAGGGTTTAGGGCAGTACAGTGGTGTTTGGGTAGTGTAGGGGGTCGTGCAGGGGGTGGTGTTTCAGGGTTTAGGGCAGTGCAGTGGTGTTCGGGCAGTGTAGGGGGTCGTGCTGGGGCTGGTGTTTCAGGGTTTAGGGCAGTGCAGTGGTGTTCGGGCAGTGTAGGGGTCTTTCTGGGGGTGGTGTTTCAGGGTTTAGGGCAGTGGTGTTCGGGCAGTGTAGGGGGTCTTGCTGGGGGTGATGTTTCAGGGTTTAGGGCAGTGCAGTGGTGTTCGAGCAGTGTAGGGGTCTTGCTGGGGGTAGTGTTTCAGGGTTTAGGGCAGTGCAGTGGTGTTCGTGCAGTATAGGGGGTCTTGCTGGGGGTAGTGTTTCAGGGTTTAGGGCAGTGCAGTGGTGTTCGTGCAGTATAGGGGGTCGTGCTGGGGATGGTGTTTCTGGGTTTAGGGCAGTGCAGTAGTGTTCGAGCAGTATAGGGGGTCGTGCTGGGGATGGTGTTTCAGGGTTTAGGGCAGTGCAGTGGTGTTCGGGCAGTGTAGGGGGTCGTGCTGAGGCTGGTGTTTCACGGTTTAGGGCAGTGCAGTGGTGTTCGGGCAGTGTAGGGGGTCGTGCTGAGGCTGGTGTTTCAGGGTTTAGGGCAGTGCAGTGGTTTTCGGGCAGTGTAGGGGGTCGTGCTGGGGCTGGTGTTTCAGGGTTTAGGGCAGTGCATTGGTGCACGGGCAGTGTAGGGGGTCGTGCTGGGAGTGATGTTTCAGGGTTTAGGGTAGTGCAGTGGTGTTCGGGCAGTGTAGGGGGCCGTGCAGGGCTGGTGTTTCAAGGTTTAGGGCAGTGCAGTGGTGTTCGGGCAGTGTAGGGGGTCGTGCTGGGGCTGGTGTTTCAGGGTTTTGGGCAGAGCAGTGGTGTTCGGGCAGTGTAGGGGGTCATGCTGGGGGTAGTGTTTCAGGGTTTAGGGCAGTGCAGTGGTGTTCGGGCAGTGTAGGGGGTCGTGCTGGGGGTGGTGTTTCAGGGTTTAGGTCAGTGGTGTTCGGGCAGTGTAGGGGGTCTTGCTGGGGGTGATGTTTCAGGGTTTAGGGCAGTGCAGTGGTATTCGGGCAGTGTAGGGGGTCTTGCTGGGGGTAGTGTTTCAGGGTTTAGGGCAGTGCAGTGGTGTTTGGGCAGTGTAGGGGGTCATGCTGGAAGTGGTGTTTCAGGGTTTAGGGCAGTGCAGTGGTGTTCGGGCAGTGTAGGGGTCGTGAAGGGGTGGTGTTTCAGGGTTTAGGGCAGTGCAGTGGTGTTCGGGCAGTGTAGGGGGTCGTGCTAGGGGTGGTGTTTCAGGGTTTAGGGCAGTGCAGTGGTGTTCGGGCAGTGTAGGGGTCATGCAGGGGCTGGTGTTTCAGGGTTTAGTGCAGTGCAGTGGTGTTCGGGCAGTGTAGGGGGTCGTGCTGGGGGTAGTGTTTTAGGGTTTAGGGTAGTGCAGTGGTGCTTGTGTAGTGTAGGGGGTCGTGCTGGGGGTAGTGTTTTAGGGTTTAGGGTAGTGGTGTTTGTGTAGTGTAGGGGGTCATGTTTTAGGGTAGTGCAGTGGTGTTTGGGTAGTGTAGGGGGTCGTGCTGGGGGTAGTGTTTTAGGGTTTAGGGTAGTGCAGTGGTGTTTGTGTAGTGTAGGGGGTCGTGCTGGGGGTAGTGTTTTAGGGTTTAGGGTAGTGCAGTGGTGCTTGTGTAGTGTAGGGGGTCGTGCTGGTGGTAGTGTTTTAGGGTTTAGGGTAGTGCAGTGGTGTTTGGGTAATGTAGGGGGTCGTGCTGGGGGTAGTGTTTTAGGATTTAGGGTAGTGCAGTGGTGTTTGGGTAGTGTAGGGGTCGTGCTGGGGGTAGTGTTTTAGGGTTTAAGGTAGTGCAGTGGTGTTTTTGTAGTGTAGGGGGTCATGTTTTAAGATGCAATGCTCCAATACCTGACCAGTCTGCACTACATAAAACTGCAAAAAACTAAAAATAAAAAGTGTTTTGCACACTTTTGTCATTGGGCTATATGTGGGCTACATCTGGGTAATATTTGTGCTACATTTGGGCTCTTTTTTCACTGGTGGCCATCTTGGAAGACTTCTTTGTTATGAAGTTTCCTAATTTCTTCATTTACTGCAGTCTCCTCAGTAGGAAATGCTTTCAGTTTTTACTTTGATTCCATCAAGAAGGCATTCAGATGTGTCTCACATCTGCCATAAATTCAGAATGTTAGCACTCTAGTTGCTCATTAGATCACTGGAGTAAAGCTACTGCTCACCAGGAGTTAACTGGTAGTCTGCTGCTGGTATTGAAAGTGATTGTTTCAGTCTGCATGTCAGAATTTTCTAATGAAATAGAAGAGGATTTGAGATCTCACTTAAAACATGCCCTAATTTTTCTTTCTGCAGCACTAACCATAATTTCGATTTTCAAAAGAACCCCTCATTTTGTTCCTTTTTAAATTAAATTGTTTAAGTGTTACCGGTTTATTCCAATCAAGATGGCTTCAGGTGTGCCATACTTTTGTCATAAGTAAGGCTGTTAGCGCTCTAGTTGTTCTTTGGAACACTCTGGGAAGCTGCAGTAGAACACAAAGGCATCAACTGGCAGGCTGCTCCTGTTGAAATATAACAGGAAGATATTTGAGATCTCACTTAAAACATGTCCTAATTTTTCTTTCTACAGCACTAACCATAATTTCTATGACAAAATGAACCCCATCATTTTGTTCCTTTTTAAATTAAATGTTTTAAGTGTTACCAGTTTATTCCAATCAAGATGGCTTCAGGTGTGCCATACTTTTGTCATAAGTAAGGCTGTTAGCACTCTAGTTGTTCTTTAGAACACTCTGGGAAGCTGCAGTAGAACACAAAGGCATCAACTGGCAGGCTGCTCCTGTTGAAATATAACAGGAAGATATTTGAGATCACACTTGAAACATGTCCTAATTTTTCTTTCTACAGCACTAACCATAATTTCTATGACAAAATGAACCCCATCATTTTGTTTCTTTTTAAATTAAACTGTTTAAGTGTTACCAGTTTATTCCAATCAAGATGGCTTCAGGTGTGCCATACTTTTGTCATAAGTAAGGCTGTTAGCACTCTAGTTGTTCTTTAGAACACTCTGGGAAGCTGCAGTAGAACACAAAGGAATCAACTGACAGTCTCTGCCCTTGTTGGATGTACATGTTTTACTAAGAATGTCAGACTTCATTCTCACATGAGTGAGAAAGATAATGTGAATTTACAGAAAATATGCTCTCATTCTAGCTTCTGGAGCACCTTCCAAACATACATGGGACAAGCATGAGAAAATAGTGTTCTCTCAAACATGATTCATGATATCCCAGCAGAAGGTTTTTCACATGGTAAAATCACCTTAGAATACACCACAATTCCTAAAATTAGTATGGTACCATCAACAAATAAATTCTAATGTAACTAAAGCCTGTTATCACCCTTTATAGTTCTCCTTTTGGTGACCCTCAAAATCTTCTATTCACTACAATGCATTTCAATGAGGTACTATCATTTATATTGGTCCCAAGATGGCTGCCAGCAATTCCAGGATGAAGTGCTGACAGCCAATCAGATCTCACGATGACATGTGTGGTTAGGCTCCACCCAGATATATATGTGACTTTACTTTTGATTTTCTCAGGAACTACTGAACGGATTTACACCATTTAAGCAAAAGGCACGACACTGAACCAAGGGCTACCTCTTTGCCAAATTTGGTGTAATTCCGTTCAGCAGTTCGGGCTGTAGCTGCGACTAAAGGTTCCTATGGGAAAATGAATGGGGAAAACGTGATTTGGGACCCCCCTTTTTTTTCGGCCCCCGCTTGACGTATCACCCCGAGACTTTCAGGATAGGAGCGGACCGGAGCGCCCCAACAAGTTGGAAACTTTCGCGAAGATTCATCAACCGGCGCCAACGTTATTTCAAATAGAATGTCGCGGATTTCCTATGGATAATAGGTTTTAACTATAACTATCTACTGGCGACCGCCAGTAGATAATATATATATATATATATATATATAAATATATATATATATATAAATTAAGGAAACTGCTACAAAGCGCAGAGTCCGCCTGTTTTCTCAAGTGCAGCCTTGCATGGGGAAACCTTCTTTTGTACATATATATATATATATATATATATATATATATATATATATATATATATATATATATATATATATATACACACAACCAAAATAAATAAATATACTGCGACTGAAAAATATATACTGATGATGCCTCGGGATGAATAAGCATCCGGTAAAAAACATTTAATTTACCTCACATATGTTCTAATGCCTGTGCGTGCTTGCCACTTCAATAAAATGGCCGCCACATGCTTCTGCTCCTATCTAAACTAAAGCCTTCTCCAAATTGGCCGACCGCGATGCGATGACCTTATGGCGTATGCGAGCAGCGAGGCTTCCTATTGAAGGTGAGTCTCGAACCGCAAAGAGAACCCCTCACTCTTCCAAATTCACTTGCCATGAATGAAACTGACCGTGCGGCTGCGCCGGCCTGGGAAGGCCCGCCCCGCCTCGTGCTTTCGATGCTAACTGCCTCCTGATTTAAAAAAAGGCAAAGACCTCAACAACAGGTAATAAAATATCAGTGAATAAACATAAAAACCTGTTTATTCCTAGCGTACATGCGATCTCCCCTTATTAGAGGAATAAAGTTCCTGGGACAAAACACCGTAAAATTAAGAGCATTTAACAGCAAACTTATTTACAATGTATTAAATTGAGAGGGAAACTAAAAATAAGTACATAACAAAATAAGAGACAATGATTCAATCTTAGCTAAAACACTCAGTATACCTGTTAATTAAAAGAGTCTGTAAGATATCTAACTGAAACGGAGCAGTAAAGAAAAGAGGAAGATGGCTGCTGGGTTGTACTTTATATGTGCTTGCATGTTCATTCTAAATCTAGAGTTTTGAGTATGGTTAAAAGCTGCTTTAAATGGCTGCACATGGAGCAGCAATAAAAGATTAATGCATAATGATAGCCTCCGGTCCTGACATTAAATCCACCAGAAAGAGCACTACCAAAGATAAGTAACGTTTTCACCTGCACCATTTGTATTCCATATGGATGGAGTGATGGACCCACTTGGAGAGGTTCTGTGCTCTGAGGCAAAAATGAAAAACCTTCGAAAGCATGCTGCAATGGAAACTCGTGGTAGACGTGGACGCTCTGCTTAGTCATGCAGGGCGACATTTCCATATCAACAGGGGGTACATAGCTATAGCTGGGTGATAACTTGATGCCCAAGACGACCATTGGTTCTACCTTTTTACCATGACAAACCAAATTATTTTATTTTGGAAAAACATTTTTGTGTCTGGCTTTAGCCAAGACCTTTTGATTTTACTAAAATTATATGTAAAATATATTTATTGGTGCTTTCAGCCAGCCCTCTTCGTCCATTGGTCTATTGTTGTGTCATTAACATTTTTCTTCTGCCCACTATGGCATACTGCATGGGACAATGAGTCAACTCAATTACAGCTATTGGGTAACTTCACTGTGAGTGACAGCATTCTCACGAGGAGTACATCCACACACAAAGTAGTTCCTTAAGTGTCAGGGACTAGAATGGCAATGGGTCCTTGAGAACAAAAAATATTTTTGGTTTTAGCTAATGTTTTTTTTATAGATTAATGTGGGTCTAGCAGCTTGCCCTCTCCCCCAAAAAACCTTTTGTAAGAACAAAACAAGCATTGATAAAGCCAAACGACTAGTGACCAACATCCGTTCTGTTGGCTTTGCCAATGCTTGTTTACACTTGCCAGGATTTTTTGTCACACAGTTTATCAACCTACCTTATAATCATTGTACATACATGTTTTTCATATTTCAGTTCCTTATTTTTAATATTTACACAAATGCCATAATCCAGTACTGTTAATGAACGATTTGAATAATGATTTGTAGCATATGATCTAAGAAGCCGTAGTCTTATAACATACCTGTTGAACATGTCCACTTACACCTACAGTGGTGTCAATGCATACAGACTACATAGATGATTACACAGACTTTCTAACAACAGTCTCTAGAAACAAGACCTAAGGTTTGAGATCATGGAAAGCTCTCTTTGGTGACTATACCCCTCCTGCATCCTTTGACCAAACAAGCATTGTTAGTACAGTGCAATCCTTTATTCCACAGAACTATAGGCAGCCTTGGCACCAGCGATCACGGAGAGCTCTTTAGGGTGGCCGTAGCTGCCCTGCACCCTATCCTGGACATGTTGCGCCAGCTTTGGGGCCTTCCTCTCTGCTACAAGACCGTGATGCTCCTGCTGCGATGTGAACATTCATGAGGGCAGTAATGTGCACATTCCACCTTACTCCATCTGATAATCCTTTAAGAAGATTATTTATTTTCAGTGAAATCCGAGCAGAGAGGATCAAGGGCTGCTGACGGGCACAAAGCAGGCTGGAGGTGTAGTTCTGCGGCCTGTTGCACGTGGACGGGAGTACCACTTTGGGTTCTTATGTTAAGATTTACACCCTCCTAAGCCTTAGGACCACTCATTTCTTGATTGCCCCTGGATGTGGGCCTGATTCTCAAAGCAGCCCTTGACGAACCCTTTGAGGCTGGGATAGCACATGTCCTCTCACAGCTGTAAAGATCTTCAACCAGGCTTAGAAGTGCTCACGACACCGCGGGAAAAAACAGGGACTGTGCAGGTGAATGGAAGTCAAATGGTATGTTCAGTTTAAATTCTCTGTTGCACAATCTGTCATGAGTCCTTGTTACGTCTTGGAGCTGGTACACGGCTGCAGGGTCATTTTGAGTGGTACGGGCCAGCAAGGTGCGACGTTAGCAACCTTGGTAAAGTTCTGGAAAACGTCTCAACCTCAAGCAGTTGCGAAGTTTTACACTTTCCCCATATTGATGTGAAAATTGTGACTTTTTGAGACAGTTCATGTTGCAGAAGGTAAACGTGCAGAGAAAAATGTTCCTGCGTTTGCCATTGCTAAAGTAGAGTGACAGTGTCCCAGTGTGCTGAAAATTATCTTACACTGGGCAGCAAAACCCTGCTGGGTCAAAGACCACCCGGAAAACTTCATAAACTACGCCGACGGCAAAAAATTGGAAACTTCACAGACATTAAAAAAAGCATTTGAATGCCACAAGTGCAAGTTTGTTTGCCATAGAGAGAGAGAGAGATGTGCGAGCAGCTGTGCTTATTTTTTGAGATGGGTAACTAGGGTAGGCAGGCATGCAGTGGGGCATGACAGTTACTGCATCATAACCCCCCGTGCCCACTTTCTACTCCCCACAGGGGTGCCGCGCTGCTGTATTTGGGGACGGTGAGCAGTAGTATAGACCTTGCTCCTCATCTAATAGCTGAAGACGCCGTTAGCCTCAAAGCTGGAGTTTTAAGGAGTGCGGGGCGCTGTACTATACTATGGCTGTTGCACATGAACGGTTAGTGCCTGCCGAGCCCCTCCCCCTGGCCGCAGCATTTTAGCGGCCACCTACTTGGAGGGGAGGGGGGGGGGGGCGACGGTGGAAGCGTAGCTTCAAGCGGAAGCAGAGGACACCCCCTTAATTTACTCCAATTGTGTTTTGCCTCTTCAGAACGATCGGTTTCTCTAACGCTAATTACTTCTGAACTTTCTCTTTGTTAAATATTATATTGGAAAATCCTTCTGCACTAGAGCAACACATTCGTCTGGTGCTCTGTGGTTTTCAGGGTATAAATATTGCACCCAGCCAAACTCTTGCTTTCTCCTTAAAGCTGCACTGCCTGCATCTGTGGGCTGCTTATTCACATACTTGCGGCCACCGGGGCTGACTGTTCTCCCCGAGGGTTACGCATGTACTCCCTCACCACTTTCCTCGAAGATGTGAGATCTACTTGAGAGTCACTGGTTCATCCACGTTCTGTGTGGAACTAGTTTGCCCAGTTCTATTACAACTGTTACCTTAGCGTTAGTTGAGTAAAGTAAAAGAGTTACTTTCCGCCTCTCTACCGTTTAGTATTTTTTAGTCTCACTGGATAGTGATTACCATACTTGAAATCATTTTTATTCCAAAACTCCTTGTCTAGAGACAAGGAATGCAATAGATTCGTTTGTTGGTTAGCACCGTCTAGAATTATTATTTTTTTGCTTCCAGGCACATCGCACGTTTGTGTGATTCAGAAATTGATCATATTCTTCTAATAGCATCAAAGGTTGACACCTGGGTTCGGCAACTGGCTCCGGATATGTTAGGTTACTTTCATTTACTGATTCCCCCTTACCTGCAAAAGTGTGCTTTTCAAATTTGTCATTACAACTCCTTGCTATGTCTCAGCCTGCGGCTGCTTCTCAGTCAGCAGTTTTTATCGTCGGAATGAACGGAAGTATCCACGTTTCACTCCTTTGTCCATACCCAGGAGCTTGACCAACAGATGGTGGCCTTAGTTCATAATACTGGGCACAATGTAGCTAACAGAAGCGTGTTTTGTCCTTTGCATATTGGCGAACAATGCAAACAGTGACATGATTCGTTGTGATTGCTAATCCATATCTTGATGAGACGCAATTAGACCGAGGTGGCCTGAGTCCCAATACTACTTGGTTAAAGAGTACCACTTTGACTTGTGATTGCTCACTGCCTGCTAAGCCAGCTGTGTGAAGTGAAGCCTCTGTGAAGTAAACAGCATGTACAGACTTCACTTAGAAATGGAGCACATCCACATTTGCCATATTAGGTTGTCTCTCTCGTTAGCTCCAACTGACCAGTTTACCTTATACGTTTTCCTTTTAGACTTGACGAAGTTCCACTTGCCCAGAACTGCAAGTTTCCCCATTGCAAATGCAGCACAGAGCTGACTCTTTGCTTTTGGTTTTGCTTCGAAGAAGCCAGGATATCTCACATTGAGCCTTTATGTCGAACTCACATGCAGTTTGAGCTGTTTGCACAGCTTACTAGTTATCCAGTAGGAGAAAAAAACAAAGCTGTAAGGATTATTGACTGTCACATGATCACATTGTAATTTGGAAAATGCTTCACATATATATATTTGTCCATCTCTGATGTAAGGATTTAACTTTTACAACAGTGGCAGATATT